>JAODUD010000107.1:11234726-11244821 GCA_026784285.1 Stomatorhinus walkeri
GCATAATGTGCTCCATGTAGCTAATAGCCTGCACTTACTACTGAAGCATAATGTGCTCCATGTAGCTAATAGCCTGCACTTACTACTGAAGCATAATGTGCTCCATGTAGCTAATAGCCTGCACACTTTTGGTACAATTTCCAAAACTTTGCTTAAAGGAGTTCCACAGTTCCATACATCAAACAGACTTCAATCACTTTATATAGTACTCGATTTAGCTTACTGGATAGCAAACAGCTAGGCTAACAAAACCGGATGGTGGGCAGATTCCATCATTCTTGTATAAATACAAGGCCACCATTTTAAAATGATCTGATAAACCCTGAGCGAGCCATTAAACAGGCTGATTGATAGGTAAGTCTTTATATTTGAAACCGTAAAATGTCCTTTCCAATGACAAAGTCCCTGCACATCTTGCTGTAGTTCCTGTAATGCAGGGGTATGCACTGCATCGTTTCTGCCCAAGATATCTTTCTAAAAAGTGATCACTGGAAAGCGTGAGCCATTATTTTGGTCTCAAGTATGTCATATTCTGATGTTTATTATGTCATATTCTGATGCTTATCATGTCATATTCTGATGTTTATTATGTCATATTCGGATGTGCTTTTTATGTCATATTCTGATGTTTATTATGTCATATTCGGATGTGCTTTTTATGTCATATTCGGATGTGCTTTTTATGTCATATTCTGATGTTTATTATGTCATATTCAGATGCTTATTATGTCATATTTTGATGTTTAATAACATTTGGAAAAAAAGCGTGAAATAAATAAATGTAAATCCCTCAGCTAATACTCTTGCCAACAACTCATGTGATTTTTTGCTCCTGAGCCTCATTTAAATACTTCATTGTGCAGAAAGTGTCATTAAGACCCAAACTATGACTTGTAGTTGTGAAATAAATCATCTATCACTTATGCAAATAAGAAAGCCCACAATTAAACCATCTTTTCTCCATAAGTCAAACTTAGAGCAAGATTTGTCTTCAAATACTCATATTTCTAACTGTGCTCAGACACCGGAAAAGATTCCACTTGAAAATTATAATCGAATGCATCATTTGAGCACAGGGAGGGAGGGAACAGAAAGCTCGCATTTGTCTGAAAAAAGGCACAGTCATTCTTCAAAGAGAACACTTCATTTCCTGTTATTGGGAATGATTATTGCATACAAGTCTCAGTATTGAAGATTAAAAATTGAGCACCTAAAGCTGTCCCATGAACCAAAAAGGTCTTCATGAAAAAATGATAAAATGCTTTCCACACACAGGGTCTCTGCTGCAGCCAGGGCTCCATTGCACACTGTCTGCGATTCCGCAACAGCAGGGACAGCGACGCATCCTGCAGCACTGGCGGAATCGACACTCTGTGAGCTGAATACAGTCAGAATAAGTGCAGAGGGATGACAGGACATATGCATGCGGCTGCCCACCTCTCTGGTAAATTAAAGTCACATCTGTGCGCAGATGGCTCCATGTGAAGCAGGCAATCGTTAAACGTGTTGATGGTGGTTAGAATAAAGCGGTGACTGGTGGAGTAAGTGACATCTTCACAGTGACCAATGATACATATAGACATACACATGCATCATTTCGAATTCTTACAGGAAATGTACATTAAAAGCCTAGAGAATTATACTTAAGTGCACTAACCCTAACTGTAAATATCCTAAGGCTTAGTCAAATGAGTTACACGATGCGCATATTTACTAGATGATAAATTTAGAAACACTTATACCTAAGAAATCAGCGACATTGCAATTAATTAGTAATAGTTTGCTTTTACAGAAATATTTACAGTATGATTACACAGGAACCACTGGGGTTGCTAACAGGAGGAATTGCATTATATACAATCATTATACTGTCATAGTTATGACCACACACATGACCTGACACATGACTTTTAACATCAGTCTGATTGAAAATGCATACTTCCGTCTAATTGCTAATTGTCGAAACAAAATAGTTAATTACTATTTACCAAAATGTCATCAAGCATGACAAGGTACTGCCAATGTTATCCATGTAAACAGCAAATTACAGTTTTTCTGAATGACTAAACACTAAACTCTATTCTTGGAACAAAACTTCCAAAACCCATGTATTTATTCAGTTACTCTCTCATTTGGCAAAACCTCAAACACTCTTCACCTAGTTAGGCACAATTTGCAGATCCGATTGATTGTTGTAAAATTCCAAATATATTGTAATTCACCAAAACATATTTTGCGCAATGATGCACTTGGAAAGTGGAAAAACACAGGCTACAAAAGTTAAACACAGCCAACAGGCAACAGTCATTTAAACAAAGGAACTTAAAGCACATGTGAAGAAGCCAATGAGTGATCAGAACAGAGAATACACGCCGCATGAGAGTGCAAGTGATGTTGGTAAGTCGATGTCAAGGCATGGATGCATGACAACAGAGGATTCTTCCACCATTGTCTAGCATGGATGTGATGCAGACAAAGTCATCTTGCCTGACTTGATGAAGAGGCAGAATGAATATTCTTCATTGACTTGGCAGTTGCACAGCATTTTACTGTAACATGCCTTTTATTTAGATTTTTTTTAATTCGTCTTTTACAGTAACTTTTTCAGTACTGCTGCTAGATGAATGTATGGATGGATGGATACTGTAAATATATTCATTTATGTATAGTTATATATAAACTTTTTCGCTGAACGATGAAATTTTCTGTAGTCTAGACGTGCAGTTGATTTCCAATACTGCAATTCAACTTGCAAACGACCACATCCTCATTAAACATTTTTATTTATATGCTAGGAATAGTTATGACAATTTTTTGCTGTAATGTGTAATGAATGCTCCGTAGTGTTTATGTAGCAACTGGCTTTGTGTGTGATCTGAAAGCAGTGCCTGGTTTTCAGCAGAGATAAAACAGTTTTGCGAAATGAGTCACAGGTTTTGTGAATGACATTTGAAAAACGTGGTTTTGTGCTTATCGTTCTGAATAAAGGACGGAATGTGTCCGGAAATGTGCCAGAGCAATTCAGAAAAACTGGATAACAAGTATTTTGAGCACTACAAAGCAACTGTATTTTACAAACAACTAAGAGATGGTTATTTCCATTAGCATTAGAATTCCACATTCACATTAAAACTGCTGTCAGGATTTTGGAATGTATTAAGGCTTTATTGCGTAATACAAGATGCAGTTGGTGGGAAATGATGAGAAATCTTAGATGCTGATCTGCACTGTTTACATTTTCTATTTATATATTATTTTTATATATTAGTAAGTTATTGTTACAGACAGCTAGTTTAGATAATACTATAGATAATACAATAAAACATAGGAAAAAATGCGAAATGCTAAAGTATTTTTTGGCAGTTTTATTTCTGTTTTTTTTTTGCCTTTGGAGCAACACTATGCTTCTCTTTAAAAATATCTGTGTCGATGTCAGATAGTTTTATGACAACTGTGTTTGTTGTTGAGATACTGTACACCAGCTGTCATACAAGCAAGTATGCATATCTATAAATTCAGAAATGGCCACCCACCCATAAGATATGGTGTCCAGGTGAACTGAACTGTTAAAAATACAATTATAAAGCAGCATGTTTTCACCTAACGATTTTGGCATTATAAAATAGACCACTGTTGGACTACAAACACTGACTGTCCTTGCAGGAATGATCCAGGTGTGTTACATAGCACTGTAGACCAATGTTGTTCAATAGAAGCAAAATCATGTTTTTCAGCCAGATGCTGAAGTAAGCAGTGTCTGGAGGAAGGAAGGTATTTTAGTTTTTATGGAAATGTTGGTCTGGCTGTGTTCCAGAAAACTCCTTGTTTGTTAAATGTTTGCATGTTCTCAATCTGTATATGGCCATTAATCATGTAACTGGAACACCACAGTCAGAAACCAGGTCCATGGACGCCACACTGCTCCTCTGGGAGCAACCAGACACATCGTGACATAATAATGCTGAATTACTCTCCCAGTGCACCACTGTGTGAACGAATATTTGTATGAGTGAGCCTGATGCCTCTTTTACACACTCTGCTTCCTAGACACTGGCTATGAGCCTCTGTACTCCTAATTGAGTAAGCTCTCATTAAAATGATTGCATAGATAGATTCGTTTTATTTCATATTTATACAGCAGTTATAGTTCCTTGGCTTGCCTGACCCAGAAAACATTACAAAAATATTCATATTATGAAACAGTTTTGTCAGGCCCTCACTGTCCAATCTCCCTTCTCACAGTCGCCAACACTTACCGTTGCGGGAATGCTGATTGGATGATTGTTTTCGCTTATATCTGTTCAGACATTTAAACCCTGCGCATCTGCCTCTGTTGTGAAATCTGCTGTCTCCTTCTGGAGATGCATTCTGAGCAATTCTGGTTGGTCATTCTGGAGTATGACTTCACATCCCGCCCATAACGTCTGCCTGACCCTCCTGCCTCCTCCCTCACGTGGCCACATCTGAGGTTTGTTGCCCTGCGTTAGTCTGCGTATTTAAGTACCTATTTATCTTGTCATTGTTAGTCTGATCATTGATGTCAGCTCGTGTCCTTCCCATGTCAAATATTCTTGTTTTGATCTCTCGTGATCCAGTTTTGTTTCCAGTTGCTGTTCGTTTTGTTTTGTTTCAATTGGTTTTACCCAAAATGCCTGTCCTTGAGTCATTTATTCTACTAGCTGTGATGAGGAATTTGTGTTTCTCACATACATTTCTGGGTTATCGTTCATTATTCTGTCTGGTTGACCTTAGCCTGGTGGATATCGACTAATGAAAACGATCCCTTTGCTCAAGGAAGACTGACGATGTTTCCACAGGTCTTTTCTAAGAATTGAAATCGCCCACAATGTTTCACACATTACAATGAGTGGGCTCCATAGAATAGACTGAACACAGTAGAATAGCCAACACATATTGTGCCTCATGTAGTCATGTAATTTACAGATTTATTCTTTTTTCGCAATTTTAAATATATGGTCACTGGAAAAATAACAACAAAAACCTAAATCATTCTGATATAAAACATTCTAACAAAAATCAACTAACCAAACAAGACTAGAGGCATGTGTGGCTTGGACTTACAAATAAGTAAGAATTACAGAATTTATGTGATCATTATTTGAAATTTGATCATTCAATCATCAACAAGTGTACTAATGCAAAGAAGTCAATTAGTCCTCACTTTATTGCCTGACCTCTATCCTCTGTTATTCATAACTAAAATACACTGATTTATCTGAGAGGTCTCCATGTGAAAGACTTACCATCAGAAACAAAATGACATTTGAAAGAGTGAGACAGTAAAAAGAAGATGCATTTAAATCTGTAATTATTTTAGCCATCCATATTTAAAGATGAATGAAATCATATTTTTGAATCTGAACAAAGAAACACTAACTTTTATGCTGGCTGATCAGTTTTAGTCTGACATACATCTTCCTGTGGAACTTCAACATCAACATACGTAACTCTGTACTATTGAAATGTACTTGTGCTGTGTCCTTGTTTTAGACAGGCACACCCACCCAGTGCTCCCACTGTGTCAGCAACTGAGAAAAAGATGCTTGACTGCCTGGATGAAATGTCTCATGAAATGGGGACACGTTGTATTTTCAAATTTAAATTTTCATACTATTACATTCCTCGAATAAAGTAATGGTTTTGGTATTTTTACAATAATCCTAAATTCTTCATTGAATTAAAATGACTTTAACTGTTAAACCACTTGGTGGGGCTTTATAATTTATTTTTATATATCATTTATGAAATTGACTTTTGGTTGATGGGAGTATTTCAATTAAAACAATGAAGTAAATGTCAGGGTCTGAGTCAACTTCTGTCTCACACAGACCAACATTTAATGAATCACATGTTGAACACTAAGACAATGTGCTTTTGACATGTTGAACACTAAGACAATGAGCTTTTGACATTGCTAAAGACCTGTTAGCATCCACATGTATAAATTTGTTACTAAATGACTCTGCAACCTTGTACTGGATAAGCAGTCTGCTGGATGATATTGTGGATCCTGTAAGAGTCTGAATGTTCCTTGGTGAAACCCAACCGCTCCCTGAAAGCCGCCATCGAAAGGCTGAGGAAGAGCTCTTCTTTCTGATAGCAATTCACACCCTAAATGAAGACACCAATGTTCAAACAATCTACACAACTTACGCATGTACAGCTTACATTAGAAACATTAGCTTGCTATGTACCCTAGCCTGTAACGTGGCAGCTAACCAAACACGCGATATCCATATGCCGATGCACATATCTATACACGGTTGAGTGAGAAATTAAAACTTCATCAGCATGTTCATCAGTAGTGCACGAATAATTCTAAAACAAAAAACATTAACTTAGATACGGCTTTCATCACATTAAATTGCACAGGTGCTTAAAACTTTTCAGCCTAATGCGGCGACATCAACAGCAGATTGAGTAGAAGAGAACGGGTTTATTCACCCATTCTGCAAGGGCACGAGGGGCGGGATCTCATGCTTAAATTGCAAAGGAACATTTAATTGCAAGTGGCATGACACATACACTATATGGACATAACTTTGAGGACAAACCACTTAATCACTGAATTCAGGTGTTTTATTCAGACCCACTGTCACAGGTGAATAAAATCAAGCACTGAGCAATGCAGTCATGTTGTTTGTGAAAGAATGGGTCATTCAGAAGAGCTCAACAAATTCAAGTGTGGTACTGCCATAGGAGGCCATCTTTACAATAGTTCAGTTTGTAAAATGTCTTCCCTGCTAGATATTTCATGGTCAGTTGTAAGTGGTATTATTGCAAAGTGGAAACATTTAGGAACAGTAACAGAGTGGGGTTGCCAAGTGTTGAGGCACATAGTGCGTAAAAGTCACCATTACTCTGTTGACTCAATGCCTGCAGCGTTCCAAACCTCCTCTGCCATTAACCCCAGCACAAAAACTGTGTCGGGGGCTTCCATAGCTGACAGCTTCGTGCGAGCCTCACACCACCAAAAGCAATACCAAGCATCAAATGGAGTTTTGTGAAGCACAACGCCACTGGACTTTGGAGCAGTGGAAACATATTCTGTGGAGCGACAAATCGCACTTCTCTGTCAGGGAGTCTGATGGACGAGTCTGAGATTGGTGGATACAAATTACCTACAATTGCAATTCATCTGATCACTCTTAACATTCTGGAGTATATGCAAATTTCCATTAGAAAAACTGAGGCATTCTAATAACGTCTGGCCACAGCTCTATTGTGCCAACTGTAAAGTTTGGTGTGGGAGGTATAATGGTATGGTGTTGTTTTTCAGGGGTTTGGCTAGGCCCGTTAGTTCCACTGAAGAGAACGCTTAATGTTTCAGCATACCAAGACATTTTGCACAAGTCTATGCTTCCAACTTTGTGGGAAAAGTGTGGGGAAGACCCTTTCCTGTTCTAGCATGACTGTGCCCCAGCGCACAGAGTAAGGTCCATAAAGACATGGTTGGGTGATTTTGTTGTGGAAGACCTTTACTGGCCCGCACAGAGCCCTAACTTCAACCCTATCGAACACCTTTGGGATGAACAAGAGCAGAGATTGTGAGCCAGGTCGTACAGCATCACACCATGCTCGCAAATGCTCTTCTGGATGAATGGGCAAAAATTCCCACAGACACACTGCAAAATCTTGTGGAAAGCCTTTCCTGAAGAGTGGCAGCTGTTATAGCTGCAAAAGGGGGACCAGCTCCATACTGATGCCTATGGATTTATAATGGGATGTTCCTGTAGGTGTAATGGACAGGTGTCTCAATACTTTTGTCCATATAGTGTATAAACAGTACTGTTATATTTAATCTTTAGACTCTTTGCACTCCTACCTGTCACTTTACTGCAAGTTGGACACTATTTATGGATATTTATGAGTATTCTTTAATGTCTCTTTATACTTACTTCCACTGTTTCACAGTCTTTGAGTTAGGCAACCAAGCATTTCACTGCACACAGTACTGAATATAACTGTACACAGTACTGAATATAACTGTATGTCAAATAATACTTTGATTGATTGATTGAATGCCAAATTATCTACATCTGTCATGTCATTAATCGCTTTTGACCTTCTCTCAGAAGTTAGAGAAATATTCAGATCTAATTGATTAAAAAACATCACCTACAGCTATTTTCAACCAAGTTTTATTTTTCATTTTAAAACCACTTAATCTCATTAGAAATGTAATAATATATGTGAAAGTAGATAGATTGAAAGAAAAATAATGAGTTTCTTAGCATGATCAAACCACAGGAAATGAGAATAAAGTGTCCTGTTTATCAAAATCAACTGCTTAAGTTAAAAAAATTGTATGCTAATGAAGAGGAAAGTGTTCTCTTAGTAAGCTGAAGATACTGTACGAGTTTTCAGTTCTCATTACAGCCTGCATAATTGTCAATGATGTATAGGTTGGGTAATGATGTAGCTATAAGGCGAGGGAATTGCTTTGATTGTACTGTGAGTAAAGATATTTTAACAAAATTTAATTACATCACTAGTTACTAATAACGATGAATTTCTAACTTGCAGTATACACTATACCCCCTAAGAAAGCTCAGGAATTCTGTATACCCGCTTAAAACATGCAATAATACACCGTATACCCCCTAAGAAAGCTCTGGGTTTCTCTATACCTGCTTAAAATGTGCAATTATACGTCATATCCTGTCTAAGTAAGCTCAGGACTTCTGTATACCCACTTCAAAAATGCGATGATACACTGTATACCCCCTAAGTAAGCTCAGGACTTCCATATACCTGCTTCACACATGCAATGATACACCGTATAGCCCCTACGTAAGCTCAGGATTTCCGTATACCCGCTTAAAATATGCAATGATATGGCATTTATCCTCGAAGAAAGCTCAGGATTTCTGTATCACTTAAAAATGTACAAGGAATCAAGGATGCATATGTTTTATGACAGAAATTTCTCGAGCTAATTGTTTTCACAAACACTGGATTGGGAGAATGCAAGTTCAGTCGAATATGAAAGAAAAAACATTTCAGCGAATCAGACAGGAATGCCGGATAAAACCATGAAGAAGACACCATCAAAAAGAGAGAAAACCTCCAATAAGAACTGCCCACCAGTAAGATGCAATCTGGCAGTTAGTAACAAACCAAGAGCTTTTCCTTCAGACGACACGCACAGTGCGCGTCACAGTGAAGACCATCATCCTGAGGTGATCATTGAACATTTGCAGTTCTCTCTGGAATGCATGTGTCCCAAACTCCAAATGAGGATGTTTCACTTCCTTGAAGCCTCTGGTCCTTACTGTGGACTGTTCCACCAGTGCAAATATTTCATCTCCACCCCCCTTCCAGCTTTTATTTTCAGTGAAATGACTGTAACAAAGGATGGCGGACAGGTCCATGACGCCATTCTAACCCTAAAAATCAACATATTCAACTACATGTGCTACACTCTACCAGATCTGTATTCTGCAGCTGCTTTCGGCATTGGGGTAATGTATATATAGCATATGTATTCAGCTTGTTAAGGGATCACACAAAACCTTACTTCACAGAAAGGCCCACTGAAGTGGTCTTGAAACACTCCGGTAAAGCTTAATTCTGCTAATTCCGTTCAGCAGACTGGAAACTGATCTGATGAATCAATTTCTGGAAATCATTATTCTCAGGACAGGGGGAAATGGACCATTTCAGGAGTGATGATCAACCCAATGGGAGGACAAGCTCAGATTTCATTTTTACATTTTGCATCCCATTTATGTGTTCTGCTGCTATGTCAATCCCATGCAAGGAGATTCATGTACGCCTCTGTCTTCATTTAAAGCACTTATCACCTCTATGCCCAGCTGCCAATACAAGCAGCACCAATCACCGGACAACCACCTGCTCCTGGTACAAGTAAGTAATGGTAAAACCGGGCCTGTGTTTGCTGTCTCATTTGACATAGAGCAACGTTTCCCAATCCAGTCCTCGGGGACCCACAGACAATCCACGTTTTTGCTCCCTCCCAGCTCCTGGCAGGACTTTATGGCAGGGAGCTCAGAGGAAGCAAAAACATGGACCAATGGACAGATTGGGAAACACTAACACAGAGAGAACACA
>JAODUD010000107.1:11244921-11262941 GCA_026784285.1 Stomatorhinus walkeri
TTATGGCAGGGAGCTCAGAGGAAGCAAAAACATGGACCAATGGACAGATTGGGAAACACTAACACAGAGAGAACACAGTGAGTTCCTTAGGCTCTGAGTGTCTGTCATGCTCTCCACAATCATATACTCAGTATGTTCCAGCTGTACCATTAGTTAACGAGTGCAACAGCCCTGAAAAAAACAGATCCCAAAAACAATAAGGCTTTTGAGGTACAGACAGCTGCTGGCATGCCTAGAGAATTTTTTTAAGAAGCATTTTCGCACAATTGTGGAAAAAGGTGCAAAAGTGAAGACAAAGGCTTAGTGCAGACGGATCAGATGGGTAACGCTATCCAAGGAACGGCATGCACCGAGGATCCTCACCTCGAAGAGCCGCAAGACGTTGGCCACCATGATGGACACGGAGCTGGCAGATGCCCCGATGACACCCACCACGCGCTCCGGCTTTCGGATGATGGGTGGCTCACCATTGGAGCAGCGTATGTCAGAGGTGTCCTTCTGAATAAGCGCTTGAACAAAGGTAAGAGACTGTTCTAGAGCATAAGTGTCCCTTGAGCAGGTATCAAGGACACGTGCACCCAGGGTGATGTTGGGGAGTAGATCCGGGTCACTGTTGATCTGATCCACGGCATAGAGCATGGCCTCCATCCGGTGAATTCCTTTCTCCTTCTTTATCTCTCCACATGGAACTCCTGCAGGCCCTCTGGCATGGACTGGGAACAGCCCTCCCAGTGTGATGTCACCCTCTATCTTGATAGAGTGGGGCTGGGTACCTTGGTGTGCCCATAGCCCTGGGCTCAGTCCCATCCACAACATCCCCAGAAGCTGCGGCAAAGCAATGGAATGACAGCCGGTCCATTGAAATGCCCAAATTATTCCACAGTAATGATGTAGCGGTGACTTTGGTGAGTATCGTGTCATGGTCATCACCAACAACTCCAAGACCTTTATCTAATGGCTGAAGACTTCACCTTCTACCCAAAGCACCTGTATGGGAAAAGAGAAATTGAAAGTATTACAGAGGAGCTAATCACCATTTTCTTTTGCCCGGGGGCTTTTCAAGTCACGACAAGAGGATTTAATTTTTAGGAAAGGGAGCAAAGTCACGTGTTTGATATCCCAGATGACTTTAATATGTTTTAAATTTGCGTAAAATTAGCACAGAAAAAGAGAAATGTGAGGCTGAAAGTCTCCTCCTGATGTACAAAAAAGTACAAACGGACGCTACAGCTACGAGCACTTATACTTCTACAATATTATTACATGGCAGTTTCAGGATAACTGAAAGCAGCTATAATTGAAAGCACTTTTCAGATCAGTCAGTGATGAGAAGGAGCAGTGTAGTCACAGTCCTATGACTATACACTTTCGAATACAATCTGTCAAACCCCCCCCCCCCCAATAATCAAAACAAGCCAAAACAACCACCTTAAATGGGTGGAGCCCTCCACCCTACCAGTGCTTAACCCAAACTTGCTCTTGGTTGGAGTGCATGTGCTTGTATACTCTACAGACAGCGGCAAGTGGGAATTACACCCTGACAGTTACTTGGGAACCTTTTTTTAAACACTACACCTGAAGGATTCATACGTAGTAGATGAGATTAGCTGCAAATCATTCTGGATGCAAATATCTACAGACTCAGGTCAGATTATGTTACTTCTATGTCTGGCTAAGCCTGAGGCTCCATTTGCAGGGATGCGAGCTTAATGAGAGCAGGTGTATTTTCTTATGGACTCTGTGTGTCTATGCATTGTGTGACTGGACGCACTTAAGCAATGCTCTTTGTGTAGTTCTGGGAAATGGTGAGTGCAAGCTTCCAATTAATATCATATCCTTCACTGAGACTGATGTCAGTCTAGGATGAACCGTCGGGGTGATGATGTGAAAGGGGTACCTCGCCCCCGTCCCATTACAGGTGGTGCCAAGCTGTGGCAGAGACACATTAAAGTATTATGCAAGGCTTAACAGGGTTTCATGACACCTTAGAGAGAGCCAGTGGAGTGTGTCAGGCTCAAGAAAACTGCAAAATGATGCAAATTCTGAGCCTTTCAGTATTCCATTCAGCAATACCCCGAGACGCGCATCACAGGGAGCTGCGATGCTCATCTTACGCATTTTTCATGCTGCTCAGGAAGCCCTGAAGGAGAATGCCCTCCACTTAAATAAAAAGATGACTTTTCACCTGTTTTGCAATTGCATTTATTATTTTTTTTACATGCCTATGAGGAAAATATATCTTTCTGATTTGGAAGAAATGGGAGCTAGGAGAGCAATTAAGAAATTCATGACTACAAAATAATAATGTTTGGGTAATTAAGAAACAATTGTTCATTAAAGCAATATGCCACTGCTAACAGCAACTCATGAGAGCTAAAACACATCTCAGCGTTTGCCTGTCTGACTGAGCTGCTTTGCAGGCTACATCCCAGCGTTAGCCTGTCTGACTGAGCTGCTTTGCAGGCTACATCCCAGCGTTAGCCTGTCTGACTGAGCTGCTTTGCAGGCTACACCAGTATTCTTGTTAGCCTCTCTGACTGAGCTGCTTTGCAGGCTACACCAGTATTCTTGACTAAATTATTTCCTCTTTTATTCTCCTTCTGCTGCGAGCTGAGATTAAATGCATTAATGAAATCGCGGCAGTGTTGAAACCATACAGGATGGTACCTTTCCCCCCTCGTCGCCTTTTTTCAGTTTGCGCCTTGGGGATTTTATAGCTGACTCGCTTCCTCATTTTGCAAAGAGCTGACGCCACACAACCACACTAAAATCCACAAGGGTTTAAATACAATTCACTGTGCAGGCAGCGGAATGACCAACTTCCACATGAAGGACACTGGATGGCTTTGTCTGTCTGCCTTGAGAAATGAGCCTGTGCGCCATTTACAGAGTGAACACTGCGCTTATCGCTGCATGCCAATTATCACGGAAAAATGACTATTATAGAAACAGTTACTACCATGATCACTACACTCACACCATGTTGCCTGCTTGGTTTTTACTAAATGAAAAAACCCCTTTTTCCTATCTGCTAAAACATTTTCCAGTCTGGAAACACAAAGGCAGGGCGTCGATAAAATTTACAAGCAGAGCTTCAGTTTACTCAATGAACGAACAGGTGTAAGAGCCGTGCACTGTAAACAAAGACAATAATCATAATATTGATCGAGCGGGAACTTCAACTTCCAAATCAGCACACAGAGCACAGTGTGAAAGAACAATCCAGGTAAAACTACTAAATAAATATGCTGATAGATGAATGAGAAGGCCTACTGTATGCATGTGTATGCATGATCAATTTAAGGAGACACAAATAAGTCACAAGTGCTAAGAAACAATATATAACTATAGCTATAATGAGGGATTGAAATGCCTGGTAAGCAAGTACGCATTCACCTTTAAAAGCGATACGTAAGGCAATCAATTGTTGTAACAGCATGAATGTGTGCCATAACTGACACTCCCTCATAATGTAGGTAATGTGCCTCATTTGAGACTCCCTGAGCAACCACTCATTTGACACAAAGTCAAACCAGCGCTACCCAAGCATTCTCCGAAGAAACACAGTATGAAAGGAGTCCAGTCTTTGTCTCGGGTCACTGAATAGTGTCCAACTCTTGCAGGCACATAGCTAAGCAGGGAGCACGAGGACTCTTAAGACGTGGACTTTCGTCCTCTTGCAACGTCAGGACGACCACACTCCCCTTCCAGCGACCTCATGACCCTCCATGCTCTCCCAGTCAGTCTACTTAATTCATAGGAAGAGTCAGCAGAGAAATTAATGTCGCTGCTAAGGTAAGTGAACCTCTCGACGAGGTCGACATTCTAACCTGCAGACAGACACACTACTGAGGTGGCTGTGCCCAAGAGGTTGTTAAAGTCCTGGATCTTGTTTTTTATCCAGGACACTCACAAGCCCAGACACTCAGACTCCTCGCTCAGTCTCTTGAGAGCCTCCATTAGAGACCTCTTTGACTCTGCAAAGATCACAGCATCATCGGCAAAGTCAAGATCAGTGAATCCTTCGTCACCAATAAATGCCCCATAGCAACTGGACCCCACAACCCTGCTCAGCACCCAGTCCATGCAAGCACTGAACAGAGTAGGAGCAAGAACACCCCTCTAACAAACCCCAGAATCAACTGTGAAGAACGCAGAGGTTCTGCCTCAACTCTGCAGAGCACTCACAGTACCAGTGTACAGGCCAGCTATGATGTCCAGCAATTTCTCAGGATGTCCCACGGGGCAGCTCGATCAGCAGTCGAACGCTCAACAAATGCTGCAAAGAAACCCTACCAATATTCACATTTGTGCTTAATGAGAACCCTCAGTGCCAGGATGCGGTCAGAATTCTTAGGTCTAAAACCCCACTGCTCTGGTCACTGAACCAGTGATCACGGACCCTGTGGAGGATAACCCTAGCAAGAACTAATCCAGGCCATCACCCTTCCCTTTCCAGATACAGACAAGAAGTCTCACTTTCCAGTCAGCTGGGATGACGCCCGTTTCATAAACGGAAGCAAAGATTGCTTGCAATGCCAACAGGACAGCGTTACCACCAGCATAGAGAAGTTCACCCTAGATACTACAGATCCCCGGGGCTCTCCTTACCCCAAAATTATTCACCATTTGTGCAACCTCAGTGAGATTACATGGTTCACAGCTAATCAGAGGATCAGCCTCAAGAACTGTAGACCCAGAGATCAACTTTAAACAGCCGCTCAGAGTAAAAAAGTATAAAGCCCCCCCCTGACAGAAGAGGAAAACAGACTTCATGACTGAGAGACGTTTTACATGCCTACCCGGATGGGCCACCTCAGGTTAGGACCCGAGTGCTGCCGTGCAGCGGTCAACATCTCAGCACCACACCAGTTCGAACCCCAACAGGCCTGACCCCACTGGCTCTCTTGCAGCTTCAGCTCTTCCAAGCATGAGGCTCCCAAGGGTTTTCCTCCATCTCCTTCAAGATGCGTGCAGCCTTCCTGTGGGCTGCTGCAGCAGAGCTATTCCCGTGAAGAGCAGAAAAGAGTCCTGTCTGCTTTGTCGGCGGTGGCTGAAGTTTTTGCGGTGGCTGAAGTGCCAATCCCGCCACCAAAACTCTCCCTGCAAGTTGGAGGACCGCTTGCAGGGGCCAGATGCAGTTGAACATCATAATCAGGACAGACTAACATCCAAGGGACTATTTACATTTTCCCAGCATGCGCCGGCACAATATATTGTGTTATGAATATTAAATAAGAAATATGTTATTTGCTTTAAAATGAAATGCATACGTATCCATGCAACTAAGCAATAGCCTACTTAAAGTCTTACATATATTAAATGAATTCAACTACTTCAAGCAATCAATTTGGACAGATCACTCTCCCACACGTCAAGACAACACAAAGGAATTGGGTGCGATTGGTCACACGAATTTGTAAACATAAGCCAAAGTCAAATTGAGAGCTTTCTGCTGACAGGTCAGAGCACCCCACCACTCTCCGGATTCACAGATAGTCATTTACTGTTGCGCAGTTCTAGCTTATCAGCACGTCACCCAGCTGGCCAGTCCATTCTGGTTATTTCTCAGCACACACATATTCACGGCAGACCTAGGTAATGCCACACCAGAGTTCTGTGCTGTCTGCTATATCACTATAAGTGGCTGAGCAAGGGGGGGCTGATATAAGACAGCAGTGAATAAATGGCCATTTTACACAGATTAACATCTCGGAGAGAAAATGTGCTCTCTCAATGACATGTATACTCTCTCTGGGCAAATGCATGTTAAGCATTTTATTTTTTAATCTTTTGCCTTTGGATCCCACTGTTGCAGTTCAATTGGTCTAGTCACGTTAGTAATTTCATGGTCCATTATTTATTTATTGAGCGCTCTTGTAGTTGAGTGTGTGGTGTCCTTATCAAACTCAACTCCTTCAGAAAGCTAGCTGGCTTGTTGTTTTTTATTTACTCAGGGAATCTTCAGCTTCACGTTTTTCAGTGCTCACACTTGCAATAGGTTACGTTCTTCACGGGAGCCATGCCATACCTGGACCACTCAAACTGGCCCAAAATCCACACCGCTCATTACCTGATTTGCCACGAGGCAGAGTCTAACTGGATTTAATCAAAATCTGGCATAAAAAAATC
Source organism: Stomatorhinus walkeri (assembly GCA_026784285.1). Classification (NCBI taxonomy): domain Eukaryota; kingdom Metazoa; phylum Chordata; class Actinopteri; order Osteoglossiformes; family Mormyridae; genus Stomatorhinus; species Stomatorhinus walkeri. The sequence goes on from JAODUD010000107.1 coordinate 11,251,054, forward strand.
ATTAAACCCCTTCTGGCGAAAATAAAATAATGGAAAGAACAAAAGTGCAGCCACTGTAAAATAAGGACTCAGTTATTTTATTTAATGCATGTTTTACACTGAGGAACCTACAAGTAATTGTCCCAAACTTTTACTTTGAGTTCTCTTGTGAAGTGACAGCCATGGGTGCAGTGTGTGACTCAATGGGTTAAGCCCGTGTGCCTGTAATAAGAAGATCACCGGTTCAGCCTCAGCGTGTCTGTGGGTCCTTGAGCAAGGCCCTTAACCCCCAGCTCCCTGGGTGCCCTGGAGGAAACCCCACGACGGCACAGGGAGAACATACAAACTCTACACACATGGAACCTAGGCAGGGACTCGAACCCAAGTCCCAGAGGTGTGAGGCAACAGTGCTAACCACTGCATCACCATGCCGGCCCGTTATTATTATTATTATTATTATTATTCCTTGTGGCACAAATGATCTAGCATGACCTGGAGTAGATAGTAAAATGACATGAAAAACACAAGTCAAGTCAACAGCTGCCCAGATTTCCATTAATAGCACACATATAACCAAGGGAAGACATTCAAAAGTAGCCAGGTTTGCTAATTTAGAAGGAGCTGTGTGTGGCTATATACTTAAATATACTGTAATCACCAAACCCTATAAACAAATAAAATATAAAAAGAAGTACATATGCATTCTGTACCCACTTGACTAGGTCCACCTGCTTGTTAATTCAAACAGCCTGCTCCTACAAACAGCAATCATGTGGCCGTAACAGTATGCATACAGCATTTGGACAGGGGTAAGGGGTTCCGTTACTGGTTGGCTAAGCCTTAAAAGGCCACCAAATGTGGTCCAAGTCATTTTTAATGTGGTTTGATTGCTTTTGCCAGATGTGATGGTTTCAGCATCTTAGAAACAGTCACTGTCCCGGAACTTTCACACAGTGTGTACAGTTTACAGAGAATGGTACAATAAAGGAAAAATATCCAGTCAGTGTGGGTGAGAGATCGGGCGAGAATGGATAGACTCATTAAAACTAACAGGAAGAAAAAATGGTTCAGTACAACAGTGGTGGGAAAAAAGGCTCATTCAAATGCACAACTACTTGTTCTGGAGGAAAGAGCCCTAAATTAAACAAACTCACTGGGAAGAGTTATGGCTATATTCACTGATGTGTACAGCACTGTGTTTCAGCATCTTTATGTAAAATGCAAGCATTTAACCAGGAGAATCATTTTTAGATTATTACTGGCTTGTTGAAAGACTTGGTAGCCTGTAGATATCATGGCACATTGAAAACCAAGTCAAATGGCAATACAGGTAATTTCACTGGTGTGCCACAAGGGGGACCTCTTCACAGACAGGTGGGTGGCAAGATCATGTCATACAGTCGTTTTCTAGGAATAGAGACTAAGGGTCATAATTCTGGCTGACAGCTGTGTGCGGAAATGACATTTGTTGCACGCTAAGAGAGTGTGGAAGACATCACAATTAATTTGCCAGGCTGAAAAAGCTTAACATAATTCAACACAGTGTATGATGTCCAAGAGAAATTTGACTGGACGTTTCATTTTACTATTGTATGAGAAATATCCTCAAAATTTGCCAAAGGCAGACTGCTGTTGGAGCCTCAGCAACATTGCTATAGCATGCAATACCCAGAACAAAAATAACTAGTGAGACTTTACAAGTGCAGCACCGTGTATTGTTCTTAAATATTTCCTAAACTATAGTGGAACCTCTAACTTAATCTGTTCCAGAAACTAATTTGGTCGAAACCCGAATCAATTTTTCCCGTAAGAAATAATAAATAATTGGATCAACCCCCCCAAATGCCTACTGTCCCTGGCCATCCCGTCTTTTTTGGTGTGTTTTGTAAGTTTCACATCCTTCTGTGTTCCTAGTATTATTCCCTTGCTCCAAGGGCTAGGATAAGCTAAGCGGGCAGCTGAGAAAAGGTTTCAATAAAATTCATCCTGTTTCCAAGCTGCACTCGTCCCTTACTGTTTCTGTGACAGAATGACTGCCCAACCTAAACGATTCCGCAGCTTTGCCAAGGAGCCTCTTACGCTACACTACTTCAAGATTCCTCCCTGGGTTAGAGCCTCGCATTCTTAATCCCTGATGATTCATGGACAGTCCTGTCATGAACCCACTGAGTGATCACGACCAGTCGCTAGATTGCTGGGTGAGCCCAAACATCCCTTAGAGTTTGTCCCTGTTCCAGTGGTGTACTGGCCAGAGTCATGGGCTGAGAAGCTGGAGGTACTGGTTTCAATCCCAACCCCATGGTATTATTCCCAATGTGCCTTGACACCCTCCTGAAAGTCAGAGGACATTGTTCCCCACACAGGTCTAAAGGAATACCTTCTCCTGCCCTATGGAGAGCTCCCTCACAGACCTACCGGCGATCCTGATGACATCATCCTGGAAATGTGGTCCCCAGAGTCAGAAATCTGTACCTTAGGTACATCCAGCACCACATAGTGCCAAGCTGGTACCTGAATCCCTGCAGGAACCAGTTCAATCCCTGCAGGAACCACCAAAAAGAAGGTTGCCTTGCCAGGGTCCCAGGTTTCTAGCTTAGGTGAAGCCTTGCCTCTAGTAGAAGGCCCAGAAGCTGCTGACTCCCCAGAGGAGGCTGCACCACCTGACTCATCAACTGCTGTGTTAGTGTCTGATTCCCCAAAAGTTCTGCTAACATCTGGCTGCTTTGCTGCCAATGCTGTTTTCCTTGCTGTTTTCGGCACTTGTTGTCCCTTCAGTGCCAATTGTCCCTTGTTGTGTTTCCCTCGGGTTCTAGACCTAAGCACCCCCAGGTAGCCGCCCTCAGGAACAGCAAGCCCCTGTGCATTGTCTAGCACAGGGATCTCCAACTCCGGTCCTGGTGAGCTACTATCCAGTAGGTTTTCTATCAAACCTGGCTCTCTGATGAACCACATCAGTTCTCAGGTAAATACCAGGAGCAGGTGTGACTCATCAGTAGCCAGGTAGGATAGAAAACCTACTGGATAGTAGCTCTCCAGGACCGGAGTTGGAGACCCCTGCTCTAGCATATCCCCATTTGGCCAGCAAGTGGTGCTGGCTAACCCGTCCTTTTTGCTGTGCCCCTAGCATATCCCGCTGCTCCCCAGGCCCCTACGTGGTCGAATGGGCTAATCGGATGGTTGAGATCCATGCATCCCTCCCATTGTGGATTTGTGGCTAGTCTCTGTTGGCTATTTTAGATATCAGTTCCCCAATGTTGAGTTTGTGTTTATATTTCTGTATTGTTCATGTTTGCTTTCCTATGGTTTCCCCACCTTGTACCCAGTTCATTATCAGTTTACATACAGTATGTGCTTGACTTTGCTCTATGCTTTTGTCAGTCATTGCGTTTGTTTCGCCACAAGTTACCCTGATATGAAGATGATGCTTGTGGTGCTTATCGTGCTTCTCCCAGCCCTTCCTTGGTGTCAGTCTAAGTCCTTGTTACTTGTTCCACCTTCCTACTTTGTGTCTTGACCTCTTGTGGTCCCTTTTGTTTCTAGGGTCATTTCAGTTCAGTCTCAGTCAAATCCCTTCTGCTTCCAAGCCGCATTGTAGATCATCCCTGCGTTTGTGACATTCCTGGCTATTCTGCCTCTATTTAATAAACGCACAGTAGCAATAAAATCAAATTAGCATTATGTGCATTTTCAGTTCTAATATTTAATTTCTAACTCAGGTCACGGTTGGAAGACGGACTATCAGTCATTCATTTTGGGATTCAACATCAATCATACAAAACTGGTGGATTTTTAGCTCCTTTGTTTGGTTGGCATATCTGGGCTGGCTTGTGCTCTGCACATTGTTAACTGCAGCATAAGATTAACCACAAGAACATCTAGCTGGAGCAGTGCTGCAAAGGCAGGGTCTAATAGGCCAGCGAATGACAAGACTTTATGGCATATAAATCACCTGTCATGGGTGGAGCTTAGTTGCAAAAAAACACATACAAAGGCTTGCTATTTTGCAGTTTTGATAGTCAGTCTGTACTTAAAGCCCCAAAAGTTAAGCCGTCTTTTGAAGAACAGCAGCCGCATCGGCGCTCAGTCAGTGTTTCAGAAACCTGCACCTTGTGTTTGTGTCTTTCTGGGGTAAAAAATACGTGGAATAGAGCACCTGCTGTGATGGAAATGCTCTGGAAGGCTTTGGCCAATGGCACTTGCCTTTGGTCATTTCATGATGCTATGGCCCACAGCTCTGTCTCATGTCTGAACTTCTTTTTGTCATCCCTTCCCTTCATGATTCCTCTGGGCGACGCTTGAGCAGGTTGTCTTTTCCCTCCCTCACTTCCACGAACCGGTTGGCTCCACTGGCAGTGCACTGGATGCAGCTTAACTTCGGGAACGAGCTCAGGCAACATGGCCTGGCTTACTAGAGCATTATGGTGCCAGGTATTGCTTCTATTTCTCATGTTGTGTTTTAAGTTTCTCTTCTCCGGATGTTGGACGCGACTGGCAGTCAGGAGGGTTTTCTCTCTCTGTACGGAAACCCTTAAATGTGCCACATTTCCAGCGTACCTCCATAATATCGATGTCTTACTGAGCTGCGCTCACCAGTCTCCTTCCTATGCCTTAAAACTGTTTCCATAATGCTTTTTAACGGTATGACTAGTTTGTCCTTGATGAAATTATATGTGACGGTTAGTTCTGACAAACAAGCCAAAAAAATGTTATATTCAAATGGTCAAAAAGTGCCTGTGGGACAGAAGAAACAGTGCAGCCCTAATCTTGATTATAGGGAAAAGCCATTTTATGGGAAAAAAAAATGTGTGGATTTGTTTTTCCAAATTGGGTGATGAGTTTTGTATTAAATATTTAGTTATTTTAAAAGCACCTTTTAAAATGAAACAGTGCTTCAGTGCTTTTTGTTTGCTTGGTAACTATTACTAAACAGAATAGAAAATACAAAGGATTATACATTTGTAGTAATTAAAGTGATGCATGTAGACCTGTTATCCGGCCATTCTGGACTATTAAAAGCGGTTAGGGTGAGTCACGCTGCACATACACTGCTTGCAGTAATGCACACATTTGGTATCGACTTAAGACCATATTTTGTGTGACTGACACACTCTACCTGATTATCCAGCCAAGGTCCAGACCTAAAAAAAGCACTTTGTAAAGGTGAACTGTCCCAGATTAAAGCTGTGCTGCCCAGTGCACTCAGGCAAATAGGCCAGCACCCCGCATCATCCAGCTACAGCAACCACCCAAGGCCCATCCTCACCGGCACAATGACAGAGGCAATGCCTCACCCCCATGCACTTTTAAGGTTCCACAAGGCACGGGCCAGCATCGCACTAAGTAAGCAGGGAGAGGCATGATTCGCCCTGTAGAAACGTATCTGGAGTCATAACTCGGCATTGACAGTGTCTTCCGTGAAGCTACCCTGAAATGGTTTATTTCCCAAAAAATCCCTGTGAATCAACATCAGGAAGACGGTCGAACGCAGTCAAGGTCTAAAAATGATTTTCAGCTATGAAAAATATAAACAGGAATATCAACACCAAAATGTGCTTGTGAAAAGCAGGAGGGTGTGGATGTTTGGGGGGAGGAACAAGGTTAAGAAAAAAGGCTGTTCTAGTCACTTGTAACTAACCTACAGTTATCAAATTGAGTTTCTTCTGTGGGTCTGAGGGAGATGCTGGGATCAATGCTTCTTTTTCTGCTGTGAATCTGTTTCTTAACTTGAAGAGAAACTCATGTGCAGTATTTTATATATGTGCCCCTCAGATTTAATGCCGGTGACGCCCATGCATACAGTAGGTGGTAATTAGTCGAAAAACATTTGAAACTGGAACTGAGAGAGTACTGAAAGTATGGAGTACTCTTCCTGTCAGTGCAGCGCAAGCTAAAACCTTGGATTCCTTTAAATCGGAGCTAGATAAGATTTTAACAACTCTGAGCTATTAGTTAAGTTCTTCCCAAACGAGCTTGATGGGCCGACTGGCCTCCTCTCGTTTGTAAATTTATGTTCTTATGGGAAAAATGCTAATGCTAACTATGACATCCTTAGCCCCTAAATAGCTCTAACTATAACCATAAGCAACCTAACAAAATGTTAGACTTTTACCATTTTTAGTTTTTTGATTGCAGTCATTGATGTTTAGAAAATTGAGTTTTCCTATAAGGTCAAAAAGTAGGCAGTCATGACTTGCTCGGCCGATCCTCCTGTGTGCCACGCCCCCCTCATTACCTTGTGTTAATTCCTTACTGCGATCACCTGTTACCTGTTATTTTCTGCTTGTCTGAGTTAGTTTCCCCAGATCCATCATTGATGGTGGTCACTGTCTGCCCCTTTGTGATTATAAAACCCTTTTGCATTCTCATCTGCCTACCTTGTATTTCCCTGCTTCCTGCCTGCTCACCAGACAGCGGTTATTACACATTGTGGGGACATTTGGTCCCAACAACATATTGGATGGCATTTATACAGTGCTTTTTCTACTCCTACAACCATTCAAAGCATTTTACTTTTTTTTTGCCTCATATTCACACACCGACGGCAGAGGCTGCTACACAAGGCACCAACCTGCTCACCGGGAGCGATTTGGGGTTTAGTGTCTTGCTCAAGGACACTTTGATAGGGTCAGGAGGAATCAGGGCTCAAACCCACAATCCTCTGGTTGCCAAATGGTAGCACTAGCTCCTGCACCACCATCGCCCAGGACCACGCACACAAATACACATACACACACATGCTAAGGGAAATTTGAAGATTTGGACTGCCAATCAGTGGTTACCAACTGGCTACATCCGGACCGAAATACAACTGAATCTGGGCCACACAAGTGACTCCCCTCGCCCAAGTTGGCAACTTGTTTCAGTCGCACTGGACCTTGGCTTTATGTTGGTGATAAATAGTTGGGGGCCTCTGCTCTAAATTATGTTTCTTTTGACTGTGGAAGGGGTGTAAATGTAGAAAAACTGAAGACTATAACATGTATTGAAAATGTTAAAATGTAGATGGTGCTTTCTGGGTGGGTCTCTTGTTCAAAGCCAGCTGATAGTGGATTGCATATGAGCAGGACAGAAAGTACCTTAAATGCAGGATGGTTGTTTTATTTGCATCCTGAAGGTCCTGCACTCAGGGGCTGCCATGCCATATTTACATTACATGTGGACATTTTTATCCAAAGCAATTTATAATTTCTACCCATTTTTATGGCGTGATATTTTTATTGTAGTGATTTAAATATTCTCCCTTGAGTATAGAAGGGCAGGGATCCTTTTGGGTCTTGAACAGAAATCTCTGGGTTTCAAGACTCACTAAACGACCGCAACTGTTCCCCGGTTTTAACCAGTTATGTGGCTGGACATTTAACTGAACTCGCCCAGCGCCTGCTCAGTGGTAGCACACCATTTCCAACCTGTATTAACTTGCCGAGCTTTAGATTCAAATGCCTGGTTCATTACCATAATGCCGTGTTACTTGAAGAATTGTTTTTATAGTTTACATGATGTTTGTATTGCAATGAAGTGAATTCAGAGCAATGAGAACTGGTTTCATTTGCATGCATTTCCCACACATCACACAGGACAAAACCTTTCATATAATCCATCATATTAAGGCTAATCTGTAATGTAAGAGAAACTAGGATTCTTTGTCAGGTGACAGACAGCTAACATCTAGTAATAATCATTAAATGCCATAGCTATTAACACTTCGACCCGTGTTCTCCAGTCCTGGTCCTGCTGGCCCAAAATCCAACACAGTTTGCAGCTTTCCCTGTTCAAACATGTCTTAATCAGCTAATTACCAGGTTAAGTAGGTTCCTTTGAGCAGGGAAGTCAGCAAATTGTGTTGGATTCTGGCCCTCCTGGACTGGACTTTGAGAATCCTGCTCTAGACACAAGGGGTAATTACCTGCGCTCGTGATGAAGTGATAGGGCTGAATTTTTCCAAGTTCTCCAACTATTTAAACCCCTCTTAAGAAGAAAAAATAAGCACTTAACTCCGTAGACATAATGGTATACCAACAGCAGTTAAAAACAGTGTAAGAATGCAGTTAAATTAATACTTCCATAGGAATCAAAATTTGAAGAAGAATATTTTTCTACGACATTCCCAGCAAGAGATATGCAGAAAATGTATGTTCCCTGATTCCATGAATTTCAGCACTTAACAGCCAGAGATTACACAATAGCGGGAATAAACGGGCTTTACTGAAGCTTGCGCGGTATAAGAGGAAAATGTCTGCATTAACTGTAGAGATTCATCGATCCCCGTACGGCAATACAGCGTGAGAAGAAGCGACAGTTTACTTGGAGGAGCGAGATTAAATCGGCATGATGATAAATACGGGCACTGGAGCCCATGCTACTGTAATTAACAATCCAGAAGGTAATTAATGAAAAACGCTCCATGACAAATAACTCCAAAGAGTTAAATGAAACATTTGTACTTTTTAGATCTTTGTATATGAGCTCATAGAAGTCGGTGCCCGAAGTTGCTATTGTTTTTCAACCATAGAGCATTAAGCAACTGACTTGTTGATATGAATGATAAAAGTGGTTTGTAATCAAATCCCTGTCAGATCTGCAAAGTAAACAACGAAAATGGCGCAGATTTGGTAATGTGAGCAAGTTCAGTCAGAAGTTACAAAAAAACGAGATATTAACACCTGAAGAACCACACGCGTAGATAGACAGGCTGCTAAGGAGCAGGGTTTGGCTCCCAGTTATTCATATGTGCGATCAACCGCCGAATTGTAAACTAAGTAAGCAAATTGAAATTATTCTTATCAGTTTTAAAGAAGACTTCATCATATACTTTAATATGCAGCTTATTATATGCGTACCATACGTAGGTTATATGTCCGTTAATTCTTAATGAAACGAAAAGGCTGCTTAGCGATCGGCTTCCTTTAGAGACGCGAGGACAGTTTCCATCATTTTTCTTACCTTGATTACAAAACGATTAGAATAATTACCAGACATTTAAATTCGCGGAAAAGGGGGACAGTTACTTTAACAGGGGGAAATATGCAAATTATTATTCCGATATCTTACCTGAAAACCGCATCTTGACGTTTCGTAAATTTGTTCCTACACTCAATTTAGACGTCAAATCCCGGAAGGCAGATTAAACACTACTGCAAATCGACTGACACGTAATATGTAACACTAGAAACTGCCGAATGGTTTTGCAAGAGCCAGGAAAGCGTCTTCCATCCGAGACAACGCGCGCACGCTCCACTCTAAAGGTGCACGGAAGAATCTTGAATTTTACTGTACATGCCTCTTGCAAACATTTTTCGTTTGGGTTCAAGTTGTACATGTAGCGAAAACCCAGTTTTTGAGACTCCCCTGTACTCACATTTAAAGTCTAATGAAAAGCACAACATTGCTCAATACTGTGATGCTACAAATCACTGTCAAATCCTTTAAAAGCCTCTTCTCTCGATCCCCCCTTTACCCCCCACATACGCTCTCTCATTCGTCTCCAACTCTGGCTGACTAATGGGTAGAGAGGTCTGGGCTTATAAATGTCTGTGGTATACTTACAGGTTTATATGCACATAACACACATAGAAACATGGTACTAAAATACCCTCTGAGCTTCATAATCCACCTCCTTTTACAGATGAAAGATGTGAGAATATGAAATGGAACAGTTTGCTAATTAGCTTACCCTGTTTATACCAGTTCTGTGATTGTGTGGGTTTGTTTTCACAGGCCAAACACATGACATTTAATGCGTGTTCATGTGTACGTGTGTATCTGCTTAATGCTGGGCTGACATCCCATACAGGGTGTCACTCCTGTGCCACCTGGGACAGGCTTCAGGCAATATGCACGAAATAAACACGTTTAAAAGTCTATATTTGTACTGTCATACTGATCTGTGGCTAAAGATAAACTCTTTCAAAACTTGGTTTTATGGGAACAATGGATTAGCAGCTGTTTGTAACACAACATTGGGACTATTAAAGGTAATAAATGTTATCCAAGGTATTTTTAACTATATTCTTTCATTCTCCATTTTGGAAATTGATCTAGACTTTCTGTAATGGTGAACAGAACCATCCTGCAGTCCCTGTCCTGAGATTATTCAGTTTCATAATGCTGACCAGTCTCTATTTGATATATTTGTCACCGCAACCCTAAGAAGGATTTTTCTTTTCATGAAACCACCCCAGTTGTTTATGTCAGCAGTCGGGTTTGTGACGCGGTGACATAGACCCGTAGCTCCGGGGCTAAAGTGGCTGATCTAATATGATTCTATCCATATCTCGGGCTTGGTGGTGCAGCTGAATCATAGCAAGAATGTGAATTTTCCCAGTGTGGCTAACGCTGTATACTAGCATGTTATACAACACTAAGCAAAGGACGGGGGACTTCCATTTGTCTGTCTGTCTTCTAAATGCATCGACGTGAGCTTGGAGCCTTTCCCAGGAAGGCAGGCGGAGCTCAGGGCAGGCCGCTAATACACAGATATACCACAAACAGTACTGTACCGCACAATCAAGAGAGAAAAAAGCCTTACAAGTAGACAGTGTTCACAAGGCAGGGAGATGGGCTGTTGAGCACATGGTCCTTTTGCAAGAGTGCCCCCCTTCAGAGTATCTGAAGGTCCCATTTTGATCACCAACGGTCAGATTTTACAGATCACAACCACAGTTTACAGATCACAATCACACTAAACGGTACTGCCTTTCCTTAGTTCTTAAGTTCACCAAAAAGTACTATTTTTATCTTTTCAGATCTTACAATTACATTGCATTCAAACTTGGATAGGTGACACAGTGGCTAGCACTGTATCATATCTCTGGGTTCGAGTCTCTGCCTGGGTTCCACGTGTGTGGAGTTTTCATGTTTCCCTAAGTCACTGTGGGATTTCCTTTGGGTTCCCTGGTTTCCCCCCCCCACAGTCCAAAAACATGCTGAGGTTAATTGGGGATACCAAGTTGCCTGTAGGTGTGAATGGTGTGTGAGTGTGCCCTGTGATGGATTTGTAAAAAAAAAAATCTGTTTTTAATCTGCTAAAATCTGGTTTTAAGTACTTGTATGAAAGGATAAAAGTGAGCTGCATAATATTAACACACGAGCGTGTGCGAGACACACTGATGGTGCTTGATATGCATTAGTCCTGGTGACACCATATGTAAGTTATGCTGGATGTGCTTTTAAAGCAGCAGAGAAAGTTAGCCAAGTGACATTCTATGGAACATTCATGAGCTCCAGGGACCGGTTTTAATGATAACAGGAGTCCAATGCGCCGCTTGATTAACTCCGCAAGTCACGATAGCCGACTCTCCAAGGTAAAATTTACACAGAAATACAAGTTTTGCTGGCTTTTAGCAACATTAACAATAACCTGCCTTTAACCAATTTATTTTTAAAAGATGGAACCATTAAAATATATTATTATGACCTAAAACAGTCAGATAATCTCTCCGGCTTCTAACCACTCTTCCAGGTCATGGCTGAGGTGGGAATGCCCTAACTGAGGGGCCATGGTAGTACGTAGTACACAAACACACAGTGAAAGCGATGTGTGATACAGATGCCAGTTAACGTGCCTGTATGTCTTTGGAATAAGGCAGGGAAGACACATGACATCGGTCTGTGAAAACAAACACTGGAGGTGTCACCAGTGGAACCACCCAAATCAGATTAGGCAGCGGCGTTGTCTTTATCGTTGACAACTTATGACAACTTCCAAAAATAAAGTTTAAAGACTGATTTGGTTCATGTGTCAAATATCCTGATTTTCAAATTGCATGACATATTACAAAACATAAATGAACAATATAATCTTAATAATCTATAATATTTTCAGATTACTTGCCAAACAAACAGTGTTGGGCATTTCAGGTCCAGAAGCTACAAATCCAGACCATGGTTTTGTTTCTCCCAACCAGTTGAGT
>JAODUD010000107.1:11263375-11277919 GCA_026784285.1 Stomatorhinus walkeri
TGCCCCAAGATGCCTCGTAGTAAGATGCCAAGATGCCTCGTAGTAAGATGCCCCAAGATGCCTCGTAGTAAGATGCCAAGATGCCTCGTAGTAAGATGCCCCAAGATGCCTCGTAGTAAGATGCCAAGATGCCTCGTAGTAAGATGCCCCAAGATGCCTCGTAGTAAGATGCCCCAAGATGCCTCAAGCTGCTCTGAGGCCGCATTTGTACAGCCAAACAGCAGACAGAGGTAAATAATGCCTACACTGGCTTTCTTGTATCAGACGGCACTTATTTGACCTTGACTATGTATTACATCCGAAGGAAAATACAGAAATAAAGCCACTATAAAGATATTTCTAGATTCTAGAGTCAAGTTCCTGTCAGTTGTCACATTGATCTTTTTTGTTGCTCTTCAATCAAGCCATTCAGTTTCACCTGACAAAGTATGCATGAGTAACTTTGGACTTACTAACATAATTTCAGTAGGGAGACATTTTGTGTCCCACAGTGCCTAATGCCCTTTAAAGGGGTTTAGGGAGTTGAAATTTTAAAGTAAAATTTAGAGAGTTTAGAAAGTCCTACTGGGTTTCACATATATATTGGAATTTGCATTGTCAGTGTAAAAATGATAATTCATATTATAGGTTTGCAATTACCATCCCCAAGGGATAGCATATTGACTCTGTCCAATGAAAAATACATATCTCCAAAAAATACATTATTTCAGAAATAAGAAAAGCACATTTTCTTTGAAACTATTTTACAAAACAAACCTGTCTGACACCTGTGATATATAGGCTCAAATGTAATGGGCCCAAGAACAGGCTATGGAGAACCCCTAACCCCCAAGTGATAAAAATCTGAATGACAAACCATTAACCAGCGAAACTGAAAGATCTTGAAGGTCTACAATGTCAAAGTCGGCATTTACCTCTGTGAGTAAAACAGAAGAAAATACTACAGTGAGAGAACAGAAGCAGGTCAGGAGAGTAAAAAGAAGCACACCCCCTGCAATATTTATAACAGCTCTGCTCCTGGGTGCAGCAAGGGAACAAGCTGATTTGAGTATGATGCTCATGGTTCAGCTCTGTGTCAGAGGCTATTGATATTATCCTCCTGACGCTTAGCTCTCCGCGTCTCAGTGTTTGCCTTGATTACTTACGCGCTCTGCCCCGTTTGCCGTGGCCATTGTGGAGTTTCGGCGGAGCTCACACGCCGTGATGAGGGGCACATTGCGCCAGCCACGGTACATTAATCTCAGATAAAGCACCCACCCCCTGCCGCTAATGCACATCTCCCTGGTTTATAATAGATGCTTAAAAGTGGTAAATAAATGCCTGGGGGGCACCCAGCTGAGCTCCGCGCACATCAGGGAGGACCTGCTCCCACAGCCCCACCCAACAAAGTGGCCAATATTAAGGTCTCTTCTCGTGTGGTTTCCGTAGAAACACCACGATGCTCGTGAAAAGCCTCAGCGGAGGTGAGCTGAGGGCGCCTGTGACTCTAACAGGAGCTGTCACCAAGCCGCAAGCAGCCGACTCTGTCTGCCTTAGCGGAGTCACGCTGTGGTGTGTTCCTGGTCACAGCGGAAGCCCTCACCCCCAAGTAGCTGTGAGCCTGAGCAGTCGGGTACACAGGGCGTTCCACTTCAGAGTATGGCAACACAAACACACATACTTACAGATTATGCATCTGTAACTTTGTGGGGACTCGCTATTCATTTCTATGGGCATAATGCTAATCCCAGCTATTTATGCTTAATCCCTAACCAGCACTCACCTTAATCACAAGTAACCAAACAAAATACATGATTTCTGACATTTTTAGTTTTTTGATTGCATTTTTATGAAATTGAGTTTCCCCTAAGTGTCAAAATAGACAGTGTTTATCGCATTGTGGAGATATTTGGTCCCCACAATATAATACAGACATGACTATATACACAAACACCACACATGTTTGTATTCATATCTTTGTGGGGACTGTCCACTCATTTCTATGGAAAAAACCCTAATCCCAACAATGACAACCTTAACCCCTAACCTAACCTTAATCCTAACCTTAACCATAAGTGACCCAACAAAATATGAGACTTTTGGCATTTTTTGTTTTTTGATTGGAGTCACAGATTTTTATAAAATTGAGTTTCACCTTGTGGGGATCGAAAAGGTGGCCCCCACAATGTCAAAATAACAGATTTTTATCATATTGTGGAGACCTTTGGTCCCCACAATGTAATATATACACGATCCACACACGCACACGCACATACACACGCACACCATATCAGTGTGGAGAAGCAGTGAAGCACACAAACGCATCAGGAGACTTACTGCTGTCACAAATAGGTTCTTATTCATCTAAAGTTATTGTTTTCTAGAGGCCAGATGTTAAAACAGACATGAGCTGTAAATGTGCTTTACACGTATTTACTAACTCAAAAAAAACCTCCCTGATCTACCACTCTTAAGTTCTCTAGGTGAAAAAAGGTAAAGAAAAAGTGAATTAGATTTCCTTTTAATAAACATTCTTTTTTATATAGCGCAATGTCCAAATCTAATAAGGGTATATATTGTACACATTCCCTAATATATGCAGTGTTTTTGCACTTGTCAGGTGCCCATTTCCCACATCCAAATCTGTAGTGGACTGTTTCAGCTTTATCCTCAACAATGCAAGAAAAAAACACCAGCTGCTTGTCTGTGGCACAGGCCGAGAAACGGCGTGAACTGCGAAATCACACGGAGCCAGGACGTGCCTTCCATCAGTACCCATGGGATGAGTAACAGAGAATCTGAGGAGAAGCTCTGCTTCTTTAAGAAGACACAAATACAAGCATGGAGCCCGTGATTATTATAATATAATAATATAATAGCTGGGATTATGGGGTGATACAAACTATCATGGCCGTTGTTTTACAAGCTCAGTGGTAATATAGGGGCCAAGGACACTGGAGCGACACACGTGGGTCCTGTGACACTGTCCGACGGCATTCACCCCTTGTCCTTCCTTTCCCGTTTCCCGCTTCTCTCCACACTTGTCACAATGCATTGGTGCCTCTGTGACTCTAAAGCTGCTGTCCGTGTGTACAGATGTGACGGACAGTCAGTGTCAAAGGCATGTCTTACGCTGTCATTCACCTGGCAAATCAAACAGACACACAAAAAATGTATTCTGTCAAGCATGTCAGATCTGAACCATAGCAAATCTCCATCTAACATGGTTATTCTAAACCAATACTAACAAATATTTATGATTTAGTTGTTTTTTTTGGAAACTAAAAGAGGAAAATCCACAGAACATGAAACACTTAAATATATCTGTGTGTCATGTCTTTATACACATAGGGTATCGTAATTTCAAAACACTAACGAGGCATATTAAACATCCCAAATGCTCTTTTAAAAACATTGAAGTCCCGATCAAGTTAAAAAACCTGTGTTATACCCAGGGAATTGGCAAGCGTGTATATGCAGTGACAAAAGCAGCAGAGCTATTCATGGCTGCCCATGTAGTGAGGTTCTTCAAACCAAAGGGTTGTTCCTCCGTTGGATTCATGCAGTGTCCCAAGGGGAGTGGCAATTGCATCTTCTCAAGGGGATCCACAGGACAGCTGAGGCTGGCAGAGGCACTGTGATCCTGAAGTTCAGCTGACTCACATGGAAAGGAGAGACCTTGGTCTGTCATGTTGATTGCATTTGCACTTACGACGTCTCCTTGTGAAAAGCCTGCCGGCGTTGATTAACTAAAAAGAAATTAATTTTGCTTCTTTAGTCTATTTATTATGGTTTGTTTTTCTTCATTAATGCTTGTGGTATAAAAAAGGTGCTGTATGATCTTTGAACCTTTTACATATATATATTTTTGGTAAAGCTTAATGCCTGACCTACATAAAAAAATACACAAAAAATACAATATTATATATATATATATATATATATATATAATTCACAATGCTGCACTGGCTGTGTATGCAGAATCCTTTTATATAACTGTGGCCAGTATGAAACATGCTGGTCCTTCTCTCTCCTGGGGCCCGGGCTTCGGTTTATATATTTAAATGGAGAGATGGACCACTGACAGGGCTGTGGAGCACTTCCATCCATAATACTCAATAATGCAGCAGCACACACATGGCACGCATGCAGACTCTGCCATGCATATTAAAACACCCGTGCCACCAGACAGAGAGGCGTGAGAAGGTCTTACTTTCTGGTTGTTCAATACTGTGGTTCGGCACCACATTTTAGACTAGATTTTTTTTCCAGTTTCTTGTCACAGGAGATACATCTCATTTGGGCCTGTAGAACAGTTTCTGCTTGAGATTCATACCGTAAAGGAGGTTCTGTGTCCTCAAGCCCATCCCTAGAGTGAAAGACTCCGCCATCGTATGTCCAAGAAAGGCCGGGGATCGGATTATATAATACAGATATAACAATGTATCATTCAATGTATCATGGGAGATCATTCAATTTCTGATAAATATGCAGTCCTGCAAACCTAACCTGTGTAAGAAGCTGGATGGATGGAAGGATGGATGGAAGGATGGATGGAAGGATGGATGGATGGAGGGATATACGATTCAGTTACAGGTGGTCTTCATTTTCACTTTTGAGGTGCTAGCAAGTGATTTGGTTAATGAGACAGATATTTTTCCCTGCATACATTTTTAAGTAACAATGTGTTGCGCAGGCCTCTTCAGATGTGTGCAAAACTACATTAATAAAGATAATACTGATGCAAAATAAATATATTTTAATTTATGGAAAAAATAAATCTTACTATTCATTAGGGATATTATGGTCATGTTAGTCAGTTAAAATACTAAACATTCTATTTCATTGCCATAGAAAAAAATCTTTGAGGATACAATTACTTGTCACTGGGGCTGTACCCTCACAGTCTGCCAGTTGTGCCTTAACCAGGGACGGATTACGGACCGGGCCAGCGGGGCCGCTGCCCAGGGGCCCTTGGGGTGCAGGGGGCCCATGGGGCCCCAAGCCCAAAACAATTTGTGATGCTTATCAACAATGTATTTTCGTTTGTCTATTTTAGAGGACCTACAGGGGGCCTCGCGAACGTTTTGCCCAGGGGCCTACACAACCCATAATCCGTCCCTGACCTTAACTGCAGATAGACTGATTCTGAGGAACGGTTTTGTAAGGCTGGGGATACTTTACTGTTGTTTGTACCCTTTTTTTCTGACAATGTATCAGGGGTGGAGATTTCAGGTCCAGAGAGTACAAATACACACCAAGATTTTGTTTCAACCAGCCAGTCTCTGAGTATCGAGAGTTAGTATTTTTCTGTGGGCTACTAAAAAGTTTTTTTTTTCTGCATACTCATTCTGGAAATGTATTCGCGTAGCTCATAATTGTATTACTCTTCTGTCACGGATATCCAGTTTGTTCCATTGCTGTCAAATGCAGTAACTTTTAATCGGATTATTGAAATGAGACGCTTCCATGGTGCTGCGTTTCAAGCAAGCAAACGAATAAGCAAAGCAGACGCAACTTAATGTCGCCATCTAATGGACCGTAGCCGTAAATACAGGGTATAATGTATGTACTGTATAATGAAAACAGAACAATGTATTACCGCATACTCTTGTTTAATGCTATGGGGCAACCGTGTCGTAAAAGTCGCTGTGTAAAAGCAAAAAATGAATGAATGAATGAAATATTGCAAGGGATCACTGTAATTGTGTTTCGATAATAGAATTATACTGAAGAAAGCATACTGTAGCAGTTAGCAGTGGCTGTGTGGGTTTGATATTAATCGAGATATCTATTTCCGATTATTTCTTAAAATGATCCTTTATGCTTTGAGTTGTGCAAACCTCCTATCATATAGGCTATCAAATTTCCCTGACATTCATTTTCTAATACAGATTCGCAAGGAGTTGTTGAACTGCAGAAACTGCACAACCGAGTGCAATGAAAAACACACCGGTGTTGGGAGATTTAAATAAATACATTTAGATGTGTATTATATTATATTTTTACATAATACATTATTGTAATGTACACTATATGTTCACTGATTCCTATGGAAGGTACACGAACAGATATGAACGGTTTAGAAATCTACTGCAATCTGTCGCATTCGCTTTAATGTTTAAGACGGACGCACTATTTATTAAGGCTACTGTAGGCATTCGTCTGAAATACTTTAGTCATCAGATTTTATGCATGGCTATGATGTCGATCACCCTTGATATCTTACATTTATTTTGCGTTCGTGTTATATAGGAGGAATTCGGAGAGGAAATATTCAGCGTAAATATCATGCCTGGAAACAATCCCAGTTATCACTTTCTTACTTTTCACACTATCTACCGTGGCTGTCTAAATAAGAACAACAATTAGGATTTTTCATCTGGGAATATGCCTACGGCGTGCTGTATAAAATGCATTTAATATTTTAGTATGAAATTAGGTACTTGGCATGTAAAACATGTTTGACGCCTGTGTGCACAAACAGCCTCCATTTGGTGTCGCATATGCTTCCGAAAATAAAGCCGGCGACACTATTCATTTGGATGGACTGTTTTTGGAGTTGTTCGCTGACGGCGACGCTAGGGGGCGCCTGCCATTCCAGCTCCACTTTCCCTACACGTGTAGATTTTTTTCAAGATGGCTGCGCCTATTAACTCGTGAGCTACGTACAGGATTATGGTATAAGTATACAGCTCAATAAAGCCACATCTTTACGAAATTTAGGATTTTGTTTAAGTTATGTTAAAGGTCTTTAGCTTGTTGCTTTCATGTTTTTGAATTAGAGGTTTATCCGGCTTGAAGTCTGTCCTGCTTCGTGCTGATATGTTCAAGGTAGACCGGCTCTAATTAACTAGCTTCCTGATATATTTGTCAGTGACTGGCTAGTAAGTTACGTGCGAAACTGTAGTTTGTAGTAGTATTCTACATGAAGACGGCAATAATTATTATTATTATCATCATTGCGATTTAGAGATATTCGGATGTTCGTGGATTATAGACCCTTGCAGAACGTAAGTACTAGAAGTTGAGTTGAATACCTTTTAATATTTCTTTTACTGTGAATTATATGTACGGGTATGTTAAACATTTCTCTCCGGCGTCTGTATGGCTGTGTTTAAACAAGAGTTTACTTTTTGGACTATGATAGCATGTCAAGTGAAGAGGAAAGTCAACTGAGTGCGGAATTCGAGATGGCAGAAGGCATGGTAACCGGTCAAGGTGAAGAGATGGCGAAGACCACTCCTGAGGAGGGTGTAGATGACTGTGATGGTGACGATAAAGAGACTGAAGAATTACGTGTTGCTGGTGGAGGTGGCAGTAAGAAAAAGAAGGCTGTGAGCAGGAAGAAGATGGTACCAGGCATTTTATATTTGGGTCACATCCCACCCAGACTAAAACCAAGTCATTTGCGGAACATGTTAGGGGTGTACGGAGAGGTTGGACGGATCTTTCTCCAACCAGAAGGTGAGAACATTACTTCTTTAAAGTTTTTTTCAACATGGCTCTTTCAAGCTACGTGAAACAGCATTATAATGCCTCGAGGACATTTTTATGACAGAGACCTTTTCTCATATTTGTTAGACCATTCAGTACGTCGGAAGAAGAAGAAAGCTGGTTCTAAGGCCCACAACTTTACTGAGGGCTGGGTGGAGTTTAAGGACAAGCGTGTTGCCAAGAGAGTAGTGGCCAGTTTGCACAACACCCCCATGGTTGCCCGAAAGAAGAGCCACTTCGCTTCAGACCTGTGGTGCATCAAGGTGTATCTCTGCTTTTTCTTGCCCATTTAATGTGTCTGCAGTGTTTAGGACGTATTACAAATGCAGCCTTTCCTTAAATTCAAGTGTACTGCAACTAAAAGAGTTCATCAATTTAGAAATTAGTTCCAATTGAGGGCTACATTTTCTCTCAACAACTGACACTAAATATAATTGGCTATTAAACATGGTAAGGTTGGACAAATAGGAATTACTGTTGTAATACGAAAGCCCAAAGGAGCCTAGAGCCATTCATATTCTAACCGCCTGTCCTGGGCAGGGTTGTCGAGGGACCTTGAACCTACCCCATGTAGCCATGGGCACAGCCTACAAAAAGGAGAATCCAAAATTGTTTTTGTTAGTAAGCAAGAACCAATAAAATGGCAATTTAGCATCACCTGTGAGGATGCAAAATGGTCCTTTGATTTGTTTATTTTGATCTTGTTTCTAACTTGTGTTGTGTTTACACTTTATCCCCTCAGTACCTCCACCAGTTCTACTGGTGCCACCTGAGCGAGCGTCTGGCCTATGAGCAGACCGTGAGGCAGCAGCGCTTGCGCACCGAAATCTCGCAGGCCAAGCGCGAGACCAACTTCTACCTGGCCAATGTGGAGAAGAGTCAGAACTTAGAGAGGCTGCGGAAGAAGCGGGAGAAGAGCGGGGAGGAGGTGGTCGAGAAGACCTGGGACTTCACCCAACGGCGCACTGAGGTGGAGATCCAGCAGAGCCGCCTGCGTAAATATGCCATGTCGAAGAAGAGCCTTCAGAAAGCACAGGATAAGGCCCGTGCCATCCAGGAGAAGGCCCAGTCCAATGTCTCCCTGCTGGCCAAGATCTTCAACAGCCAGTCAGCTGACAGCTGATATAGCTGGGACTGAAGATGCACATGGCAGTCACACTGAGACTATGGGATGGACGAACGGATCAGGATGCTTCCTGTCATGCAGAGATGGAAGAACCTGTTCAAAGGTTCAGTGAACCCCAGGTTACTCAGATGATATCGCCGTTTCATCTACAGCATTATTGTGAGAGTTGCAATCACTGGCTAAATTACATATGAAGGTGGCCCTGCTACCATTAAGGTATCAGAATAAGATGGATACAGCAAATGGGACCTTAATGTGTTGGACCGTCGGACCGGATGCTGCAAAGGAGTGTTGCTCTCATTGTGTTTTGATTCATTATAATGCCTGAGTGTATTTACAGCCATGTTTCTCTCAGCCCCGTCCTCAAGGAACCTCAGATCATCCATGTTTTTACTCCTGTGGACGGTCTGGCAGGAAGCTGGGAGGAAGCAAAACGTGGACTGTCTGGGGGTCCCCGAGGACCGGGTTGGGAAACACTGATATGGAGCATTCTACTGGACACAAGGTTCCAGGCCTTTATGCTAATCCTTATGCTAGTATGCCAGTTTTTTCTTTAAACCAAACCCTTTAATAAATGATCAAATAAGAAAATGTTGTTAGGTCCCTGAGGTGCTGATCATAGGGTACAAATATGATGCTTATTTTTGAGGGAATACATTTTTTTTGCGCTTCAAGCATTGAAAAAGTGGACAGTAATAAGCCAGTCACTTAAAGGTCTGTCCCCCCTCAGATTAATAATACAAGGCTACCCTTGTAAGGACATAGAAATTTAAGTAGTGGGCAATGATATTTGGAGTCAATCAACAGTACAATTTTGCCTGTATTACAAGCTCATCTGGCAGATAAAGATGACACCAGCTTGACAGCCACAGCAGTTGTTTAGTGTGTCTGGTTTTGTCTGTGTTCTCAAAACAACTGACCATTGTTATCACTATTGCTTTGAGCAGATGAACATTGAAATATGAACTAACTTGAAAGAAAAATGTGTTATTGAACAAAACAAAAACAATGCATGTTCAATTATGGATGATGTGATGCAGAGTCTATAGAGGAAAAACTCTGATATCTATCACGAGGCACTTGAGCATGCGACTAATTTAAAATAATCCATAATCTACAGTCCTGCTTGCATTTGTTTTTATAATGTGCCTTGTGAATCCTAATGTGTCCTGATACATTCCCAACAAGAACTTCACTATAATTATGGGCAGAGCAGTGATGAAGTGTGAACACAAGTGGTCAACTGGACACATTGGAGACCAATGACAGTCACAGGTGTAAACAGCAGTTTTTCTTGGTTGACTGCTTATGATCTGTTCACCCAAGACTCATTTTAAAACCAACTGTCCAACTGTAAATAAGGTCTCAACAGTATGTAGTGAAGCCCGAACGAGTGGGGACCAAGGCAATTGTTTGTAGTGGGTCATGGGGGGGGGCGGCTTGGAGCAGTTCCCAGGCAACATGGGGAACAAAGAAGGGGACCACCCTGACTGGAATTCCAGTCTGTCGCAGAACACACACAGAGTTACAGTATGGGCAAATAATTCGCTTAATGTTTTTGAACTGCAGGAGTCACCTCACAAACACGGGAGACATGCAAGTACCACAAACGTAGCTTATATACTGTGAACTTCAACCCCCCAGTCTTGAAGGTTCAGTAGAAATACCTAAAATATCGTGTTGCATTGTATGGTATATCGTACTAATTTAATTGTAGCCAGGTTTTAATCATTTTAGAAAAATGCATAGCAAGTTCTATAAATTAATGAGCATTAACCTTGTCTTTTGTCTCAAAAGACATCACAAAAATGAACAGGAACACATTTCTGTTTTCATGAACACTTTTTATGAACATTTAGTAAAAACTAATGCAGTTTCACATTTTTATAATATGGTGTGAATCACCAGATCTAACAGGGTCTTTCAAACACCAGTACAGGACAAGGTCAAGTATCTTGCTTCCTAACCCAAGAAGATGGACTTTTCCAGGCCGTCTTCCACCTTGGTGTATTCCAAATGGGATTTGAAGTAACGGCTCTCATAACGAGGGCTGGTACGCACATACTCCAGGTACTCTGGGGTCCCAGGACAGGTGACGTTGTCAGCTAGCAGCACCGTGCCTCTCCTCAGCAGTCCACATTCCTGGAGAAAGACCAGTATGCACACCCTGGATTAGCAAAGTCTACAGAGCTCTTCATATTTTGCTTTTTGCCGTTAGAGATTTTTCTTACACATGGGTAGTTTTGTGTACCTCTAATAGTTTGATGTCAAGAAGATATCTATCCTTCCAGTGATCCAGGAAAACAAAGTCAAACTCTTTGACCCCAAATTGTTGCTTCATCTGGGGGATCAGATCTCCTGAGGCCCCTACCACAAGCTCCACCTGCCACACCAGAAACAACACGTCAGTATTAAGGCTTCACCTCTGCAATTTAACAGCTTGGTGACTGAGCCACATTCCTTCGCCACCCCCCCTAACCTTATCCTGAAGGCCTGCCCATGCGATGACCTGACGGGCCACAACTGCAAAATCGGGGTTGAACTCCAGGGTAATGAGGCGGGTATCGGGGGGCAACAGATGAGCGATGCGAACAGTGGAGTATCCACAGTAAGTTCCGAGTTCCAGAGCAGCGCTGGGATTCACCTCAATGACCACAGAGTCCAGGATGGCACCTGCACACGCAAGGTAATAACTTCACATGAGCTTCCTATAAGAACTGTCAACCTCTGGAGAAGTTTAAGTATCTCGGGGTTTTCTTCACAAATGGATCGGTGCAGCTTCGGAGGTAAAGCGGACGCTGTACCGCTCTGTCAGGATAAAGAGATTGCTGAGGCGGAAGGCAAAGGTTTGATTTACTGGTCGATCTACGTTCCTACCGTCATCTGTGGTCACGAGCTTTGGATTGTGACAAAAAAAAAGATCACAGATACAAGTGGCAGACAGGAGTTTCCTCCGCGGGGTGCCTGGATAAGAGCTCAGACGTGGGAGGAAACCTCGGGGCAGATCCAGGAGACGCTGGACAGGTGACATCCCTCGGATGGCCTGGGAATGCCTTGGTATTCCCCCGGTGGAGCTGGAGGTGAATTTCATTTTTTTTTTTTTAACCCCCAACTTAGAACATTTTAACGAGTGTAAAATATTATACTTTGTTTACCTCAAGTTTGAAATCCATTGGTAATAAATGTATAAATGAAATATACCTGACAGTGAATATGTGTTTTATATATTTAAACTCACAAACACGGGGGACATGCAAATACCACAAACGTAGCTTATATACTGTGAACTTCAACCCCCCAGTCTTGAAGGTTCAGTAGAAATCCCTAAAATATCGTGTTGCATTGTATGGTATATCGTACTAATTTAATTGTAGCCATTGATTCTGTGTCTGGACTCATCACACACACAGACACTCGTTTGTTGTGTCAGATTTCACAGAGCACAATTAATATACAGAGTGTGATGTTGTATGATAAAGGTTATATTATGACCAAATTCAAATTGCTGATCACTTGCAAATGACATTAGATACAGTTATACTTGATAAATACATTGGTATTAAATTTCCAATACCCTTCAGAAAAATTGACATGTCTTGACAATTCTTCATGTTATTATATTAACGACTGTCGCATCTAGATCGAAAATAGTGTAGTGGTTCAGAATTGCCATGATTTTTATATGTAATGTAATGCAATTTTCAATTTCCATGCGTGTCCTCAATAGATTATTCATGAGACTTAAGAGACCTTGTAAAAGAAGCAGGTTTTAAAAAATTCATAAAATAGAGGGCCAAACAAAACAAGATGCAGTGGTAAAAATCGGTAGGAGTTTTTTGATTGGTCAACCGGTTGGGTTTGTGCTCTCAAGAGAAGGCCGCATTGGCCTCGTGGGTAGAAGGATTCCCTCGCTTCACATCCAGCAAAGAGTAGCACGATGTCACTGGGCTGCTTTAGTGCAGACTGGGAGGAGCGGCATTTAAGAAGTCAAGCAAATGGGGAAAAAAGGGAGGATTTACACAGAGAAACGAGGAGAGTCCATCCTGTGTGCACAGGAGAAAAAACACAGGGGCCACGATTACCTTTCTCATCGCCCACATTCATGGCCCACTCTTTGTGCCGGCAAAAGTTGTCAATCGCGGAGATGACGCTCTGGGGGTCCCCTCGGGTAGCTTTTTTCTGAACGACCTTCAGGAGGCGCTAGAAAGGAAATCAAGTTTTGAGAGTGAGAACTGCATTCAGGTCACCGAGATGATAAAATAAAAAATTGATATTGAATTCTGGGAAAATGTGAAAGCTGTGACAAAGAAATGAAACATTTTAAAAAGTATGACAATTTTAAGAGATGTTTTATACACAATACTTTTTTTAAAAATACATGTTCTGCTTTTAGTTCCAGCTTCACTGGCATTTTTTATTGCATCATAGTAGATGACTGTAAGATTACTCCACATACTGTAGCATGTAGAAATTTCATGGCCCAGCAAAAACTTTACTGAAATGCGTTATTGCTGTGCAATGAAAACATGAAAGGTGGGCATGTCTAGAGTAGCGCCACGGGTTATGGAGAGCAAACCATTATGAAGCTGGATGGGGGGGTCGGGGGTCACCTGAGGTCGTGTGGACCAGGTTAGGACATTGAGGATCCGTTCCAGAATGAAATCGTGCCACAGCAGAGTTAGGCGGGGGCTGCCTTCCACCGCTGCTGGTATAAGCCAGCCACACAGCACATACAGCATAGCTGTACCCCCTCCACACAGAGACAGGAAGTAGAGCCACATGCTGACCAGAAGAGGGAAGCGGGTTATTTCAGGGTGCTTAGCAACAGCAGCCTGAGCAGAGGCGCTAAGGGGCTTGGTTACATCACATGACTACAGTTACATAACATGCTGTTGAAAGCATCAATGCGCTGGTAACACATTTCAAATTCAACATACAGTATGGGTGTAGCTTTCTGACAGCTGTCATAAGGGCAGAAAAAAAACATAGGTGTTTCTAATACACAATGCACATTTTCCACAATCAAAACTTACTATAAAATAATCTGGATTACAAATGTTTCATTATCAGTAGCAGTACACAATTCACTGACTCTTAGATCTGACCTTGGAGCCAGCATTATTGACAATAATTCACACGTGTCTTGCAAAATCATTTATGTTCACCTTCAAGAACAGGATATCTAAGGGTGGCCATGTGTTGTTTTTGTCTGGAAAAAAAAAAGTTGAAAAAGATCCATCAAATACTTTGAGTTACTGAACTAATAAGAAAGTGTCTGCTGCAGTGCACTGGTGCTGAAATTATATGTATTACCCATCTAGGAAATACAGTAAGTAAGCAAAAAAGATTATAGGAAGAGATGGTTATAGTACTTTAAAATAATATTTATATTAAAAAGTAACACTACAAAAATCCACTTGAAACTTGGGAATTGCAGTGTAACTGTGAAATAGCAGTTAATTTTATATTAAAAAAGCAACATTACTGCAAAACAGCCAACGATCAACTACAGCAACAACTTGCAGTAAAAACTGTACACATTACAGAATGACCCGAGATACACCAGCCACAGAAATGCCTTACATTTCATAAGCAAATGCAAAATTATATATACTGGTACAATTCAGGTCTGCAGGTGCTATTCTCCAGAAACGTCACCAAGTGTTCCAAAATATCAAGTATATCCTCTAACAACCTAAGCAACAGGTTAATGAGAATGCTCCTCTGTTTCCCCCAACATTAACTATTTGCATGCCAGATGGCTTAATTATCTTGCAATCCACTGTTTGTCTATTGACTCTTCGTTTTACATGAGCCGGGTCTCCTCCAAATCTAATCATCAAAGGCTCCTAACACCCTAGACACTCCGTTGGGGGGGGGGGGGGGGGGGGGGGGGGGGGGGGGGGGGGGGGGGGGGGGGGGGGGGGGGGGGGGGGGGGGGG
>JAODUD010000107.1:11278423-11298696 GCA_026784285.1 Stomatorhinus walkeri
CAACTACCTTTCCCCCCCCCCCCCCCCTCCCCTCTGGCAGGAGCTACAGGTCAATCAGAGCAAGAACAAAGAGACGATAAAAATGCAATTCTATGCTTAGGGTAGGTCATTAAGCACACACAACTTTGGACTGACGTATTGTACACATGGTACTCAGACACTCATACTATAATAGAACGGCTGTTTCTTTTTGTGTTGTTCATATTTATTACTTTAATTTATGCTGCTAAACAGTCTTTCACTGTTTCTGTAATAGTGACAATAAAGATCTATCTTATCTAATTCATTATTACCTGGTATGAACTTCTGGACCTCTTTACTCTCCATCCCTGACAACTTATGACATATTTGTAAGATTGCCACCTCAGTCCCATAAAATCCTGGACACCCAATCATTGACCAAAAACACTGCACATGGTGACACCATTCCAAAAGTCGTTTCCAAAAGTGTGGCTGACAGGCAAAAATAGTGAGAGAGCGCAATAAAATTAGTGAAAAATAAATTATTTCCTTGGAAAGTATCCTTAGCAGAAAGTACTTTGAAAAATGCAAATTCTTCCAAATTCCATAATGTGAATGCAGACCATTACTAACCACTTCTTGTTACTGTTCACTTCGTTGCAGCCAACGAGCTTCTGTAAAGTTTACATAACGCAATGATCATTTGCTCCCAATTCGGACTAGATGCTTTCTAAAAGCTTTCTGTTCCATTTGACATGCCACTTATGACTATTCATGAAAGGCACACTCTCTTTCTTTTCATTGCACCTTTTGTGCTACATTAATAAGATGCGTATTTAAAATGCTTAGATAAAAGCGCCCCTTTTCCCCTTTTGCTTGTATTAATTCACAGAACAGGCATCGCGTAGTAATCTCCACCCCCCCACTTAAACACGCTCTGTCACTCTATTCACTCTCCATTAATACACTAAAATGCCCAGTACTGTACACAAATAGCCTACTTATATGTTTGTAATGTCTAACATTGCCATGGTCGTCCGAGCAAGGCGACTTCATCAAAAATGAATTATGCCATTAGGTTTAATATTTGCTGAATGGGTGTTTTGCTTTGCAAACAGCAGTGGTTCTGTTGCTCCACATCTCCCATTGGCTTGGATGTTCTTGTAACCTAGATTTGAGATTGTAGACTGGAATCCAGTCACAGGTACTCTGGACTAGGCTAGAAACACAGTACTCCAAGTTTACATTCCTTCGTCTTAAGGGGCTCCACATTTCCCCCTCAGCCCTCAAGACTTTAATTCCACCTCAGAGTTTCAACATTAACAAGTAAGTCCAATCGCACAAGTAAGCACGCTGAAAACTTCCAGACCACTGGGTAGCCACATGAAAATAAAATCCCATTGTCTCTTTTCTGACCAAGGTAGGATTACAAACATGTCATAGGGCAGAAGTTAACATAAGTGCGACCATTCGTTCTGTTGGACAAGGTTAGGCAACTGGAGGCAGTAGGCCTCTAACACCCTTATAACGCTTTGTATACCAGCCAATATTAAAAGTATGTTTCAAAATTAACAAAATAAAACACTTTGAAAATAATTCTAGCACACCACGCTACCTTAACACTAGGAGGATCTGGAAGCAGGTACTTGAAGAATTGCAGAACAAGAAGGATGAGCCGAATATTCTAATGAAACGACTATCCGGTACGTTCTTTTCGAATCCGACTGCTTTCCGATTATCCTTAACGAATATCCGTGTCTGTCTACAGTACTTTTTTCCGTTTTCTACTGTGTGTGGATGTCCAAAACACGGCCCGAGCAAGGTTTTTAAACGGACAGCAATTGTTTCTTTAACTGTAACATATTCTGCCCGGCCAACAAAAATAAGTTTAGCAAGGCGGAACTAATGTGTTCATTAATGAAAGCAACGGACAGTAAACGATCACACGCAGTTGCTGAATGTTACTTTTCCACTAGACGTCAATGTGTATCATTAATGTGTATCACTCTAAGTTATTAAGTTCTTCCCAAGCGAGCTTGATGGGCCGAATGGCCTCCTCTCGTTTGTATAGTTCTTACGTTCTTATGTTCTTATTAACATCTCAGAAAAAAGTAACATAAAGCTGCCGCTTTCAAGAACAGTGAGAATTTTTTTTTTCACCGAAAGATGAAATAGTTGTTTGTCTCATCTGTTAAAAGACTGTTGAAGTTATGAAAGAATGTAATGTGAAAAGCCATTACGAAACTATGCATGCAGAGTCATACAGGAGATTCTCCTTATGTAGAAACTGTTCTATCCTCCTAGCACCGGCTTTTAATCAGAGCAAAAGGAAACGCTACTTGGCCTGGTACCTGTACAACGAACTAGGATTTCCTGCTTAGTTGGATAACTTGTCGGATTTAAGGTGCTCTGGTTTAAATGGACTTTATCTTCGTTCGTTTACATTTACCCCAGACTACCTTAAATGTGACAAGTTATCCGGCTAAGCAAGAATTCTGGTCACCAGTGGCCTATACTGCAAAGCGGGGTTACTAGTTTATTACAGTTATCAGGGTAACATGTCGGATTTAAGGTAGTCTGGGCAAAATATGTGAATGAATATGGAGTCCATTTACACTGTGGTACCTTAAATCCGACAAGTTACCCTGATAAGCCAGTGACCCTGCTTCGTAGTACAGGCCACTGCTTAGTGATGCAGGTCCCTGCTTATGAAGTAGCAATGTTAATCGCTAAACATGGCGTGTGTACTGCCTTCTAGAGCTCAGGTTCACCCCACTCATTACTGAACTTTCTCTCAGCTGGTGCTACGGATTGAACGTTTATTTCTAAGTGCAAGTTTCTGAATGTTTTGAGCCACTAAAGATGTCTTCAAATATTATAGGTGTAGGTTTTCAAAGGTATGTTCATGTTTCAAGGTCAATATCCACATTCACGTACAGTTTTAATTGAGAATGTTTCTGGATTTTTTTTTAAAAATTCTTCATAAGTTGATATGTTCCTTTCAAAGAGCTGAAAGGATTATTACAAGTTAATAAGTGCAGTACCTTAGAAAATTGATCTACTACTGATTTACTGATGATTCACTGGCTATTTAAAAACATAGTTTTTTTTGTCACTGATGGCACTTTAATTTTGAAGGTGAGCACAACTTGAAAATCATGCAAAAATACAGTTTATTGGTAAGTAGGCTAAGTTTTCCTAATTTTTAACCCATATAGTATAGTTTATTTGAATAGTCGTCCCGTGGGTATTTGGTCTGCTTAAAGTTTGGACACTCCTAGGTCCTGTCTTAGGCCGTATTACAGTAATATCGCAAAATTAGGCAGCTAAGGCAGCAGAATTAGATAGCGCCCAAAACTACGTAGGCGGCTCGTTTACTTTGCATTGTTCACGCTGCGTTTCCTCTTTGTCCCTTGTGTGCATTTTAACAGTTTTCTCTGTTTATATCAGATTTACTTGTACTAATACAGGCCTATGTTTGGCTATATATCTGTGTTATTTTATTTTATACTGACGAACTAAGATGTTCTTCAGCCTAACACCAGACAGCTGTGGGGCTCAGTTGTAAAGATATTACATTACAAAATAAATACAATGTAAAAATGTTGCATTACAGCTTCAATATTGCTGACTGGCCCTATCATAATAGTTTATAAATTATATAGCCAGACCGAAATCTAAAGTTGCCTATCGCTGCTTTATGGGGACCGGGACACCCTCCAATCAGATTCACAGCACAGCTTCTGAGCATTGGTGGTGCCTGGGCAGTATTTTAAGGCTTTCAATAAAGATCCTATCATATCAGAGTGTGGTGCAAATCTGATAATATGGAGACAATAAAAGAGTGACAGGTGGTAGAGCCTTAAGCACCCCCAGTGTATTACCAACTACTGTAGAGTAATCAGATTCATACTGTAGAGTAATCAGATTCATACTGTAGAGTAATCAGATTCATTCTGATACTGTTTTCCATGAGTATGTTGATTTTGTTTACTGGTTCAAATTTATGATTTAAACAGTACATTTGTTTAAAAGGCTTTTAAATAAAAAATGTCGCTGCCACTTTACAATAAGGCTACCCATATAAAGAGTTTATGAATGGTTGAAAAATGGTTATTAATTAGGTTGTAACACTTTGGAAATTATCAATGGACAATTTTAAACAATTTATAACAGTTTTATTTTTTTATTAACGAGTTACTACCATTTACAAGTGGCAAAAGGGAGCCTCATTATAAAGTGGTACCAAAATCTTTGATGAGGTGCAATGAGATTTTTTGGGAATTCACCTTTTTTTATTTTATAGGCGCTACTCACAAAGTGGTGGAAAAGCTCGATTTGTGACGGAAAATAACCAAGCCAGTGCACAACCACACTTTCCTCTTGTAACATTCACAGCTGCACGAGAAAGGAATGTCTCGCACACAGAAACAAAACCTTCAGATCACTGTGCCAAAGAGACTATTCACAATAAGAGAAAGAGACATTAAAGGCAGGGCGCAGATGTCTTACATTTCGCAGCAGGTGTGTCCTGTCCAAGCAGTGTGGCAACGCTCCTCTTCTTCTTCCTGCTCGCTCTCACTCTGTCTCCCTCCTCTCTCCTTGTCTCCTCTCACCCAAATGCTTCCCTTCTTTCTCACTTAATCTCACGCGCATTCACGCGCTCTCACAGGAACTGCAGCTGTCTCTTGCTCCATGTCATGAATCTCGCCACTGCACCTTCCTCTCTCACCCCTGATTTGTTTTCATCGCCAGCAGAATTGAAACTGTAGCAGGAAGTGGCACCAAGGCTGATGCACGTGCACGCACATGTGCGGAGAAATGCAGGAGAGAGGGCAGCAGCTCCATTAATCACCTTTGTTTTCAATCCTTCTTTAGCCAATTGTGCAATAATCCTTTTTCCTCTCTTCCTGGTTACCCCTCCCCCAGCTCTCGTCCTGCATACACAAACAGGTTCGTACAGTTGACGAACACAGCAGGCTCACACATGAATTGTCCACATTCCCATTAATTGTTTCAGTACACACAGTGAATGTGTATATTACGTCATATATTATTTAATTATACATAATTCATGCATTTTTTTGTATATAATATAAAAATGTTAATGTTGATTATCATACTAGATCGCACTATAGGTGCAAGTGTAGAGGTGAGAATTCACTCCTATGTGTTTCCAACTGAAGGCAAACTATGCATGCTTCACTCACAGAGACTCAGGTAGCTCACAATATGGCTATGATGGGGTATTCACACACAAACATATACACAACAAGCCTTATATGGTAGATTTAAACCTCATAGGTATCTGTTTACTTCTGCCGTTACAGAACAAGCTTATTGTGCTGTAAATAAACAGGTTTTTCACGTTTCTTGTCCTGGTGATGAATAAATGTGTTACACTTCAACATACAAATACAGTTTCGCTTGTATATTTCATCTGAACTACAGATTCTGCTGGGTTTTTAGCTGTCAGCAGGCAGCCATTCAGAATCAGCGACAGATATTTCAGTAACTGATACAGTATGGTGATATATTCAGCGCACACCCCCGCCAAGTCCTACTCATTCTGTCATTAGCTGTTTGTGAGGAATGAGTCATTTTGGTCCTATAATGCGAAACAAAGTACCCAGAACAATCGTGGGCTGTCTAGGCACACATGGTGTGATTACAAATGAAGCTCGTTGAAACATCTCACATATTTATTCACAGCAGTCTCCTCAACATTGCGAACAGTGGCCTCTAGTGGCCTCTGGTTGTACTTTCTGCTACAGGACAGTAACTGAACAGCTTTCAACAGTAGGGTCCAAACAGGTATTTAACATAATTTTTAAAGAGTTCATTCATATAATCATATTCCGTAATTGCTAGTGTATGGAGAAGGCATGCATCCATAGTTGTTTGCGGTGTTGTCCTATGGTCTGATAAGATCCTTCCCTATTGTTTGGAACAGGATCTCCATCACCGTAGCATCACAAAATTTTACGATTAATTAGTTAACAAGTATTGCTGACATGCAATTGACAAATTGTTATACACATAATAAATAATAATAAATAGAATTGGGCCATTAACCTTTTGTATTTATTTCCCCAGGTTACAAGACTGTTCTGTGGGGAAACAATATGGATTTTACCTAGGTTTCCTGGTGACATGTCCCCAGCCCTCACCTCCCACTTTCTGCTTTAGAAAAAATAAAAAGCCTAAATCCCCCCCCCGGATCTGTGTGGCTCACTACCCCAAGTTCAATGGCGCAAACAGACTGGTGTCCACACTCCCCTACATACCAAGAACTTTTCCCTGATTACATACTTTGAGCCCTTTTACGCCCCATGTAATCTTGTTCTAAAATTATAGGGTTGGGGAGGGGCAAGATTACCATAGTCATCACACGATACTTCTCTCCCATGTAAATAAGAGGAACTTGCTGCCGCCTGGAGTCTTAAAATGATATCCCTCTGTACACGCTTAACCCTTACTTATTTACCCATTTTGCCTGCCCAGTCTTGAAACAATCTTACTCATGCTCTATATTTAAGTCTAGAGGAAAAACCTCTTTAATCTCTCCGACACTTTAAGGTGTTGAGCGGAAGGTGGATTTTATCCTTAGAACAGATTGAAAGCTGATTAATCGATATTGTCACCGTAACATTAAACATGATCAGCCCTATTATCTGGTGTTACCTCTCTGTTGTCGCCCTCCAGGTTGTGCTCTCTCTGTCGTCTTTTTATTACGGTGCCTTGAGAATATTCACCTGGGTTTATTCCGTATCGTATGTGGTAAATTCTCCGTAAGTAATGTAGCTAATTATGAATGCGATACTCAGCCTGTTATCGTCTCCGATCTCCACGGACTCCCACCCAGGGCAATCTGAGCTAACAGGTCATCAATTGGTTAGAGACAGCTGGCCCTGCGGCTCCACCTAGACAATGGAGTCAGTTGTTGGTATCACGCGACGTACTAGCGCAGTTGCCCATATTGGCCTGTGGTTTATTCGCTGATCCTTGTATTGCCCAATAACCACTTTCCCGCACTTGCTGTCTTCTATCATGAGGTGAATTTTATACAGCTTCATTTGTTATTTGTACATCCTGTAGTTTGCATTCTATGAAGGAGCAGCTATAGGAATATGTTTTATCTTTCTTAATTTATTTTATTTTATTTACTTTATTTTTTGGAAATCTTTCAGAAATCACTTAAAAGCACTCAGCGGCATGTTTATAAATATGCGCTTTACTAATTGATTGAAGTATAGAGATAGAAAATAAAGATATGAAATAGCGTTTACTCACTCTTTTACAAGAACACATTTGGTATTAGCTCAGGTTGCTCACAGAACGGTGTCACAGGCAAATTTTGATAGAAGAGCATTGTGTGTACAACAATATTTGCTCTTGGAACCTACCTAAACACCAAGGCAGATGTGCAAACAGGAGTATCAGCATCAGCATCACCACCACTACAATCAGGAAGCAAGCTCTACCTGCAGAGATTCACTTAATGGTGAATATGTAACCTCCTTGCCCATCACAAAGACTACCAGGATCTGTCCTAACCCAGGGTTGTCCTTTACAGCTAGTATAAGAACGGGAGTCATACATAAATGCTTCAATCTATTTTCCAGCATCCTTGCGCTTGTTACCGTAATACAACATTATAGTTCAGAGTATAAAGTGTGCTCTGATATACAAGGGCCATTTACACATACCGATGCCCGTTTTCTCAGAAAGGTGAGTGCCAGAAAGTGCGGGAGCTCGACTATCTGCTGAAGTAGTGATTTTCTTGCATTTTTATCGCATCTGATCCAG
The DNA here is from genome assembly GCA_026784285.1 of Stomatorhinus walkeri. Taxonomy (NCBI): domain Eukaryota; kingdom Metazoa; phylum Chordata; class Actinopteri; order Osteoglossiformes; family Mormyridae; genus Stomatorhinus; species Stomatorhinus walkeri. Next base: position 11,286,194 of record JAODUD010000107.1, read on the forward strand.
TTTTTCCACAGACTCTCTCAGTCCCATTCTGAGGGACGCCAGATGATTTAACATTAAGTGTAGGATAATATTTACTTTCAAAATCAAAACCAGCCAGCTAAACCCACTGATATTTTCAACCATCCGTGGCTTCAGGTGGTAAAAAAATGCCAGTTAATAACCCAACATTATTTTCTTTTCATACACTATCAATCATTTCTTCCCACTGTGGGAAAAAAATCTAGTTGTACATTCTATTACTTTCTCATATCATGTCTTTCCTGGTTCTGCTATAACATGATAGGATCTACACCTTGACATATTGCATGGAATTCCATTATTCATGAGTGTATCAGTCAAGTCAAGTAATTAAAGCATTATATATAATTTATGAATCCGCCTTCCAACCTGAGGTGTAGAGGTTTCTGCTTTACTATTTCTAAAGCCCTTAACTCTCTGTGGACCATAATGAATAAAACACACTATTAGCTTTAGGCACTGAGAGGCGTCGACACAATAGTTGAATAGGTCATTAGATGGACCCTTAATGTAGAAGGACCCTTGAACAAACACTGTGTAACGGAGCATTATAAACCAGCTAAGGTTGCTGGTGTACCTTAGCTCTTCATCAGAAGATACAAATATATAAACATACGTACCTGAATAAAATACCTGAACCTGCTTGTTATTCTGGCATGCCATCTATGCACAAGTTATCCATAATTTTTGACAGCTATTCACCTACTGTAATTTGTTTAAACCCTGTGGAGGCGTTCTCAGTCCTTACTGGTTAGGACTTATCGGTGCTGATTTGCTCTGTTGGTGACAAGATAAATAGCCTGGTGTTGGGTGAAAAAAGCACATTGCACTGCAGGGAGCTCCCTTGGCATAAGAACAATACCAGGCAGTGGTTTACTCTATGTCGAAAAAAAAGTGGGGTAACCTTATCAGATACAATCTTTATGCCTCCAGCAGTTCGGATAATGGTTTGTATCTGTTGAAATTCCTATACCTGACAGAATTGAAGTTCTACACATGGTCTGTTGTCAGGCAGTGCATGGACTGTCTATATATTTCAAATACCATTCAAGTTGAAGAGATATTATTTCATAACCCCTACTAGCCTTATAGAACTCTATGTCCCCATAATATCCTTGATGTTGCACTTTCTGATTATTTGAATAGTAGGGTTATTAGGTTCTTGCTTTGTTTGGAAGATGTTGTGTATGATTAAGCAATACTGTTTACACTTGTACCTGAGGATTCACTGGAAGCTCAGCATAGCTGCACTTATGTGTAATCGATTCCTTGAAAGCATGTTTGTATTGTGCTATTTGCTTCCGCGGCACATCACTTTGAACAAAAACATCTGCTAAATAAGAGTAAATATAACTGTTAATGATAAAACATTTTGGGGCCAATTCACCAGAGATTAGATATAATCTACATTAATGTATCCTCAATGGCGCAAAAATGTTCCTTACAATCCATTTCTGTACCTTAAGAGGTACATTTACCTACAACTAGGGTACAATTGCCAGACCCTTGAGGGAACAGCCCCAGTGACGAGTATTTCTACCCTCAAAGGTACAAATTGGTAATTTTTCTGACAGTGAAACATTCAGAGCTTTACAAAGTAGATTTTCTTTAAATAACCTTTTATTAATGAGACTATCTTGATTACCTGTGTCAGGTGAACAGAAGGTTGCCTTTGAGTACAACACTCTGAAATCAAGTTCAAGCTCCATGTCTGTCACATGAAGTACTATTTAAGCCTCTTGGGTACCCATTCATTGCATAACAAAACAGGCACATTTTTGCTGTGACCTTAGTACCACTGGGTTTGTTATCCAAAGCCTGAGGAAATACTTCACAGGCTTTACAGAGTATTGGGACTGGGGATTTTGCTATAAAAGCCAATCTACTTAATGAGATTTTTAATTCCTGCATAAAAATGTCCCTAAGAACCAATAATCACTTTTTACACTTTACCTTACCCTGGGGAAATTTTGTCCATCCCTTCATGCAGATTCCCCTTTACTGTATGATTCTGGATGGGGTTTCTTACAGTACATGTAAAAACACCCAACATTTCAACTGGATTAATTTGACTTAACCATTCCATAACCTTCCATTACTTTGTTTTGAGTTACTCCTTTGTAGATTTGCTTGTATGTTTGAGTCAATATCATTCTGCTAGTTTTTTGACAGACAGTTTCACATTCTCCTCAAACACTCTCTGGTATGATGTTGAATCCACTGTAGACTCTGTGATGGTGAGCTGCCCAGACCCTGAAGCAGCAAAGCAGCCCCAAACAGAAGATTCCCACAGTGGGTATGAAGTTCACAGTAGGTACGAAGTTCACAGGAGGTATGAAGTTTACAGTGGGTATGAAGTTCACAGTAGGTATAAAGTTCACAGTAGATATGATGTTCACAGTGGGACTGAAGTTCACAGGATGTATGAAGTTCACAGTGGGTATGAAGTTCACAGTAGATATGAAGTTCACAGTGGGTATAAAGTTCACAGTAGATATTAAGTTCACAGTGGGACTGAAGTTCACAGGATGTATGAAGTTCACAGTGGGTATGAAATTCACAGTAGATATGAAGTTCACAGTGGGTATAAAGTTCACAGTAGATATGAAGTTCAGAGTGGGTATAAAGTTCACAGTAGATATGAAGTTCACAGTGGGACTGAAGTTCACAGGATGTATGAAGTTCACAGTAGGTATGAAGCTCACAGTAGGTATGAAGTTCACAGGATGTATGAAGTTCACAGGAGGTATGAAGTTCACAGTAGATATGAAGTTCACAGTGGGACTGAAGTTCACAGGATGTATGAAGTTCACAGTAGGTATGAAGTTCACAGGAGGTATGAAGTTTACAGTGGGTATGAAGTTCACAGTAGATATGAAGTTCACAGTGAGACTGAAGTTCACAGGATGTATGAAGTTCACAGTGGGACTGAAGTTCACAGGATGTATGAAGTTCACAGTAGGTATGAAGTTCACAGGAGGTATGAAGTTTACAGTGGGTATGAAGTTCACAGTAGATATGAAGTTCACAGTGGGTATAAAGTTCACAGTAGATATGAAGTTCACAGTGGGACTGAAGTTCAAAGGATGTATGAAGCTCACAGTAGGTATGAAGTTCACAGTGGGTATGAAGTTCACAGTAGATATGAAGTTCACAGTGGGTATAAAGTTCACAGTGGGTATAAAGTTCACAGTGGGTATGAAATTCACAGTAGATATGAAGTTCACAGTGGGTATAAAGTTCACAGTAGATATGAAGTTAACAGGATGTATGAAGTTCACAGTAGGTATGAAGTTCACAGGAGGTATGAAGTTCACAGGAGGTATGAAGTTCACAGGAGGTATGAAGTTTACAGTAGGTATGAAGTTCACAGGAGGTATGAAGTTCACAGTGGGTATGAAGTTCACAGGAGGTATGAAATTCACGGTGGGTATGAAGTTCACAGTGGGTATAAAGTTCACAGTAGATATGAAGTTCACAGGATGTATGAAGTTCACAGTAGGTATGAAGTTCACAGGAGGTATGAAGTTTACAGTAGGTATGAAGTTCACAGTAGGTATGAAGTTCACAGTGGGTATGAAGTTTACAGTAGATATGAAGTTCACAGTGGGTATGAAATTCTTTTTTTCAAAGGCTGTTCTTCCTCCAAACATGATATTTAGAATTGTGCCCAAACACAATCTGGACTCATCTGTCCAGAGGACATTTTTCAGAGATGTTGTCCTTCTACCTTGCCTTGATGCTTTTTTTGAGAACAGAGGCTCCTTCCTTGCAGACCTCCCATGCGGGTTAAATTTGTGCAACCTCTTTTTTATGGTTGCCTCGTGCACTTTCACATAGACTGTGGCAAGTGTTGCCTGTAGATCCCTTGATGGCATCCTGGGGTTCTTTGAGTCATCCTGATGCATTTTGTACTCTACTCTTGTGCTGAATTTGGTGGGACTGGCACAGTCTGGCCTGGAGAGATTCCCAGTTGTCTGAAACCTACTCGATTTGTAGATTATTTTAGGAACAGTGGAATGGATTATTTCTCATTGCATGGAAATGGATTTAAATCCCTTCCCAAACTCGTGTGCATCAAAAACCTTCCTTCTGGGGGTCTCAGGCAGGTCTTTTGATCTTGGTGTGATGGTATCATGTACCTCGATGGTTATGATTAAGCAATACCAGTTGTTTATGTAAGGAATGATTCTTAAATATGCTGTAGAGTAATGACCTAATGTCAAGGATTCAGGGGATTCCGGCACAGAGATGAGGCACGGTGGAAGGAGGACTACCAACTGGCGGCTCTCAGGACAAAACAGGGGTTTATTAACCGAACAGAAAACACTAGGGGCACTACAAAATACATGGATCAAAACTAAAAGGGATAAACAAACACAGCTAAGGCACAAAGCAAGAAACCAAAACTGAATACAAATCACAGGACTAAACTGATACAAATGAAACACTAGGAACAAAATACAAAAACAGAGGAGGCAGGAGTCAAATACAAGATAGAGGGGTTCACAGGTAGCCACATGCTTGACAGATTAAGCCATGTGGCTGAGAGGGAGTAGAGGAAATGCTGAAGACTATAGGGACTATAGGGACAATAGGGAAAGACAGGAAAGACTGGGACAAACCAGGTGCTTACCATGACACCTAATCATTTGCATTTGATTTGGTGAATTTTATTTTAGCTATTTTTCATTATTATTTTAATGTAGTGATAAATGTAGGGGTGTGCTTTTTTCTTACATGAAATTTGAATTATTGTTTTTTTTCATTTTGTAAACCGTCATTAAATATAAATTTAAAGTCTGACTTTTTTTCAATTTTATCATATATCTCTATCACTATTGTTGAAATTCATATCTAATATTTTTCTGTGCAAGTATGTTGTCATTTTTTTTCTAGGGTTGTACTTAGTTTTTCACCACCACATCTGGCTGACCTGTGTAAAAGACTGGAAACCCTACATATTTTATGGGTGCCAGGTCTAACCTACATTCTGTTCAGCTAACCCATGATGCAGCCAAGCATGAATTACTCCACCACAGCCAAGCTGCTCTCGAACCACACAGGCAGGCCTGCAGGCTACTCCACCTTCTGGAACACCCCAGGTTAGTCTTGACTCTGAATCCCTCTGGTATCAATAGTGCATGTACACTCTTATACATTAGCACAACATTAATACTAGACTGCTTTTACTGACAGGCAAATTATAATAAAAATAATGGAAAATGATATATTTAGGTCACACTTAGAAGTTAATATGATAACAGTAGAATAAACAAGAAAAATGAAAGAAAAAAATGATTTAAATACACAATATTCAAACATTACAAGGGCATGAGGGTAACTCTATCGCTTCGCACCTCCATTTGAAATCCCACCTTTCCTCGGCGAGCGCTTTGCATGTCCTCCCTGTACCACACGAGTCTGTCCTGGTTATTTTGGTTGTCTCCTGTGGCACAAACACATGCACTTAGGTGACGTGGTGTCTTTAAATTGCCCACAGGGTATCAATGTGTGTGTATATGTCCCCTGCAATGGACTGACATCTTACACAAGGTGTGTCCCTTAGTTTGGTGCTCTGCTCCCTAGGAATGGCACCAGTTCAAAGTTCCTGTGATTCAACCCAGAATTAGTGGTTGGGAAATGGATGGATGGATGCATGGATGGATGCAGAAGTACATGACAGTTGAGATTAGAGAATGATTTTATGTTACATACTTTTGTTCAGATAAAATAATATAAAGTCCTAAAGAGTTATTTAAAAAACACAAAACCATTCCACCCCTGCCAACCTGATCCTATGAAGAAATTTCATTGACAATATATAACGGTGATAAATATACATAAATCTTTTTTAATTTTCTTTATTTGATTTCTTCAACCAAATTTTAATTAGTTATTGTTTTACTGACACTTGTCCACTGTTTAGATCTGATGTTGATAATCAGGTTCTGGTTAATGTTCTGCCAGCTGATCAACACAGAATGGACTATACATTTATAGGCTTGGGGGCAGCCACTCTGTGGTGTCCAGGGAGCTGGGGGGGGTTAAGGGCCTTGCTTTAGGGTCCATGGACGTGTGACTGTTCTGTTGAGGCTGAGGTTCAAATCAGCAACCTTCTGGTTTCAGGCACAGAGGCTTGGCTCACGGAGCCACACAATTTGTTACGAATGGAAATTCTGGTATTAATTGTAACAATATATTTTTCAAACTACATTGTTTATATAATTTGCGGTCACAATTGTGCCATCAGCCATATCAAGCATTTTGTTACAGTAATCGTGTACATGTGAAGTGTTTTGGTGGATAAACTGCATAATTTGCAGTACTTGTGTTTGTTTCGTTCAGTATTGCTACATATCCTACAAACCAAGGTTTCGATAACAGAGCCCGTGGACTGTGAGTTTGCCGCAATATTCCTGTTCTGAAAAAAACAAAAACCTATATGGTCTTTTGCTCGCCTGAAATGTTTTAGCCTCCCCCCCCAATAAAGGTCTACGTATTTAGTGCCTTAATTCATGAATAGATTACCATCAGCCCTCCCCTCCCCCCACCCCGTAAAGACACAGTCCCCCCTATCCATTTATCTCTAATTACTCCCCTGGTCTGGACTTCTAAAATGGTAACGTGGTTTTAGTTGTTTTTATATTTTAAGATGTGCATCAAAAGAACATAGCATTTCATAAGTGTATTCTTTTTTCGCTGAATTTTGCTATCAATTAATTTTACACAGAAATACAATTTATTTCACACAAACATATCTCATCAAATGTATGTATTAAGAATGTTCCGCCAAAATACATAGTGTCATTCCCTTATTATTTTTGCTTTTATTATGTTTTGGCTTTTGATACCTGAGCTAATTTAGCATTTTAGTTTATTTACTGTAAAAGTGGGTTATTAAAATATCGAGTACATTTTACTGTTTATTAGCAGTATTAGAGAATTCAAACTGTACACAGAACAAAAGGCAGACTAAAAACAAATCCCACACAATCCAAAAACATCATTTACGTGTCTTCAGTAAATAAAATACATTTCACATATAACTATCCGTATTATATTTAGATTTTTTTATGTTTATGTGGGACAAAACAACATTAGACCCTCTTTGAAGACCTGTAAAATTAACGCACTTTAAAATTGCTTTGCGAAGAGCAGCTTGACGTATCTGCCTGACCTCTCAGTCTCCCCTGTCCCTCCAATGTAATGGTACAACCTCAGTTACTTCAACGGAATTTGGATCAGACTACTGCATGAGTCTGGTAGCCCATGAGGGGGACGGGGAATCTTAAAATTAAATAATAAAAATAGAAAGTTGGTTCGATTTTTAAAACACGTGTCTTCTTTTTTAGACAAAACATTTCTAAAGATTTTCTTGTCTGTATTAATACGAGGTGACCTGGTTCAGTGTTCCAGAAGCAATTGCATAATTAAATGATCTCCACCTCTCCGATCTGACCGAGTGAGTGACTCCTGAATCTATTCGCAGCTGCTCAAGCACCCCCTCTCCTTCAGATTTGGGAAAGAAAAATCGCTGGTCAAACGTTATAACAATTCAGGATAGCACAACTGAGACATGCTGTCAGCTGTAGTGGAATCTGAGCAGCGTAAAAGCCAGAAGAATCATGGCTGAGGACTACTGGGAGAACATATTAGCTTTCGCGTATTATTGTTAAGATTACAAGGGCATAGGGGATCTCACGTCTTTGGGTAAGCGATCGAGCAATCTTTTCTTGTGGCAGTAGTTGACTAACACTGGAATATGATTTATCAGTGTATTACTGTACTACAACAGATTTCTCATTTTGGACCTATAAGGTATAATAGGGACGAAAAATAGCTATCGCTGAATTGTAAATAATCGCTGCATCTCACATTACATTCTCTTCAAACGGTGTGTGGGACAAAAAAAGTCGGGTCTGGGTTTTGTTGAAGAACGTTAGTTAGTCGACTACATCCTGGCTATTAATATTGTGAAAAATTAGTTGCATCGCATTCCAGCGCGCGTTTGAACACGAAGCCGACTGGCTAAAGTTCTGCAAATATGAGTGGCGTAAAATAAAAAGCTGTCCGTGGACGGTGAGATACACTGCACAAGGGAAAATTGCAGTTTGAGTTTAATTGACTTTTAGGGTTAGCCTGCTACCCACTGTACATTAGGCTCGCCAGCCACCGTAGTTCACTCTGTATGTGAGTTTAGGAATTATTATAAATGTAGGAGCCGGTTGGGTAAACGTGGCGCTTCCACTGTATTGGCGTGAACCTTGGAAATGGTCGTCATGACTGCTGCGTTTGTGACGTCGCCGGGTTTAACGGCGGAACGCGCGCGGGCCGACGTTCTGTTGGAATTAGCTAGTCTGACGTCACACTTATAACGGGCACTACCGGAGAGCGTGGAAAGAGGGACACTGCTGCCGACCTGCTCCGTCTCTCATCCCTCCACTGGCGGTGTGATTATAAGTCTGGCATGTTTGTCTACATCTGGACCACAACTTACTCTGCTGGATGGCTCGTCGGTATATAATTGGTTATATTTACACCGTTGGTTTTCTGCCGTTAGCGTATAGTTTTATTCAGTCTCGTATGGCAACTGAGGCCAAGTCACACACAGCTATTTACATGCAATGACTCCTGAAGGCCAAGCTGGTGTTTCATATTACAGTAATTGTAGTCAAATTACACACAGGGTAAAATTGGCGGTTTTACGCACACCCGTTGTATATACGTAATTGTTTTTGTACAACACATCTGTATGTTTCGTACATGCACACTTTTTTTTGTTTACATGTATTCTGTAATAGACATGCGTATGCTGTATAATTTAGGACTATATTTAACGGAAATTGGTATTAAGAAGTTTAGCGGTTGTGCACTTTTAATGAGCAAGTGGAATGTAGGTAAGTCATTTTACCTGTGCAAGCGGTGTCCCCGTCTTTCAGAGCTTTTGGTTAATTTGAGACATTGATATGAAATCTTTAAGATTTGATTTTTTATCCAGTACCGTTATAGGTGCTCATGATTATATTGAAGGCCTTCACATGGGGCGATAAGGCTGGAAGGCTGAAATAGGTTAATGTAGATTCATTCTAATTAGTCTCTGTGTTAGAAAATTAAACCTGAAGATTTCATGTGCTAGCAGAAATGTTTACACGTGTGATTCATTTATGCCTAAATGTTCATATCATAGAGCATGAATCCCAAGGCCAGCTGCTACTCCGCCCCCACCATCCAACTGCGGTGCTGGATCTGAGCGACTCCTTTGGCTTGCCGGCTAGTTACTGTGACATAATCAGGGCAGCTTGCGATGACGAACAGTCGTACACAAAGGGATGTGTGGCACATGCCTCATGCGGGGTGTTAGGCTCCTCTATTCATGACTGAATTTGCTGAATCTGGTAATTCGGCTATTTATATCTCCTGCTATGACAGTTGCAGTCATGCTATGGTGGCAACAGACCTCATAAAGCCAATCATAGGCTTGGTTCACTCGTGGCACTGAAACGGCCCTTAGGATGTCAAGGTTGATGCAGAACCCTCTGATCTGAGCAAGTGCCCATGTATTCCCCTCTGTAATGTACTTGCTGTGCTCAGTGGACCACTGAGCTGTATGGCTCAGTCTCAGTAAACTGGATCTGCTATACGTAGAACAGTCTATCCCAAACCTGCGCAAGGCTGGTGCTGACTTTAGTCTCACAGATAAGTTTGGGGCTCACATCTAATGAGCATCCTGTTTCTTCACGTCTTCGGCATTCTAACACTGGCATTTTTGTCACATTGTGAATGAAGGTTCCCCGCTGTATCAGTTCCAGTCTGCTTCAGTTTGCCCAAAGGGCACCTTTCATGCAGCACGCTAATGAGCTCTGTTCTGGTTGGGTCTCGTGTAGTTAAGGAATGTAAACAAGATCTTCCTCTACCACATTGCATTCCTTCTGCACCAGTCATTCAACACACTTATTGCCAGATGCCTCTTATAGGATTCTACCATATGGAGAGCAAACCATGACATGTTCCTACTTTATTTTTTTCTTATTGGCAACAAAATACAAGAAATGCTGGTCATTCATGATTTGTTTTAAAATAGCATTTTAGAATTTGCATGGTGGCCATCTCTGCAGTGTACTTACTGAAATGTTCAGAAATGAATAGCAATCTGCAACTTCATATCCAAAAATGTTGGGGCACTATGATATGTAAAATGGAATACAATGTTTTGCAAATCATATAAAGCCATATTTAATTGAAAATAGAACAGCAGCATATCAAATGTTGAAACAGAATTTTTATTGTTTCATGACAATTATATGCTCAACTTGAATTTGATGCCAGCAACACCTTTCAAAAATGCTGGGGAAGGGGGCACAATAGACTGGAAGGTTGGGTAATGCTAAAACACCTGCTTGAATATCTCACAACTAAATAAGTTAATTGGCAACAAGTCAGTAAGATGATTGGGTGTAAAACGAGCCTCCCTGAGAGGCAGAGTCTCTGTGCAGTGAAGATGGAGAGAGGTTCGCAACAACCGTGAAAGACTGTGTGGGCAGGTATGTGTGCAATAATTTAAGAATAATGTTCCTCAATGTAATATTACAAAGAATTTGGGATTTTTGTCATCTACGGTAGATAATATCATTAAAAGATTCAGAGAATCTGGAGAAATTTGTACACAAGGAACAAGCCTGAAAACCAATATTGGTTATTGAGATAACTGTGATCTTTGGGTCATCTGCATTTTAAACAGACAATGGGCCAGGAACACTTCAGAAAACCATTGTTTGTGGACGTTCATTGCTGCATCCACTAATGCAGGATGAAACTGTACCATGCGAAGAAGAAACCATATCAAAACATGATCCAGAAACGGCGCCGACTTCTCTGGGCCCAAGCTCATTTAAGATAGACTGAGGCAAAGTGGGAAAACTGCCTTATCGTCTTACAAATCAATATTTTGAATTCTTTTTGGAAATTATAGACGCTGCATCCCCCAGGCTAAAGAGGCGAGGGACTGTCTAGCTTGTTATCAGCAGACAGTTCAAAAGTCAGCATCCGTGATGGTATGTAGGTGCATTGGTGCCCATGGCCTGGGTAGCTTGTACATCTGGGAAGGCACCATTAATGCCAAATGATGAGGTTTTGGAACAACTTGCACTGCCATCCAGACAAAGTCTTTTTCATCCGTCCATCCATTTTCCGAACCATTTATCCTTCTGGGTCACGGGGGGTCCAGAGCCTATCCTGGAAGCTATGGGCACGAGGCGGGGAACAACCCAGGGCAGGGGTCCAGGGCACACTCACACACCATTCACTCACACATGCATACCTATGGGCAATTTAGTAATTAATTAGCATCAGCATGTCTTTGGACTATGGGGGGAAACCAGAGTATCCAGAGGAAACCCCATGACGACATGGGGAGCACACGCAAACTCCACACACATGTAACCCAGGTGGGGACTCAAACCCTAGTCCCAGAGGTGTGAGGCAACAGTGCTAACCACCGCACCACCATGCTGCCCCTAAGTCTTTTTCAGAGAAGGCTTTGTATTTTTCGGCAGCCAATAACCAATATTTTGCATTTTAGTCCTTCCATTTTCATTAACCACTCACCCAGTTTGGATTACAGTCTTGGGAGCCTCTGTGGGAAGTGTCTCAGAAGATGGCAGCCCTTTCTAAGGAGACACAATTTATTGCTGTGGGTTAACCTGAATAGCATTTCTTTGGGTTGCAGGGAAGATGCCTGCATATAACCCACATGCAAAGGTGGGAAAGAATTCATATGCACTCCTTAACTAATGGAATTGTTTCTTTTTAATTAGTGCGCAGGTTCTACAAAGACACAAAGAATGTAGGCCAATTGTAATATTCGTAACTGCATTCAAAGTGTCAAGACATAAATATATACAAATCTGGTAGGAGACACACAACAACAGCACTAAGTCGATTTGCTTTTTGTCAGGAAAAATGTGAACCGATTTGTAGCATAGTTAACTTAAATAAAGCAACTGAATTGACTGCTGACCAGTACCTAATACTGACAGGCTTAATTTACCTACTGCTGTCTAGCTTCAGGCTTAAAATACTGAGCAGCTGAGCTGACACACCAACCCATTTACTGTAAGCAAGATGTTTCTGTTTAAAGCTGCAGAACAAACCAAAGACCCATTTCTTGAGGTCTTAGCTGCAGAGCACGGCATGGCCCAAATTTGTAGAACTGTAGAAAAATGTCTTTCCAAAGCCCGTAGTTCCAGCATCTTTACACAGTGAGCACTGGAACTGCTGCAGTACACACTGAAGCTTCTGCAGCCAGCATTATGCAGTGAGCACTGGAACTGCTGCAGTACACATGGAAACTACTGTAGCTATTGTTTGTGGTGAGCACTGAAAAATATTGCATGTTCTGTGGCAAGTACTGAAAATAGCATGTGACATGATACCGTCTTAGATTAAAAAAACAGATCAATGTTTTCATGAGGGAAAAAAGCACC
>JAODUD010000107.1:11345852-11360345 GCA_026784285.1 Stomatorhinus walkeri
GTATGGGTGGAGATTCAGAGGCTTCATTCAACTGATTGGTTGGGGTTTGGGGTGTAGGTATAGATGGGGAGACTGTATCGGGAGGATGAAGATCAGGTATGGGTGGAGATTCAGAGGCTTCATTCAACTGATTGGTTGGGGTTTGGGGTGTAGGTATAGATGGGGAGACTGTAGCGGGAGGATGAAGATCAGGTATGGGTGGAGATTTTGAGACTGGAGTTAGCCTTTTGACTGGGATCTGTAATATGGGTCTGGATAGGAAGAGAGAAGCAGAGGAATAAAACTCAGGAGAGGGTGGAGTCCCTGAGGATGGTATCGGTTGCTTAGTTTGTGGTATGGGTATGGAGGAGGAGAGTGCAGTAGCAGGATGAGAGCCAGATGTGGGTGAAGTTTCTGAGTAAGGTGATGCCTGATTGGTGGGAACGAGTGGTATGGGTATAGATGGTGAAAATAGGACAGCAGGCTGAAGGTCAGGAGGACTTTGAGAAAGATGAAGCAGAGGAGGTGAAGGCGTCCTGGTTGCAGCAGGATGCCTGTGAATTGTCAGGATATGAACTTCGTCGACGCTGTTGGAACTTTGGGGCCTGAAAATAGGTACAGAAATAAAAATGCCTATTAACATGTGGAATTTGCCTATTAACATATGGAATTTGCCTATTAACAAGTGGAATTTGCCTATTAACAAGTGGAATTTGCCTATTAACAAATGGAATTTGCCTATTAACAAGTGGAATTTGCCTATTAACGTGGAATTCGAACATCCTGGAAATCCCACCTAGCTTTCCCTTAAACGTTTACGTGTGCATTACCCTGTAGACTGAACTGCTACACGCATAATTAGTATTCTATTCAGCGGCAACAAAAAAACAAGGAAACACATGCAGCCGGTTTAAAGCCCAATATCAGCCCGACCAAATTCATACACAGACTGTCTAAAGCATCAGCACAGCACCCGGATTTATTAAGGCCCGATTGCACATAATATTCAACCTAGTAAAGTAAAATTTGGAGAGATAAAAAATTGACTAGAACAGAATAAAAATAAACACGTTTGTCTTTTGTAAATTAAAATTATGGACATGTAAAGAAGAAAAAAGATACATAGCTTCTACTTAAAGACCATCTCGCAAAATTTTTAGACAGCATTTTTCTGCCAGTTTAAATACCTGTGTTGTCACCACTTCAAATTTCCACTCCAGAGCTCAACCAGCATATACTCAGTTTCCCAAGATTTTTTGGTTTTTGTCAGGTGTTTCGATTGGCGATTCACTGAAAAAATAATCTACTTTAACTTGTTGAGTTTTATTTTTTATAACATTCCATAGAGCTGTCTAATATACATATATATACAAATTCACATACACAAGGTAACTGCCATAAATACCCAACATAGAACAAACATCACATACACTATGATTCACAGCTTAAAGGATACTAATATAAACATGCAGTTTTCAAATAACATGCGTATTACTTGATATTTTCCATCCATTTTCAAGATCCAGTATTATCTACTCATTAACTGAAGTGACCATGGAAAACACACGTAATATGCCAATGGCCACCGTACACATAAGATGAAACACACAAACTCGGCTACACTGCAAGGGTTAATCAGTGTTGCTAAATTGATTACAGTTTGTAGACTTGTGTGTGTGCTCTGTCCTGAGCAGTTGAACTGTAAGTGATAAAATATCATTATAATTCAGTTTTCCCCATCCGGGAAGAAAAACAAACCCTAATGCAAAATGAAGCTGTAATTTCATAGTTCCACAAAAGAATAATTCATAAACTGAATTTCTAATGAAGTTACCCAACAGTGTACCCCTGCACCAGGGTACTTACATCCCTAGACAACAGCTCAATACAAGAACAAAAACAACCAGTAAACCAGAAAAAATCACCACGAATATCTAATTCTGAGAAGCAGACGACGGGTGTATTTCAAAAGCCAGACTACAGGTGTGAAACAGCTATAAATGATGGAGTATGGCTGCTGAAGGTGCTTTTATAAATCCACATGCAAGAAAACAGCCTGTCATATTTTCCATTTTTTAATTTTATCCTTTACCTGACTTTGACATAAAGAAAGAAACGCCAGCACATCAGACGAATAACATTACTAGGGGCGAAGAAAATAGTAATGTTATCAACACCATCATTCAGTAAATCTTTAATTACGTAACATTTAATGCCATCATATTTTAACGAGATTAAAACAAATGCACATACACTGAGAATTAAGGGACGTCACCATCATCTACGCAAGCAAACAATGCTCTCTGTTACTCTCTGTTGCAGAGAGAAGCATGGCTGCATTCAGCACCCCTTAGTCAAGTTTAGCTGGGGCTTGACTGCTTTTTTAAGGAAGATTGGCATTGGGGCTAAAATACTCTGGGCTATGATCAGACCTAATGACGCCCATGATTGTACTCCAGGCCTACTTACAAAACATTACCCTCATAGTAAGTTAACTACATTGACTTAATGCCATGCCAGCAACCAGGGGTGTATTTATGGCAAGCAAATGGATGATAAAACGGACTGAACAGACAGAAAGCTTGAAACATCATAAATCACTGGAAATTGCTACAGTTAAAACAATCTAAACAAGATGTTTTTACTTTGCTAAAAAGCTGTTAAAGAGCCAAGAAAATGGTAAAATCACCATCCTCAAAATTAGCCTTTTACCCCAGACATAAACTGAACAGAAATTTTATTCTGCATACCAGCTGTATCACTGTGCACCATGAAATTGGCGGGGCGCTCATATCTTCTGTGCAATGATATTACTGGTGTGTGGAGTTTGGTACTGTGGATTATCTTCAATAACCGGGTCATGATTTTTGGTAAGAGACATTGCTGTTGGATTTCGTAAAAATGTATCTTTCTGGCACTTTAATCACATGTAACCCAGGCAAAGACTCAAACCCAGGTCCCAGAGGTGTGAGGCAACAGTGCTAAGCACTGCACCACCATGTTGCCCCGTTTTTTTTTTGGATCAACACTATTACCCAAATATCCCATATCTGAGATGATAGTTTATACTTCAGGTGAAATTGCTGCTATGCAACAACAAGATATTTCGGAATATATATATAGCCTTGGTTCACTTTTCAAAATGAAATATTAAATTTGGCGCATTTTGTGTTTGTTTTATACATATTCATATCACTCCAAATCAGTAGGATCAGAAGAAAATGGACAGAATAGCATATGTCTCGATTTCTTTGTCCTATTGGCATAATACACTGACTTTGCTGCAATATAATAGTAGCAGTCGTCAGGGACATATATAGTTATCCCACCACATTGAGACCCATAAACGCACTCAGACACAAGTGCTATGCAGAACACAAAGAATTAAAAATCGGAATATCTCGTTGAATATCCCATTCTGAGCCAGTGGAGATTGCTCACAAGCAGCCTGTAAAGTGAAACTGATGTAGTGGGGGAAAAAAAACATTAACGGGATGAGGCTGGGTCGTGAAAATGTGTAACCATTTCGCACACATCGGGCACTGTGGTAAATTTTGCCGTTAAGCGTGATGCTGCGCATAAGCATGTGCAGACGTGCGAGGAAGAAAAGGACAGGTGGTACAGATCGGTGCAGATGCACAACCAGATGATGATATTAGACGGACGCTAGTCAAACATTACAAACGACGTGGAAATAATGATAGAAATAGCTATTTTTATACAAATGAAGCCGATTCTTACAATTAGGCAAAATATTGCGAGGGGCCAGCCCATCGCAGGGCACACCCATACAGGCACTTTAGCAACTCCAAATAGCCTCAGCACATCTTTGGACTATGGGGGGAAACCGGAGCGCCCGGAGGAAACCCCACGAAGACACAGGGAGAACATGCAAACTCCACACACATGGAACCCAGGCGGAGACTCGAACCCAAGTCCCAGAGCTGTAAGGCAACAGTGCTAACCACTGCACCACCATGCCACCCCTCCTTTAATATCACTACATAATTATGAGAGTACTTCAAATCACGCAATATTGGAATTTTATTTTTAGGAAGAAAATTAATCGTTTAGATTAATCGAGAAATCGGCGAATAGTCGATTGATTAATTGGGAGAAAGCGAGTTATTTATATGAAATATAATTATATAACGTTTTAAAATGTTATATGAATAGGAACTGATAAAATGGTACAGAAATTAACTTACACAACTCTTCCCTTAATCTATTCACTTTTATGCGTGTAGTTTTTCTTTCACCACACAAGAGAAAAAGCAGTTTTCACATAGAAACATTCGCTAATTCAGAAATATATCCATTTATTTAGACCTATCACTTACAATCATTACAGGACGTCATTGGATACATGCATGATTTCCACAAAGCTTTTAAAAATTTAATCTGCATCGCGCCTGAAAATGAACAAAATTCAGTACATCTGCAGTGCACGCAGACTAGCCTTGTATCATTTACAAGCAGAATAAGCACAAGTCAACAACAATCCTGAGGATAGCATAACTGTATGACAGTTCTTTCAGATGAGAGCATTACTCGTTCCAGTTAAGAATGCTTCTTCCTATTCCATTTCTATCTTTGATATATTATTCAGAACATACGTGACATGATTAAATTATGCAGATTTGCTTTACAGTTCACACACCGAACCAGACTACATTTAAACTACATTGACAGTATTTAATTATTACATGGAAGGCATTATGAACCTTAAACTGCGACCTCCTAACGTAACCAAATTGAAATTTAATAAATGGAATTACGCCGACAGCGGGTCATGCCTTTTCTGTATCATCGGAAGACACGTGTTCCCGCAGATGAAAACCTCGCTTGACTTTCATATATAAATATCCGCACATGGTGCAGCGCAAGCAGAAAATACAATAAGTGCAGTTCCACGCGCCGTATTTTTTCTTTTTTTAATAAATCGTTTCATTATTGACACCGGGACGAATCAAACCGGATAGGAAGGGGTGGGCTGGAGGTGGTGAGAGATGAGTCAATGTGTTTATCTGGACAAATGAGTCGTCCAGCCCCCTCTAAGTATTTTTAGCACATAGTCTCACAGACAGAGAGCCGGCCGCAAAATCGGGACAACCCGGGGGGTACGGCTCAGCAGGGGCGGCTAGCAGCTACTCACTGCAGCTCCAAGCTGGAGATGTCCACGTCGGCCGCTCTGCGGTGCCTCTTGCTCTTCTTTTTGTGCTTCTTGCCGTATCTGCTCGGCGGGTCGTGATTGCCGCTGGGGACTGAGGGCGATCGCAGCGCACAGCGCAGTCAGACGCGCAGATCGCTACCCGGCTAGCAAACCGCTACAGTCTCACTCCTAGCATTATAGCCCCGCCGTTGTTGAAATGTACAAAATGTGAAATGTGAAAAGTTTCAGCCTGGCTCTCTGAGTTACTTAGTAGACGCGTGGCTAGAATGTCGTCACGCATGTATAACTTCTCAGCGACATACATTTTTAATAATGACAAAAGTGTCAGCTAGCTGGGGACACACGCAAGCTCGGTGTCCGCACGCTCAGGTAGCATTAGCCAAGACGAGCAAACCGGCTGTGCGGAAAATGACAGAACACAGAAAAGTACATACTCTCTTTACTTTACATTAACATCGCCGTTACGCGGCCACACCGGAATAGTCTAACTAGTACTGGGTAAGAAAAACGCATGTTTTTGCGTGTTTAAAACTCTCACCGTTCATTGATATCATCAGGACAGCTGTCACCACGCACACTGGACTGTATTTAGAGATGCGCATGCGCAGTGGCGAGTTTAGCGCAGCTGGGCTTTCCGTAGAATCACGACTGCTGAGCATGTATACTTAAGTGTTTGTGCTGAAGACAAATGACTTTCTAAACAATACCGTCGTGCTGGCCAACCCAGTCATTTACTGGCCACACCGCAGATTCATCTGCATGCCCTTCTCACGCAAATCTCAGAACCAGTGGTTTACAAGATGTCAATCATGTGGGAGCCACAATCTTGGAAGTTTCCTAATGCCTGCAGATTTGTACCAACCCTAGATTTTCCAAAGGTCACAGTTAATTCCATTTCACCGTATACCTTAAAAATACACCACAAACATAAGCTAATTTACACATTAAGATTGTAGTCGGTTAAACAGAAAACTTGCTGATAATGCCTCAGTGCAGCATTTTGCAAGAATCCATAACCAATATTTTTAACAATTATTTAAAAAATGAAAATATATTGGGGAACATTGTAATACACAGTAAATAACGACGACATGAATCCAATGTTAAATAACTTTATTTTCCGAATAAAAATCCTTCAGTTTCTCATTTTGGCTTCCAATATTTCTTCAAATGATATATCCAGTATCGTAGTCCAATGTAAGAACAATTTCTCTTCATCATATTTACAGGCACATGTACACGATTAGCAAACTATACACATTACAAATACAAAAAAGGCTAGGTTTACTAAATCAAATTTGTTTTCCATTTTCCTCCGAACACCTTCCCAAAAATGAAAGAAGCAATTTCAAAACACCCTGTTTTCCATCTAACATTTATCTTTTAAATAAGCCGAGGAAACAGATGCCACGGTACTGTACATCTTAATCAAAAATGTGGTAAAGGAAGAAAGAAATGCAGGAGAACAGGAGCACTCTGGGGAAAAAACACCAGAGATATGGAGTTTAAGTTACCAACCTGTATCTCTTGGGGGAAGAACAACATCACAAGCTGAGGCTCATTTTGTGCCAATGCCACTGCTTTCACGCATGTCCTGGCACACGCGCGTGCATACACGCACGCACACACACACACGCACGCACACACGCACACACCCCAAGCTAAACAGCCATGAAGGTAAATTTAAACATACCAGCAGTTCACGCAGTCATTAAGCCAGTCTAATCACAAACATGCAAT
Source organism: Stomatorhinus walkeri (assembly GCA_026784285.1). Classification (NCBI taxonomy): domain Eukaryota; kingdom Metazoa; phylum Chordata; class Actinopteri; order Osteoglossiformes; family Mormyridae; genus Stomatorhinus; species Stomatorhinus walkeri. The sequence goes on from JAODUD010000107.1 coordinate 11,352,745, forward strand.
GGGGGGAAAAAATTCTCACTACCCAAGATTACATCAAAAAGCCGGAGAAGCTGGCAAAACGAAGCAGGCAAAAGATTTTTTCATTACATTTCATTTCATCCCGCAGTACACAGCAATGCCATGATTGGTGATTGGTTCTTTTTTACTCAGTAACCATCATGTTCCCACGAGTCACCCAGGTGGAACACAGCATCCAGCTAAAATAAATACATAAATAATTAAACTATAGATGTGCAGACCTGTCGCTGGTAAGCGGTCAACACAGGCTCATGGATGCATTCTCCCTCCCCGCATTAATCCTGGAGTCTACTTTACACTAACTCCAGCCTTACACACTACTTGGAAGCGTATACACACACCTGGGCCAAAAAAAAAAACCACAAAAACGCTGTATACAAAGTGCTGAGGGGATAAAAGCAAATTAAAAACAAATTAAAACCATTCAATTGAGATTCCAGTCTACTAATTAAGCTTAAATCACTGTGTACACCAAGAATGCCATACACTGTACCACAGGGAGCCATAGCAAACAGCCACACGATTGTGAGAAGATTTCCATTTTTAACAGATTACCATTTTTGACAGATTACCGTTTTTATTTATAAGCAGATGAGGGATCTGATCAAGTGCAGGACTATTATAACAGCAAAACTACTGAGCAAGGTAACTATTTACTGACCACTAAACACCCAGCACAACACTGGAAAAAACTGCAGCCACTTCCAATCAGCTTATCTTACTACAGTTGTAAGATATAAACAAATAATTCAGAAGACAGTCATTCACAATACGTCCTGTACAATTTCATAAGCAAGCAGCATATTTTCAGTTGCACGTGATTTCGAGAGAGCTCTGAAGGCACATGTGGTAATAGTGAAAAAATTAGCTATAAATAAGTTACAGTAAATAAGTTAGTTGCTATATAGCATTGGTTTGAAACAACCGCTTCTAGATAGATGGTGGAACGAGCTGCTGGTTGTTACGTCCCAGGCTGTCCGATAGCAAAGTTAATTGCCGTTCCCTCCTCTTCTCTAGATCGCTTGTCAGCCTCTCCTAAGCCCACACATCCTTCCCAACCACTGCCCCCCCTCGTCCATTTATTGCTTCACTTTAGTGTGAAAGTCATCCCGTTTAATTACATTGAAAAAGCTACTTCATGAAACGTATATTAATACTGTTAATTTGGCCAGATCTTGAGAAGACCTCACTCACTCCACATACATATGGCAGGATATTTTCCAAAGAGGAGATTTCCCTGTTAAATTAGTCTTACTCCTGTAGAACAAATAATTGTTCACTTTCGTAAAGCCACAAGCAAAACTCCCAAAGGGATTAAATATTTACATTCCACACACCCTTATATCCTGCTATCAAACAGCGTTAGTTTAAAGCAGACAGTAGATGCTCTGGCATTAACACTCAGTAACTGCCTGTGACTAGCAATCAGCAAGAGTGGATGTCAAAAACCTCAATGCAGCTGTTTTAGGAGACCAGGCTGAGTAAAGAAAGCCCTGCTCTGTGTAGCCTGAAAGCATAACCTCCCTCTTAATATTGGTTTACCTGCTGTCAAACCGGCTTTCTATTCATTCAGCTGTGCATATTTTAAACTTAAGCAATTGATTCATTGCAACAAGGTATTTAAACAAAGATCTGAATTCTAAAAGTTCACTGGGTCAGTTTCATACAAAAGAAATCACAAAAATGACCAACACAAGAATAAAAAAAAAAACATTTTCACCTACTGTGTCAATACTGTCAGTATGAAAACATGTTTGTTGTGCCTCATTATGCATCTTACCAGCTTACTAGAACACACAAGACTATATATGTGCACATGGACACACACCTCTCCGAAGACAGCTATCAGTCATTCAGTTTTCTTGTGCCATAGTTATCGGTTGTCTATTGTAAACTACAGTTCCTTTTCCAACTGATTATAGAAATTAATTCCCAGTTTTGACTCCAGGTTCCTTTCACTTCCAGTTCAGGAAACAATAACAATAGAACTTCCAAGGGCAGAATTTTTCAAGTTGGAATCTGGAACAGAAAGTGACAGGAGCTCCAGAGTTGGTCAGTGGTTCCTCCATTTCGGGTGCCTGGTATCTCTGAGGCATCACAGGTCAGTTGTGTTCTTTGCCTCAAGCGGAACCTAGGCCAATGCTCATTTCAAAGCGACCCATGGCTGAGTCACAGGTCAGTAACCTTGTTCTCCACCAGGGCGGCGACCTGCTGCAGGCGATAGGCCAGCTGCATCTTCTGACCTGCAGGATCCTCTTCCAGAGACATGATAATCTGTGCACAGACATATATGCAAAAAACACCCATATTACTCTTCCATGTATTCAGCCATGGCAAATTTCACTGGCGATGCACAACAGAGAAACTCATTATGAAGCTGTGAGCTACTGACCTGATCGTAGTATTTGTTGATGTATTTGTAGAGCTCGTGCAGCGCCAGCAAGCCATTCATCTCTGACGCAAAGCTCTAAAACAGAAACATCACTAAGTGCTGTATAAAGTTATCACTGGTAATATGCTGCGTGGAATTTGCATGCAAATCAGCCGCATGAAACCTGCGGCTCCTGACAGTTCTGGCAGCATGATTCCACCTGCTACTAGAAATAACTAATTGTACTTAAATTGAGTCAGGAATGGCATCCTAAATTTACCCAGCAAAAAAATAATTAATAAAATTAAAATGGTAACACTTTACTTAAAGCACCCATGTATAATGTATTATAGACACAATTCATAAAGTATTATAAACACGGCTATTGCTATTTATAAAAAGGCATAACACATTAAAGGCATGTTTATTATGCATTTTGATTGCTTTATGAAACTCATCTATAATAAATTATAAATACCTTCATAATGCATTACAAAGCATCCTTAATTTACAACAACCCTTATAATGCATTTTGAAGGTATCTATAGTGCATTATAGGTGAGAGCTTCATAGAGTATTCATCATGCATAATGAACATGAATATGATGTGTATTGCCTTTTAAGAAGTAGTTATAGCCATGTTTATATTTTACAAATGCATTATAATGCATTATGAATTATCTATAATGCATTATTATGACTGCTTTAAGTAAAGTGTTACCAGTAAAACCTTGTTCAGTAACACTTTCTATGAAGCACCCTTTAATAACACAACATACATACCTACTTAATGCATTATAATGCATTCATAAAGTATTTTAAAAACGTGTAAATATTTATAAAAAGGCATAACACATTACAGACATGTATATTATGCAGCATGGATGCTCTATGAAGCTCCCATCTATAATGCACTATAAATACCTGCATAGTGCATTATAATGGTCAGTATTAGAATTAAGGATGCTTTGTACTGCATTATGAAGGTATTTATAGTGCATTATAGATGAGAGCTTCATAATAAATATGGCTGAAATGTGATATGCCCTTTCATAAATATTTATTGCCATGTATATAAAACTTTATGATTGCATTACAATGCATTATGCTGACTGCTTTAAATGTTACCCTTTGTTCTATGGAAATGAGGTCAAAGTGAACCTGGTTCAAGGAGCATTATGATTTTTTTAAAATTAATAACATGAATATTTTAAAAGAACAAAACGTGTGGTTTAAACTACTTTTAAAAAATCCAGGAGTTGGAAAGGAGGTGGAAAGTTCAGGTCCAGGAAGTACAAATGTTTCAACCAACCAGTTGAGTATAAATAGTCACAGCCACAGAGTACGAGTATAAATAGTCACAGCCACAGAGTACGAGTATAAATAGTCACAGCCACAGAGTACGAGTATAAATAGTCACAGCCACACACACTCACCTGATTGGTCGAAACAAAATCTCGGCCTGGTTTTGTACTTTTTGAACCTGAACTTTCCACCTATGCCAAAGTCTACACATAATTACTAGCCACCGACTATGACCCTCAACCCTATTCCTGATTACTATTTTCCCTTTACCACTTTTTACAATGATACCTTGTCTATACACCCAGAAACATGAGAGAGATATTCAGTCAAACTTCATAACACAATGAGAACCATTCTTCTTACCCCTGATAGCTCAGTGAGGGTGGAATTCATCTCCTGGTAACAGCCAGAAGCTGCGTTATGGATGTCACTGTAATACCTTTTACACAGAGAGACAATAACAGATAGATATATTTTAAATGAATACATTTTTTGAAGGATCCCGTAGGAAACAGAAAAATTCTGGCATATTCTCTCACATAAGGATAGAAACTCCAGATGTACAGAACTGGATGCATGTGTTCGTAGACTGTCACATTAAGTCATGAGTAATTTTTCTCAAACCTGTCCTCGAGGACCCCCTGATAGTCTACGTTTTTGCTCCCTCCTAGCTCCCTATCGGTAACAAAATTGTGGACTGCCTGGCAGGGATCTGGGAGGAAGCAAAAACCTGCACTGTCTTGGGGTCCAGGACCAGGCTGAGAAACACTGCATTAAGTGACCATGGCAATCAGGATGTTCTCCCTGATAAACAATCCTGACTGTGAATCTCCTTCACAGTGTATCGCTCTGTCAGTAACCTCAGGATTCCCTGTCCGTCACATCTAACTGATCTGAGCTCTGTCCCCTCACAGCGACACGTAGGTCTCACCTCTCCACTAGCTGTTTGTACCGGGGGATCTCTCTGGCGTACAACAGCTTGTTCACTGGGGAGTCCTGCATGTAGAAAAAGACATGAACAATCATCACCATGGACACTGAACATGGACAAATGTGTCAGCTACATATGACCAGCTGCGTGCGGTTTTGTGGTGGCTGAAAAGATAAGTCAGTCAGAGAAGGTAACCCAGAGGGGAGAAATCAGATCCAGAAATGAGATGTGACACAGACCCGGCCCACTTTGTGTTCCGACGTGGTGCACGAGTCGATGAATGTCTGGGCGATGACGGACAGCACAGCGTCCACGCTGTCTGTGACCTGGACATCGAAGATGAACTGAGGGTTCTTCAGGATGTTGACCCAGAAACGCAGGGGCAAACTGAAGGATTTGAAAAAGAAACAATATGGATAAGTCCAGTAGCTGAGGAATCCATATTCATAAAATACATAAATGAATGACATTCTGCATATACAATGGTACCTCAGTTCTCAAACTGATTAGAACTCGAATTTCTTAAAAAGTCGAACCAATCAGTTTGAAAAAAATTTACCTAGAGCTCGATCTGAATCTCAGAAGTCAAACAGCAAATGTGACCTAACATAACTTGTACACGTGGGGAAATGAGTCACGCGGCACGTCTCTCAGCGGAAACAAAGGGTAACGCTTCAGTCTCAGCCTCGCATTCGCTGTGATATCATCGTGCATGTTTACACTAACTGAATACATATATTTAGACAGTAAAAATACATTTAGACAATGACAGACAGTAACAGTAATTTGGTTGATGAGGGGGCGTGGCACTCGGGGTTAACGAGGAGGCGTGGCACACAGGGTTAATGAGGAGGCGTGGCACACTGAAGGTGCGGACGATCAGGGCAGGACACTTCTTTTTTTAAACTTTACACATTGTTTGATGCATTTATTTTCCTACTTTACAAATTACTGTTTTGATAAATGTGCTTAGATGTGTTTAGTACGGTATATGTTCTTTTATTTGGTTCATTTCGTGTTTAAATGCTAAAAAGAACTTATTTAGGTGTAATTTTTTGGGGGCCGGGAACCAATTAATTGGTTTTCCATTATTTCTTATGGTGAAAATTTGATTAGAATTCAAACTTTTTAGGATTCGATCTGGAGTTCTGAAGGGATTAAATTCAAGTTGTGAGGTACCACTGTACATCGTGGAATCACAAATCTGGCAGAAATGTGCAGTTGGATTCTCATACATAAAAAACAGCATCAGCAGACGAGTCAAATTTATATTTTACCAATAGAAGCTTTGGTCGAACTGACTAAACACAGGCTCAACTCTTTAAGCTAAATTTGTCCGATTTAAGGTACCACAGTTTAAATGGACTTCATATTCGTTCACTTGCATGTCCCCTTAAATCCGAGTACCTTAAATCCGTCAAGTTACGCCAATAAGCCAGCAACCGCGCTTCGTAGTACAGGCCTCGGGATCAGCCACTAGATTCAAACCGGTGACGCTTACCTGTTCGTCTTCCAGATGTGCACCGTCTCCGGGTCCTCGATGCCGTGCTTCTCGGCCATGTCGTCCAGGAAATCGAAGAAGAACCTGACGGCGATGGGCGGTGAGCGCTTGGTGCTCAGGATGGCAACGAACACGTCGTCCACAAACTTCTGCAGCGTACCCTAATGACGAGAGAGCAGGTGCGCTTCACTTTCAGCCTCACCGCCTCCCCCAAAGCCCTTCGGTAAGCAGGCGGGACGCTCCGCTCGATTCAGCCGCGTGACTGTCAGTACAAACGGCCCCGGGCCCTTTGTTGCACTGAGGCACGACCACCGCTCCCTGCCATCGAGCGAATATCAACCGGGGTCTGCAGCGACAGCTAAGGAAGCACGTGCGACAGTGGTGCAGATCTGAGGCTGAGTGAAGCAGGGCTAGAAAGGGAAGTCGCACCAGAGAGGGAACGAAAATGACAGGTGGGGGGGTGGGGGGGCTGACAGCAGGGGTGCTTCCCAACCTTCATGGAGAGCAGGCGCGTGAGGTAGATCTCGGGAATGGCCTTGGCGCGCTCTCTCTCCCTCATGCTGCTCTTCCGGTGCTTGGGAATCTCCGGGTCCTCGCTGGATTTCACCAGATGCCAGAGACGCAGCCCTTCCTCCTCCTCGCCTTCCGGCATCGGGGCTTCTGGGGGGGCGCGCAGAGAGACGCACTGAGAGCCGCACGCCGCATGCAGAAGTGTCATACCAGAACAGATGAACAGTCCAGTGGGGTAACTTCCTGGTGCTTACTCTCTCCTGTCTGGTAGACCTGGTTGACTCCCATAATTCCAGAGTTCTGGGTGCGGGGGATTAGAGCCACGGTAGCCCCGTCTGGCACCTAAGAGGGAGAGAGGGAGCGAAATCAGGGATGGGGTGTCACTGTGTAAAAAGGCAAATGATGACAGGCGGCACACGGCTGACCTTGTAGTGCTGCAGCGTGTTCTGCCTCTTCCAGCGGCCCAGGACCACTGCTGTGACATCGTCGTCAGACAGGGTCAGGTGACCCGCCTGTCCAGATCTCCACTCTGCAAATGAACAATATTCTTCCAGCATCAATCATACACTTAAAAAAATAAATTAAATTAAAAAGTTGTCAAAAAAAGTTGTCACAAGGGGGCGCTGGTCATTTGGGCAATCATGACTGTGGCCATACCCAGATCCAAGGAGTCGGCTGCAGGTCTCTGGGAGAAGGGCACTCCTTTGTAGATTTGGTCCAGGATCTTGTCCTTGACTTGGGTGATGGTGTCAGCGTCCAGGACCTTAACTGGACAGGGCTGGACCTCGGCGCCGTTCTTTACCAGCACCGTCAGCGTCTTTGGTACCGTCAGGATGGCGCGGCCAGCAGGGTGGGGGGGGAACAGCAGAGGAACGGGAAAGGCTGCTCAGGATGCAGTGACTGGCTGGGCACTGGCACGCCTTCCGCTCTGGGGGGGGGGGGGGGGGGGGGTTTTTTGGGGGGGG
>JAODUD010000107.1:11368061-11378818 GCA_026784285.1 Stomatorhinus walkeri
GGGGATGGAGGGGGGGGGGTGCCACGTCGCCGCAGAGTGATTACCGCGAAGAGGCCCAGGTTTCTCGCCAGGAGAACCAGCTGCACATCCATCCTGACGGGGATGAGCAGGGGGCTCTGCAGCTCCCACACGAGGGGACAGGAGTCCGGGCCGCCGGGCTGCAGATGCTGAGCCTGCCGTGGTGCGGGGGGGGGGATTGGGGGGGCGGAGTAGGAAAGTGCTGGGAGTCAAAGGGACTGCATGTGTGTGTGTGTGTGTGGGGGGGGGAGGGGTCCTGAATACCCCCACTCTGAAGAAACAGTGCATCGTTTTAAAAAAAGTTCCACATACAAAGGCCTGATTCTGGGACTGGGCTGCCTTACTCGCTGATTTACTGGAGGAGCAGGAAGTGTTTGCAGTCTTTATTTGGCTCAGTAAGGGGAGACTCAAATCTGGATACCAACGTCTGCCGCCCCACCACCCCTCCACTTCAAAAGCGGGGGCAGTCAGGGGCATTTCTGAAAAGTCAGAAAGCCGGCCAACAAAAACACAGCATTCTAACCCCATCGGCCTTCTCCTGTTTTTAAACAGGCTGCAGGCTCCCATAACAGCGGACACACCAGAACTTTGCCACTGTGCCGTAAATTCATCCAGCTGCATATTTGATTTGTTATCCTGGTTCAGCGCTCCCGTTGCCATGGAAACCAGAGGCACAGAAGGCAGCGGGACAATGAGCCGGAAGAATTACGGGTCGCTTATTTAACCCTGCCTAGCCTTGCGATCACCGGCCCGGGACTCAGTCAGCGGCAGACCCCCAAATTCCCCCCCCCAATTCCCCTGAGCCCGTCGCTCAGGAAACCAACGCCAGTGTGCACACTGGCCCCGTTAAATATTGGGACAGCTCTGCACAGGATGGGAACGCTGCAGTGGGACAGTGGTGGAGGCTGGGATGAAGGCAAAGCCAGTGTGAAGGTGGGAGGAGCCTGAACCGAAGCGGTCGTTCTTAATTGAACATAATTATGACCAAACAGAGGCAGAGCCAAAGAAATGAAACCGCAAAAAAATCTGCAACAACGAATAAAGCTTCACAATCACAGAGAAATAACTACAGAACCAGCAAAGAATCTTAAAGTACTGAAACCATTTAGAAATGAACCTGACAAATGATCGATGACACAATCTGCTGAATAGGTTTGACACAGAAAGCAATAAGTGCTCCGCGTAAACTGCCGAAAGGGGACCGCTGTCTGCCTCTCCGTCTGCGTACAGACCCGCCAGCCGTGGCCCTGTTTACACACGCCAGGCGCCGCTCTGTTTGACCTCCCCATCAATCAACGCCAAACCCCAGCATTCACATGCAAGTGACCCTGTGTCAGACGCTATTTTACAGGTGCATTACAGAGCAGATGGAAATCAGTGAGCAGAGCAGGAGGGAACCGGGGGGCGGATGGAGGCCCTGGGTATAACCACACCCGGGGGGCAATCTGGCATCCATGCCGATTGCTTGGCCTCTCCGCCATCTTTAGCTCTGCCCCCTCAGGTCGAACCCACGGCTGTTCTGGGGCGCTGTTAAACACTGTGTCGGGGCAGCCTTACCAGCGCGCTGTGGATGACGTGCTGTTGGGCGCAGTGCATGGTGTAACTGCATAGCTGGTCCAGGGCGCACCAGTGACATGGCCACCTGCTGCCCACGCAGGCCATGCAGCTGGAGCACAAGCGAGACGCAGGAGATTAGACAGGGGCAGTGTTCAGCAGATCTTACAGAACCTACAGAAATCTCCCATGGAGGCCAGCCCGAAATCCTGAAAGGCAGCTTTGCCTGTGTGTTTGTGTGTGTGTGTGAGTGTATGAGTGTGGGTGTGTGTGTGTGTGTGTGTGTGTGTGTGTGTGGTCCAGGTATACCTTGTGGGGACCAAATGTCCTCATGATGACATGATGAATACCCGTTTTTTTTTTTTTTTTTAATGTGAAAACTATTTTATAAAAAGCCATGACTGCAATGAAAAAACTAAAAATGCAAAAACTCTTCTATTTTGTTTGGTTACTTATGATTACGGTTAGGGCTGGGTAGGGGTTAAGGTTGTCATAGTTAGCATTAGCATTTTTCCCATAGAAATGAATGAGCAATCCCTAAAAAGATATGATTACACGACTGTATGCGAGTGTATGTGTGTGTGCGCGTGTGTGAGTCTGTGTGTGAGTGTATATGTGTGTGTGCGCGCGTGTGTGTGTGTGTGGGAGTGAGTGTATATGTGTGTGTATGTGTGGGCGCGAGTGTGTGTGTGTGTGTGTGTGTGGGAGAGTGAGTATACATGTGTGTGTATGTGTGGGCGCGAGTGAGTGTGTGTGTGTGTCTGAGTGTATGTGTGAGTTTGCATAGATCCCATTTTGAGACCAAATTGTCCCCAAATTGTAGTAAAACCTGAAATTTCCCTACTTTTGGGGACATCTTTTGAGGTCCCCATTTAGATAACCTCAGTTTTATAAAAATATGTGAATGCAATCAAAAAAGTAAAAATGCCAAAAGTCTTGTATTGTGTTTGGGGGGGGTTACGGTTATTATGCTTAGATTAGTGTTTTCCATAGACATGAATGGATGGTCCGCATTTAGATAAGTAGACCGACGTGTGTGTGTGTGTGTGTGCGTGTGTGTGCGTGTGTGTGTGCGCGGCGGTTGCCAGCTCACGGGGAAGTGGTGTTGAGTGCCCCAATGGCTCTGCAGTCGTAGAAGATGATGTTGGTGTAGGCGATGGTCACCTCCCCAAACATGAGGGAGACCTGCAGAGACACGTGATCTACGGGGGGGGGGCATACTGTGAGAGGCCTGAGATTCTGGAAGCCCGTTTCCAAACGTCTGTCACAATGGCCGAGGAGAGTACCAGGCTCTGACACGGCCTCCCACGAACAGGGGTACAAACTAATAACCAGATTCCTCAACCTCTCTACAGAGCATTTCTGGGCCATCCGGACATTTTTCACACTTGTTAATGAACAGCAGCTAATGGTTATACAGTGACTGCAAACCTTAGGCTTAAGTCTGGCACTAATCAGATGGTTTAAAATGCGCCATAACTAAAAGGCTTATAACTGGCACATAAAATAAAAAAGGCATGTTGTTTTCCCGAATGCGTGCAAACAGGTTCCTACCCTTTATCCCACACCCATGTTAACACATGCGTGTGACTAATGCAACTAAGTGTTATCCACATGTTAAATTTAACAACCTTTTTTTTTTTTTTTTTTAAGAAAAAACTTTAATTAAAGTTTAAAATCGAAATGAAGAGGCTATTATGCACAAAAACAGACACGCCCCGGTGGAAATGTTTCATATTACAGCACATGACAAGAGAAACTCACCACTACCAGCTGGGCTGGGAGGGAGGAGCTTAGGCAGGGGTGACTGACACGTGATGCTGGTCGCCATGACAACAGCGGGCTGAATATGGATGCTACCAAACGAGCAAGAGAGAGACTCCTCCTCTGATAAAGAAGGCAGCCGTGCTGCGCTCAGGGAAACCTGGAAGAGCAAAAAATCGTTTGCAGAAACTCCCAAATTTCGACGTGCAGCCTGTTATCAACAAAAATACTTTGAACTAAAAATCATTCTTCCTCCATATTGAGTGTTTTTTTTCTATTTTCTTAAAATATGATGCTAGAGCATAAACAAACTTAAAACAAAAAAAAACTCCAAACCTCGAGGCAAGATAGGGATACACATCAAAAAGACACAGAGACACAATGATCAACCTTCCGCCCGCAGACAATTCCCAAATGAGAGTTTGTGTTTCCATGAGGAAGGATTGATATGCAAATTGCCACCATTATTCATTCATTTTGCAAACTCCCACCTCATCCAGAGTGACATGCGTGGGGGAGTGGAGCAGGAGACACATGAAAGCGGAGTCAATAACACCACTAATACAGGAGCCGCCCCCACCGGCACAGGGTGGGGCGAGATGAAATACCCCGATAAATACCCCGATAAATACCCCGATAAAGCGTGAACTGCTGTACGTACGTTGACTTGCTCCTCCCGGCTGTGCACGTGCGGACGGACGCGCTCCACAGAGACGCACTTGCTGCCCTGGTGGTAACTCCAGAGCCAGTGGTTGGGCCGCTGGTGACGAGAGCACTCCATCTGGCGGGAGCATCTGTTGGGAGAGCGCCCCACGCAGGTCAGTTCAGGTACTGCAGGGGATGACGTCAGTGACGAAGGGAAACAGAGGGGTGAGTGGTACCTGCCCTCCAGTACACACCAGCCGCAGTAGGGGTCCCGAGCGGAGAGGCAGGACTCGCACTCTAAGTGACGGCTGCAGAGGGACACCGGGAGCCTGGTCACCTGGAGAGGGACGGCAGGGTTCATTTCCGACACCTCTGCGGCTCTGTGGCCAAACAGGCGGGACGATGAGGCACACGCTCACCTTGCTCTCCGTCAGGACGTAGACGCTCTGGCCCGCTGTGTCCAGAAGCAGGTCCGGGTTCACGGGGCTGTCCTTGTCCACGAGCACAGTCTCGTACAGATCACCAGAACCGTTCTGGTGCAGAAACACCTACGGGGATCAGGGGCGCACACACATCACCTGACGGCATCTGGATCAGCATTTCTCACTCCAGTCCTCAGGGACCCCCCCCCCAGATTCATGTATTCGCACCCTCCCAGCTCCCAGTGAGGAGCAAGAATGTGGGCAGGAGGGAGCAAAAACGTGGGCCGTCTGGGGGAGGGGGTCCCAGAGGACCGGGTTAAGAATCACTGACCTATGGGAATCATCCTCCAACATAATGAGCCCAATGGAGAATCAAACTGGAAACCAGTTTGTGTGTGTGAAGCAGAATGTGGGGAGTGTGAGAGGCAGGATCACCCTGAGGCCAGCGGTCAGCTGGGAACACTGTTTGGTGGGGGGGTCCACGAGGCCTTGGGCACAATAAGGACTTGCTGGCAATGAGTCTCCTCTCTGAAGGGGGGGCAGTGTTATCCGAATTCTGGGCTCACAGCCCGGCCAGTCTGCAGAGCACCGTGGCCCCCAGGCACGCTCGCAACATGCCTGGCATCAACGGGCAAAATGCAGCAATCTGAAGGCCCCTCAAGGCCCCCCCGGGCAGCTCAGAAGAGAGCCTGAGCGATCAGCTGAGGCCTATGGGACACAGAGTCCTGGCAACAGCAGTCACTTAGAGGGGACTCAGAAGAACATTTACGGCTCATCACAATGAAAAAGTGTGTGCCGTCACCGCAGAAAACTCTCCTCAGTAATTACACTCGGATCACTCTGTCACCACACCTCACCGACTCTCTGCTAAATATTCCACGTGACCAGTGTGCGGCGGTATCGCTCGCCCTGCTTGAATTTCCCCCACTAAGCACTTCACCATATTTTCCCCCAGCATTACAAAGGGCCCCTTTGTTGACTGCATCAAACGCCAGAGCAAAACAAGGTCCTGTTACAAAAGGTCACTCGGCGAGTCCATAAAGAACAGTCTGAGATGAAAGGAAGGAAGGCAGAGGATTTACAGCGCGGCAATAAGGGACACCCGCCAGGGGCTCACTCGTGCGCCTTCACAGTCAACGTCTGATGCCCTGCGGCCTTCGCTGCACGGGGGAGGTGCCCCGTAACTATTTATATGCTGTGATTCTCAGAGGGGGGCTATCTTTGGACACGGGCATACCTTATTCAGATTTCCATTTTTGTCCCCCAGCAGCACTATGGTGTGGTCGGCCTCGGCGGCGGCTGTGACGGCCGTCAGCAGGGTGCTGGAGGTGAGGAAGGCCTCGGCTGAGAGGGGCACGGCGCTGGCGATGGGGCTGGGGGTGTGCTCCCCGCCGCACGGGTATTTCTGCAAGGAGTCCTGCGGGGGGGGGGGGGGAAGAGACACGTCTGCGCTGGGGGATGGCACGGCAAACGCGCACGCGGAGCCCAGCCCGCGCCGACGTTGCGATACCCGCGGTGACGCTTCCATTACACCCGTCCACACAGATCGGCGACGGCAGACGGGAGAACGCAGACTGTGGAACATCCATAAACAGCGGAGACAGCGCAGCCACAGGCAACTGTCAGCCCGCCAGTTTCCAAAGTCAGACAAAAACGTAGAAGATCCTTATGTGCCAATTCACAAAATGTACTTGCTGCATTAGTGACTGTTACATTTCACACACATATTCTTGGAGTATCAGTTCCTGTGGTCAAATTATTTTTGCCTTACTCTCAGAATTTAACCTATACATTTTTTTTACATATACATACATAAAATAAATGAGAAATTGAAAAGAAATAGAACACATTACTCAGCAAATTGGTATGACTAGATGTCCCTTTTCTGTCCAGCTGTCAGAACAACATAAGGCAGCATAATACTTACACACTCTCCCCAGCAGGGGGAGACATACCTGGAATACATGTACTGGAAGTGAAATTTCACGGTTTATGTCACAGAGACACATCACAATGAGCATTTCTTAAACACTCAGACAGAAGAGGAATCTCCTGGGGGTGAACAGGAAGCATGAGGTTTCTTCCACAGTTGGAGGTCATTAACCCAGTGTGGCGCGGTGTAGAGCACTGCAGCGCCACAGAACGGCGGCAAGCAATCGACACCAGTACAGGAGCAGGTCAAGAGAACAGCGCCAGATGACCAATAAAACTGCATTTATTCATTCCACTTTGAATCTTAAATATTGCTCTCCCATAACCACAAGACACACACACACACCTCAAGGCAAACTCCCAGATTCCATCACGTGGTTACGGTAAACACCACAGCGGCGACAGGAGAGCTCTGCCTACGGAGCCTGAGCGCGACCCAGCGGCCAGGAAGATGGGGGCCTGGGTAGCAGGAGCAGAACCAGCAGAGGTGCGGCCTAACTGAAGTCCTCTAGGAGAGGATTAGCGCCTCTGAGAGCAGCTGGAGCTAATCTGTGTCAGGGCAGAGGCAGCTGCCAGTCAGGGACTTAACATGGAAACACGTCCCTCTGGCAGCCAGCTCATGACCCCGTGACCCGGCACGCACGTGCTGTTGGGACTCGCGGCCCCCACCCACCAGCCTGCCTGCCATTCTCTCGGCTGCGGGAGCCTCGCTGTGGGTCTGCCGGCGCCGTGAGATCAAACGGGGATTACACCGCCCCCCCCCCCCCCAGGAATGGGCGGACGGAGGGCGCGGCGTCCTCACCTCGGCCAGACGCAGGCACTGCGAGGAAACCTCATACCCAATGTAGGCCTCCTCCTGGCCCAGCCCGTCGCGGCCCTCCTTGGTGTAGCACAGCTGCTGGGCGCGCCGCATGGCCTGGTCCAGCCCCCCCATGTCGTACACACAGAGGGCGGAGCGCGAGGTGGGCGTGGGCATGGATGCCTGGCCCGTGGCCATGGCAACGAAGAGGCTCCAGGAACCTCCATGGATGCCCAGGGAGGCGGCCTGCGCCAAGTTGTACCCGTCGCCGCAGGCCAAGGGCACCTCCACGTAGGAGTAAAAGTTGGGGTCGCCGGCGCAGAGACGCGACACGTAGGTGCGGTACTCCCGGTTCGTCCAGACGTCCCTCCGGGAGAACAGGAAGTAGACGTAGCCGTCGTGCTGCAGCGCCGTCACAAAATGGTTGTTGTATTCGGAGTAGCTGCCCACCACTAGCTTACCCAGCTCCTCGTGCGAGAAGGTGGGAGCCAGCTGATGCGAGCTGGGCCCCAGCCGGCGGGTGGTGATGGGCGGTATGCCCCCAGGACCTTTGCTGGTGTACCCCCGCCCGACTAACATCAGCGAGGAGCCCTTCAGCTTCACCACCACGCCAACTGTGGACACTCGGGGCTCGTTGGCAGCCACGTACTGGGAGTCCACGGGATTGTCCGTATGGTAGAGCACCTGCGACACGTCTCCCAGGCTCCTCTTCTCGCAGGTGCCCTGTAGGATGGTCCCGCATACGATCAGGCACTTCTCCTGGTCATTTTCCTCCAGCAGCAGAATCTTATTGGTGTTGTCCGTCTCCCGAGCCTGGGTGCATTCGCGGGGGTCGATCGGGGGCAAGCAATCAGAACTGTCCAGCTTGGGTCCAGTGCGACCAGAGGAGATGATCTGAAGGTTTGGTGACAGGTGGTACAGGGTGTTCACCCCCCCCACATAGATGTGTCCGGAAGCAGAATCCAGGAGGAGGTGAGTGAGTGGGGTGCCGTTGAGTGAAACATGGACAGGGCTGGAGGCGCCACGATGGAAGGCAGAGGCGACGTCGCCCGGGGACGACCTGGGGGCCTGAGTCAAGGTGGAAGAGAGAGAGGGCGGCAGCAGCAGCAGTACAAGGGGCCACCACCAGAGGGCGAGGAGGAGCAGCAGGACAGGAGCAGCTGGCATGGCACCCCCTTACCTGCTGGGGAAAGAGAAGGACAGAAACGCAGATTAGAAGTTGCAAGATCCAGCCACCGTAGAACCGTCCCGAAACCGCGAATGCCGCTGTGAATTCCATGACTGGGTGGAGTTGGAACTGGGCGGGAAAAGCCTACAGGAAGCAGAATTGGAATTGAAATAGAATTTCAGGAAGCTGAACCGGACTTAAGAAAATTCTATGTGATTCTATGTTTTGTGAGGATCTCAAATTACGCATCTCAAAAAATGCAGTGATACACATTTATTGGCTCCATGTGCGGAGTTTGCATGTTCTCCCCATACCAAGTCAATACTGCGAAAAACATTATATTTACCATTTAAATATTATATTGCTTTGAAGTAAACAAGCCAATTTATGACTTAAACCAACAGTACCTGCCTATAGCTCAACATTATCAGTGAAATGCGTATAAACTCCATTCAAACTGTAGATTCTTATATTAATAAGGCCTCAGCTGTTAAAAACACCACATTGATATTACAGCAGTTTTAGTTTTACATGCGTGTTTTATAAACCCCTTACATACATCACGGTGACAAACATGCTTCCCCAGGTCAGATGACCTTTGCAGTTTTACATATTGGCTGTCAGGTCTGCCTGTTGACCCTAAATGATGCCATATCTTTCTTTGGCTGCTGTGTTTATCAGCAAATGGTTCTGCACTTTCCATCTTCTGTCTACGTAGTATCTCTGAGCAGGAGACTCGCGAATTGAGCGTGATCCGATGTCTCCCCACATCGCAGATTCGGCACGAGTGCCGCATGATGTAATTTCTTAGACTGTTTTTGATGTGTGATGCAGAGCAGAGATGCAGGGCCTACTTTCATCAAATATCAAAATGTGATATTTTAAGTTTTTGGTATTGCAATACAACAACGATACTGGAATATTGGTTATGGCTGTTTCTCCAGTACAGGAGAGACTCACATGTCTCAGAGTAGTATAGCTCAGGTAATTTGGCACCTCCTGTGATGCTGGTAACCACGTTGCTGCAGATGCAACTTGGGATTCTGTATATTCCAAAGGATTGCTGGTGGTATCTTTTTAGAAAAATACTTAATATTACATATTCAATACTTAGTAAATCAACAACTTCTTGGAATTAATGGAATTAAGTTACCCGTTTTGTAGTTCCAATTCAGTTAATAATTTTTTTCCTAAAACCAAGGAGCAATTCCAATTTCAGTTCCAACTCCAGGAAGTGAATTGGAATTTATCATGCGTTTCCAATTCCAATTCACCATGCGCCCACCTATTCGCTGTGAAGAAGATATACTCTGGGCTCCCAAAAGGGAGACATAAGACAGATTTAAAGACGAAACGCCCCCAAAAGCATTTACAATCAAGTCAAATCAACGACAGGAACGAAGGAAAGAAATTACTGTTGTCAACAGCCAACTAAAAAATTAAGCCACGCAGCTTAAAATACATTTTAATTAAAAGCAAATCGACAAACAAATGGCATATAAAAAGCCAGCGGCAGTTCAGTTCAGAGCCTTGCAGATATCACATTAATTCAGGAAAAAGGTGAAAATAAAAGCACTTGCCATATTTTTCCCTTTTGGATTTTATTTAAGTACAAGAAGGGGGGCGGGGGGGGGGGGGGTTCGTTTGGTCTTCCAGTGAAAATTCAGTGCGATTTTCACAGAGCACGTGCGATTGTCAAGTAACATTCTAAAGTTGAATATTGTTTTATTTTTTTAAAAGAAAAAAGGCCTCTGAAGACAGATGAGAAACTGGGAGATACAATTTTAATAATTCATCTGCCTATTCAGGCAGGAACGTCTTCGGAGGGTGGGGGGGGCGTTCCTGCCTCGCCTGATCGGTATGCACGTCTGCGGCCCGCCGCTTCACTTCTCGCCTACAAAGGCCGCAGTCATCACCTTCAGAAAAGGACACACCCGCTCATGACAACGGCGCCACCCACAGGCCGATAGCCTTTAGCGCGGCCGTGTGACTCGGAAGCGTGCGGCACGGCGTCACACACACACGTTGGGAGTGTCCCGCCGCCGGGGGGGGGGGGGGGGCAGGGCCGTCGGGTGGCGCCGTGCGCCTTGCTCTGGTCACAGCGCAGCTCCGGGAGAGCTAGCCGGCTAAATGCCAACTTTATTTTCAGACGTGCAGCATCAGCAAGCCGTTAATTGACAGTAACATTCCTGGGGCAGGAATTAGCATCGACAGATTGTATAAAAAAGAAAAAAGAAAAACACAACAAGGCCGTCCCATTGCCTTCAGTCAGGAGGTGCTGCCAAGAATCAGACCAATTAACTGCTTATTATGGCTCTACAGACGGTGTTATGTCCAAAATCCCACGGGCTGCACCTGTAAGAGCCAGGGGGGGGGGGCTGGCTTCCCACTGCCAGCCTTCAAACATGACCCCCCCCCCCCCCCACCAGCCTGCTCCCTGCCACACATGTGACGT
>JAODUD010000107.1:11393696-11415001 GCA_026784285.1 Stomatorhinus walkeri
GTTGCACCCCCCCCCCCCCCGCATAGAATGGAGACATGCAAACACATGCACGCAAACGCGACCGAGATGGACGTCGGGTTTTGATGGGAGGAAATCCGTTTTTCCTTTTAATAAGCCCAAGCTGTTAGCAATTTTGGATTTCAAAACTGCTCTCTTTCCGCACAGCAAGGGAATGCTGACCGCAAGGATGCGGGTGGTAACACCCGTTAAACATTAACTACTCACTTGTCGTAGCTAATCTTTCGCAAGACTTAAAAAGCCTCACATCAAATAAAAAGGCTATGGGCTCATCCTGATTTGCACAAGTATGACTTGCGTGTTACAGATATGTGAATGTGTGTGTGTGTATGACCATAGGACTGAATAAAGAGCATCGCAGCTTCTCCTCAAGCACACAGCGATCATAGACTAAATCCCTCTAATCCAAAAGTACTGGCAAAATGGCAGTTTGCTCCCGTCGTGTCTGCTGGAGACGGGAGACAAAGTCAAAAGCATACAGGACACACAATGCACCACTGTTAGCTATTTTGTATTTCAAAAGCAGATTCTTCAATGACAGGCCAGCCCAAACCCTTCAGAAGAAAAATCATTCAAAACAAACACTCACAGCTAAAACTACCTACATATCTTCAAAACATGGTGCTTTAACAGCATAATGAAACAGCTGCTTGTTATTTTTCACACTTTTTCAGTTCCATTTTCTATGTTCACAATACTGGAGAAATACCAAGATATTACAACAACTGGCAAAGATTTACTACTAAACAAATGTGGGCAATTATCCATTAATGAATGGTTTATGTGCTCAATTAGTATAATTTGCTTTTCACTACAAAAAGAGCCACTGAATAAACGCAAGAACACAAAGCAAGTTCACAATATGACTCAAAAATCTGGAGCACCATCAGTTTCCTCTTGGTCCCAAAGAGACGAAGGAAAACCTAAAAACCTTCAACGACGTTGTCCTACAAAAAATACACCTGTTCAGATTTTCAAGGGGATCTTCCTCCCATAATATCTGACAAATGATACAAGGTACATCTTCCCCTTTCTCCCTCTCGGGAAAATCCCAGGATGGTAATCCTGGAATCAGATCCAACACAGGCAGAGCATGGAAACACGTTGATGAAAATATCAATCAATGCCATATAGACAGGCCACTCTAATGAAAGGAAGACTGACCTCATACAAACCAAGAGACCGCATTCTGGTAAACTGGAAAAGACAGCACAGAGTATGAACATTCATGATTCTAATACTCATATAAATTATGAGGCAATGAGAAGTATATAGGGCCGATAGTAATCTCTAATCTGCTCTGTGGCCTAACAAAACGTCCAGTAATCAGGACTGTGGAAATCCCCTAATCCTGCAGGCAGAAGGGAGAGAGAATGCCTGGATTTATTTCCGTGATCAGAAAGGCAGAAAAATAGGATAAAACATAAAAAGGAAACCACAAAAGAAAGGAGGATCAGATCGTTAATAATGGATAATTGCACAAGAGCAAGTTGCTTACCTACTTAAACATCCCCTGAAGAGCCTGGGGTACAGGAGCTACTTCCAACTGGCAGAGTAGCACGTCAAACAAATACTCATCATTTTCCAGTGACCACTAAGAACCCATAATACAGGGAATTGTCCAATATGCACATTTCATCTTTTAAAGGACAAAAAATACTCCAATACTGACAATGTTCCAACGAACAGCAAGAAAAACACAACAGATGTCACATAATGTTAATAAATTAGAAGTACTGGACACTTAAATGACACTTATCCAGAGAGATTTATTTTACAAGTTAATACAGCTCAGAACTTTATTGCAAGAGTCATCAATAAACACCTTCTTCAACAAGGCCAGCGCCCCTCCAAAGATGCTTTAGGTCTCATATCTTTATTCTCAACCACCACATCACCTACTGTCCATACAGCTAAATTACAACAGTACAGCACCTTCAATGTCTTGACATAATGCATTATAAACGAACTTTCTGAACCCAACTGATGCTGTGATTGAGGAGATGGGGAATATTCCTTATACTGTGTATTGCCATAAAGAACAGCAACTAATATTCTGAATCCCCTGCAAACCTCAACGCCTTTCAGCTCCCTACCGCATCTATAGAGCCAATTTCATTAATAAAACCATTTTTCATGAAGCAAAGGAAACAGAAATATGTCCAAATTCTTTGAATTACTATTCAAACAAAGAATAGTGCATGAGCCAAGACAAACTCGACCCGAGTTCACACCGTTGTACTTTAAACAGAAATTTCCAAATTACGTGATTGAGTTTATTTTTGTTTAACTGGCCTGTATATCACGGGCGAAAGGCTGGGGGCATGTCAGTTTCACGCAGCCTTACATATTTAGGGGATGAATGTCGAAAGCGCCAGCTCCTGCGTTCCCAGGTACCAACGTAGATACACAAAGGATTAATTTCCTGTTCGACCACAGCATCATACAAGACGCTTATATGCATTTTCGTGTACATTAAAGCAGAAAAAAATAAACCCAAGCAGCATTTGGGCTTAAATAAATCACGCTCGAAACGGCACTTAACTTCAGCCTAAACAAACATCACAATCTCTGCTACACAGAAGACAACAAATAAGTCGATCGAATGGACGCAGGTTGGAAGAGATCGAAAAGTTACTTACAAATCAATATGTTAGAAACTCCACCATAAAATAAGCAGGTCAAGCGAAAATAAATACAGAAATCCTTTGGGAAGTAATCAAGGTTTGAAATGAAATAAAAGGAAGCATGTTAAAATAACTCGTATAATGGTGCATGGCGGAATCAGAACTAATCTGCGCTCCGGCTGGTCTCCAGAACCGACCCGTTACAGTCCCACACCGGCGAAGTATCACACGGAGACTAGCTGGCAGGCATTTTACTACCAGATTAACTAGACAGCATATTAACAAACCAGTACGCCTACCAGCTTCAGCAATAACTATAAGTAGTCATGGCTGCCGGTTGGGGGAAAAAAACATATTTCAATGGCTTGCTACCCCAGCTACAATTGAAAATAGATCGGCTGCTGGCATGCTGTTAAAAAGCCCATCGGAGCCGCCTTACCCTACAGCGGTTAATGTCGCTTACTGTAGTTCTGCTGGGCTTCCAACTGCATGCAAAAAAAATTTAAAGCCTCGTTTGCCGTTTAGTAATCCGAAATCAGAAAGTATCGGGATCGTCCTCTGTCTCTAAATATGGTCTCACCACGGCTGAAGACTTCTCCCGAGTCAGGTGGAGGACACGAGCTTCAATGTAGCAGCCACGGTGGGTCCGATAGGCATCGACTCAAGCGCTTAAAAAAAAAAAAACTTCAAAGTCTTAACGCCGAGTTCCCGACGGAGCTCCAAGGGAGAGGTGCGGAGCGAGCGGAGGTTTGCAGCGGCACCTGTTGGCAAAAACCGACTTCATGCCGAATTTTTCTTTCTTCGATTAACGTCCGATGGTTTGCAGGCATTTAGGAAACCGACGCAGAAATACTCGGAAAGCGATTAAATATCACAGCGAATTTATCGGTACGTTTTTCTTGTTGATTCAATCACATGTATTACATGAGCACAACAGTTGGTTAGTTTCACTGCTGTATGTCATGCTGGACATTTAAAACCTACTCGCATAACTTTGCAATATTTATATGTGATGCGTGTCTCCTAAGACCCCTTTCAGTTTGGTGGTTACACCACCTGCCGAATGTCGATGGATTCGTGTAAATCAGTAGTTGCACAGAGCAATCGGACCAAAGCCACTTTTAGCATTACAGAAATCACGGCTCTGCATCATGGACACGGAGACGTCCCACAACTCAAGGCAGATAAATTAGATGTGTCTACGAAAATGAAGCAGTGAAACGTTTAATATGAAAATAACAGTTCTTTTGGTTTTTATAATTCATTGTAGTATCTCACTTGTCGCAAACGGCAGAATCGGTTTTGGGGCTAAATGGGGAACGTCTTCTGCAACCTTCTTGTCAGTGCTGAGTACGGACAACGCGTCGGGATGATTCCTTGCCAGCCATTACCGTGCGTTTCAGTCAACTAGAAGGTTTAGAGAATATGCGAAGAATGTATTTAAGACCGCCATTAACTGCCAAACGAAATGCTTTCGTGGATGATATACGAATGAAAAATGCGTGTGCATAGGTCCACACTATGGGTGACATCAGATTAATTTATATTGCATCAATTTTATGATTTCAATATACGATTCTAAATATAATATGACGTTAAAAGGAAACTATGGCACTCTACACGAATGTGTAAATGAAATATTTTTCTGAATGGATTTTAACTAGAAACTATTGGGTCACATAAGTTATTATAATAAGGCATCTGTTTTATTGTAGAATACCTACTCCCTTGGGAAATTCCTGTTGAAACCAGTAGACCGTATCGGTTAGTTTTACATGCGAAACTTGACAGCTGAACTTAGAATCACCAACCGCCAGTTGATCTACTGCACCCTACAGCTAATTTCCACCCCAAACGGACAATTTCAGCTTCCCAAAGGCCATTTCAAATCATCTGAAAATGATATTGTACGTTTTATAGTGTTGTGCTGTGGAATCAATGTGGAATACTGTGATTACATATAATAAACCTTTTATGAAGGGCATAACTTTGGGTTGAGCTTGGGGGGGGGGGGGGGGTTAAGGTTTCCACCCATTTAAGGGGGTCCAGCAGGTTATGTTGGCTGATTTTGATCATGGAGGGGCTTACAAGCCCCCCATAATTAATTTACGCTCATTTGTGGAATACATAAATATATAGGAATGATTGTTTGTCTGAATGCATCTGATTTTTTTTTTTACTTTTATTTTACCAGGGAGTTCCATTGAGCTTAAATCTTTTTTTACAAGACCAGACCAAGGTGGCAGCCTTACAAACTTACATGTATAATGTTTCATGTTATCTTGAACAACTCCTAGCCCTTTCAGCAGCTCTATTAAGTAGTGTGTGTTAATACAGCTGATATCGTCTGATTAAATATTTTCAAGAGATCAACAGTTTTGAATGTAAAAGATAAATTTAATAATGCAATTTGCACCAGGCAGATTTACATTTCTCTTTTAAAATGTCTTATTTTGCGGTTTAGTTCTGTTGAATTTAAACTAAACAAATCAGGGCCCGGTTTCTCGAAGTCTTAACGCTATGTCGTTTGTAAGTTCTATCACAGAACTTGCGAAAGCTGTAGCGTTAAGAAGGCTTTGAGAAACTCACACCAGATCTCAGTGATCGATCTACAGTATAAGAGCAAATTACGACTTCCCCACTGTAGCAACTGTGAGCTTGAGTGGGGGGGGGGGTGGAGGGTGGGATAAATAAACGTCAGGCAGCCAATGTAAAGAGGGCATGAAGCAATAGGGCTATTTCTTGCTTAGCCAGATAACTTGTCAGACTTAAGGTAGTCTGGGCTAGTGAAGGATGATAGTTAATTTAAACTGATGCACCTTGAACAGGGGCATCAGATGCTCATAGATATCCTGACAGATTTAGGGATTGAAAATGCCAAACCAAGCAGGTGGCCCGGGATATCTAGCTACTCCCCTGACTTTAAATCCTACAAGTTATCCAGCTAAGCAAGACATCCAGTTTCATGATACAAGCCCCAGGTTTCCAAATGAAGGCAAAATAGGAATTTACTGTAGTAGGTGCCTTAACGGCAAACTTGTGTAACAAAGAAAATTGAAACTGAATGTACATTTATACATTTTATATTTATTTAATATCTGAAGTACAGATGACCAGACACTAAGTGCATTTGTATTCAACTTTAGGAAAACCTTCATATTAGAATCAGATTAAGAAAATAAGTAGGTAAAAAAATTCTATTCTGGTGTTATAGGATCTGAATACAAAACATAGATAAGCAGACACACGAAGACCACCGATATTAACAATTCATGTTGCTGGGTTTCTACAATTAAGTGGTTTGAATTAAAGAAAAAAATCATATCAAAATCTATCATGTACCCATTTAGTGCATCAGGACCAATTTCCTTTTTGCTTTAAAATTGATGGTACAGCTCACACTCTATTTTTAGTACACTTTGGTACGTGAAGTTTACCACAGTGTTTTCTATAACATCCAGCTGAGTAATTACTGTACATCATAAGGTGCATCTTATAAGATTTGAATTAAGTGCCAAAAACACAAAAGCTGGAAAAATAATAAAACCCCAAAGGTGCACAAGCCACAATGGAAAAAATGTTCAAATTTTAAAAGTAGAACACATTATTACTTTATAGCACACTACACTGTTTTGTGTGTTTAAATTATAGTTATGTAAATATGTTACAGTAAATATGAGTACTTTGAGTGTAAAATAAGGTTTTGGTAATGTTCTCAGCTTCTTATTCATGGACTCGGAGGTAAAAGCTTTAAAAAGTGCTGTACGCGTTCTATAGATGACAACAACATTGTGAGTTGATTAAAAACACTAAGAAATTGAAATTTGTTTCTGGTCATTAAAAAAATCAAAGCAGGTAAACACAGTGTCTTTGAGAGGTTGAAATTTCAAAAAGGAAAAAAGGTTTGTTTAAAAAAAAAATAAATCAGAAATTAAACCTACAATAATCTACAGCTGAGATTGCATGGTGACAGCTCCTCAATTTTGGCATGTAAAGCAGACCAACACCTCCAGAACCTGCCCCGTGCCATGGATGGAGGGGATGCTGCTTAAGGAAAGAATTTGCTTCCTAAGGGGTCTGATCTCAGGGCTCTTCACACAGGACTTATGTTCTTACTGTGTAGACTCACCACTTGCACTCAGATGCCCCTTTCAGAAAGTCTCCACTCAATGTGCGCTTTTTTGTACACGACTGTCCAAC
Source organism: Stomatorhinus walkeri (assembly GCA_026784285.1). Lineage (NCBI taxonomy): Eukaryota > Metazoa > Chordata > Actinopteri > Osteoglossiformes > Mormyridae > Stomatorhinus > Stomatorhinus walkeri. Next base: position 11,400,542 of record JAODUD010000107.1, read on the forward strand.
TGCCCCTCTGCTGCACCTCAGACTCCAGTCCCCCTCCCTCGTGCCTCTTTCGGTCTCACAGCTTTTGACTTTCACCCAGCGCTCCAGATCTCCACCTCCCCTTAATCCTCCTCCTCCTCCTCCTCCTGCACAGCCTGCTCTACTGGGCCCTGCAGCATGCTGTCCTCCCCTAGCATGCGGCACAGCTCCGCCAGGCGCTGCTGCATCTTGGGAATCCCCGACAGCTGAGTCTCTAGCCGCAATTTCTCGTCCTGAAGGGACAGGCGAGTAGAGGCATCCAGTCTCTCGAAGCGCCACCCCCCCTCTCCGTCGAACTGCAGCAGATGAGTGTGGTACTTCCTGACAAAAGGGACAGAACACTGCATTTTGCAAAGACTGCCAGCATCTTTGAATGCGATTACACATCTGGCCACAGCAGGGCGCCACAGTGCTCTCATCTGGCTCCTGCATTGACTTTTTAAGCAGCATTTCTTGGCCTACTTGCCCCATTTATGACTGTAGTTCCATGGCAACCACGTCTTCCCCCTGTAAAACTGAGTGAATGATTATACATAAAGCCCCCAGCTCATGCATGCACTTACTGCAAAAACATATGCGATACTGCTAAACACAAAAAACACACTTAAACATCTTACAGTTATAGATATGAATAAACCCTAAGGGCAGTTTATAAGTGAACATAAATGATAACATGACGGCACACTAACCAGAGCGAGGGTCGATGTGTGATTGAGAGGAGTGCTATGCCAGCATCCTTTGCTGCCTCGAAGATTTTCCCTTCAACATCTATGCTCACAGCACTAGTACATTCATCAAGGAGCGCGTACTTAGGCCTGAGGGGAAGAATTATAAACCATGACACATTACCCTCTCATGTAATCTATCAAACCTTCAAACCAACTCCATCTTATGAGATGGAAGACAACTTTCTTGATGAAAAGGATGATGATTAAAAATACTCAAAGCAGGACGGTACTCATGTTTACTTACTTGTGGTAGAACATTCGCGCCATGCCAATGCGTTGCTTCTCACCCCCAGAAAGCACATCCTTCCAGTCGCTCTCTGCATCCCAACCTGCAAACGCACAGTGCTAAGCCTCGCAGCACACCGTCGGACAGCTACGGTAACTGCAGTCCAACCTCCGAAACGCAGCGATTGTCTGGCTGAAGCCATCTTAACCCTTGTTCCTTTCCCACTCTTTCGGCATTCCACTAACCCTGACATCCCTTCCTTATTTTCCAAATCCTCATCTCTTATTCTAAATACTTTTAAAATTTGTTAGTGTGAAAACCACAGGGTAGTGTGCAGCACAGTGGGTTAGGTATCCATGCCCATACACGGATTGTTGTAAGTTTACATCCCATTGCCGGCAGAGTAATCACATTATTATTGGGTCCTTTAGCAAGGTTCTTGACACCAACTGCTCCAGGGTAACTATAGCCACAAGATTCCTCACTCTTATGCTGTATTTGACCATGGGTTCCCAAACCTTAGCCAACCACTCCCAAAATAATAGTGCCAGATAATCAAAGCCCCCATTTTGCTGATTGGATGGATAGATTTGCAATTGAGGCTACACTGAAATGGAACATTTTTTCACATTTTCTAATATTTTATAAAGATATTCTGGAAATCGTCTCACCACCCGTGGCCGCCCCCATCAGTGTCTCAAAACTCCAACCTTTGGAGCATCTGCTGAATAGATATATGCAAAGATCCCCAACAGAGTCGACCTCAGAGGCCTCATCTCACCCCCTTCTCTTTCAAGGATGTAGCGCAGGTTGACGGTGTTGAGGATGTCCTCCAGATGCATGTCAGTGAAGCCACGCTGGGTCATCTCCTCTTGGGTGTCTGGGTAGATCACCTGATCCCGCAGAGTGCCCACCGACATGTAGGGCCTACTCAGGTCAAGGAGACCAGGTGGTGTGCAGGAAGATCACAACAGGAGGAGGAGTAACGCATAATTCTTAGGCAACAGGGTATACAAATGGTGCCCAGCAACCAGCCTTAATTTGGGTATTTGTATGCATTGTCAGCTGCTCCTACTTCTTGAATGAGGCATTCAGTTCATTTTACAGTAGCCACCAGGAGAACAAATTTCTTTGCCTGTCAGTCGTGTCTTGGTACGGACTGAGACCGTGGTCAACAAGCAAGCAACTACAGTGCTCACCTTTATCTAAAGGCAAAGCAGGCTGAATGGCCCCTTCCTGTACTTTTGTTGCTGCCATTGCAAGAACTTGGAAGCACCCCCCCTGCCCCTCACAGGTCTCCCCTCACAGGGTGTACGGCAAGGGACTCCTACCTCTGGGGAATGTAAAACATCTTATCGGGGGGCGGCTTGCACAGCACCCCTCTGTATACAGGCCACAGGCCGCTGAGGATGCGGAAGAGAGAGCTCTTGCCGCAGCCGTTCGGTCCTGTGATCAGGAGATGCATGCCTTCTTCTACCTAAGGAGGAAGAACGAGGATGCATGGAAGATGAACATCTTCATTAGAGAACCAGATTAACCCACACACGCATACCAGTTAGAGGATTTTGTTACTTTTAAGGCAATGAAAACCATAATATTTTGTTTTTCAGCAGATGTTGATCAGTTTGGCATTTTTGTGGGCTTGGAGACATCATGTCTGATTCTCTGGGAAAAGCTGTGAAATGTCCCTCATTAGAGAATCACACTGTAAACACGTGATGCAGGCTGAACATGGTGAAATGGTTTCTGGGTGTTTATAGACGTAATGCCAGTTAGACTACCCAAGTCCAGATGGTCAGGGGTTTGAAGCCTAGGGCCAAAAGGGTAACCAAACCATCTCTGGGCCGCTCATAAAGACCCTCAACCCCAACTACTTCAGGTATGCTGGTTGCACACTGACCCCATTCACCAAGCCTAAGGTCTCCTCACCATGTTACTTTAATATCTACTAAACACCTTGTACTATAAGGGGTCCATGCCAAGGTACAGGGCTGAAGGGAAGGGGAAAAAAAAAAAGATATTATGCGATCCAAAAATCACACACTACCAGTAAATGGAGTCAGACATTTCAAAAGCAATTTGCCTGCACAAGCTTGTGTGTGAAATTAAAATAAAACCTGCAACACAGACCATAACATATCCATTAGGGGGCAGTAATATTTCTTTGTTGGAATTGTGAGAGCAAACATTTCCTGTGTTGCACTAGAGATAATACAAAGTTAGGCATTACAATGATCACAGTGTATTTCTTTTAACAAGTGAATTAGAAATAATAATCACTAATGTTGAACATTTTACTGTAGTATCCCACTGATACCACTTTACAATAACGCTCCCTTAATAAAACGAAAACTGTTATAACTTGTTTAAATTTGTCTATTAATAATTTACAAAGCACTACAATCTAATAATCAGATTATAAACCATTCAATAACTCATTATATGGGTAGTCTTACTGTAAAGTGGCACCATTAACTCTAAAACTGTGAGTACAGTGTTACCAACAGCTGCTGCATGGATCCCAAGAGTAGCAGTGATGAAGGCAGTGCAGGCCACAGATTAGTACATCGGCATCTACAGTGTAATCATCAGCTGGTGCATAAATCACAGGGCAGGGGAGCGGGGTGCTTGGAGTTTAGACTCAACTGATAAGAGGCAGCAAGTTCAAATTTCACTTGAAGCACTTTCTTGCTGATTCCAGAGTAATTAAATTGGTTCACACACTTTCCCTATGATTTAGGTGTAGCAATTATTAATTAAATTGTTAATGTCCATTTATGCATGTAGTTCACATTTTTCCCCTATTATGGCTCAGACTGCACAAGTAACTTGAGGATGGTCCAATTAAAGCTAAAAATAAAACCCACACTATTCCAACCGATAACCAGACATTTTTGAAGAAATACAAGCTTGCTGATGGAATATGTCTCAGCTCCATTGCAGCTGTGATACCACTAGTTAAACACATATTACATCAGCACAGTGTTACAGTGGTACAGTACCACCGGCTTTACAAAAAGAGCTACTAAGGGATGCTGTGATGGGATACAGAGTTACATCGAGGAGAAGCATTGACATCCTTTTTATCAAACAAGAACTGGCTTGGCTGTCATGCCTTTTCACCAGTTTAAATATTCTAAAAAAAAGTCAATTTAACCCATTATGAAATTATGATCAACATTTATTAATGCTGTAGGTGTATTTTAACATCTGACAACCTCTGTATTAAACTAACATATTTAGTTGCTAGTTATATGGATACATAAAAAATAGAAAATATATATGTCACTTCAGTGAGGTGCTAAATATTCCAGCCATTCCACAGGGCGCTGTCTGCTGTCCTGGTGCCAGCTAGTTAGCTGGCAAGAGGCATAGAGCCAGGGCTCACTCTGCCAATGCTGTTTAGAGCCATTGCTAAAGCTTATGCGAATGAAGCTGACTTGGATTGTGTCACAGCACCTCACATGACACAGCAAAGGTCACGGTGCGTGCTTGAGTTCTGATCTGCTTGGGCATGGGCTAGAACTACACACAGCTGCATAGGCCCACGATTTCATGAGCTGCACCAACTGGGCACCCAAGAGTACCGCACAGCCAGCATTCCTCTTTCCCGAGGCGGGTCATACGCGAGCACATGACGCATTTCCCACACATCCACGGCACAGATTCATTTCCAAAGGCTAATCTTCGGAAGTCTTTCATTAACATCCATCTTTAGATCCAAAAAGCCTCAGTACATTGTGCGTGTGAAGGTGAACATTGTTTGAAACATACTTGCAAATTTAAGAGCGTTTTAGTGGAATAAAGTACCATTAAAAAAGCTACAATGACCTACAATGACCCAGGAGGTAATAACTTTGGACTGTGAACACAACAATATCTAAGCAAACTATCTGGGCAAATGAAGGTTCACAGCATGGGGTGAAAGAGCAACATAACAGAGGTTTCCTGTGACACTAGCAGCAGGCCTGCACAGTTCACAAGCAGGCAGGGGAAGAATGCTATCTGCATGACCAGGCAGGCAAGTACCATGCGAGGCCCCTGAGCAGAAACCTTGGGCCTGCCCCACAACACACATCGGCAAGCGTAGTTATCAGCAAGGTCACAGTGAACCAAAAACTACCCCTGTTTGCGCACACAGCTGAGCAAAGGACAAAGGGAGGAGTCAGATAGGGAGTCGTCATTGGGAAAGCAGACAGGATGCCCTCTTACTTTGATGTTTAGGCTGGACACAACAACATCTCCTGTTGGCGTGATGATGGGGAGATTCTCGCAGCTGATGCCCTGCTCCACATCAATCACCTGCCCTGTACCAACAAACACCAAAATAAAGGTCAGAGGTCAAGTGCCCCACCCCCAGGTTGCACTCTCAGTCACTTGTCAGCAGCATAAAATAAAAGCTGTTTAAAAGGCGCACATTACACAACTTCCCCTTTATCAGCCACAAAAAAACTGCTTAATGAAGCACTTTAAATGGATGGATGAATATTTGAACGATATACTACAACAAAGGTGGATTGTCAATACAGGGAGAATTTGTTAAAAAGTTGTCTAAGCATTTAACTTTTTACATATGCAAAGGATTGCTAACTAATTAAGTGAAGCTCAGAAACTGTAAAAAAAAAAAACTGGATGTGAATTCTGAAGCAAACAGGCAGATCCTGAGCAGAAGAGTGACACTGTATGACTCCTCCATACACAGAGAGACAAATGAGATGAAGGTAGGTTGTTTTATGTATATTTACCACAGACATCCACTGGGCCCTCCATTCTCATGCCGTGCTGCACCAGCGGCTTCACTCCCGCCTGGAATCCATCCTCTCCGCCAGAGCGCCGGTAAATGCCCACGCGCACATCCTCGAATACGGAGAACATCTCGTATACCCGTGCTGTGTAGCCCGCCAGCTCCGTCACCTGAGGAAAGGCCACCAGGTCACCACACCGCAGCTCATAAACCAGCCGGGGGGGTGGGGGGTGGGGGGTGACAGCAGAACATTTAATGCCAGTCTAGCACTTCCATCCGCTAGGTCCGTAAATAAGAAAAATAAAGGCATCTATAAATGGACTGAAGTAGGTAGCCAAGCAAAAATGTATAAATTAATTCAGTTGGCAAACATGGCAATGAGGCTCATATGACACACTTGGGTAACAGTAACCCTAAACACAATTAAAACCAAAAAGGATCATTTTGGTTATTTGTCACATTGTCTCTATTAGATTTGCCGAGTCTGACCACCCCCAGCTGCTGAAACAGGCTGCCCAACCCCCCCTTGGTGCTGCATGTCACAGTCCCTGCGACCTCTGACCCTGCACCGACCCACCTCCTTGTAGGAGCTCATTATCCGCTCCACTGCATCAGCTCCCGCGTTGAGCAGGTTGCGTGCCGTCGTGAAGGCTTCAGTGCGTTCGCTCACCAGCTCCTCCTCCTTCATCACCATGGCAGCCTGCTTCACGTCCTCCGAGTCTGGGACGGCACACAATCAAACAAACATGACACAAGCCAGCCATTGTTTACTCCACTAAGTCTCAAAAATATTGTCCAGTACAGTGAATAAGTGCATGGATATTATTATATGGGATATACTACAGCAAAGTCTCCTTAGCAACGGTCCTAGAAACGGGTGGCATGTTAGATACTCACAGAGGCCCACTTAGCTACACAAACTAGCAGACAAGTCGGGAAGGGAGGGGGGCATTGTGTCGAAGCCTCTCCTGTTATTTAGCGACTGCTTCTGCTTTACATCCTACTGCGAGGTCCCGAGTGGGTGGAGCGTGAGCCGCATACTAAGCCATGCTCTCGGAGGCCTGCGACACAGCTCTGCGCCCACAACAACGGCGACGTGTGAGGCACCTCAGCACCATGTTTTCATAATGAGCCTTTAAAATACCCCTGCCACTGATTATTACATACAGTGGAATCTGAAGTGAGGAGGCTCACATAAATGAGAGAGAATTCGGGGGGGGGGGAATAAAAAAAAGAGTACCCAAAACTGTAAAGTGCTTTTCATTTAGAGCAATACACTGGGGGAGGGTAGAACTCACCATACTTGGAATAGCCGGTGGCTGTAATGATGGGTACAGCCACCATGACAAGGCCTGAGGCGCTCCACACGTACTTCATGAGGAACTGCTCCAGCATGACATACCACAGCCTTTTGAAGAGGATGAGGTTGATCTGCGAGGACAGGGCCTGATAGCTGCGCTGCAACTGGGACATCTCCACCTGGGACACGGAGGCACCACCACCACCATCATCATCATCATCATCATCTACTCTCACGCTGACCGGCTGACTCACTCACAACCTCCCTCAGACTCTGCTGTTTGCTATTGCATTCAAAACCGAGAAAAGATCAAAGAAGTGTTTTACAGCGCATGCTGGTTAATAAATGAACCCCCCCCCCCACTCCTGCCAACTCTCCTCAACAGATAACATGCAGACTTATAAACCGATAGTCAAAACATATCATGTTCTAAGCCTTGCTGACTTTTTCATCAGCTCGGTGCCTGTCTGCCTTATCAGAGGTGCTGGAGCTGGATAGATCTCAGGCTCATTAGCTGATTCTAATCTGATTATCACAGTTCTAGCATGTGAAGGACATGCTGCATTTTGTATTTTTCCCTAAACACCTGTGAAAAACAGAGTCTCTGCAGCTCCTATTTTCTTCCACTGAAAGTTGAAGACAGAATGTGACTAACAATTATCCTGTGGGGAGCGAGGGGGCAACGGAAACGCATGATAAAGTCTCATGACAGAGGCTGTCAATGTTACTTCTTACTTTTAATTTTAACCTGGTCACTCCTACAAACCTATTATGTCTACTTTTTGGGAAAGATTTAGCAATCGCTTGTATTCACTTCCTCCATAACTCTGACCTGAAACCTAGCTAGGCAGCTCGCTCTGTTCTAACAGGCAACATGTCTGACCTGAAGAAAACCAATCTTTGGGAAACTCCGCCTGCATGGGTGCAGCAGCGGCAACACCATGACGTGTTAAAACTCCAGCCTCACTTTCCTTAGGCAATATCTAGTCACATGCTGGCAAGAATAATTCAGCCAGGTCTTTTGCATCCCTCAGGCTTTTGTTCCTGTGTCATATGACTGTCATCCCCACCCCAGCTGTAGACTATTGCCAGGCCGCTTTCCTGCCAGTTCATAGTTCTCATATGCGTGACACCCCCCTCCCCCCACCACAACAGCCACAGGGCATATCTGCTGGTGTTCGCCGCACTGAAAAGCCAAAGCTCTCTCTTCTGTCATATCAGTATAATATACAGATACCAACAATGCCTTAAAACAAGGTCAATTACACTGCGCCAGTTACTCCTCCAACGGGGCAGCTATTATTTAGAATACCTCATAGACAGACATTCATTATTTGGAAAAAACATTAATTCTTTCATATTAAAGTAGTTTTATTCTTCATGGACTACTGACAAAGTCTGTATTTGTTTTATTACCCATCACCTTATTACCTTCCCCATTCCAAGACCAGGTATATCACTTAAAAAGACAAGAAAACTTTTCCAAACTTTGTGCATGTATTCTTTATATTAGAACATACACTGACACCCTAGTGCCATCTTACTGTAAAACATAAAGAGTTAATAACCACCCATGGAGACATCTAAAAATGTAGATTGAGCAAATAATCACACATTTCAAAACAGAACCGACAGACGAAACAAGGGAAAGTAGAGTAGAGTAGATTAGATTAGTACCAAGACAAACTGTTATTCAGTAGTGGCTCAAAGCTTCCTTCTTTCCAAGTCAGGATATCCAAGATTAAATCTTCTGGTAATGGTTTTAAACGTCACTCTATTTTTTGTTCTCTACAACATTTCGGTACAGAACTGAAAAACGTTGAACAAAAGCAAACATTTAAGTTTATAGTTTCCGGGTTCAGTCCAATTTGCATCATTCAATGCTGGTCTCTTTGTGAGATTCTAAATCTGAATTTTCCTACTGATTATATCAGGAGGAACGTTAAAAATAACCGTCGTTATTCAGATTGTATCTGTACTTTTTCAACCCATAATAGCCATTATTAGTTCTACCTAAAATCTGAATAACAATACCTTAACAATACATTAACATCCAATATGCCTCAAGCAAAACCTTGGAAATGTACATAAAAATAAATAGGTAAAAAATGGAGACATGCTTCTGCCTTCAGGTAATGTGTTACAGTGAAGTTGAAGAATAGACTAGAGCAATTAACTGGGAACTTTAATGCCGCAATGTGGTTTACCGTCCATTTCTGAGGGGAAACAAACCTTTGAATCTGAATGGCAGCTAAGGGTTCACAGGTGTTAAACAAGGAAATAAATTAAGAAATGGTCAAAGTATAGCTGAAATGGGTGATAAAGAGAGTTATGTACATAGTTTGGTGGCTGGCGACAGGTGTTGCGATTTTGACAAACTGCGGTTTTGGTGGTCAGTGTCCTTTTAGCCAAACAACGTAATGGATTAATGAACCCATTCAATGGCTGGAGGTGTTATATCCTGACCTTTATAACTACCCCGAGTCTCCAGGTAATGTTAATTTTTAGAGAATATCTAGTCGTATCTAGGTTGCATGTGGCTCAGTGGGCTAAGCCTGTGTGCCTATAGTCACAAGGTCAAACCTAGCTGCAGTACGTCTGCAGGTCCTTCAGCAAGGCTCTTAACCCGCCCTGGGTGCTGCTCGGGGTGGCAGCCCATTGTGGATAGCTAAGTCCACAAAAAGCAAGCTGACGGACATGTAAAGACAATCTCCCCATGGGGATTAATAAAGTATCTATTATTATTAGCTGCCATCTGAATCTGTCCACATTGTTTATTTTACTACTGGTAATGTGCAGATCCTGTTTAGCAGTTGTGTATAGCCTATTGTGTACAATAATTCACAATTTAAAATTATATAATGTAGATTACACATATTAGTTACCAATGATGAAGTGTTTACTGCAAACGAACAAATTTGCTATTGGGGTGCCATAGGTTTGCCTCAGGGTCGTCCCTCCAAATAGCCTGGGGCCATAAAATTTGTCTTTTGCCCTCTCTTTGCCTACTTAGTAGCAAGAAGAACCAAATGTGTTTGTGCGTTTTTACTAGTGACAGTGCAGGACACTACGCAGCAACTTTTAAGTATAGTGAAAACCACACTCTCTTATTTTCCACCAATGAATTTTACAGCTATCTCTTCCTCCAGAAGGGGGCGTGGAAGACATTCCATTGTATGCCTAAAGAGAATCAGGCAGTAGTAACGTTTTGGATGTGTGCAATCAAGGCAAAATGCGACGCATCTCACCAGAGTTGTACACATGGGGAGGAGAGGAAAAAACAAAATATGTGAACGAATTGTTTCTGAAGTCAAAACAATGACATATATTTTGTTACACTTAACTCCACTAGGGCAACATTCTGTATGTGAGCTAAAAGAGGTCAAATCAAATCATTCCCATTATCTATCCAGCTGTCCATCTATGCTTTTATCCTCGTCAGGGTTATGGGAGGGGCTTCAGCATATCCCAAGCAGCACAGAGCACAAAGCTGAGGTACACCCTGAATGGGAAGCCAGTTCATCAGAGGGCACGCACACACATACACACACACACACACGCACGCACACACACTCTGCATGTCTGCAGGCTGCAGCAGGAAACTTAAGCAAATTGGGGAGAACATGCCCCCTCCACATACATTTGGAACAGCGATCATCAACCTGTCTGCACAAAGACAAACATGTCTGTGCCAAGACTTGTCTGTGTCAGCGGCAAAATTATTTTTTTTAACAGAGGTTAAAAAAAAAAGTAGGCTACCTTTTTAAATACTGTCTGGTAAAAATTGCATTTTGATCAAAATGTCTGTCAGAATTCACCCTAGCATTGACCCTTGACCATGATAAACAGATTTGGATCCTATGTTCCTCATGCACCTTTTTGGCAATTTCAGTTGAAATCGCTTTAATAAATCCCCTTGTTCCTGCACATGGAGTAATTACCTGGTGGCCGCCGTAGAAAGCGATCTCCTCTGAATTAGCAATAATGCGCGAGTGCATGTAGCGCAGGTCTCCTTTTCGTCGAGCCTCTTCGGCCACTAGCTTGCCAAAACGTGGGGAGAAGGCTCGCAGCACCTTGGCTGTCAGTGCCACCACGATGCCTGCGATGACAGAAGGCCAAGTGGTGTTGGCTCCCTTGGACTCGGCGGTCCTCAGGAGGGTGTAGCAGGTCATCACCACATCAAGGATGGGTTTGGTGAGGTTGGAGTACAGGTGAGCAACACAGGCAGCAAACATCACCACATCCTCCGTCAGGGACTGGTCAGGGTTAGCCAGACGGCCATCCATATTACTAACCCGGTAGTACGTCTGGTTGCTGAAGTACAGCTGGTAGGCATGAGTGACAAGTCGGGTGCGGAAGGCTAAAGTAAGCCGGCCTTCCAAGTATCGGATAGCGCTGTTGACAAACGTGGCGGGGATGGCAATCAGCAACCATTTGGTCAGTTCCCACACAAAGGCATGAGGATCTTTCTGCACAATGGTCTTGACAATCTTTCCATCCAAGCTGGCGACGTAGATGGACAAGAAGGTACGAGAGATGAGGGCCACGGAGTGGAAGCCCAGTAAACCCAACTCTTTGCATAGAAACCGAGGGAAGAGGATGCGAAGGAGCCGGACGAGCCTTTGAAAAAACTCATGGTTGACAGCCGGTGAGCTGCTCTTCTTTTTCCCCCCCTTCTCTAAGATTCCTTGGGACCCTCTTTTGGGAACCTGCAGAAAAGAACCATTGGGCTGCTTCCCAACCCCTCCTCTAAGTTTACTAGACAGGAAGGGGTACAGTTTTTTCAACCCATAAGCAGCAACAAGCAAGAAAGCAGCTTTCTTCACAGCTGAAGTTTTCTTCAGATGAGGAGGAATTTTTGCATACATGACCAAAGACATGATAAAACCGTTGGCTCAGTTTTCTTAACACACCTGACAACTGCAGTGTCTTTTTCCACTTTGAAGATAGTAGCCTAACTTAAAAGAAACATCTGATTTCTCCAGGACAATCTGTGGGGAAATATTTAACCTCTAGGCGTTTTAAAAATCCCCTAAATTCCAACAGAAATATGTAACCGTAGGTACATAAATACATTGATTAGATTCACATTAGTATGCTATGAAAAAAATCTTTATAATACTAATTAAGTAGTTTTCTAGTCAGATATACTTGTGCTAAAAGAATAACCAATTTATTTCAATGTTTTAGAGTGGGAAAATTCTTGCAACAAGCTACTGTCCCACTTTTCAGCCTTTAAGCCTCAATGCACCAAACCATAAGACACCTATTTCGTCCGCTTACTTGAATAACCAAATACTATTTAAACTACATGTTTTATATTCCCGGGAATATTTGCACAGCCTTACACAGTAAACAAGCGAATTTACATTAAACTGGGAGTCAGTCAATAATTCAGTCATGAGTTAAAACTCAGTGACTCTACGGTTACGTGGCAGAAAACAAAGTGACAACAGCGTCGAAATTGAGTAATACTTATGCGTCAATAGAGGAAAAGGGACTCACGCACTTCAGGAATAACAATAACGAGGAGAGGCTAACCTGCTCACTCCCTGCTTCCATCAGACAAAGTATTCGGTCACCGGCAAGCTAATACAAACGCTTCCAAAGTCGATAGCCACTTAAATACAAGTACCGAAAGATATCCAATCCTGAATTCTTTTATGTCCGTTATCCACCGCCACAGAACAGACACGGTAATAAAAAAAAAAAATCGAGAACATCAAAGTGAGAAAATAACTGTCACCGGTTAAAAAAAAAAAAGAAAGAAAGAAAGAAAGAAAGTAAAATAAGTGAGCTGGGGCGCTGCTAGGCGGCTAACTGAAACTCGGGTGCCAAGCTCCCGCGTCGCTCGCGCGATGACCTTCCCGCGCCGCACTTCCCGGGTCCACAGAGCTCGTGGCCGACCCGCGAGCGCGCCAGCTGTCCGACTACAGGCGGCGTCGAGGCGCGAGCGCCGCTGCTGCTGCTGCTGCTCCACGAGCCACCTTCGCCTGCGGCATCGGTCCGCGTGAAGCACCTCGTAGGCATCCGCGCGCCGAAACGCCCCACAGCAAGTCCAACCCCCCCCCCCCGCCGCGGTTCCTCTTTAACGCGCAGCGCGAAAGGTAGGAAGTCCTCCAGAGGTCCCATAATTCCGCCAACCGCGGTCGTCGGAGGAGCGAGCCCGGATCGCCTGTTGCAAGCGGAGCTTCTCGTTTTGGACTGCAAAAGCCAGGGCCGGGAGGGTTTTGTTTTTGTGCCCGCTTGCTCAGTTTATTATATTAATTATTATTGTAGTATTCAATTTATGTGAATACTCCTAGTAGCATAGCAGTTCGACTCATCTACTGGCCTTTCATTTATGTCTGGGAATATTTTCAGCTAACTACACTATCAATTATGCTTCATGTATTAAAACAGCCAAAGAACTGAAGCTATAGATGTAGAGGTTATGATTCGGTTTTAACATATTTTTCCGGGCGCTTTATAATGCACCTGTGGCTTTTTCACTTCCAGTGTGCCTTACTCGATGCAACGTTTGTAAATGGAGAAGAATGACCTCTTAAAAGTGGAAGAGTAAACGAAAATAAGGGCAAATTAAGTTTTGTATTTCGGAGGCCGACAAAAGTTTCTGCACAGTGGGAGGGAAGTAGCGCAAGCTGCCTGATTAGCGCCACCTAGTGTTTTCAGGCAACTACCGCAGCGAACTTCCAGGTTCACTCTTGGTGTCTGTTGTGCAACAGGACCGCGTTTGGACATGTCACCGTCTGAGCTTTTAAATACCGCGCTATATCTGGCTATTCCTCGAAAGTGGTTATGTGAAGGACAGGGAAAGTTAGTTGCACAGTACGCAAAACAGCTAACGGCTAAATCAATCTAGGAATCAATTACAGTCAACTCCAGAATTATTTGCAATCCTGATGAAATTAAACATTGTATACAATTAATAAGAAATGTAGCCATTTTGGCATTGTGCAAGCCATATGTTTTATTTTAACATTTTACTTTGTAGAATTACCCTTTTTAATTGAAAAAGTAAGGCAATGCCATGTTTAATATTTAATAAAGCCTCCTCTGGAAAGCACAACAGCCCAGAGACACTTTTAACTTGGCCTGAGAGCACTTGCAGGGGCCCTTGAGCCACTCTTCCATGCAGTATAAGTTAGGGATGCACCGAATATTCGGCCACCGAAAAATTTCGGCCGAAAATGGCCCAAAAGTGCACTTTCGGTTTTCAGCCGAAAGATTTTTATCACCGAAACAACACGCAGAAACAGTATGTTGTGATGACGCAATCAGAAGCCGGGGCCTGCGCGTGCTTGTCTGAAGCAGCATGTCTGCGGTGTGGACGTATATAAATATATTTGAGAAAGACCCACGGATACCGATTTGCAAAACATGTAATGCCGAAATTTCAAGAGGGGGTGCGTCTGCAAAGACTTTCTCCACGTCGGGTTTAATT
>JAODUD010000107.1:11417649-11437947 GCA_026784285.1 Stomatorhinus walkeri
ACAACTCTAAGTTATTAAGTTCTTCCCAAGTGAGCTTGATGGGCCGAATGGCCTCCTCTCGTTTGTATAGTTCTTATATGTCACTTAAAAAAAACGATGTCAAAAAAAAGAACCAAACAATTCAGTTTTGAATGTCAAAACCGTAAAAGACTCTGACCCTCACCAGAAGAACTGGCTCGAAGGTGATGGTGATGAGAATATACAAAAGCATGTTCGCAGTCGGAATCCCTACTCAGTATTATACGGTGGCATCAAAAAAGCTATACATATGTATATGTTGTATATTCACCACAAAACACACAAGTCTCCCAACACCAACAGTTTCCGATTTAACGAACTGAAACAGTGCTCAAACGCAACCCTAGAAATGTCATTTAAAGGGTAAAAGAATTTTAGGTTAATAATTATTCGAGAACTCGATGTGGAAAATTCCGGTTTATCAAAATTAACCTGGAGTCATTACTTATATTAACCTATGAAGTTTCATCTGTGCATCACTGAAAGAGGATATTTTTTTTGACTCGACTTCCTGAAAACGTTGGTGTAAACAACATTCACCAGATATACGAACCA
This sequence comes from Stomatorhinus walkeri, assembly GCA_026784285.1. Lineage (NCBI taxonomy): Eukaryota > Metazoa > Chordata > Actinopteri > Osteoglossiformes > Mormyridae > Stomatorhinus > Stomatorhinus walkeri. The sequence continues at coordinate 11,418,223 of JAODUD010000107.1, forward strand.
CATACAAAACACACAGGCACATACACCTTGGGGTATCCCACAAAGCAAGATTTATCTGGGTTAACTTAAGCTAACTTAAGTCATGATACTCCAGTAAGAGTTTAGGTAAGGAGCATTCCTATTGGACAATCATGCATTCTAGCTTAAGTTAACCCAGCTAGCTGAGATGACACACCCATAGTGGTAGAGCCACACAACACCCCGGCGCCCAGGTCACATGATCAGTTCCAGGAGAATGCTTTCTGCTATGCAGTGGAAAGACGTCTACTTGCTACCTAGAAGTGCATGGGTCCAGCGAGGATCAACACTGCCATTCAGGCCAGAGAATGGTTTGTACTCTTGCTTTAATTTCTTAAATATGTCACTTTCCAGCAAGGCTCCATTCTGCTACTTATAAATGGCAGTAACTCATTAAAAAACTGCTATAATCATGGTCTATTGATGATTTGCAAAGCATTACATCCGAATTAATGACCCAATAATAAATCATTCCTAAGTTTGTTATAAGGGTAGTCTTATTGTAAAGTGGTACCTATTTCTACATAAAGTGACATGCAGCGGAGATTGTCTGTATATGGGGATCACCAAGAGAATAAAAAGGACACTGGTCAATAGGGACAGAAAATGAACAGCTTTCATTAGGTCTTACAGGTACCGCTGTTGTCAATCCAGGGTAACAACTGGTAAGCACGTCTTTCTTTTCTATTCCAAGTCTTGTTAAATTCCACATAATTCCAGTATCTTCAATCGTAACCTTTAAATCGGCTGGCTGTATGCAACATGGTTTCCACATCTTCAACATTTAGCAACACCGCGTCCCAAGATTCTGACGTTCAGTGATCGTCTTGAAGCGGGTCGCTGTCTCCCTCTAGTGGCTAATATAATTAAGTACTTATAATGTACCCTACCGAACATCCAGTGACTACTTTATTAGGTACACGTGACTAGTGCTGGGGAGGACCCACTTATGCCTCCAGAACTACTTCAAGGTTGGACAGAATGTTCTGGGAAGCCTTTCTACCCACCATTGTTACATTATGTTTGGCTTTGTAGCCTTAATGAATCTGGTCATTCTCCTCTGCACTCTATCATTAAAAATGCATTTTCACAGCACTGAGTGAAAGGTTCTGGTTTACTATACCATTCACTGTAAATTATAGACGCCGCGTGTAAAGAATGTCAAGACGTTTGAGATGGTGGAACCGCCATGTCCACCAACAATCAATCATGCATTCTAATGCTTATTATACAGCAAGTGAAGCTCTCGACCCTGTCTGCATGCTGATGGGAAAAGCAGGCTGTGTTAATAAGCACGTTACCCAATAAACCAACTACAGAGTACAAAATTGTGTGATGTTAGAACTGACCGCAAATATTCTGGGTTAAAGAGATGGCAAAGATTTCTACTACTTCATATGAACATTTGTCATGATGGATAAGCTAAACAGATATTGATATTTCACTCTACTGTAAATCGTTTGCAAACAAACCAGATTAAACAAACCAAAGCTCTTATTGAGGGTGTTCAACATATTTAAAACAGATATGAGAAAACAGAAGTCTGTTTTAAAAAGTCTATATCATGTTACACCAGGTGCCAGAAATACCCATTTCATTTCACATTCACTTAACCTGATCATTGATTATTTCCAAACTATGATCTGTGAAGCATAGCGAAGGAGGGTAGCTGATTTTAGAAACGAAGCAGGCGCCACGGGCAGCTCAGATACAACTAAGCACTGAAAAGCTTCCATGGAGACTGCAGAATGGCACGGCTGGTGGTCAGTAGAGGCCAGACACCAGTGTCAAGTTGTTTTACTTTGGCTGGAGCCCTTTGCACGACAAGGGAATCAAATGGGCAAGGATGAAACGAATAAAAAAAGGGGCCGTCGTTCTGAAGGCCAGTGAAACGAGACAACATGGATGATAAACAGGTTCCCTCTTTATTGGTTTGGTTGTTACTGCCATAAGACCTGCTTATGACACGACACGCGCTCTTCCAGTTCCCATCTGCCAAAGAACTACCCATTACCTAACCAAGACTGCCCCCCCCCAAATTCATGCCCCAAATAATTCACCAGTTGGCATCATGTAAATCGCTCTCCAAAGAAAAACAGGACTGAGCAGTCATAAAAAGAGCATGATTCCCACAGACAGTTATTACGCTATTTTCACATTGATCTGTTAAAAAAACATCTGCTCAGAAATGAATTGTCAACTCTTAAAAAAAAAAGCAGTAAAAGATTCAGAAAGTTTCATAATATTTGCCATGGGATTGAGTAGCAGTATATAAATATTTACAATGAAATAGAACATGAACCTTATTTGGATTCCTGTTAAAATACTATTTATTTCTTGCAGTAGCCTAATTATGATAATTAAAACAATGGCAATGATAATTGCCAATCTCCAACAGAGAGAACCACACAAACGGCTTCAGAAAACTGAAACCAGTAGCAATATAAAAAAAATATATATTTCACTGACAAAGCATTCACTCAAGAAAAACCTGGTAATGCTTCAATTAACCAAAGTTTATCAATTACGATGCTCATGATCCATGTGATGTAAGATTGTACATATCAGTATTGCTTTTGTAAGAAGTTAGAGTCCACCCACCAGGGGGCAGAGTTGATTTTATCATCCCTTTCCTAAGCATTCATGATTAATTGTGTTTTTTCATCAACAAACTTACTGATACATTTGGACTGGAGTTCCAATTCTATGCGATTTTTCAACTTCCACCTCCTGGATATTTTGAAAAGTGACGAATATAATCCCAGATTCAGACTTTTTTTTGCATAATTTCCATAACATTGTAAACGTTCACAAACAGTACATCATTATAAAATAAATATCTGGTCCTCACCTAGTAAATCACAACTCGGTGCTTTTTAGTCCTGATCCCGCGAAGCCCAGTGTGTATGCTGGTGTGTGTGGAAACAGAGTCACGATCAAGACGCCCATGTAAATAACGTTAAAACTGAACTGTACCCCAAGGACCTGCAATATGCCCCCTTGTCATTGACCCCCGAACAGCTTTCGGGCCTTAACACCATTGCAGCACGTCCTCAAATAGTGCATCAGCTTCAGTGTGATGTGGCTCACATGATTAATTAGGTTAAAAGCTCAATCAACCCCAGGATGAGCCAAACAAGAGATTGAAAACACATTGGCTCACCAAGACCAGGGCTGAAAACGTCGGGCTAAGAAAATCGATAATCTGGACCAAGCACCTCTGAGACTATAAAATACTGGTGGATTGGTGACCTCCAAGATTTCATTTGGAAATGCTGGTGAAGTGAAGCCAGTAAATAGCATGTGGCTTCCCCATGCTGTGGTAGATTCCACGCAATGCATGTCCGTGGTCACGCTTCCAAAATGATGAATGCTTTAAGACCAATTCCTAGTGACAAAAAGATGGGTTTGTATGCTACACATCCTCAACGCGTTAACCCCTCCCAAAGTGGCGCATGAAGCCTGATTAAACCCCTACGCGTTTTACGGGAACGCCACACACAGAGGTACTCCACGAGTACATTTGCGACCCTGAATAGGACGTAATAAATACATGTATAGTTTGAGTACTTCAATGATTATGCAAGATGCGAGGAAGAATTTCATTTGTAAGACTCTTGTCAAATATTTTAACTGCAGTTCATGAACTAGTGGAAATTTCCAAGACAGCCAGGTGTGTGTAATAAAAAAGGTGAAGAGAGAATAAATAATAAAATAACAGATAGGAGCTCAAGTTTTCCCAGAACCCTGGAATCAGATAGAGGTCGGAAGACTCCACAGTCCAAAAACTGAGCAACAGCATGGGTGTCTACCAGTAATTCATCTAATTTTTAAGTGGTTCCCGTTCAGCCCACATGAACTGGACCAACAGACTGCACAGACCTCTCTATTAGGCTCTTCTATCCAGGACAGAGACGTGAAAAACATTTTCTGGAACTGTCTGTGCATTTGAGTCAATTTTCTTTGTAGGCCATAGCATGACTGCTTATGTGTGCATCAGACCAGGGTTCCTGGGGCGGGTGAGTCAGTGGCAGGTTCGTTCAGTGTCAAGTCCTGCATCTGAGAGGAGTAGGGCTCCTGGTACAGGGACAGATCCAAGGACCTGCCAAAGAAAGGAAGCACCAATTCAGAAAAAGACTAATGCTAGAGGGCTAGCAGGTACTTGTCCTGTAATTAGATGTAAACATGACTCAAGCTGCAAATTCACAGCTCTCCACATAGCTTTCACCTTCTATCCCAAATACTGTGCAGCTGCCATTCAGGTACGTGCTGATGTACAGGTACTGCTACTGAGGGACCCCTAGCCAGTCATTTCTTGCCTTAGCAATGATCCCCCACCCCCTGTCTGCACACAGACGCTAAAACACTTCCTGGAAGCTTTACCAAGCAGGATACTGAAAGCCACGAGTCGTCATGCACAGGAAAGCCTCTGCGGCCGGGTCTCCCACAGATTCAGACGTTGGCTTTTCTGTCACTGGGGATTCCTCACTCATCTGTCCTTAATAAACAAACAGGAGCTGGCCATGCAAGGGCTCCTAAACCCAGAGCTTACTAAGCAGTCTGTAAGGATGGGTCAGGGTTACCATCGGTACTGTGAGACGGCCCCCCACCAACCCCAGCACAACAAGCACAAACACACAAACTAGATATCTATATCTTTGTGGGGACCATCAATTCGTTTCTATGGGGGAAAAAAACCCTAATCCCACAATGTTAACCTCTCCCCAGCCCTAACCTTAACCCATAAGTAACCAAACAAGAGTTTTGGCATTTTTAGTTTTTTGATCGCATTTACAGATTTATAAAAATTGCAATTTTCCCTGGTGGGGACGAGAAAAATGTCCTCACAAAGTAAAAGTAATCAGGATTTAATTATATTGTGGGGACACTGGGTCCCCACAATGTAATACACACAAAACCAGACAGACCTGCCATGCAGCGGGTGCCCATGGAAGGACGCGGACTGGGTGAGCTGGGGCCCGGGGCCGTGGCTGTAGAGGTGCTCCGCCTGGAAGGGTGGAGCCTGCTGTGCGAGGGGGTGGGGGTGTGGGGGATGGGTGGTGCGACGGCGGGGCAGCACGGCATCCTGTCCCTTGAGCCCGGCGGCGGCGGCGGCGGCGGCGTGCCCCAGTGTGTTCCTCAGGTACCAGTCCCTCAGGCCCTCCAGGGCCAGCGCCTTGTGCAGGCTGCGAGTGGACTCCTCTGCCGTGCCGCCGGGGAACGGCAGCGGCCGGCGGGGTGGGGGGGCGCTGGCCTGCTCCGTCTGGTAGGGGTATGGGGCCGCGGAGCCGGGAGCGGCGTGGGGGGGGTCCGAATAGGCGGAGAACAGCAGTGCCTCCTGGTGCTGTGGTGGCAGTGGCACGAAGGGACCACACGATTTGGTGCGCGTGACTTTGACCCGGCGTGGATCGCCTGGCTTCCCTCGCAGCAGCAAGGGGCTGTAGGGCGGCGGGCCGGCCGCAAATGGGGGGGCCTGAGGCGCAGGGAAGCCGTTCAGCTGGGGAGCCACGGCGGCTGGGAATGAGGTAGAAGGAGCCTCTGTCCAAGGCCTGGCCCCGCCGGCCGGCTGCGGTCTCTGCTGCATCTTCTGCTGCTTACCCCAGATGTAGTCCATGAGGATCTCGTTGTAGCTGCCGCCCCCTCGGCCCCCCATCGAGGAGCGCAGCCTGCCCTGTTCGCCGTGGCCGTTGAGGTGCCCCTCAGGGCTGCCTCGCTGGACCTGCCGCAGCCGGCCGTCCGTCAGAGCCTCCGAGCTCTTGTAAGGCCCTCCCCTGCACGGCATCCCAGGTCTCTGCACACCTTCGTCCGGGAAGGTGGACCGGTCCAGCAGGGCGTCAGAGCTGTTGCTTCGCCGTGTGCGGGCGCTGTACTGGCCCCCCGCCCGCTCGGTGGACCCAGTCGACAGCCCTTCCTGAGGGTGTAGCTGCACGACTTGCGGGCCTTCGGGGCTGTCTGACCACTGTTGGCTGCCAGATCCGCTCGATACCTCTGGCCTGTGGGGGGGGGGGGAGTTTGAAAAACAACATGAAGCTGAAAGTCTAAGCTTATCAGATATGCCCAGCCGGCCGCTACTCTTCCAAGCACCTCACTGAAGAGGAACCGTTTCGTTTCCAAGACTGATGACCAAGCCAGTTTGTTGGGGCTTGCTGGGGGGTGGGGGCTTCCTTCTGGAGAGGTGAGGCAGGGCTGCCTCTGAGCTGACACAGCCATTGGAGGGCACCGTTTAGGTGCTCCTTCCCTCTTGGTTGGAGATGCTCCATAAGAGGGAGCGGCTTGGGCGGGGCGGTATGCGCTGACGGGAGTGACACGGCAGCACACGGACCGGGCCTGCAGGGGGCGTACATGAGCAGCATACCTGGAAGAGCTGGCTGCTGAGTTCCGGCGCGTCCTCATCTCGTAGTAGATCTCTACGGGCGACAGCTTCCTGCAGAGCTGGCCCTCGGGGCTCCCTGGGGCCAGGCGCTCTGGGCCGACACTGGGAGACGAGTCGTCTGCAAAAGAAAATGGCAGAGGCGAGCCTTTTAGGCGGCTCTGCGGTGGATCCTGCCCCCCCCTGAAGGGACACAGTGGGTGTCTGCACTTACCATTGTCCTGGCCAGTGGAGTCTGACATGGAGCTGCTTTCTGACTTCACTGCTTCATCTGCAGAGACAGGGTGCGCGCACACACGCACACACACACACACACACACACAGGGTCACTCACAGCACAGCAATACCAGAGAGCGACGGGCGCGGCCAGCAGGCTGGAGCTGGCAGAGTTCCCTTGGCAAGCTTTTCCTGTCGAATCGGCCCCCGATCTCTTTCACCTCGAGAATAATGGTGGGGGGGGGGGGGCACTCCTTCAGCAGACTTCCTCCCCAGCCTGTTCTCAACATCCTGTTTCTAGATGGTGCCGTTATTTGTCATGTAGATGGGTTTTTCCTAATGAACTTCAATCCACACCCATGTACGCACGCGTGAGTACACACACACAAACACGTTCGTAATCAAGTCTTTGTGGGGACGGTCCATTCATTTCTATGGGCATAACCCTAATCCCAAAAATGACAACTTTAACCACTCAGCCCTAATCATAACCAAAAGTAACCAAACAAAATACAAATCTTTTGGTATTTTATTGTATTGATCACAGTCACAGATTGTTAGAAAACTGAGGTTTCCCATAGGGTCAAAAAAATGGGTATTCATCACGTTGTGGGGACATTTGGACCCCACAAAGCAAGGTATGCCTGAACCACACACGCGCACACACACAGAGACCTATGCCCCGGCACGCTGTGTGACGTTCAGCTTCTCCTGTCACCCCACGCTCAGCGGGCTGCTCTGACTCAGCCCGGGCCCGTCTGCTTGGCTCAGACTCCGGGGCAGGCGAGGCGAGGCAGCGTGGCAGAACGCACGCCTGCCATTATAATGTGGGGTTTAGCGTCACCTGTGTGGCAGCCGCGGTGCACCGTCTTCTTGCCGTGCGGGGGCTGCTCAGAGTCGGCCTGCCTGCGGAGGGCGCCGCGGAACCGCGCCGTCCTCTGCTTCCACTGACACGCCTCCTCTTCCTGCACAGAGTGTTGGGCGGCGACATCGGTCACACTCCCCCCTCCGAGAGAAAAGGACCCTCCCTCTGCAGTACAAGGCCCCGTATGAGCAGCCTGCTTACCTCCCCCTTCGGGCAATGTTTATGTCCACGGGGGCCGATACCAGGTCTGCGACGCACCTGGGGGGGCCTTTCCCCAGCCTCCAAAGGAAACTCGCTGGGAAGCTGTCCGGTCAGCTCCTGCACATGTAAAAGGAGCGCTACTTCAGAACCGGGACATGGCAAACACACACACACCACCCAAGGACTCGCTCTTCCATCTCTAGATGTTTATTTTCACTGCAGCTGGGGGAGGGGGGTCAACCAGTGACCGTAATGGTGTGGAAGTCACTATTTTAGGCTCAGGCGCGTATGTAATGTGAATAGAAGGAGAACGAGAAGGTGAAGCCGCCTTCCATAGTGGGGCGTTGAGAATGAGGCACGTGTGGCAGGAAAAGGCCGCCCCCCCCCTGACTGGGCGACCGTGTTTTCAACCCTCGTTCCAGTCCTCGGGAGTGGGGCACACTGCTCCGGCCTCTGTGCCTGTGTGGTGTGTGTTGGGGGCGCGGCGGAGGAGCTGACCCCGACGCCGGCACTTTAAGGACAGGGCTACTGACCGCTTCCAGCAGACAGACGTGCCTGAGCTCCCCCAGCCGAGTGGCCAACAGCGTCTGGAGGTTCCTCCTGCGCTCCTGCAGCTCAGAGACACGCTCAGCGTGCTGCTTGCTATCCCCGCAACCCTGAGGATCTGAGCGTGCACGCACACACACACACACACAGAGCAGAGAACAGAAAACAGAGACATTTTGTTTAACGCCACCCATGAAATCTATAGAATAAACACTGTGAAGGACAAAAGAAATAAAATGTGCCCCCCCCCTCCCTCACAGGTTCCCACAGAATAGCCTGCATATGCAGTGCTGAAGAATGAGGACGCTGTCCAATGGATGGGGAGATAAATCGAGCCACAAAAACACACCCCCCACGTCGCTCTTCTGCACGCTTCCAAAGAGGCAGATGGAGCCGCTCTGAGAAGGTCCCGGCGGCTCTCCGTCACCCTAAGGCGGAGGAACACCACACACGGCCCTCCTTAGCTGCCCACCCCCGACATCTCACCTGTAGCTCCGATGCCCGTAGCTGTAATCAGGTGCCCTTTGACCTCCATGTCATGTGACTCACGGGCAGCCCTGCACCTCAGCCTATCGACCAACTGAGTGCTCACCTACAGAGGAGGCAGAGAGCGGTATTAAGGCAAAGGACAAAGGAGGAGCGTTAAGTACCCGCCAGCTGCTCCTGCTCTCACCGTGCAGGTGTTCTCATGAGCGAAACACTGCTCTGGGCCTGTGGCCATCCAGTGCCGCACTTATCCCAGCACCCTGAAGGGGGAGCCACTGTGCTGCTGTGCAATGCTTGTCTAATGCAGATCCCTGTTAAAAACACACACACACACACACACACAGGTTTGTAATTATATATTTGTGGGTACTCTCCATTAATCTATATGAGGAAAACTCTAATCCCAACATAAAAACCTTAATCCCTACCCAGCCTTAACCTTAACCATAAGTAACTAAACAAAATACTAGACTTTTTGCATTTTTAGTTTTGTGGTTGCATTTATAGATCTTTGTGGGGACCTGTAAAATGATCTCCACAACATCAAAATACCAGGTTTTTATTACCTTGTGGGGGACATTTTGTCAGCACAATATAATATAAAATTAATCCACACAACACACTCGAGCCATGGATTCTACCCTCACAAACAAACACGGTGTTCAGACCGCCAGGGGAACTGCACAACAATTTAATAATATGTCACCAACTACAGTGCAGTGAAAACAAGAAACACAAATTTACAGAGACAGACACCAAACAAAGCTATGACAACAATCTGGTCAATTACAATGCTAAGTTACCCATAATAATGTGACATAACCATCTTTAAAAAAAATCTCCTTTTTTGACCTCCTCATAGCAGCAAAGAAAAGCTGAGTTTGGGAAGGTCAGAGACACCAGAGGAGAGACTCAGATGAGACAAAAGGTGTCAGGTTCTTTGGAGTCCTCGTCAGTCCTTCATGGTCGTGGCCTGACTGAAGCTAAATAAAGTTCCCCTTGAAGCAGACTCTGCTCCCACACAGCAGCAGGGCGAATGGGAACAGGACGCACAGTCAGGGGCGGAAGGGGCTCGCAGATAGGAAACGGAGAACAACAACAACCAGGACACAAATCAGAGCCCTTTAGAAATTCTATGGACTTTCTTGCCACCGTCTGACCGCAAACTTGGCCTCTAAAAGAGAGCAGACATTTGTCTGCCTAAACAAACAAACAAACAAACAGAACTGGCAGCAAGCATTTGATAAACATTAATAAACATTGTCTTTAGTTAGTGTGATGTTGGGTTCAACATTCCTGCAGAACGTCACACAGCATTCACATGTGATTTAAATGTGATTCAAGCTGATCACAGCACGGTGCAGGTCACCTTAGAAAGGTGCTAGGAGTTATGTGTTTAAATGAACAGAGGGGCGCGAGTGGGTCCGGTCATTAATACCTGTTACGGGATCACACGTACAGCACAGCCCTGAATGTGAAGTTACAGGTCCTCTCTCTCCCTCTCTCTCTCACACACACACACACACAACACAGAAGGTGAAAGAGCATGAAAAGAAGGACGTGGGAAAAATGATCCAGCCATGGAGAGAGCAGCTGTGTGATAAAACATCCAACAGTGCTTATCAAACATACATATTCAAATGAAGGGGCCAGGATTAGCTAGCTGGCAGGAATGAACGGGCTTCGACAGCAGCCCTCGCCTCGCGTGTGCGCGCAGTGTGCGGGTTAATCGGCTCTGCCCGGGCAAACCACGGCACATGGCCACAGCTTGACCAGTGCGTCACACCAAGTGCCAAAAGGCAGAAGCGGGACAAATGGCTGCATCCCTCTACCCCCTGCATTCCCCCCCCCATTCCCATCCATGATCTGCCATTCTTCTGTCTGCAAATTCAGTGACTTTGTCACAGATCAGACCCGACCTCTCCAGGGATTGTGACTTACAAGCAACGTCTGTTAATTAAGTCCTGACTAACGAGGCTGGGTTATAGGAGCCGCACTCCTCTCAGCCTGGAACAACTTCCATGCAGCAAGCGAGAGGGAAAAGGGGAAAAACAATGACTGTAAAGGCCAATAACTCCCCTGGTGTCTGGCAGGCTCATCTGCAGACAGATCTCCGGTCACCGAGTGGCAGTTTGACGGCGAGCCCCACGGCACTGGATCGGAGCCACGACGCAACACACTCCCGGCACGTGTCGGCAGCCGCCAAGTTCCCCCCCCCCGCTTCACCGCCAGGGCCCCGCTGGCCCCATCGCTTGCTCTGCTCTTCACAAGCATTCTCCATTCAAGTAAAGCCTGCAGATGCTTACAAACCGAACCCATGCCAGCCACTCGCAACGTGAAGGCTGTCTGTCAGTCACCAGGGACGCCATGTCTCCATTCAACCACAAATGGCCACAATAAATGATTCACATAGGTGTTCCAACGCAGGTCAGCAAAGTATGCATATAGAAATGAGCCTTTGACGTCTCTTTGCATAATGTTAATTATTAATTTTTCAGGCTTTGTAACTTTGATAGCCAGCAGAGTAAACAGTTTCTCCAGGCCCAGATTCATTGCTCATGTTTCATTCCGGAACCATCTTTCATGCCCTATCTACCCCTTGATATTCTGTATTATTAAATTTCCCAGTACTTCACAGAATCCCTAAAACGCGACTCCATCAAGATTGGGAGGGGTCCATCCTGAAAATTAACATAAGCATTAACATTAACATAAATTGTGCATTCCAGAGTCTGTTGCGGGGGGGGGGCTTCAGCATAAATGTGAAAAGACAGCCAGATGCCAGGTGAGAACTGCCGGCTAGCAGGCTGAATGCTGAAAGCTGATTAGTGACCCACGGGCCATCGGCAGGCTTTGTGTGACTTATGCCGTCTTCAGGCGCTCAGAGTCAAAAGATAAGTGACAATAGGAGGACTTTGCCTTGTGTGCTTTCAGGAATCCATTTCTATCACCTGTGAAGCAGAGGAACGGGAACAAAACCTGTTTTCTCACACTGCATAAATTCTAAGTGCTCCTGCACTTAGCAGCTATATGGCTTATAAACGATTTAAAATAGGATGTTTGCCTAGATCGGGCACTATTGAAGAGGACAGTGGAAGTTTGGTAGCTAACAGCTCTCCCGGGGAATCCTTTACGGGAACCCCTTCCCCCACCTTGCCTGCCCAAGGGGCCACTTTCGAAGGAGTAACACAAATTTAAGGGGCACTTCATTAAATTTCTACAAGGTCATACAAATTTCACCAAGGACAAATAATGGCGTGACTATCTGATCCTTCCAAGCAGTCACAGGAGACTGGGAACTGTGAAGTGAGTGAGCTTAGAGGGTATTATGTACCAAAATACAGACATAGCAAAGCTTTTTGCCATGAAGCAGAAAGGCATCCCCACTACGGGTAAAACTGCGCACGTCTGATGGCGTTTTCCTAAACAGTTCTGAATCTGCCAGCTTCCATCAGAAGCTGCTAGTAGAGCAAATGAGATATGAAAGAAGTGCAGAGTGTAACCTTGAGATCCGAAGACATCCAAAGCAATCATCTGTCTCGCCTTAATTCAGAGGTCAAATCTGCGCTTCCAATGCTCTACAAACAGTACTTTATGCAGGCTTGACCTACAACAGATTATCGAGATAATTGTGCCACGCACAATGACGTTCGCCATAAGCAGGCTGTAAAAATGATGAGTCAAAAGCTGAACGATGCACTAATGCTGTATGGCTTTTTATTACAGTACCCTTACGGGTTCTCAGGCACACGTTTCCCGATTACGTAACAACCATGGGAAGATGAGCTTTAAAATAAATAGGCCGTTGGTATGGCCCCGTTTCTGCTCGCCGGGACGTGAAGGGCACGGCTCCAGCCGACAGGTGGAGGGACAGGTGGAGACAGATGGCGTCAAACAAAACTGGAGAGAGTGACAAAGCAGGAGCTTTTCTCCTCCAGGCCAGACAGCTGAGAATGCACCCGACTGGCTTGGCCCAGGACGACGTGGCCACCAACCAACGATCCCACTCATACCAGAGGCTCTCAATAACAGCAATGACAGCAACTGACTAAAAGCTGCTGGTTACACTGGCAGAAAGTTCAGCCGTGAATCTTCGTCTGAGAACTTCGCAGGAATAGCACAACATCCATCCGTCTCCAACCGCTAACCCAGTACAAGGACACAAGGAGCCCAGAATCCATCCCAGGAGTCAAGGCAGCATGGAATGGCTTTGGAGTCTTAAAACGGATGCTCTAACACAAATTAGATTACCTCCACAAGCTTAACGTTAATTTCAATCAGATGTTCTTGGATGCCTTGATTAGACAGCCAGTTACTGGGCTTTGAAATGGGTCTTAGATCAACAGGGAGCATAAAGATGCCAACTGCAGTCTATGTGCTGGTTTTAAGGCGAGGCACATCTGGTGCTCATATGTCTCCAGGAGCCTTCACCCTCTGGAGGGACACAGAGGCACAGACGGCTACTGCTACACACCGGCCCACCACGAGGAAAAGGCATTCCAGGACAAAGGAGGCCATCTGCTTAGTCAACATGGACCCAATTCAGGGCTCCCTTCACCACTTAGGCGAGAAGCTGGAAATGGGTACAAGCTGCACAGTGCTTTCATGCCAACGTGAGCCGATCACCGAGGAGCAAGATTTTATGGTCTTTGTGTTTCTCTCAGACTTGACTGCGGCATGTGGCAGACAAGGTCGACACGGTAATTTAAAAGACGCCCAGGTGACCAGATGAGCACCTCGAAAAAGTCCGAATGAAAACGAAGGATAAATAGAAGGTATGAACACAAAAACAGATAGAGGTAGGGATCATTAAATATTAAATTCATTCAAAATGCAACACAGAAATTAGTTTCTCTTTTAAAGGGGGAGGGGTGCAGGGAGAAAAATCAGCATGAAGTCATGGCAGCAGGGATGAAAAGATCAAAAGATTATGAGGAAAAGAGCAAGACAAGCAAAGAGAGAGGGAGAGACAGGGTAACTGCAGAAAAACAGGAAAAACGCAACGAAGACAAGAAGTGCCAAGAGGACGTGGGCAAGACAGACACAGCAGGGGAGATGGTGCCCCATGAGCAGCAGCCAATCAGAGACATGCTCACTTAAACGCCAGCGCGTGTGCGTACGCCGCAGCATAACTACTCCTGAAGGTTCTTGCTGATTTAAGCAAATTCTCACTATATCTTCTATTCAAGTCACACAGGTCCAGTTTTAGAATAAGCGGATGGACAGTACAGCCAATCTAAATAACTGAAATGGTGCAGAAGACACATCAATAATTATCATCTCTCAAAGTGAGGGAACATAAAAAGGTTGCTGGTGTATTCCAGCTTGCATGATAGGAGGATGGCCCCGACTCTGTCACGCTGATTCCATGCTCCCACTTTTGATGTAGACTCTGAAATTCCACCTAGAGCACTTTCAAAGCGCTAAACCGTGAGCAACAAGGACTGACAATACTGCAGAATCCTTAAACACAGAGGCACACATCAAAGCGCAAGAGTCTCTGCATCAGACGGGTGCTGCATAATATACGTTCCCCGCTGCAGGAGTTGTGAATATTACCATGGAAATTCCACCCAGTGCAGAGCTTAGAGGTTTTTGGTAATACGGTTTAATAATAGCATCCCAATATACCATTAGCATTGTGCCGCTATTGCGTTGTTTTGTGACAACAGTGTGGCTCTATGCCCAGAATCCCTCTCGTCTCAGTCATCAAAAATTCCAGTGGGAAATGATAAACAATTCACAATTTGTACACCAACATGATATATGGGGGCACTTGACATAGAAACTTCACATCCCCACTCTGACTGTAAAACTCTTGGCCAGCGGCGGCCTCCATTTGGTGCACGTGCTGCGGACAGCAAATGGAGGCCAGCTGACTGGGGCAGCAGAGGCTCTCAGTCCGCCGGCTGACCCTGTGACAGCCTGGGCGTGTCGCTCCGGGCTCTGCTGGCCACGCAGTTGCTCCTCCGTTCACATGCTTCCAGGAACTCAGAATGGTGAGGCCTGCTGTTTTCTCAGGGTGTCAGGGACATCCTCTCTGTGGATCCACCACCACAGATCAAGCCAAGACGTTTACTGTCAATTCAGACCTCTGCTAGGTTCCTCAAAGCTGGTTACACAGTTTACACAAGGAGGAAACATATTTTCACATGTATCCATATGAAAATGAGAGGGATTCAAGAAAACAGGAGTGATTTGGAAGAAAATTATTTCAAACACACTAATCCCAACAGAACTGCATCTGTCTTGAGGCACATGTCAGACCAAAAGCTACAAGTGACAGCACACAGAGAGGCCCATGGAATGTCACACACTCAGTAGTATCTCATTCTGGTGGTGATACAGCGATTCTCTCTGCATTCAGTGAGAACGCAGCCAACCCTTCTTGCAAGCCTTTCTTTCTATTTCTAAAATAATTCACAAGTCACAAAACTTGTCAATTATTACCCAGTAATTTGCATACGTGGTTGCTAGCATATATACTGAAAGGGTATACTCTAACTGGCTATTCCCAGCGAAAACACTTCCTAGTCTGCTGAAACTCACCCTGGCTGCTTTAGTCTTTATATGAAAACCCAAGAGGACCGGTTACACTAAAAGCACCTCCCTTAAACAGCATCTGTCATGGCAAATTGCGCATGGCTGGCATAAACCTAACAACCGGCTAACGTGGCACAATCGCACGCAGCAAGAAAGTCTTAATGGGAAATTATGTAAAGATTACAGCAGCCTGGATAACACAGCTCAGGTACAGACTACATTGGGCCACCGAAACAGTCAAGAGTAATATGTTCCTCAAGGCCATTGCAGTACTGGCACCTTATAGCAGCCTGCTCCATTGGATTTCCCAAAAACAGTAACAGTAGAACTGAATCACAACCTTTTACTGCTCCTAATCCCAAGAATGTTAAACCAGACACCCCTCTGATGGACTTTACCACAGAAACACTACAGCTCAGAGGTGGATAGTTCAGGTCCAGAAAGTAAAATCCAGACCAAGATTTTATTTCAACCAACCAGCTAAGTACTCTGTGACTACTATGGGTGCATTCGACTTCATATAGCCACTTACGGTGCTGGCTTAAAGCAATGCGTTCTGGTCCTGATGCAATGCATCATGGTTAGATTTTTTTTGTCCAGCTTCAGCCGGCGCTGCAAAATGTCACCATGTCACACGGTACAAAAACCTCATGGGAGCAAGACGACTTAAGACAGATCATGCCGCACCTCTCAGCCGCTGGCAGACCTCGGTCCTCCTCACATCAGCCGCAGACAGACCTTAGCCCAAGTCAAATACACCCTATAACTCTTTATACTCAACTGGTTGGCTGAAACAAAATCTTGGTCCGGATTTTACTTCCTCGAACTGAACTATCCACCTCTGCTACAGCTTTACTTTTTACCTTTCTGGCCACTTCTGACTGACAGGGAAACTTACTAAATTAATGAATGAGCAGCAGCATGCAAACTAAAGGCATGTTTAACCAAAGGTAAAAGATGAATCCTGAAACTCACAGGAACTTTCTCCCCTGTCTGGAGACAGACAAACTTTTTACACATTGCAATGTGTGGGGGACATCCAAACTTTGGGAAATACACTCACTTTCCTCACAGACAACACGTTAAACTTGCTAATAACTTAATAGAACCATTTGGCACATTGTATGCAAGCACCACAAAACACTATAAGGACACATCAATCTCTCCATGATCATTTACCTCAGTAAAAAACAGCTGAGTCAGTACAAGACAACAGGTAATTTCTAAGTATCCTCCTGAACCTGGCCATAGGCCTCCACACAGATCTCCTGCCTCAAATCACATGCCTGGCTTACACATTACCCAGCTTTACATGCACACAGAGCTGACAAACGGCATGATGTCATCTCTGTTGACCACTGATATAGTGTGTCTGTTTGCCCTGCAATGCCTTCAAGACAAAGCCTTCTGTGGAACAGTCAATATTCAACATCAGAGCAGTATAAAATTGATAAGTCCATTTTTAAAAAGACCTTCTGTTCAAGGGGATAATTGAGGTCACTGTAGATGCCTTGATAAGTAATCGATAAAAAAAAAAATTACAAATTCGGTCAAGATTAAATTGGAATGAAGATGCCACGTTTCAGGTAATTTCCAGAAAGGACTTTAGGAAGGTCTGAACACAGATGCATCCGGTCTGTCACAGCGCAGGGCGGCACTGTCATCGAGTTTTCAAGCCGCCCCCCGCGCACCACAGCCCGCGGAACAGCATTCAGGTGTGACCGGCTGCCAGGGAAAGCGGCGGCTCATCGTTGTTTAATCGTTCCCATAAACAAAGACAAACCCCGAAGCACAACCAAAGGATCCCACATCTGCATCAACATTTTACTTTAGCAATACAATGGAGAATAGTGAGAGTCAGAGCTGGACAAACAACACTGCAATAATATACAGTTTCAACAAATTATAGAGCAGGGTAAATTACAAGGAAAATTCTAACTTAAGATCTGCCCTTAGCCCTGCTTTGAATAGAGGGACACCGCGCTTGGAAGTTTTTTTTTTCGGGGGGGGGTGCCAATATTTGGATATTTGATTAGCTGGATTTGTGCATCGCTTGGCAACATTTCCCGTAACTTTAAATATAAATTGTACCTCACCTCAGATAATTAAGGGAACGTGCAAATACCTTAAAAACTACGATATTCTCACGTGCACGTTTGCAAGATCTATTAAACATAGTTACGGATAATAGTCATATACACTTATTACCTCTATATCGTACAGTCAATATGAAAAAAAGTTTGCTGGCTACTCGTTTCTGTAAAGTCAGGGATGGGCATCCTACATGACCCAGTCAAGGACATTATCACACACGTAGCAAACAGTGATTTGCAGCGCTGGGGTTACTGTACCCCAGCTTATCCGGTAACAATAACATAGTGGCTCGTAGTTGTCTGTTAACCAAACCCTTTAAGTTACACCACTCTTAAGATATTTTTTTTTTGACAAATTAACAACATGTATACGTAACAAGAGTGGATTAAATGATATACAAGAAGAGTAGAAGCTTACTTCGATATCACGCGTTTACTTCGGCGTTTCGTGTTCGTCATTACTCGTTTGGAGGGGCTCCGATCCTGCACCGCACAGTTAACTTATGTTTCCAGTAATCGTATGCATCACTTCTTCTGAGACGCTGACAACTCACAACAACACAAAAGTTTCGGAGAGTATTCAAAGATACGATCAAAGGCTATACGAATATACAATATTTTCAACTGAACATGTAAAACGTACTCGGTTAAATCCTAGAAAAACACGCACGCCAGCCCCCCACAACACACAGCTGGGTCCCCGCTGACTCCACTCCTCCAGGTTGGACTAGTTGGCTTTAAACAGATGAAACCAACTGACGACATACAGGGGGGACCACGAACAGATAAATGTATACATTTGATACATGCACGTAGTACTGGTGTTGCAAATAACGCCACTAAAATGTCTGTAATGCAAGGAAGTGCGTCTTCGTTTCGCTATTTTTAAGAAGTGGCGGAACTGTTTTTTCGCTATTTTCACTCCCCATTTCGTGCCCTTGGTTTTTTCCTAAATAGGTGCACTGAGATCTGATAAGATTCCAGCGTTTTCCTCTTTGAAGTCACTTTCGGAATATTAGTCGTTTATATGGCGAAGGATTAATTAATGTATGTCCAGCACTACCACCAAATAGATTTCAAATATCATTTTATGTAATTTCGAAGAACTTATGGTCGTCGATATTACAGGAAAACAGGTTAATATTAGAACTATGTCTAAACGTAAAACGTTTTGGTCAAATAACGATGTTAGCATTACTTTGGCAATAAAAATGTGTAATTTGACTCTAAAGTGCATACTGTATATAAAATATTTCAACAGACATCATCGTTAGTTTTTATATAGGGATCAAAATCAATATGTATTCTATTCCATTACGGAAAATGTTCTACAGAACCTTCATGATCTGTGTATATTTGAAAACACTTACGACTTGGGCAACCAGTGCTCACGCTGCTTCTAAATACAGTCAGGCGCCGCATACCTACGTTGCGGCGATCGACTGACCACACATACGATGGTGGTCCCATATGATTATAACGGAGCTGAAAAAATCCTATCGCCTAGTGACGTCGTAGAGCAATGCATTAGTCACGTGCTTGTGGTGATGTTGACGTAATCAAACCTACTGTGCCGTCAGTCGCATAAAAGCATGGCACATACAATTATGTACAGTACTTGATCATGATAATAAACCGGATTATGTATTTACTATACTGCATTTTGTATCGTTATTTTGGAGTGTACTTTCTACTTACAAAAGTGGTTATGTAGTCTAGGTGTGTAGTAGGCTACACCATCTAGGTTTGTGTAATTGCACAAGGACCCATTTCTCAAAGTGCATCCCCATTGTTAAGCCTGATATGACTGTGTGTGATTGTAATACATTGTATCCATTTTTCTTGCCCATTGCTGATCTCTGGGTTTCTTCCTGGATCTCTGTTTACCAGCAACCTTAAATCTCCGTTTAGTAACAGGTCTATGACATTAATGAAAAGCCCCTAATAGTTATTTCATATTCCTCATCTTAATGTGACACTTTACACTTCTGGTGGGTGAATCTTTATAAAAATTGCTCTGCAATAATACAGTTTGCACTATATCTTCAGAGCCATTGGTTTAATGCTCTACAGCTCAGGGCAGAGTGGTGCAATTGCAATGTGCCGTGTAGTCTTAAATGATGTGGGGGCCTCGTATTACAGGGGCCCTAAACAATTTGGAACATAATTGGATTGGTCTGTATTGGGGGCCAAATATGACGTTTTCTTGGGTTCCAAAATCTCTCTCCCCACCCCTACCTAGATATTCACCATATATTCATTAAGAACCACAGCAAGGCCAACTGCACTGACAAGGATGGAAAAGGCTCTGGCAACGGAATCCTTAGTGACATCCAGCCTGCTCCTATGCGCATCTGCGGGGGGGTGGGGGGGGGGGATGTTGCGAC
>JAODUD010000107.1:11444910-11464887 GCA_026784285.1 Stomatorhinus walkeri
CTGAATGTGGTTATTGATGATTTTTGAGACAATCACTCTTCTTCATTTTCCAAGCAGTGTGCAGAATAAAGCTAAAAGGTCGCTAGTAAATAAAGGCAGATGGCCTCTAACAATACCATGTATCCTCGTATGCATGCTAGTTTAAATATTAGAACTTGTGGCCATAAGTGGAAATTAGCGGGAGAACATTTTAAAATGAATCTGAGGAAGCACATCTTTACACAGCGTGTAGTTGGGAGTATTGAACAGTCTTCCTGCTAGTGTAGCGCAAGCTAAAACCCTGGGTCCCTTTAAATCAGAGCTAGATAAAATTTTAAGATCTCTGAGTTATTAGTTAAGTTCCCCCCAAACGAGCTTGATGGGCCCAATGGCCCCCTCTCGTCTGTAAATTTCTTATGTTCTTATGCTAGTTTTCCCCATGAAAGCATGCCTTCTACAGCATATAGTCATGTAGTCATGTTTTCGACACAGAAGTTGTCATGGAAAGATAAGTGTCTTTCGCAGATCCTCACTTCCTCAGGGGTCAGCCAGTTTCTTCAGACAGATTCGAATCAAATGAGACCTAAAGAATGTGATTTGACTCCAGAGGGACGGAAAGCCGTGAAGTCTGGGAAGTGCACAGCCCCGGAGGGCTGGAGGAGCCCAGCCCTGCGTTAATCACAGCAGTGGCTCTCATTGTAGGGGAGCTGGAGGGCTGGAGTGGCAGAGGAGGGAGACCGGGGTGCCTTTGTAAACTAACCCAAACACTCCCAGCTGGAACTCTGGACCTGTCAGGACCTGTCTCTCTACGTGCAGGGCCTCTGTCTGAGCTGCCACCCGACAGGGTCTAAAGCAGACAAGGCTGTGGCCATCAGATCTTCCCAGAACAGAGTGAGGATGTTTTGCGGTTAACCCTGTCGCACTCGCAGTGGTGTGGCCTGTGCATGTGGCAGGCCTGGGAGGCAGGCCTGGGAGGCAGGCCTGGGAGGTAGCTGCGTGACACCTGAGCGGATTCCTGAGTTAACGACAGACATCTCTGTTCCCCGGTGTTCATGAATACCGTGCCACAAAGGTTACATAATGTCAGTAAAACCTGAGCAGTCTGGCACCTGAGGCCTCAATGTAAACATGTCAGGTGGCACGAGCAGCTCTGACATTTTAATTCCTTAAGCAAGGATTTAACACTGGAAAAAATTTATAACTGACACAGTTGTCTCTCTTGTTGTAATAGGATTACGAAAATAATAAAAACTGAACTCAGTGACCATTTGGTGTCGTCTCGCTACGACCACTACAGATCTGTCCTCTCAATCTTGCCTCTCAGTCTTGCCTCTTAATGGATAAGCAGATCCCCAGGATGGGACAGGAGAGACAGCAGGGTGAAGAGACAGCAGGATTGAAGAGCCAACGGTGAAAAGGTTCATATTAATATCTGGTCCTCAATCATCGCCGCTCCTCTGCACGACCCAGGTGCATGTAAGTGTATGGGTCCCTATTCCAGAAGCCATTAATATTAATATAAATAAACACTTAAATACATCCTCCGCATTTCAGGGTGGCAGAGGAAAGATTTAGAAGTCAGAAATATCTTTTTATTTTTTAAATCAATTTTCTGAATTCAAAAAAGCACAAACATTTTGAACCAGATAAAAATGTCTTTGTGAGTCTTTATGAACTCTTTCTATTTAAGTCACTCGGTATGATGGAGGTAACGTCCAAGAGAAGCTACAAAACTTCAGAGACTTCATTTATGCTCCACAGTCGCAACCTTTTCTTGTGATTTACAGACAGATACTCCACTTCGATGCGACGCATTTTAACCTTAATCACTCTCAAGAGGCAGGTGAAATATTTTAGGCTAATGCTGTAAGGGAATGCCATTATCTTTGAAGCCTGTGGACCATGTGACAGACCCATGTGACAGACCCATGTGACATGAATGACAATTCCCCGGTTAGACCCTGTTACCAAAGCAGCCTACATAGCTTATCATTGCGCTCCTGTAGATATGATTACAGGTTAACAATACCCCTGGCAGCAGCACTCCACTGCATGAAACAAACTAACATCATCATTAGCACCATAATGAACAGCACTGTGTGAACACGAGCCAATGAGAAAGGGTCACTACAGCCTATCGAATTCGGTAAATCAGTGTAGAATCAAATATGTTCTTTCAGGCCGAGATAATTGCTGCTCACAAAAGTACATATTCATATTATTATATTTTTATTTTCTTGACCAAATGTCTCAGACTGCAAAGGTGTTTTTGAATAAACACAAGAGTAAATGATTGTTATTTTCACCAAGAGCTGTTATTTGGGGGCTTTTGTCTTTTAACTGAACCTGCAAGACAAGCATTATGTTGAGAAGATTAGATAAAGGTTAGTGTTTTGGCTCGGAAACGTCAAGCCCTGTTCACTGTAAACAGTCATGTGAGTGTGGACAAATGCATTGACTTCGTTTGCCAAAAGTGACAGATACTACTGTTTACATTGTGAAAGACAAATCCTCTCCATACAAAAGGGTCATCAAAAACTGTTGGGGAAAGAGAGTATGTGCAGCTGGGGGGGTGGGTGTTAACACTGGGTCATTTCTACAGAATGAAATTCCGTCTCTGCAGTGGATAAAGCCAGTTGGGATGTAATACCTAGCACGGACTACAGCAAAACTATTAAAGCGGTGTTTCTCAATCCAGTCCGTGGAGACAGCCCATGTTTTTGCTTCTACCCAGCTCCTGGACTGTGGACTGCCTGGCAGGAAGCTGGGAGGGATCAAAAATATGGAGTGGCAGGTAGAGAATCACTGCATCCTGTTAATGAGTCAACTTTGTTATAGCCTGCTTAGTCTTTCATCCCAAATACCCATCAATCCAACGCAACAAAATAAAAAAAAACACCTGATACAGAGCACAGAGGGAAATATTCTGTGACGATAAAGTATTATTTATTCTTTATATAATCACCACCTATATCCAAGGCAGCATTGATTTCATTCATACAACTGGATTGTGTAAAAGAGTAATTTACACAAGAGCAGGTTCCCTTCATAGAGTTTTTAGGTTTGGGTCCGTAATCACACTCTCCCTGCCGCAAGTTATTACTAAAAGAATTTTGGGGAAAAGAAAACATCACTCTTCTTTTTAGATAGTTTGATCCTCATTACGACATATAATTTAAATCCAGAATGTTTCCATTACATTAACTGACTGCTTTTCTTTTATTTTATCTTCCAGTTTTGCGTTCCCTCGTTACTCCAGCTAGTCCGACATATCACTGCACCACTGGTATCATTTCTTCCATTTTCGCTTTCATTCCACTGCCATCTCCCTGCACATCTAGCATTTTGGTGCAATGCTGCACCATGGAAGAAAATAAAAAACATTAACAAGCATCCTACAAGCAAACGCATCTAATCATTTTTTTTTCAGCCAGTCAAACAGACACAAGCTGGAATGTTCTGAAGTCAATGTCTATCTCCCTGTGCGTCTCTCTCTCTCTCTCTCTCGCTCCCTGATGCTAGCTAGGCGTTTGATTCAAAACATGACCTAAATTTTTATGCCTGAGTGAAGCAATGAGATCTGTCACAGTTCGAGTTCTCCCCAGCACCACAGGGCTCAATAAGCTCAGTTGCACAATGAGGAAAAGCTACACAGCATTGAAGACGGTCAATGGGAAAAGCAACCACTGCATGGCAACAAAGTAGAAAATCCCTTTCTATAAATAACGGCATATCACAGGCAGGCAGCTCCCATAATGTAGCCAATAACCTTTCACCCCCAGAGCGCTGTAAGAGGAACGGGGGATATGGGGTATGAATGGCCGACAATGAGGACTAGAGTGGTCCGATGGTGTACATTACGATTAGTGACTCAAATCCAGATGTTCACTGAGCCAGAGGGGTCATTCTTGTGTGAATAGTCCAGTTCAAGAATCGCTGACAAGTGCATGCAGATATTTGAAATGGAAAAGCATCCATTATATGAACTGAAGAAGGGACCACTGCGTGGCGTACCATACCATGTGCACAGAAGCATAGTCTAGTTCCTCCTGGCCCCCTCTGTAATAACACACCTCTACCAGGGTTTTTTTCTCACCAGTCCAATCCATTTGTCTCGCTTCATCAATCCCTTTGAAAATTTCCAATCCCGACTCTTCAGTCCTTTTTGCTCTCCAGAAATATTTGAATAAATCTGTCAGTGCAAATCAGACCTTTCGGTCCAGGAATTCTTTTGGCACACCTTTTCATAAATGCATTGAACAAGTCAACAAATCCACCAAAATGGTGACAAAGCCGTTATCTGACTCCATACGGGCGGATTTTTCAAATTAAAAACATTCATCCCCAGCATTCAACAAATACAAGCATTCTCCATTTAAAGCTTGACTTGAAATTAAGACACTTTCCCATTTGTGTTTAACTGTCATAGTTAAATTGATAAATGGCATAGAAAGGATGTAAATGTTAATAAAAGGAGTTAAAGCAGAATTGGGGTCATCAGATTTCTTTGTCAGTCAGTGCACGTAATCCCAGCTGTTACTGGGTGTAGCTGCAGGATTTCACAGTGAATTACAAAATTATGCATTTCTAACTGCCCTTTTGTCATTAGACAACGGTAGCATCCTTTTGCGATCAACAGATCGTGTATGAACACCACAATATTCACTGCCCTTGGTTAAATAAAATTTAAATCAAGGTCAAATGGAAAAGATCATATGCAACCACAATCTATTAAAATGACTCCTACGATGGCTAATAATGTGTACAAGCTCCTCAATACTAATATGCATCCAGAAAACAACCTCCAGCAATTGCACAATGACAGGAAATGTATTATCAATAAAGTGTGCAAAGTTCTTGTAACCGTTAACAATATGCTAAAAGTGATTTTCCAGACTAAATCCCACAACTGGGTTGATAATCTGAAATTAATATCTGACCCTTGAATGAGTTCTGGTGAGTCACTGGAAACTGTCCAAAGCAAGTGACTCAGTCAACCAAACGCTGACTGCTATTGATTCAACAGAACAAAAAAGGACCATGTTTGTACTCTGCACGTTTTAAGTAGATCTATCCTATTTCCATGAAGGGCAATTCATATCATCATATGCCTTTGGGGGGTAACTGGAAACCAGAGCTCACAGAGGATCCAGGACTTCCCATTGTACCACCATGCCACTTATTTCAGAAGATTCTCATACTGAAAGCATCTTTTCATAATTATTCGTATGGAATGGTACTTAGCACACATCTTCACTGGTG
Source organism: Stomatorhinus walkeri (assembly GCA_026784285.1). NCBI lineage: Eukaryota > Metazoa > Chordata > Actinopteri > Osteoglossiformes > Mormyridae > Stomatorhinus > Stomatorhinus walkeri. Next base: position 11,450,152 of record JAODUD010000107.1, read on the forward strand.
GCTTTTTCCTGATTAAATAACGGATTGATTTACAGTAGTTTGAGGGGAAACCCCCTGTAATGTATGTGAATGGTAATGGTACTTGTTTAATGAGCGGAGGTATACATTTACATTTACATTTATAGCATTTGGCAGACGCTTTTTTTTTTTTTGAAGAAAGCTGAGAAAATACCAGGAGTGCTAGTTGAGGTATAATATATACTATATACTATAAGATATATATACTTTGCTGTGTTACGTGTCATTTAAGTAATGAAAAGAATTCTGGCTGTTAGAAACACCGGTGCAATGAATTTATGGTAACAAAAAGTCGACACTCTGCATCAACGTGGTCCGAGCCTAAATTATGGTTGAAAAGTCGTGTTATGTGAAAAACACAACAAATTGACAACGAGGATAGCTGGCGGAAAAGCGCACAAGTGATCGAGAGACAGAGCGGAACGGTTACCAGCAAAGGAAATGTGTGAGCCCGTAAAGTGCAAGTTACAGTGGTGCAGGGTAAAATGTCTACTATTGGAACCATTACTGCTTTTGACAATAGCATGGAGGACTGGCACTGTACTGCCAGGCAACTGACATGGCAAAGGATAAAAAGATGGCCGCACTGCTGAGAGCGATGGGGGTGAAAACCTACAGGAAGGACTGTTAGATTTGTATGTACTGATCAATGGGGGTCCACCGTTGCTTGGCCATGAGTGGATTTGGGAGATGGCATGAAATAAAGATACTGGAGAAGTCTGGAAAAGCTGGAGCGACTGGACCACACCTATACTCCCGATAATTAAGAAAGGAAAAGAAGAGAATGTTTGCATTTGTGGGAACTTTAAGGTGACTGTGAATCCAACCCTCCTCAGAGTGCAGCATCCTCTACCACATATAGAAGACATTTCTGCTTCCTTGGCAGGTGGTGAACGCTTCACTAAAATTGATTTGGTATAAGCATATCTCCAGATGGAAGTAGAGACGTCATCAAGGAAATACCTAATGATTAATACACATAAGGGACTATACCTGTACAATCAACCTGTCTTTGGGATTGTTTCTGCTCCTGCTTTTTTGGTAGAGAACAATGGACCTAGTGCTGTAGGGTACCACAGGTGCGCAATGTTACCTAGATGATATTATTGTGACTGGTAAGGATGACAAAGATCATTTAGATGATCTGAGGCAGGTGCTCACCAGACTTTGTGAGCGTGGACTGAGAGCTAACAATGGGATAATGTGAGTTCTTCAGCAAGGAGATCTTTTACTGTGGACATGTTATTGATGAAAAATGGCCTTCGCAAGACACAGGACAAAATTGATGCAGTGCTCATGGCCCGACTGGCCAAAAAGGTATCTCAGCTGCGATCATACATAGGACTAAATTACTATCACAAATCTCTACCGAAGTTGTCCACTATATTACACCCCCTGAATGTAGTGTTACAGGCAGGGTCCAAGAGGAGTTGAATGAAGAACTGTGAACAAGCCTTCCAAGAGTCAAAAAGACTTATAACCTCAGAAGAGGTGCTCATCCACTTTAATCTTTCCTTGACAATCAGGCTAGAATGTGACGCATCACTATATCGGACTGGGGAAGGGCTGCCCTCCAAGCTCCCAGATGGCTCAGAAAGGCCGATACCCTTTGATTCTAGATCTCTGACAGCAGCTGAGTGCAATTACGCACAAATTGATTGGGGGGGCCTTAGTCTTGTATTGGGTGGGAGGAAATCACATTCAAATCTGTATGGACGAAAGTACACACTGAGAACGGACCACCAACCCTTAGTTTCAATATTCAACCCCCAGACGGGCATCTCAGTCATGACAGCTACACATCTACAGCTATGGTCGCTCTTTTTATGAGCTCATCAATATGACATTGAGTATAAAATGATGAAGTAGCATGCTAATGCTGATAGCTAATGCTGATGGCTTATCTAGGTTGTCGCTGATGTCCATGGAAGGTTCTAATACCTTTGACCCTGCTGAGGTGTTTCACACAATGATTGTCAGCTATCTACTAGTCACAAATACTGTAATCCACAAGGAAACACACAACATTCCAACACTGTCAAGGGTGTTTGACATCATAGTAAGGGGCTGGCCTACTCAGGGTGACCCAATGTATCCAAGAGGGAACAATAGACTGTTTGTCATTGTGTGGGTTCAGAGTAATTGTTCCTTCCAAGTTGCGTGCTAGAATGCTAGATGCGCTGCATGAAGGACGTTTCTTCATTTCATCAATGTGGCCGAGTCTAAGTTCTTGTTGTAAAGTTGTGTTATGTGAAAACCGAAACACTCCAGAACAGCAAAATGATCTGCAACTGATCTGCAAATTCTGGTAGAAGCAAACAGGGATTCCTAGAGTATATAATATTATGAAGTATAAAATATAACAAATTGTAACTAAAACCTATGCAAACATGGTGGACTGGAGTTTCCCATCTATGTGCTAATGCTGTCAAGGATGTTGGGAAAAGGAAATCCTAATCTCCTTATCAGCAAATTGCAGCTTAATAAAGAGATGGTACAGAAGCAGCATTATTGAAATGTTCAAACACGAGGATCTGCTGTATCCTGAGGGACATTTATTGTGAGATTAAAACACGGGCATGTCACTTCTAAGCATCTCCACAAAAAATGTGCAGCACTGCATATCAACGCTCACTGCTAGAACCTTCATTACAAAACCTCATTAACTTCCAAAACTAGATAGTCCAGTATGCAAGACGAAGTCCAAGTTACCAGCACACAAGACCATTTAATGAACAATCATCCGTCTGTGTAACAGTCCAGACAACTAAAACTTCTCATTTAAATGTCTTTCTAAATAGGTACCATGTTTAGCGTTTGTACATATGAACTGTGTAACTTATTTACTTTAGTTTTCATCACATAAAAATATTTCAGAGGGCAGGATCCCAACATCATTGGATACTACAGGGGTGGCGAACCTGATCCATGGAGAGGGTGCGGGTCTTTGGGATAGACTCTCAAAGTCAAAAAAAGTCAAAGTGAACTTTATTGTCATCTCTTCTATATATTGTACAGATATACAGAGAGACGAGAAGACGTGGCTCCAGTTTTAAACAGTGCAACAAGAAACAGACAACCAAGAACAGATAGGGCACATGGAATACAATATATAAATAAATAGAGGCAGTGCAAAAATTGTGTAACATTATGGCAATGTTGTAGCAACAGTAATACTAGTAACTAGTAACTCTCACTTCAGCCAATAAGAGTGGGTCCCCAGGACTGGAGTTAAGAATCACCGCTTTACCATTGGCTGATTGAGAGGCCATCCCAAAGAGCCGCACCCCCAGCGGCTCTCCATGGAACAGGTTTGCCACCCCTGGGATACTAAGTCATTGATGACAGTAGATTGATTGAGGGATGGATGTAAGTATTTTGCCTGAAATAAAAGAATTAAAGCTGCATTTTTGCTACTTCAAGTTCGACCATTGTGGTAGTTTGTCCTCTGGTCTATTTTCATTAGATGGTCCCTGGTTAAAAAAAAAAAGGCTGCAAACCCTTGATATATAATATCTGGTCCATTTGGCCTCTGAAGGGACACCGAGAGCTGCATGGGGAGACATTAAATCCATAGCCCTTGTCAGGACAAACCAAGAATTACTGCTAATTCAGATTCTTCACGAGACACATTTGCAGTATGGTATTACGGGGGCTGCTGCCTCGGTAAGTAACACTGGCTTACTGATCACTGTGTGGAGTCAAGAGCCCAGGTTAATGCCTCACTCCTCACAAGCAGAAAGAAGAGAGTGCACGCTCAGTGATTTAGGCAATAAAATGCTACACAAAAAATAGACATTTCATTCTCAATTGAGCCTTTAAGACAGGGGTGGGGAACCTGATCCATTAAGGGCCGATGTCGGTGCAGGTTTTTGGGATGACCTCTCAATCAGCCAATCACAGTGGGTCCCCAGGACCGGAGTTAAGAACTTTATTACTGGCTGATTGAGAGGCTATCCCAGAAACCCGCACCCACACCGGCCCTCCGTGGAACAGGTTCCCCCCCTCTGCTTTAAGACAAAAGAAGTTTGGAGGTTTAGTTGCAAGTTACGCACTGCATGATCCTGAATTATCTCAGCATAACGACTAGTTGACAGTCTCGTAATCTAGACAGTCCAGATCGAGTCTCAGGGAAACAGTAACTTCTTCCAAGAGTTCTATGCTGCTCGGTGCAGCTTATTAAGAGAAAAGAATAGGTGTCTGGTAGTTTTGGAAGACGTGTGCTAGTGTCCCCCTCTGAGTTGGCATGGGAGCCTCGTGATTGGCTTAATTAGTCATTTCAGAAAACACCAGTGAAAACACTGTCTATCGCATACTCTCTACCACTTTGATTAACTACATTTGCTATCCGCATTAAGAGTGATATGAATACAGTGCAAGGTGATTATCGAGACTGAATGCACCTGTGAAATTACCTGTAAATTTTAAGACAATTGCGGCAAACACTATATAAAAAAGACTGTGCTATTTCCTCAAACATATCTAATGCTGCATGCCATTTACCTCGGAGGTCGGAAGAGTTGGAGCTGGGAATGACGTCACACGCCAGTTAAATGCTTTTCTAGAACAGCAAGTCATTGGCAATTAGCAATACCGAGGACCTGTTTAAAAAAGCAAGTTTTCTTGCTTAGCCTGATAACTTGTCAGATTTAATTAACCCCAGTTTACAAGGCCTGAATCTTTATTCACTTACATTTAGCCTAGACTACCTTAAATCTGACAAGTTACCCGGTTAAGCAAGAAATCCTGCTTCTTGAAACAGGGCCCAGTTCGAGCCCAGTTAATTGGTACCGACTGTTAGCAATATCTTCATAACAACATATTACGTGGTGTATTGGCCATAAAAACACCTTAGCGACACGTCCTCTGATGGAGGTTGAATGGTATTGTGTGTACGACCGATTTAATAAGCCCCAAATAAGACGTGATTGCTAATAAACAGTATAAAACTGCAGCTTTAACTTCGGTTGATAAAGGGCGCAGCCATCTTGTATTTTCCAATTGAAATTTCTGACTAGGAGCTTGGAATTTCTGAGTTACGAGTTGAAATGGAATGCAGCATAAGATGAGTTCCACTGTCCATCACTCTCTATGATGTTGCACCAGTGCTGGGTGTCGAATGTGCTTGATGGGCCACATTTATGTCCCCCAGGAGAAACTCTCTAAAGCAATATTTCACAGGATGAGCAACTAAGGATGCATAGCCTTCTTTCCTAATTACTGAGAACAGCGAAACTATAATATACTCTTCATAAAGACAGCAGCAAGCTTAACTACTTATGTTTCTTTAATAGAGTGATATTCACTCAGATGATTTCCTTAGTAAATCTGATTAACATTAATAAAAACAAGTAAATTTACTGCTTATATTAAGTGCTCTGTATAAAAGGTTTGTTCAACTCATCAGGTTCTTATCAACTTCCCTTGATTCCAAGTGATGATCTAGTCTTTTTAGGTCAGAAAGTATAAGAATTATCGTTTCATCTTTAACATTTCCCACGGGCTGTTCATTCTTCTTATCGTACACAAAGGTGTTTCAGGGAATGATTTTTTTGTATAATTTTATCATTTTTTTGTAATTATTTGTAATAAAAATCTATTTTCTTTATGTCATTAATTTCAAATCATTTGCATGGATGGATCTGAGCGTACACGAGTTCTGCTCCAGGAGAAACGCGTTTCTAAAGGCTCTGTTGGTTTGTATGTCGAACTCACCTAATATTATCTGGGTGGTTTCACTGAAGTGTCATCACCCCTTTCATGAACAAATGCTAATCAGCTCACGGGTGTAGCTGCAGCTCCAGGGCTGCAGTTCAGCTCATTTTGTTCTGTGAGTGAGAAAACACTGGCAAGGGATACTTCCTTTTAGCTTTTTCTTAACTGGCTTCAGCGATGTTTGCTTCGCGATTACTACAGAGCCGTAGCCTGTCCAGATACACATGGGTTCTGGCGCCTGCTCCACCGGCAGATGAATGCTGTGCGGCGCACAAGGCGGTGAATGGCTCCTGCGTCTGTGAGCTCAGCTGCCCAGCTGACTGTCCCCGGTTCTGATTAGCGTAGCCACTCTGCTACAGCAATGGTGGGAATTAGCCGTCGACCAGGGTCACTGGAATCCACGTTCTAAGGGAGGGAATATCCAGACCCAGCAGCGTACAGCCAGTCATCCATAGCTTCACAGCCTCATGCCTCAAGGAGAAACATGGAGTCAGAGATAGGGCTGTGATGCCCCCCCCCCCCCCCAGCCTCAGATCCTTTACACCGTCTGGCATTGCCACTCAATATCACTTCCCTCCCACTCTAGTAGGGACCAGGGCCTGGGTTCCTGATTCCTGCACCCAGGACATAATTATTTCAACTGGGCCCCTGGCATAGGGCCCCTGGCATAGGGATCCCCATCTGTCCTGCTCCACACCCTGGACTGAGCCTCGGATATCTTCCCCGGGTGTCCCCCTCAGGCGCCGGGCCTCGTAGGAACCAAATTTTTGCTCGTCCCACTGATTCAAAGGTTTAGCACACCTGGATCACCATAAACTCCCATCAGAGCACAAGAGAGACTGCATGCATCACGGCTACTCTCTCTGCGATTTGTCACTGTGCCCCATTAAACCTGTCCCAGTTCAAAACAAAAACTAACAGAGGAAATCTGTGCACGGTAGTGCCTCCATATATAGTCATGAGATAGACAGCGAATACGGCCAAAAGCACCGCACAGCTTAAAAATGCAAAAGGTTTCATCCCCAGTTAAAAATAACATTAGTTAAATTTAATATTGTAACTGAATAGCCTTCCTTATAGGATGAACACTAAACTTTTTTCTAAAAACTTGCTAACCTGATAAAATATCTGAATTTTTTCAAACAGGCTTTATGTCCCTAAACGCACAAATGAGATACACAGCCGCAGAAGGGTGCCGTAAAGAGAAGGACATCCACCATAAACTGTTGCCATCCAGTGTTGCACATATTTATGGAAATTTCACTTGTTTGATTAAAGTTACAGAGATCCATGAATGACAAACACTGCCAGCAATTTAACGTGGGTTGGTGTCCTCCGAGTTACATCCTGTCTTTCATTCTTTAAGGTAAAGTATACATAAGCAAGAGCTGAACTGAATACTCTTAGACTGCATGATCAGTTCTGATTCTTCAACAGCAGAAGCTGTGATCCCAGCAAGGTCGCACAACACCAGCTGTGTGATGTCACACAGACGCAGTGACCCCTGGGAGAAGCATGTGCTGGGTGCGGCCTTCCGCTCACAGCCCATCCCCAGCCTGGCGGGAGCACCTGACACTCGCTGCCCGACACCTTCACAGGCTGAATGAAAAGCGGAGAGAGCGATACGCTCGCAGTGGCCCTCATTTCCTCCAGCACACATCCTGTCCCACATGCAGCAGAAGGAGAAGAGCGGGAGAGAGATGAAAAAAAGACTTTGATTTAGGCTCTGATTAAAATATTCAGTAAGCCTCCCGTGGCAGGGTGTGCACTGCCCTGAATGTCTAATTAGAAACTGGAAGCAGAGACTGCCCTAATTATACTCATCGCTGCACACTTCTTCATTCCTCCTCACCCTTTTTTCGTTCTCTCCATCTTTCCCTTCATCTTTCTCTACCTACCATTAAAAATGTCCCTTTTCTCTCCCCATCTGTGTTTTTACAACCCCGCCTTCTCCCCTTCGCCCCCGCCTTCCTGCCAGTATGTCTCCCCTCATCTCTAATTTGAGTCAGCCAGCTTTAATCCAAATGGACACCCAGCAATCTCCCACCCACCTCAACGGCACTCCAGTTAAAAACAGGGGAAACGCATGAAAGGGGCCACGAGGACTTCCGACAAAAAGCTGTGGGTTCGCCGTTTTCACTCAGCATGCAGAAATGAGCTGACAGACTCTACCTCGGTGCGCATTCCTGCGCACATCTGTCAGTGGATCCGCTGCACGTATTCCGTGTCACATGCTCATACTTGCCATTGCCGACACCTTCCCCACGCCCCGCCGATGCTCCCGCAGCCCAGTCCTAACTGCCGGCTTCCTCAAACACCCAAGGAGCACAGACACCGAGAAGCCGGCAGATGCAGAAAGGACACAAAGAGAAGCCAAAATCCCCAGAGGATGGGAGGTAGGGAAGGAAAACAGTCTGGCCGGTTATTTATGGATTATTTCATTATTAATTTTCCCCACCACATAAAATGCATGAATGTTTCCATATGGGTAATGAGTAGGGAGGCTGGAGGAGCAGGGTGATGTGGGCAAGTGGTGAGCTCTCATCTTTGATATCACTCTGCGATTGGCTGCTCGCATGTGAAGAGTCTAAAAAAATAATTTCAAAGGCAGGACTCTGTGATCTGTGCAGGGTGAGGACTTAAAGTGTCGTGCTGAAAAAAACCTCACAACATGGTACTGCATTAAATCAAGTGGATGTTTAACAAGTAGCCAATACGATATCAATCATAAGAGTACAGAATGGGAAATGCGGCAGCGACGGAACACAAATTCCTTTAAACCAAACCAGAGCCATTAAATCATTAGGAAGTTAGAATGTGCCTTCAGTGACATATAACACATGTGACAAATTACACTTTGGGAAGATTAAAATATAAAAGGTAGAGGTGGGGGGGGGGGGGGGCAAATATATATGGAGCAACAAGATTTTGCAGCTATTATACCCACAACTGTGAGGTGAGAAAAAAGGAGAATGCTGGGGAAAGGCGGAAGGAAAAGGCTGATTTGCAGAAATAGGTGATACTTTGAAATAAGTTTTACTTGGAAATAATGGGATAGCAAAAATATACTTAAGCTCTAGTGAAGTCACAGAACAGGTGAAAGGGGAGCCAGAACGCTCTAGGAGCATGGTTGGAGGTTGGATGATCTAGGCCAAGGGTGGCCAATCTTACTCGAAAAGGGCCGGTGTGTATCCAGGCTTTTGGGATAACATGCAGGTCAGCTGTTAAAACCCAGGTGTGAGGACTCTTCAGTCAGTCAGTAATCAAATTAGTAATCTAATTAGGGAGTTGCAGCAAAAACCCGCATCCTTTGTGGATAAGACTGCCCACCTCTGATCTCGATGCTGACTAACGACAAGGCAACTAGATGTGTCACTCCATTAGCTGTGAATTATTATAACAAGAATGAATGATCACACATAAATAAGCTTACCCCAGGAAGCAAGGAAGCACCGCGGCAATCTATCACTGGCAGGGATGGGGCTAGAAAACACATCACCTTGGACCCCCAGTCCAATTATGTTCCAAATTTTTTAGGGCTGAAGCCCCCCTTACAGTGCAACTGATCCCCAGGCACACCACTGAAAATGCTGGCGACCCGTGCCCTAGCCAACCCCCACCCCACAGCCCTGAGGCTGTCCACTGAGACAACCCTCACATTTTGGAAAATGTCAAAATTATTAATTATGGATAACTATTAATTCCAAATAATTAATTCTGAAATATGGAAACTAGACTAAAAGTGAGGGAACCCTTGAATAACAGCTATATTTTTGTACACGATCCATTTGTTTACTTATTTCTTATCCTTTCATATTTCCTTTCTGTATCTACTGGACTATTTTCCATCACAGGCCTCAAACATGTATCCTCTATCTTATCTAAATTTGCAAGCAGACGACTGTTTAAACTCTTTTTTATAGATCACTAGAGATAATGTAACAGCCTAATCATGGTAGGGAGTCTATTATTTACCTTGAAATTTATGGAATACGTAGGATATAAGTGTTATGATTATTCTGAGTACAGATCTTGAAATGAGTTAGGCACTTCATTTTTAAATGGAACGCCCATTGAATAATAATGTAGATACATATGTCTATTAGTATTACCCACTGCTACAGGTTAAGTAGGTTAGAAGCGCAGATAAATAGAGATTAACCTTTCATCCTAAAATACTTGGGCAAAAACATACAGACTAACGGAGGAACCGACAACCATGGGTCGATTCAGGCATTAACTCACACTGCAGTATTACACACCCAGCCAAGAAAAAAGGTGAAATCCTAGTCAAAAATGACAGAAACAAACCAGCCAAACACGCGGTCAAATCTTTCACCATCCCCTCCCCTCTCTGCTGGCGCGTACTGGAAACTAGGATACGAACGATTATCACATGGAGGGCAGGGATTTTAATGTATGCCACATTTGCACTGTACCTGTATCGATTCTGTATGCAGCCGCAGCCTTTACTCGGAAAGGACAAGGAAATCTTCGTTAGTGACCCAACGACCCTCCATCCCAAGGCTCAATCTCCTTATTTAGAACCCGATTTCCGCTGCCTTCTTGCACTTGACCATAAAAATCAAATTCCTTCGGGATGGCGTCTCCAAGTTCAGATGTCTGTTCGCATTGATTTCAATATTAAAGAAAACAGCAGAAAATACCACAGCGCGTCAGAGTCAAATTGGCAAAAAACATAAACAGTTATTTTCTTTTTCGTAATTATAAACTCTGATTCCCTGTATCTGGATCTTGCCGTTTCAAACATGAATGATATATTCATAACAAAAATAACTCGGATGCCGATCAAAACACGCGGGTGCTGCGAGAGCGATCACTGGTTTATTCCCATTCATGCAAATCCAGACAAATTTAGGGTATTCCGTATAACTGAGAATTACCTTGTAGGAGGACCTTCACCGCAGTAAGTGTGCAATCTTAGAAAAAAACACTAAAAGAAGTACATTATGGCATCTCTCGCCGCTCTCAAACTGGCCAAAAAGGATCTTTTGCAAAAATCGTTCACACCTCTGAACAAGGTGAAAATGTTTTTTTTTATCCGGCTTTATCCGTTCATTCCATATCTGCGATATCAAGTATTTCAGTCGTTTTAAAATGAAATGTAATCGGAGCAGCACGAGATTTGCCCTTGTAGTACAGCAATATTTAGGTACTTCTTACAGCATGGCTATAATTTTGTCGCTCACGTTTGTCCCTAAGTCGTCAGCATCCTTAGAGCATATGGCACTGGCGCATCTTAAATGGTAACGTGTGATGCCGTTAACCCAGGGAGTGTGGTACAGCTTGACAACCCACAACGCAAATAATATAAAAACACATCCGCAGAACGGCACGTTCTCAATCACACTCTCATTCATGGCACATATATACAATCTACAGACGTACAGTGGAGCAGCGCCTGTATGCGCCCTGCAAGGCTAAAGCCAATCCTGCCCCTCGCCACTGCTCTGTATTCCACGGCCATGCCCTCTGCGGTTAACTCTTTAACAGCGGACCACATTTTTTTTTGTTATTTTCCGTTTCAACGCGGTGTGTTTCCGATGAAAACGTTTAAATCTTAATTAATAGCTCCAGCATAATTAACGATCGGACACGTTTCCAAATTTAGCTCTGCTCGTCTAAGCTCGTACTTAATTCTATATTTATACATAAATCAGCAAACTCCAATTTAGATTTGGAGGAGAGTCATCTTACTAAAGAGGGTGACAAACAGATGTGTTGTTTTAGATCAAAATTTGTTATTATTAATTTATTTCTAAGGATTCTGGCTTGCCTGTATATTGTGTTTTTGGCTGTTTTGTTTCATGCGTAGATAACACTGGTTATTAAAAAAACATTTTCCATTAAATGGATCAGCTTATTCCATTTAAAAAATTAAATTAAAACGGAGTTCGAAAACGCTGATAAGGAAAAAAATGCCATAAATCATAAATAATTCCAGCATAAATATATGGATATATCATGTGCATTTTTACATTATTAATTAGCTCTTGAAAATAGGGGAAAGTTTTTTTGAGTGGAAGCTTTTTTGCTCCAATATCTTCGGAAATCGTCGGGACCAGTGACCGTCTCCCCCACTCGTTTTTTCTTCTCATTCTCTGATTGGTTAAGTGCCGTGTCGTCAGAGAGTTCAACATAATATTATAGGGAAAGGTTCTGCTATTTCTAGATGTTGCTGTTGTTTTAATAAGCATTAAAAGCAAATACTTAAAATACGACATAGTTGAGTGTCCTACACATGTGCAGGATACAAGGTCAATGTTTCTTTGCCCAGTTGGACCTGGAGTTGTGGTTTGAAGGGTACAAAGTGCAATATAACACACAAAATAAAATACATCATTTGGCAATTGAACTAAAACTAGGAAATGGTTTGCTTTTAGACATATTACTATCTAGACAGAATTTGTACATTTGCTTGCTTATAGTTGCTGTTCTTTGAGGGTAATTCCATGAGATGCGCTATAGCTTTGCATTTATGTTTATGATGCAACCTTACTGTCTTGCTGAGTGCATACACTGAGAACAGTATCATACAATGAAATGCATAGTCACATTTTCAGCATACGTCCTTCGATTTTGGACCGTGGGCGGAAAGACCACGGTGGTGTGGGAAGAACACATGGTCTCCTGAAGTACGAGGTGACCACACTTACTATGGTGTCGCCACATTGGTTCCCCCTGTCCGGAACAGTCCATTTCAAACTGTTGTCGTTCAGCTCTGTATCACACCTGTTCCTCACTGGTAACGAGGAAATTGTGCCTGGCCTGTGATCTTGCTCTGAGAGAGTGGTAATTAACTCTTAATCTCATTTAAACAGAGCAGTGAGCATTGCTCAGTGCTCAGTAATCACAGTGTCTCTTACAGCATAGGAGCAGAGCTGTATTCGATGCAGGGTCCAGTCGTTGGGACTTGGTTTAGTTGGTCTGTGTTCCTCCTGGGTTTTTGTCAGTATTGCCACATGATCACTGGCTTAGTTGTTTTGGATTAAGGTCTATGGCTATTGTCCTGGTTAGCTGCTGTCTTGTTCCCAAGTTCAAGGTCCTGAATGGAGTTCCACAGCTGGTGTCCTGGTTAGCTGCTGTCTTGTTCCCGAGTTCCTGGTCCTGAATGGAGTTCCACAGCCGCTGTCCTGTTCTTAGGTGTCCAATGAGTTTTCTGGTTTTGTTCTGATTTTCTGTTGGTGAAATCCAGATCGGATTGGCCTGAGGGACAATGGGGGGCGCTCCAAACTCTGCTCCTGTGATTGGGGTTTTTCTGAGGCTCAGCAGGGAGAATCACACCACACTCTAACGTTATTCTCATGTTGATGCACCGAGAGAATGTCTCTATAGAGTGTGGAGATTAGTGCTGTCTGTCCCATCTGATCTAGAGCCTACCTTCCTGCTTCTCCATCCTCTGCTCCTGTATATTGTGTTTTGGGCACCTCACCTGGAAGCCGCCCACAAACTCAGCAGCCCTGAGTCCCACAGGTTACCCGCTGCCTAAAGTGACCTGTCTTAAGGCCTCAGAGGCCAGTGGGCAGATGGCCTGGCATTGTGGCTGTTTTCTCTGTATGTGAAAGCCAATAATGTGTTATACATTAATACTGATACATGTCACTCTGGCCAAAACTGTACAATAATTCACAGAGTGTTTGAGGGTAAAGAAGACAAACATTTATTTGTTTTCTAATAAAACAGAAACAGCTACAATAAAACTGGACATATATGGAGGCTGGGAAAAAAGAAGGTATATTAGACACACATCCAACCCTGACCATGATAAGCAGTTTGAGGATGGATGGATGGATGGATTTGAAATAGATGTGATTAGAATATTTTAGACACTTTAAAGTAAGAACTTACAATTATAAAGGAGAGGATTTCTACTTGAAATAATACAAATTGAAAGGATAAGTACAGTCTTGCCACCAACACACTGTTCAGGATGTATTGGAATCGAAGGCAGATGGCCTGCTGTATCAGTAGAGTAGATACAAGCCAATCAATCTCATATCATTGATATTATTTATCAGTAAGATCAACATTAATAAAGTCATTATTTTGGCATATACTGTAGTACTAAAGAAGTAAAATCAAGAACTCACCACAGACTCTTATCCACTGAGTACATTATAAAAGTCTTAAGGTTTTAAACTTAGATCCCATAAAAATGCAAGAATATAAAGTATTCCTAAATATTAAATTTGTGTTTAGTAAAGTCGAATAAGTAAATACTCAAAAGGAATATCAACATTAAAGTACTAACTCAACATTCCTGAGTGCAAATTTAGTTACTTTTGCCATCAATGTCAACTTCAAAGCAAACCACTCTGCAGAAAATAGATATTTATATTTAGCATGAATAATGTCAAGCTGGATAGAAAACAATTTAGCTTAATGCGGAGGTGGAGGAGAAGGCGTTGGCAACGTCTTATTAAGGGATAAGGGCTCCTTTGATCTAATTTGGCGCAGAAAAATAATTACAGATTTAATTTCCCTGTGATCAGAGATAATACAAAAAACCAGAGGGACTATACAACGCAGCAGGCCCGACAGAAATAGCTCTGCACCTAGATAATGGGCGAGATGTACAGTCATCTCCAGTATCATCGGCAACTGGTATGAAGATGAGTTAGATGTTAATGTATAACAAACATTGTGAACTTAAACAACGCCGCATGCGTTACGTTTTATTGTAACACAATTGAATTTTTTCAAAGACCGTTACTTAGTCGTTATTTAGTTGCTTTTTATTTTTAATGGAAATGTAGGCTTCGCAAATATTGGCAATGCAATGTTTAATACTTAAGCCTTCTCTGGGAAGGACAACAGCCCAGAGACACTTCTAACTAGGCCTGAGAGCACTTGCAGGGGGCGCTTAAGCCACTCCTCCATGCAGTATAAGTCCAGTTCTTTAATGTTTCTAGATTTATGCTGGACGGCCCTCTTCAATGCACAGCACCGGTTCTCAATAGCATTCACATCTAGAGACTGTTA
>JAODUD010000107.1:11464987-11476703 GCA_026784285.1 Stomatorhinus walkeri
CTGTCTCAGGAATGGTGGCTTCCTTCCAGAAAACCTTCCAAAAAGCTTCAGGTGATGCAGGTGGTCTCTGACAGTCAGTTCTGAAATATTAAAGCATCAAGATTCAAGCAAACTATGCAGTTCAGAAACTTCTTGAGTTTTTAAATATTTTTATCTGTCACCATAAGTCTCACTGTGCAGTGCTGATGCATTATCTTCTAGGCAATGCTTATAATTCCATGCTTATAATTTTTGAAAATAATTTCCCTGATTGTGCTGATTGTGCTCACTGATAATTTTTTAAAACAATTCTTCCATCTTTCACTATTACCTACTTTGTAACGGTTAACAACCTTTAATCTACTTTGAGATGAATGCGCTTTGAAAGACAAAGGGATTTTGCATTTGCATGACATCATATATAAACCCTAGAAAAACAGGAAATGGTCACAGATCACATGACTTCCTGTGCAACAGGAACAATATAAAGACATATTTTCTTTCACCAAACATGCAGGTTTCTTATGATATTCATCAGCAGTGCCAAAAAGTTTTGCTTAGTATGTTTTTGAAAGATTTCAAAAATGAAAAGGAAACATGGAACAAAGCTGGTTAACCCATGAACTTTGCAGTAATCAGCAGGTGACAAACAATCTGATGCCAATCTGATGGATTTTTTAAAAGTAAACTGTTTAGGGTTACACTGCTGAAACCTCAATTTCCCAGCAATCAACCTCTTTGGTTCGCCTTAGTTGTAATAAGTGACTAAAAATAAATTCTTAGATTCTGTGGACATATAGATTGTACATGTAATACTGCCAGCAAATAACAAATGGCATTATTCTGGAAACATGGGATGGGGCAGACAGGCTGTTTCATAGCTGCTTCAAGAGGCCTCTTGATGAACCTCTTAACAGTGGGAGCAGTATCCATACACCACGCTCTATACACGCACTTCATACCTCTCCCAGCAAACATATCGCCTGATATCTACAGAAAAGCTTTTCATTGACAATGGCTTTAGTAGTTTGTCATTTGATCCATACCACTTCCACCAACACCAGTAAGGGACAGTGCAGCTTATTGGCTGTTTAGGACACACATGAGGACGAATTTAAGTGAATCTATGACAGTATGGGACTGCAATGGCAGTAACTTTTTGAACATGTTTTGAAGTTTGAAGCAGCTGGAATTCATCACCAGAAAAGGAAAGAGTAATGCTAAAGGTCGCATTCAAAGTAATTCATGACCCTTAGCTAGTCACTGTTTGCTAATTATGACGCCCCTCACTTCTGCCAGTTCAGTATGCTTGTACGTCAGATAATGGCTTAGAATCAATACTGTTTTCCAGATCAGATTCCTTTTTTTGTTATATTTCAGACGTTCTTTGAAAACATGACTGTGACATGGATCCTCTCTGAAGACCTTTCAACACTTTTGAAAACAATTCAAAATCAGTATAGAAGACACACAATATAAATTTTAAAAAATCACAATTTGAAAACAAGTGCATCTATTTTCTAATTTCTCAAAATCAGGAAAACACATGAGAATGAATAGAATAATGGAAGAAAGCAGCCTCATTACTACCAAACTAATTAAGGTGACTGGAATGTTAACTACAGATGCTGTCTTAACAAGTAGCGTGAAGGTACAACATTTATGTGTACCCGACTTTATGCTAGATGTCTAGTCAGATCAACCTGACTTGGATTTGCCCAAGGAGCAGGAATAGCACAGTGGGATGCTTAGAAAGCAGTACACCTGCTTGCTACAGTCTATGAAATAAGCCAGTACTAAGTGAAGATATTGGCTCTAAAATTCCTTGGCTAGTTCACTAAATGCTAGTGGGGTGGGACTGGACAGTAAACAGTAGTCCCTCTGTGGCTCCTGCAGTTACGATGATGCAGTGGAAAGAGGCCACTGGGATATATTCCCCAATTCAGCACTATGGCCATTTATGACCAAGCAGTGCAAAGTCAGCTGTCGTCCATTTTACCCATTAGGGGAAAATTTAAATCGCGAATGACACTGCATTATGATTATATTGAATTATTAATGAAATGTATCTTGGCAGTTTCTGGGTGGAGCCTATGGAATCATTACCTTGTGACTTGGCTATACACACATTTCAGGCTGCTTTAGCCCCACCCAATACCGATTATAACAAATTAGCACTGAAGAGTGGATGTTTGAGGAGATAGGGGCTGCTGGTAAGGCACATATGAAGACATGCAACCAGATGTAAGGAGAGCTCTCCACCTGCTAGGCCCGGGGGGAGCCGCGACACTTGTTCTGTAATGAGGAGCCTAAGTGATAGTGAATGAAAGGCCTCCTTTAGACAAGATCCTCTTCTCATTGAGAGGGACAAAGGGGCCCTTTCACTTCAGGCCACATTGGCTGTGCTGAATGACCCCTCTCTCAGCTTTCAGTAGGGGAGCTTCCACGGGCCGCAGGTGTCTCTTAACAAAACGTGCCCGGCGTCCTACGCCTCCACCACGAACGGAAATCACACTAGAATTGACTTAACGCCCACAGGCACAACTCAAGGGCCACGAGAAAACAGAGATTCTTTCAAAGACCTCAGGTGTGGCGGCAGGAAGGTGAGGGAGGCCGGGACACTGAACGACAGGGACACCGACGACCTTCACTTCTGGCAGGCCTCACCCCCCAGGCCCCTCCCATCTGCATCCATGCCCTTGTGCAGCACCCCCCCAAGGTGGAGGGCTCACGTCCAGAAAGCAAAAAATCAAGACCAAGATTTTGTTTCACCAAACTAGTTGAGTGTAAAGACTCACAGTCACAGTCGAGTACTCAGCTGGTTGGTTGAAACAAAATCTTGGTCTGGATTTTTACTTTCTGGACCTGAACTGTCCACCTCTGGCACCCTGGTGAGGCTGATTCACCCTGTTTGACTAACAAAAGCACCCTGACTGCATCCTGCCAGGCCTGTATTTACTGCTGACAAGGAGAATAATGGCATGTTCCACTACAACTATGATTGATCTTCAAAATTTGGAGGAGGGGGGGCATGACCTTTGTTACAATTTCAACATATATCATCACACCACAGCATGTTAGGCTAATTAACCATCGTGTAACTTTTGGAAAAATACAAAAAAAAAATCAAGAACAGCAATATCATAAAACTGAAATGCACTTTGGTGTTTTACAGATAAATTCTATTCTTTTTAATATGGTTGCAGTTTAACTAAAGTTCTTCCTGGGTACCACACTACTGTATTTAATACTTAAACATACATTACTGGAGAAATAGTGCGCGTATAATGTTTCGTAATGAGAAACTTTTCTGCTGGGAATAAACACTAATTTTGGGTTTTATACCTATTCTAAATCCCAAGCAAACATTTGCAGCACTTATTGAAAGCTGGCATTCTCACCAGAGGAGTGAGGCCACCTTGTGGGGAAACAAGTGTAATTACAAGCACGGTTGGCATAAATCAGAATCAGAATGTATTTATTCACCGAGTGCGCGAAGCACATGGAGTTTTTTGGTACAGGTGGTGGTGATCAAGACACAATCACAAGATAAAGATTTAAAAAAATTAAAATACAGATAGAAAATTGAAATAAGGTGAGACAACTAGATGTGGGTACAAGAAGCTTTGGGGTTTGCGGAAATAAGCTAATAAGTTATAAGTTCCAGTAGGTTCTTGTGGGTCTTTATTTAGGAGGGCAAAGATCTGACGAGTGCAGCTGTTCAGGTGGCAAATAACCCATGTACTCTGGGGCCTTACCCTCAGCTATTGCTGAAAGGCAGACACTAGCAAGTACAGCAATGACATCACAGCACCGGCTCACCAAAAAGACCCGTTTTTCCCAAAAACGTTTGGACAGATATAGGTTATTCATGAAATAGAGTGATGAACCAACAAGCTAGCTGGCAGAACCTGCCTAAATGCTGATGATGCCAATCAGAATAGATCAGACAGAACCGAAGTGCAGCAGGAAAAGAACATTTTCCATAAATGAGGCTCCTCCGGGGCAGTGGTTAGCGCAGGGGTGCACTGGTTAGCGCAGGGGTGCACTGGTTAGCGCAGGGGTGCACTGGTTAGCCCTGTTGCCTGGGTTTAAGTCTCCACCAGGGTTTCCCGTGTGTGGAGTTTGTGTGCTCTCCGCATGTCTTGGGGACCCCTTCACGACCCTGAATAGGATAAAGCAGTTACAGAAACCGGATGGATGGAGAGACACCTAGGATCAACCTACTTCAGGCGCCGACTGATTAACATAGTCTAACGTGGGTTTTGGGACAGAGCTGCCCACTGATCATTACTTGATGGCAAGTATGGTCACCACCAAATTCAGGTTAGGGAGAACACTAGGGTTGGGGTTAAGGTTAAATTTATAAAGTAACATTTCAATCAGAACCTTGATTTCACCTAAGTCCTTGCTGCGCTCTTATTGGTCAGTCAGAGCTGAACTATTTAGCCAATCATTGGAGCCTTTCAATTTTGAATTAGTTTGTAAAACCTGAAGTAGCTCGAAGAGTCCTCCGGACAGGGATTAGGTGGTAACCAGATGGACTGGGACAACACAGACGATCAATCAGGCTTCGTCGCAAAAGTCTGCCTAAAGCTTCTGTGCAGAGGTGAATTCAACTGGCACCTCGAGGAGAACTTCCTCCTGAGTGACGAGTGAGGTCTGGGAGATGTTCGTGGCAATTGTTGCAGCAGCTGCAAAGAGCTGCGGGTAGAAGGCATTAAGTGCATTTCACAGCAGTAACCCTAGGAGGGTGTGTGATGGGTAGCTGTGGTGAAGGAAGCTGTAATGCAGAAGGAGGTGGTGGTGCTCCCGCAGGGACAGCTGAAAGGCACTAATAGGCCAGAAAGGCTGCACTGAAGGCAGTCACACACGCAAAAGCTTGTTCATGGGAGGAATTTGGAAAGGCTCCCATGATGTTTCAGAAAACTGTTTGATGTTACGGGAGGTAGAGGCGGGATCTTGCACAGGCCATAATATGTTCAGCCAGGGTGGGGAAGCGCTGACCAGATATTATCAAATAGTGAAAGAATGCTTTGAGGAATTCCTAAGCCCAGTAAATACGCCCTCTCAACAGGAGGCAGTGTCGTAAACTTCTGGTGTATCAGAATCATTGCGTGCAGCTGTTGCCACAGTGACCAGGGTTCTCCATAGCGCAAAGGCTGCAGGAATGGAAGAGATCCATCCAGAGGTGTTGAAAGCACAGGGTGTTGTTGGGTAGATATGCTTGACGTACCTCTTCAATGTTGAATGGCAGGTAGATAAAATACCTTTGGAGATGCCTATTTTTAAGAAGTGGGACCAAAGGTATGCTTTGATTATAGAGGCAGAACACTTCTCAGCCTCTACAGGAAAGCCAACGCCAGAGTACCGGAGGAGAGGCGAACTTCGGTCTCAGGAGGAACGATGTGGATTCCACCTTGGTTGCGGAACTGTGAACTAACTCTCTCACAGGTATTTGAGGGCCTGCAGGAATATGGCTCTTCAGTCTACACATGCTTTATGGAGTTGGAGTAAGCATACAAGTGCAGGCTTAGCCACATACTGTGGGAAGGGGCACAGGAAAACAGGCTACCAAGCCCACTACTGCAAGACATCTGGACCCTGTACGAATGCAGCAATATCCGAGTCCACATCCTTGGCACAAAATCAAAGGCATTTAGAGTGGGCTTGGGCCTCTGTCAAGGGCATATCTTGTCTCCACTACCATGGAGAGAATATCAAGGGGCTGCTGTGACGTGAAGGCCATCCGGTGTGGGGGACTGTAAGAGAGCATGCCAACTATTCACAAATGTCATACTTTTGGCATCATCCGAGCAGGACCTTGCAAGGCACCTCAATGTTGAACACGAGCAGGTAGTCACGGTGCTGTTCAGCCCTCGAGCAAGGCCCTTAACCCCCGAAAAATGCTCTGAATCAGAGAAATGCTCTGCCCTCTCATGTGTGTTTACCTTAGAGAGCGAGATCAGGTACGTGAAAGCTAACATTCTAACGGACATATGGTAAATAAAGGCAGTCCCCAGGTTACAAACGAGATTCATTCCCTTAGTGTCTTTTTGTCAAATTTGTAGTCAAAAAATTACAGTACATAAATCACAGTAATAGTGGCATACAGTACTGTACCTCGAGCTGACAAGCTGCTGAAGCTGTGCAATGTTTTCACTAGCTTTACAAAGTAATGTCTGTGCTCATTATTACGAATCGTTATATTTAAAAGAAATTTTTTTATACAATAGGGTTTTTTTGGCAATCCATAAGTATGAGTTGTCTGTAAGTCAGACATTTTAAACTCAGGGACTGCCTGTAAAGCGTTATTATAAAGGGGCAGGCATGAGTGTCAGGGCCTCTAAATCGGAGGCCATAGTACTCCTAAAAGAGGGGCAGCACCTTTCAGACGTGGTTTTACATGCACTGAGGACGTCCGTGGTGGTTAAGCTGGAGTCAAGTTATATTACGTGACTCACAGTTCTACTGTCAATCTACATCTCTATATCCTTACCTATGGCCATGAGCTGTGCTTAAAATTCAAAAGAACAAGACTGGGAGTTCAAGTGACTGAAATTATATTCCTCTGCCGGGTTGCTGTCACATACTCTCTGTGACTGTGTGGAATTCAGAGATCTGGAGGGTCAGAGATGGTGCTCCTGCAATTAATAGGATTCAGTTGAGATTCTTGAGGCATCTTATAAGGATG
Source organism: Stomatorhinus walkeri (assembly GCA_026784285.1). NCBI lineage: Eukaryota > Metazoa > Chordata > Actinopteri > Osteoglossiformes > Mormyridae > Stomatorhinus > Stomatorhinus walkeri. Next base: position 11,471,661 of record JAODUD010000107.1, read on the forward strand.
TCACCTGACCAGCTCCCACAGGGTGGAGGCTCTGGGAAAGACCCAGGACATGGTGGAGGAATCCTATCTACCAGAGGGCCTTGGACACAGAGGGACCCCCCAGAAACAGCTGGACACTAAGTCTGACCTGCCCATCATGACCCCACCAGGAGAATGAAATGTATTTTTTTTTGCTACACATCTATGATGATGTAATACTGGGGAGAGGACAAAAAAAAAAAAACTAAGCATACCAGTTTCTTGTTTTATGACATAATGTTCATGTAAATATCTGCAAAAACACACGTGATGCCAAACAATCTAGTTTAAGTCACAAAATGCTTGTAAATTATTTAGCAGAATTTGACAAGTCAGAGGGACAATTTTGCCTTAATTAAATTAGCAGAACAGTGTCACTAATGCAAGGCAATTTTAATTGAAACAATCCCACTCAAAACCAAAGTAAAGGTAATATTTAATGCAAAAGGTGGAAACAGTGATCTGGTAACAAAGGACAGAAAGAGTGACATTTGGCGCTTTCTGATGTGATGGCATCTTTGCAACAGAACACCAGAAACAATTATCCAGTGTATCAATTTAACTTATTTAAACTTTTAAATAGAATCATGTTCATTGGTATTTACAAGAAAATTACTATGCACAGCATTTTAAAAAGTTCTATTTGCTTTGAGGTAAAAAAGCCTCTGGAAGTCCAAGGGTACCTACCTAACTGGCGAATCACACGCAAGAAATGTTGAACATATTGGATTCCATGATTCCATGACAGCCAGATTCAATTCATTTTTGAAAATTTAGGATACTTTAGTATTTGTGTTGTAGAGCCATTTCAGGCAAGAGTTTCGGCACAAAACAGCAGTTATCCATGCGATCTTTTCCCCAATGTAAACTGTCCAGAATAACCAAAATTTGCTCCTATAAAAACTATGATACTGCAAAGAATCAAATGGACATTTGATTTTTTTTTTTAGCTTTGACAAGTCTACAATAACCAACCATCAAGAAGAGGAGTACAATCACCCCTCTGGTTCAAAGCAAAATCCTGGAGCAGATTAGCTGCTTGGAATACTGACTGCTTAAAACGTTAATGATACTTCTTTAAGAACCCAAAGTTCAGTGCTGGTCCAGTATTCCTAAAGCTAGTCTCTATGCTGTGAAACTTCCAAACTGAAAGATTTGGAAGCTCAGAATCAACAGGCAGCAAGTAAGGGGGGAGAAAATTAACAGACAGATTGGCCACCTTATTTTATGTTTGAAAAATGAGGTAAAAAACAAGGAATGTATTTTAATACTTCTGAGTTACTGCTGATATAAATGCTACACAACAGAACAGGATATCCTACCCTAATATCGAATATAAGAGGTACAGCTTCTTACATACTTAAATCGGAAACCAAGCAAGCCTGCATCCAAATTTGCATATAGATTTTTTGTGGCATTTTAAAACAACTTTCTGACCTTCACTGCTCTGAAGAAATAAAAATGCACAAAACTGAATAAATTAGGTGGAAGGCGGAGCACATTGCATGTATTGTGGTATGATAATAAGACAGAAAAAGAATGCAGGAAACTACAGAGAGGTAGTTAGCTTAATCTTTACAAGGCCCCCAAGCCCACCTCACAGCACATTAATGTGTAGTAAGAATTATGACAGAGTAAGCAGTCCAACATCAAGCAGCATTTCCATCTGGTTTAAAAATCATCTCTCTATTCATGGCCCCAGACCATGTCCTGTTTATAAACAGCACCACAGAAACTCAACTGTAGTAACAGTAGGAGACACAGAGACTTCCAGGAATCTCCTGCAGGGCTACCATGTGGAAAAGAAAAAAAAATGTAAATGAACACTGGCTCATTGCGACATGGAGGTAACCCTACTCTCTTTAGGACCCGAGAGCGGCTAAGGGCGGTAACATCCCCGATGACCAGCCCCACGATCCCTCACAGAACCAGAGAGGTGACGTCACACTTGTCGCAGCGCTCCTCTGACTGTAGCACCAGCAGCTCACAGGCGGCCGCCCGCATGTGCAGGACCGGCTCCCGGTGCGGAATCTCCAAGGCGGGGTATCCCTGACACACTGAGTAGCTCTCCAGGTCCAGGAGCAGAGAGGTCACCTCCGTCGTGGAGGCCAAGCGGGAAGGGTGGGCCTCATACAGCCGGTGCGTGAGGAGCAGCGGCAGCTCCTGCACACTGATGTGGAAGGAGAAGTCAGGCTCAATGTGCAGCACGGTGTCGGCCATGGTAGACAGCTTGGAGCACTGCAGCAGCTGCAGCCGTGGGCCTGTCAGCATGACGCCAACCCAGTGGGCCGGCAGCACGGTGCGCCGCAGCGCCTCCAGCAGCCTCAACAGCTCCTGGTCCACGCCGCCATCCGCCGGGCTGCTCTCCGCCAGGCTGAAGATCTCGGTGATCTGCGAAACGCCAGAGAAGCAAAGGTTATCGAGCGCCGTGCTCGAGCAACGCCAGGCCGGTGGCGGCGTGGAGGAAGAGCCATGAGCTCACCACAGGCGTGACCTCCGCCTCCCCGGTGTCCACCTCCACGATCCTCACGTCGTCACCCACCGCCAGCCCCAGAGCTCCGGTTGCTGCATCCGGCAGGAGCGCGGCCGGGTTAAAGACCGCCTCTGAGCCCTGGGGACACGGGAGGTGCCAGCTGTGACAGCGCATCCACTTTTCAGCGGAACAAGACTGACCGTGCAGCCGTGATGGATTTGGGGAGTCCTCTGTACTCACTGGAGGAGGAGGAGGGGGTTGCTCAGCATCTAGTGTCCTGGCAGCAAAGTCAGTCATCTTCATCATTTCCAGCATTCCACTGTTACCCTGGTAACAAGCCTGGCGAGGGAGTAGCAGCGGGTCGGGCACCTAGGGGACCCACAACAAACATCAGCCAACACCATGTGGGCACTGCGATAATCCTCATGAGGGTTGACCCTCCGCTCTCACGCCCCAACAGCATGCAGCCCTGGGAGAAGCCCAACGGGAGACGGAGGCCCTGCCTGGACGGGGAGAGGGTAGCTGCTGATGTAGAGTGCTTCCGTGTCAAGTCGGCCGAAGCCGGGAACGAAGCTCGGCGCAAACATCGCCTGCGTGGAAAAAGCCGCGTGAGGAAGCTGGTAACCAGCACTTAGCGGGAAGCGGCTACAAGCACACGGCTGCAGTCAATAAAAGGACAGCTTACTCCGGCCATCTGGGAAGCAAAGCTGCCAAGAGACTCCACTCCTTTGTCGTTTATGTGCTCATCCTCCATGCTGGGTGCCCGGCCTCCTGTGGAGTCTTCATCACTGTCGTCGTCGTCGGTCACCCCAAAGTCCTCCCAGGTTTTCCTCAGTTTGCTCCTGGAGTGTCCTGCCCTCTTCCTGCGGCGCCCCATCCAGCCCCGGCGCTTAGACTGGACAAGCTGGAGGGGCAGCAGGTGTCGCTGTCACACACACACACACACACACACACACAGAGGGGAGAAAGTATATCAACTACAAGATCTTACGGACAGAATCCACAACTTTGAAGAAGTGCATACATACAAATGTCATGAAATGACCTGATAGAAGATCTGAAATTCTCAGTTTGGATAAATCCAAATGTGAGAATAATATTCTCCTGACAGCATTACTGTGAGAACAAACACCTCACCCTTTAGACATTAAAGGGATAATTAGCGTTTTCGGAAAAGATGAGCAAATATGGTTACATGCTAATTAACACACTCCCCCATTACTTGAGTTTTTTTTTCTGAAAATGTGCTTTGTGGTTCAGATTCTGACTAAGAATCCAGCTTTTAAACACTAGGTTATTTTCACAGACGCCCTCAAACAGGGCCTTCACTTCAGGGGGACTGGGCCTAATTCTGCAGCCGTATCGCTCTTCAGCGTCTCCGGACCGACGAGCACCATCCCCCACAGCAGCCGCTCACCATGGCCTGGCTCTGGCACTGCCGCAGGCGGCATTTCTGCCTCTTCTTATTGCTGCCCCCGAACTTGGGCTTGTCCATGCAAAAGTCGCATTTGCCGCAGTCCGTCGTGCGCAGACAGGCATCGCATTTCCAGCAGGCGCGCCGACTGCGCCGGCTGTGCCTCTTACTCCGGCCCTGAGGGGAGCCTGGTGGAGACTGACACAGGGCGCGTAAAGGATCGAGGAGGAGTAAAGGAGGAAGAGAGGAAAAGCAACAAGACGGGGAGAAGATTTGAAGGAAGACTAGAACAAGCTTGATTTTACCGTGAATCGTTAAATGTCTTCGCTCCACTAACTTCTTAACCCTCTGGGGTCGAGTGTGTCATCGGCGACGCAGCGTACTTTTCGCGTCTATTTCAGTTTATAACCCACTAAAATCTTCATGTAGAACCACAAAAAAAAAAAACGCTGTCTAAATCCGTCATCTGTCATTTTCAAAACGTCTATTGTCGGAAGTATTAAAGTTTTTAAAATTAGGTAAAATCGGCAAAAAAAAGTAAACCATGTCACCTTACTTTGTTTTACTTGCATCGGGGGCGTGTAGTGCCGCTCTCAGCTGAAGATCGCTATTCACATGGCCACATTCGCGTGTATTCAAATCACATTCGCATGATAATTTGATGTACAGCGTCTTTAAGGGGGGGGGACGTGGCCAGGTGACAATGGCACATTCATACACGATTGTTGCTACATACTCAATGAAAGGAGCCAGAAATAGTGACATGAGTTAGTTTTATCTTATTTATCAAACTTATTTAACAAACTGCCAGCATTGCTTACTATGTACCTTTTATAATGTTTCTGCAAGTGTTCCAAACTGCATTTTGCAATGTCTATACTTTGATGTCAAATAACAGACTTCTGACATATTTACAATATACATTACAATTAAGATTAGTGTAATGGCAAAATAAATGTATAAGAAATAATTTATTTGCCATGAATTCACATCTACCCCACGTAGTCTCTTCACCGGTGTCCCTCAGGGATCGGTTCTTGGCCCTCTCTTGTTTTCCCTCAACACCCAATCTCTTGGTGAGGTCATATCCTCTCATGGCTTCTCCTACCACTGCTATGCTGATGACACTCAACTCATC
>JAODUD010000107.1:11486964-11533294 GCA_026784285.1 Stomatorhinus walkeri
ACACACACACACACACACACACACACACACACACACACACACACACACACACACACACACACACACACACACACACCAGCATGCTGATAGTGACCAACAGCTTGTAGTGGCTGCTCAGAGCTTTGCTGACTTTACACAGCTTCGTAGCCAAATTCTTGCTGTGTGACCCCAGGCACGAACTCCGTGTGGAAGCCACACAGCCAAGACATTATTGCAGAGTTCATGAGAGAGTTATCAGACAGAGAGAGCCATCTGGAGCCACATGCTTCTGAACTCAACACTCTACTGTTGGTGACCCAGGAGGTCTGCATAACAGCATAACATTCATAATGTCATGGAAACTTTCCAGCCTGAACAGAAAAAGTACTGACAGAAAATACAACCTGACAGCTGCAGCAGAGATTCCCTCAATGCAAAATCCCATGGTGTATCATCCAGTAATGTCTAGAAGCAGTACTTACTTCAGCTTGTCTGAATCAGTCATTCCAAGGAGGAGGAGCTCGCCTGACCATTGTTCCAACCAGCAAAAGCAGCTTCAAACACAAACAGCAGCAAAACTCTCATAGCAATAAACAGGTCAGACAAGATGCTTTTTTCCCCCATAGCCACAAACTCTGGCTCATTCTAGTTCCTAAGCCAGTTGGGAGATAGAATCCCTCCACTGTTTCCTGGGGGGGTATGACCCTCGAGAGCTGTCCAGGTGGCATCCTTGTAAGATGCCTTAAAAAAAAAAAAAAACACCCGTAGCTGGTTCCTCTTGATCTGAAGGAACAGCAGACCAATTCTGAAAACTCTCCAGATTTAAAACCCATCACCTTGCAACAAGGAGTGAATTCAGTAATCCAGTGGAGGAAGTTTTTATTATTTCGGCCACTAATACTTGCTACCTTGATTTTTGGTCATAAACCACAGATCAGGATCAGGAGGGAGACTGACCAGTTAACCGGCGTCATGCAACTTCACTTCCACTTTACCAACGCACACCTCCTCAGGGCCTGTAAATCTGAAGTCAGCAAATCAATCTACCTGTCAACTTCATATTCCCTATTACCATGAACATGAGCTCAAGGTAGGGCTGCACGATTTGGGGAAATAACAAATCATGATTTTTCTGACAGAAATTGCGATTACAATTTGATTTGGGATTTAATTTTTTTATGTCAAGCTTTAGTTCAATATTCAGTGTGTAGTAATTTCAATACATATATGAACACTAGAACCGCCTTTTCCAGCGCCAATGAACAAGCAAGAACTACTTCGGTGTTTGCAGCCCTTTTGTTTGCACTATTGTGTTGTTAGCTGCTGTTATTAACACTGACGACACTCAAAAAACCATAATGTTCATAACAGAGTGTGTGTTCTATCCTGAAACCGTAAAGCTGGAAATTTTTAAACGTGGTATACATTTTATAAAATACTGAATAATTAGAAGCCGTTTCTTGGTGATTTCATGTTGGTCGAAGTTTCCGCTTTTTAGCTGTATACGGTTATTTTCTATACAAATCAATTCAGGTGAAACAAAATGTACGTGTTCATGGTTGCAAACGCTTTCAGACTCTTACGGCAAATCTATATTCCATTCTTAACTTAAAATTAGCTGCATCAAAAATGTTACGGCAGTTTGCAAACCCTACAGACTATTTGCAAGGTAATAAAACTTACATACATGTAAATGTGTGTGCAGATCAGAGAACAGAAAATCTTACTCCATGCAGCTGACCAAAGTTGCCAACCCTGCATTTTATTTTAAATGAGAAGTAAAATGCAGTTTTCGACTGAAGCAGCTTATCATTCCTTTGCTTTGTCACTCGGACAAATACAAAACGAATGATTAAACATTATATGCGTCTCTTTTTGTATGTTCTCTAAATAAGACCGTGTGCCCATACCCATAGCAATTAAAGCGACCTATTCTCTTAGTATTTATTTAAAGCAAGACTTATTTAAAGCAAGACTTATATTACTGTTGTGGGATTAATCTTTGTAAACACTTACATTTAATAAGCACAAAAACATATGACAAACATGACTGTATTGTGGGTTTTACGGCTTTTTAGAGGTCACCGACTCCACTGCTGTGAGAATTACTGACTGACTGTCTCGTTGTTTTGATGATACGTTGAAGTATATTACAGCTAGTTATACCAGCTTAATGAAAATCATCAGTAAAGGGAGAATCAGTCTAGTCATAAATCCCAAAAGGACTGATGCCGACCCCCTTCCCAAAGCCCGCCAAATGGATGGTCAGTCATTGGTCCAGGAGTCAAATTCCTGGTCATCCCTATTCATAAACTTTAGACCATAAAACCCTGGCACCTCAGAACAAAGCGGATCAGAAAGACCATCAGCCAGAGCAGAAGGACCATCAGCCCAAGAGGGGCAGAGAACATCAGACCAGGAGAAGAGAATCCCACAAGAAGCCCTCCAGTGAAGCTGGACAGAGAACTGCAACCAAAACAAAACTTCACCGAGAGAAAAAATCCAAGGGGCTCCACTGCACTGCTGCAAACGCCTTCCTGAGTGCCGTCATCCCATCAGCTCTGCAACCAACTGCCAAGACCCCCCCCCCCCCACGTTTGTTGTTTGTGCTAGGTGTAATGTCCGTCATATGTTAGTTGTAGTGTTAGCCAGGAATAAATGCATGTCTTTTACGTATCTACAGTCTCCGTTCATTGAGTGCTCACAATAGTCCCTGCCTCTGTGCAATTTGGCTACAAGCTCTGAAGCCTCAAACTCACCTGAAATATCGCGAGACTCTCTCTCATCGGCCGAGAGAGGAGCTTCGCTACCGATCGTTTACATTATCTGGTGATGCAGCTCGCTGGATGAGCCTTCTAACCCAGGTTACCAAGCGATACTGGTAATTAGTGAGTCCCATTTAAGTCTCACATTAACAGACTCATGGGGATATCGCAACTGAGTTTGGAGGAGTTGACCATTCGGCATAGCAATTGCTTAATAATCAGCATTAAATAATAATGAATTAAAATGTAATTAATTTCAAAACATATTGGTGGAGATATTAAAATTTACCTGAGCTAAATTCCTACAGCAGCTAGGACTATCAAGGACTTATTTAACGCCAATAACGGACTGTTCAAACTCCTGCATTCAGGCAGAAGGTTCCGTGTCACTAAGGCCAAGACGGAGAGACTCAGGAGGAGTTTCCATCCCCAGGCGATACGTCTCGCATGCCACTCTCCCGGTCATAGTGTTATGGTTATCAGTTCAGCCTTACACTGCAGTGCTGACACTGCACTTTTAAAACTGGCTATAAGCATTTTTTTCGCACAGTATTTCATTTCTTCTTGTAAAACTGGCCAACTACCCAGCGCAGCATTTCCCAATCCAATTCTCAATAACCCCAGTCAGTCAACATTTTTGCTCCCTACCAGCTGGTATAAGTATGTTGGGAGTTGGGAAGGAGCAAAAAACTGTGGACTACCAAGGATCCCTGAAGACTGGACTGGAAAACACGGCTCTAGCAGATAGTTTTTCCATCTCTTGCACTAGCTCAGACTCCTTCCCAACCAGAGAGGTAACGTCATGCATTGCTAAAGCCAATGGCCACTGCCATATGTCTGGGTACTAGCAACTCATGCCTGCTTCAAAAAGTTTCTCACACAGAATGTACAGTTATTTTTAAAAAATGCCGCAAATTCTCAGATTCTTCTTTAGTTCCACCTCAATTGGAGGTGTCAGGACCAACAGAGAATCCATCAGACTTGCTAAAACACTCACTCAAGCAAATTTCACTTAAAGGTTAATGCAGCAAGATATAACAGCATTATTCTTAACAAAAATATGTTATTTATAAGCAGCAGAAATCGTAAAACTAAAAAAAAAAAACAGAGAGCCAGTTTGCAAGCGTGTTGTTAGTGTGTTGTAACGGCATGCAGCCGTCCGTACTACAGCCTTACCCTTCTGAAGATAATGCTGCTCTGGGTAGCATTCTGCTCTTCCGTGGCTGAACAACAGAACAAAAAAAAAATAAATCATTTGAGTGTGTTAATGTTTTGTCAAGTCAAAGTCAAATTAATTTTGACTTGAAATGATTCTCTTCAATTTATAAATCCAACTTTGAAAGAAATTACATATACATATATTTTTAGTGAGGTGATTTTGTTGTGAAAGGTGCTATATAAAAATGAAATATATATGTCTCCTTTACCTTATATTTCATTCTACTTTTATAAATTCCATATACGATTGAATTAATGACATTTACATGCATATCAAGTGAACTTCCAATTTTTACTCTAAATATAATTGATGTTTCAGGTAGAATGCTGCCTTTAAAACGTTGGTTTGGTGGAAGTGAAACATTACATCTTAGCAGTGATGCATTCATATCCTGAATTTAAGAGTTAGACAACTGCAAAAAATGTACCTAAAATGCAGTTTCTTTCAATAAAGTGTTCAACAAATTACACAGAACAGAGCAGTCTGCTAAACAGTGCATAGGGTCATATGCTCATCTTTCACACAATTCTCAGAAAAAAACCATATAAGCACATGTGTACGTTTTATACTTTGTTATGCGGCATAGTGCATTTTTCTGGTATGACTATCTACTGGATCCTCTAGATCCGCAGTAGGTACCCATACGTGCCAGTATCCAGCACCTTTTCCATCTTACCTGGTCTCTGATGAGCCATGCCTGATCTCAGGTAGATAGTAACTCATCAGGTAGGACAGAAAACCTGCTGCATACCAGCACTTCAGGATCAGGGGTACCTAACCGTGCTTCAGAGTAAGGATGGCCCATCCTGAAAGGACTTCTGTCTATGCGGGTTTTAGCTGCAAATCCCTAATTAGATTATTAATTAGATGACTGATTGGCTGAAGTTTGCTCACATTTAGGTGTGAACAGCTGACCTAAGGATATCCCAAAAACCTGCATACATCCCGGCCCTCTTTCTGGATAAGATTGGCCATGCCTACTGTAGAGGATAAAGGCAATAAATGCAAAGCCAGTCAGGGTGAACACTGAGGTGAAGCATTTCTACAGGAGTATAATCTTTTATAAAGAAAATCCCCCCGCTGACAGACGGCATTTCTGAATTAAACAAGCAGTATAATGATGCATGACCACATGCCACAAGTGAATGCCTGCGGAAGGTTCTCGAGGGAACTGCTTAAGGAACTTTTCCACTGGACCATGTACCGTACTTTTGGTACCTTTACTTTTCCTTTGATACCAATACCAAAGGTTCCAGTACCAAAGGAGCCAAAGCAGGGGTGCTTTTCCACCGTACCAAGTACGATACATTTGGTAGAGTACCTTTGGTACTTTCGCTTTTCCATTGATTTCTGGTCGAATACCAGCATAGAAAGTGCTAAACCAGCTGATGTACTTTGGGGTGGGACTTGAAAGGCTTTCTTTGTCGACTGTCTCGAAGAACGTTGCTTTTGCACGAGCACTGCACGTGGCGATAAACTTTAAACTGATTTTTAAACATACAAGAATCTATAAAAGGAATAATAATTAAAATTGCAAAGCTTGCCAGGTTTTTGTCCTATGACAGAGTAAAAATATTTTAGGAAAAATAAATGTAACCCCCCCTGTGCCATACAGAATTGAAAAGTGAGAAAAAGCCCGATGATAATATAGCTGACTGGCAATATAAGAATCGCAGTACATAACATGCAATGGTATCGCATATCATCAGGTCCTATAAGATACTACAGTAATTTTTAGTTTTCAGTACCAAATCCCTGTATCGTGTTGTGATGTCATTCAGCGACGGTACCAGTTTTTACACCAGTGGAAAACCAGCACCTTTCTTGAAGTACCAGAAGTATGGTACCTGGTATGGTGGAGACGTGCCCTTAGACTGAATTAGACTAAATGTTTGAGCCTGTTTTAGAGGTGGGTTTGTATTGGGTTTTAGAGGCAGGCTATTCGCATTAAAAAAAATCAACAAAGAAAGCGCTGACAAAGAAAGCCCCACCCCAAAGAACCGAAGTACCAAAGCAGTACCAAAGCAGTACCAAAGCAGTACCCCAGCTGGATTGGCAGCGTCTGTACTGGTACTCAGCAGGAATTCAATGCAAAAGTGAAAGTACTGCAAGTACATTTGGTACGGTGGAAAACCGCCCTTAGTGGCCTCATCACCTTTTGAAATGCTCACATATATTTCAACAACTATTACTCTAATACTACCTGAAATCAGCACACTAGAAGATCCAGTTACACAACTAGAACTCTAACTGTAGGTAAATGATAATGGTATGTAATGTATAACCTGGGACATGTGCGTAAAGGTGAACACATATTTACATACGTATGCAACTGGGACATAGAGGTGCACCATCGGGCTCCACAATCTCCTCATCGTGGAAGGAGGTTCCACATTTTATACAGGTACTAAAAAGATTTTTAAAAGAATGTCAGAATTATACAAAGAGAATTAAACAAAATGTATGAAACTTAAATAATAACTAAACGTGTAACAAGAGGAGAAAGAAACTGAATACCAACAGCTTGTACTAACCGGGGAAGAGACTGCGATGAGTCAAAGAGCGCGAGCGCTCCATTGAGCGGCAGTTCAGAGTTGCAGGGCGCAGACAGGGGGCTCAGAGCTCGATTGGGGGCACTGGACACTGGGGAATTCATGAGACTCTGGTCCTCCAGCGCTGGGTTATAGTTTCTTTCAGGTGATGAGGCAAGGCTCAGTGGGATCAGTGAAGGGTTCAAGTATGGCAGATTAAGGGGAGGAACGTCCCTGCTAGGGCTGGAAGGAGCACTGAACCTCTGGTGAGCGACGTCTGTGAGACAAAGGGACAGAACGCTGGCCCTTCTACGCAGCGGTATGCCGAGGGGGACAGAAGCGCCTTTTACGGAGTGAGGGGAGGCACTCGGAGAGCAAAGCGAGCCGGGAGAGGTGCTTTTTCTCCGGGTGGCTGGCATTAAGCGTGGGGACACAGCCTTCCGCGAAACAACCACCCGGGGAGGAGTGAACTTCTGCATGGGGGAATTTCGGCCAGAGGTGTTGGTGAGGACAGCGGGAGGGGTGCGGGAGCCATCCCAGCTGCCGGCCGTCTCAGGAGTCAAACTGGGTCCCGATGACGCAACGCCTTCCTCTGTGGTGACCAATGCAGCGCTTTCCTCCTTGGCAACTGACGCAGCGCATTCCTCAGTGGCGTCTGACACAGCTCCTTTCTCGATGGCCGCTGAAAGAGCAGTGACCGATGCATTCCCCCCCTTTCGTCGCTGCAACAGAGGGAACAAATTCAGGAAGAGAATACCAAATATTATCAAACACACCGAAGCAGAAGAACTGCACTAGGATAAACACATCATGAAAACATGGCAACATACAACGTACTTCACTCAAGTGAAAACCTTAAGCTCTTGTGTAAAACCAATAAAGATTATGATTTCAGAGAACAACATAAGTGATTACCTTCATCCCCCTAATGGCTCCGTCATCCAAAAACACTCCAGACTTGTAGTCAAACATGGTAAGGTCAAAGGACCCTGCAAGGTACTTGGCCATCTCGATTTTACTTCTTACACGTTCCCCTTCAGGACTAGAGCAAAAAGATATAGAACCAAAACTGTATGCAGATTTTCAGCATCCTTACAACACAAGTCACATGAGAACTATGGCTGCAGACAGTATTTACCTTGCAACTCTGACTGAGTTCACAGGTAGGTCAAGTTATGTTTAGTGCCATAGCTTATCTGATGTTGTAAACCTTTCATTACACCACAGTCACATTTTGATAAGTTTTAATCAATGCGAAGGTGGCCTATATGAATGAAATCATTAATACTTTGAAAAATTTACCTTTTTTCACAAGACACTGCAATATGTAAGCTTATACACGACCAGTCAAAAGCTTTTGCATATAACAGGTTTTTACCACTTTTCCATTTATTTCATAAACTGCAGATTTTTTATTCTTGTTAAGCATTGAAAAGTTGAATAAAGAACTATAAAGGAAAATACAAAAAAAGTTTACCTCATGACACGGAAAGAGTATGCAACAGTGCATGTCTGACATCCTATTAACTGGTTGTGCAGGAATGACAGAGTCAAATTTTAGGCTGTCATTTAAATGCACTACTTAACGTTCATTCCATGAAACAGAGCAATATTTAATCTCCCATGTAGAAAGAACCCCTTGAATTTTCTCTAACTGCTAAGGGAGGTTACTGAGACGAAGACGTGACACGTTCTTGCTAGTAAAGGTACTCAAATGGTGAACATGCTGCAAATTTACTTGTTAGCAAAGAATAAAGCGCAATTGGTTTTGCTAGTTTCATACCAGTGCCTGCCTCATTTTCATGTGTGAACGTTGTCAAAAGAGCAAATGATTTTGCGCCCACTTCATGCTCGTAGGAGGTGTGGCTGGACACACTGTTGAAACGTTGCTATTTTAAGGCAGGCTAAATGACATTTCGCTTTTGAGTTATCAGAATTAAGCTCTTACTGTAATTGAAAAAACATTTAGACTGCTGAAAATACGTTACAGATATTTAGATTAGTCAAGTGGAACACAATAATGCAGCCCTCAGAAGGTCACAACATTCTTTGTGGCATGTTGTATGTAGCGCAACATTGTCATGCATGATGGATGTATGTTGGACATAAATGAGGACACATTAGAGGACTTCAGAAGGTGTGATGCTGAACTGCATGTGCCGATGCCAACAAAGGAATGTACGCCGGCAGCAATGCGGGCAAAGAGGGATCAGCTGGTAGAAGAGCTGAATCGTGTGTAGTCTGGTAAGGATTCTAAATTGTGAAAGGTAGGACCGGAGCCTATCCTGGGAACAATGGGCGCAGATGGGAACCAACCCTGGGCAGTCGCCAACATACCACTGGGCGCACACTCTCACATGACTACAGGGCCAATTTAGACTCGCCAATCAACCTCTTCTGCATGCTGTTGGAGCGTGGGAGGAAACCAGAGCCCCCGGTAAAAACCCATGCGCACATGGGGAGGGCGTGCGAACTCCACACAGAAAGGACCTGGGACCGAACCCAGGACCTTCTTGCTGTGAGGCAGCAGCGCTAACCACTGCGCCTGGCGGTGTGTCCTCAACTTCAAATTTACTCGCCATCGTGCGTTCATTCAAAACGAAAAACTGACGTATGACGTCGACGTGAATGCGCAATGACATCTGACGCCGAACTGACGTCATAAAATCACGTGATATCACACCAGTTTTTCGATTTTTAACTGATTTGCGATTTATCATTACATCCCTAATACAGAACCAAAATTAAAATTAAAAACGCACACAAGCATAACTAAGTTCCCTTTCCCAGCTGCTGTGCTTGTTTAGCAGCAAGCTTCTGATCTCCTGTCTTCTGACGTCATTATACCATTTTCAGCGCTGAGCAGACGATCAGGTGATGCCAGAAAATGAGGTCACACTTGGTGCGACATCATCTCACGCCTGCTTCATCTCTTCATCTCGCAGGCACAATTTCACCTTGCACACGCGCACATCTGTTTCATCAGGCGAAGACTGATCTGGTTCGCTGAGGAAACGCGCCATTATAATAGCAATCTTCTGTAACTCATGCACTGTTGCCTTTCAAAGGGGAGGTGATGTACCATTCTGATTGGTTAATTGCATGTTACTTGCAAAGCATGCCTCTGAATAATTTAGTTAGGATAACCGTTTTGCGCCTTGCACTGGCACAAAGCCTGTTTTTTTCGCCGTCAAAATAGCTGAATGGATTTGGACATGCCCATAAACATTACTTGTGCCTTGCGTTCTACGCTTTGTGTTAGATCATCAAAATACAGCCCTCAGTAATGTATCGTATCGTAATTGTATCGTAATACTACTGTACTGGCAACCCTTGTGACCATGGAATCGTATGTGGATGCATGTGCCCTTGTGTGCGTGTGCGTGTACCTTTTGTAATACGTGTCTGTCTTGCCTACACTGAAACCTGATCGTCGGAAGACTTCTTTGCGTTTCCACCCTTCTCCCAGCACAGGCCAGTCCGACCAGTCGCCGTCTACATCAGTACCCCGCCGCCTGCGTCGGAACCTGTCGTGCGAGGACAGATATGGCGATTTAATTTGATATGCTCAGTCCTTCATTAATCCCAAAATACATAAATCAAATTACTACAAAATATCATACATATAAATTCTTTAAAGGTATCCGGGAAACATTTTCCTTTTGTAAAGCGTTGTTGGTCGACAGTATCACACCTTCAATTAAAAAAAAAAAAAGTAAGTTGTCGCTGAGTTCTCTTAATTTTCAACTCCTAAACGCACCCCTATCTAAAGTGAATTGCATACACCAGGGTCTCAAATATTAAGCCCAATTATAAAAACTGAACTCAGATGATTTTAGAAAACACACTGATTTGAAAAATCTTACAAAGCTTAAAAGTAAAAAAAAACCTGCTATTCTTCAATCCCCTTGTGAAAGCAGTGAAATGCTCCAGGAATACAATAACCTGAAGCACTGTTAGATTTACCATGCTGGGAAATACAGCAGTATGCGATGGCAACTAAGAACAGACAGAATAAATTAACTGCTGGAAGGACTGTAGAAAGCACACCACCAATACTCCAATAGCGACATGCCGGCACAAAGACGCAAAAATCAGGTGTCCTTGCAACACAAGTCATACGATAAATGAAGTTGAAGACAGCATCTCAGATCACGCCTATTTCCATTGATGGGTATTTTGTGACTTTCTGCATGGTCATTACCTGCTTAAATGTCACGGAATTGCTCCTATCACACTTTCTTACTGCGGCCGAGATCACAGGTCTCGTTCTTTACTGCCGCAATCGGTTTAGCAGGCTAAATCAGTTGCTACTTTGATAGTATTATTACATTTAAATGGCTGACATGTACTGCTACTGGTAGCTCCTGAAACAATCACACTCACACACCTCCTATCTAACGTAGAAAACCTGAGAAGTAGGATTACGTAGGACAAATAAGCAAATAAGCCATTCAGACTAAAAACAGAGAAAAGTCTTTGTACCAGACAGGAATCAAATAAGCACTTCAGCATTTCTACTTACCGGCCATTGCTCTTCATTTTTAGGGCATTCTTTTTGTCCTTGATCACAGTCTGCCTTTTTCCATTTACCTGCCTCCGTCGTCTAAGTGGGTTCACCTTCCACATTTGGTTGTCAAGCTCTTCGGCATCGTCATCTTCCTCCAGGGGCTCCAGCCAGTCTCTGGGAGGCTGATTCAGGGCATTCGATTCACCCCCCGCGGGGTCTCCCGATTCTGCTCCCGCATCCTCCTTGTGGTTGAGGGGCTCGATCTCCACGACCTCTGTACCTATGGAAGGCAGCTGGCTCCCATGCAGGACAGATTCCTCCAGGCTCCTCGTTATGCCATTACATGCCACCTGCTCTCCCTTATCTTGTGCTACTGCTGCTACATTGCACACCTGCCGAAGTGCTGTTGAATCTTCTCCTCCCATAGTTTCTTCTCCAAGGCCATTTTCCTTCATAGATTGCACTGATAATGCCTCATTCATTTCCAGTTTCCTGTTTCTGCCGTGATGGCCTCCAAGGTCTTGGATAGACTCATAAATCCTCAGTACCCTATCTTCTCTGACACCTCCCCAGCGATTCACAAGTCTCCTAAGCCCTTCATCTATATTAAATAGGGTGCTTTTGGCATTCAGCTTACATTTACAGTATGTAACAAAGTCTTGAGTTGTTTGGTTATATGTGCTAAGGATTTTCTTTCCATACCGCCGGCAAAATCCTGAAGGAAGGAAAATATCAAGCCTGAAAGGGAAAGAATTAATAAAATTCTTATGATTAATAAGAATATTAATGATTAATAAAAGTACACTGCAGTAAGACTACACAAATCCACAGCTCAATATTCACCTCCAGTCTGATACATGGACACACCTGATTAAATGGCTGTTTTTATTAACAGTAATTACATTAATAGCTAAAAGCCTGTTCAGTGTTAGGTGTTTTTTCCCCCAAGACAAACGGAAATAGTAATATTGATGTTAATAGCAAAATTGTTACAAATTAGGAATCTGCCGCTAGTGTGCAGCACTTAGATGTCAAGTCTCATTAAATGTTCATAAAATTCATTCTTATAGTAAAGACCCTGGCAATAATTACAGCAGAAAATCCTTAAGCTATCACTTCTAGAAAAGAACACATCTGGCAAGCACATCTGGCCCCTTCTCAAACTGGGGATCTTATAAACACTAAAATATGAGCCAAAATCAACTCAAAGCAACAGTAATAATGGTAGGGAAATGAGAGACACTTAACCTTTTCTTAAGGGTCTTTCTTCTCTCCTGGAAGAGTGGAATCACTTCCTGTAGAACGCCATTCTGGAGGGCAAGAAAAAGATCAAAATTTCCTTCTAATAAATACAAAATGGAAAAACATTGTGTGACGACCGCACTGCAGGTCGGGTGAGTAAGCAGACTGGAGGCAGCGTAGTCGTTCAAGCAGGGCTTTATTCTCCGTGGAGACGGAGCACAGGGCGAACAAACCAGGGTCAGGATGAACAGACGGGGTGGCAGACAAACAAAATGACAGATCTGACCACATTCACTAAGACGCGGACTAAATACGTAACAAGACCGAAACGGGTGATCAGACGCATTGACAACAGGTGGTTTCCATTGGGAGCAGATACAGGGTAGCGAGGGGGCGTGGCACACAGGAGGCTCTGACAGGCGGATCGCCCCAGGGAAGGGACGGACAAGGCAAAACAGTACCCGAAAAACAAGTCAACGAGGAACGGGGAACAGGACTGACAGGCAAAACTGACACAGGGGCATGAGCCAGGACAACAAAGTACAGAGGATGGGGACCGCAGACAGGCAGACAAGGAAGGGAGACAAAGGCGGAACAACGGGAGGCGAGACAAACGGGCCAGGGGTGAACGGAGGAGGCACAGGGGGACAAGGAGCAGAGACGGGAGGAACGAAGGGGTCAGGAACAAAGACAGGGGGCCACACAGGGAAGGGCGGAGGCCAAGGGGGAGCCCAAGGGGCCCAAGGCGGGCGACGGGCGGTGGCCGGAGGGACACAGGGAGCAGGAGGGGGCCACAAGGGGGACATGGAGACGGGACGAGGGACAAAGAACTGAGGGACAAAGGGAGTCGAAGGGGGAACCAGGGGAGGGGACGAGGGAACCCAAGGGACTAGGGACGGAGGGAAGGAGGGAGGTAAAGACACGGCAGGCGAGGCCACAGTTCAAGCCGGCAAAGGCGCGGCCGACCGACGCCTCGAGGGAGCAGGGACCGCAGGGGCCCGAGGACGGGCGACAGGACACCGCTGGGGGACCCGCAGGCGACCGAAGGGCCGGAGCCCCTGGCGATGATGGAGGCCCCGGAGCCCTCACCAGGGCAACCGAGGGCGAGCCAGGGGGCAGGGTGGGCGGGACCCGGACCCTACGCCTGTGCCCTCGCCCCTTACGGGACACTGACAGGCAGGGGAGTTTACGGCGAGGGCCGGGTCATACCCGGGGCGGCCCCAGCAGGGATATCGCCGAGGGGTCCCACTTCAACTCCTCCTCCAATGAGGAGGGAGCAAAGGAGATACTGTCCGGGACCTCCTCGGGGCTTGGATCCAGGGCTGGAGTCACGGGGACAGGAGTCACGGGAGTAACGGGGGCAATAGTCACGGGGGCATTAGGCACTGGGGCAAGGGTGTCATGGGTCTCTGGGGCCGGGACAGGAGTCTCTGGGGCCGGGACAGGAGTCTCTGGGGCCGGGACAGGAGTCTCTGGGGCCGGGACAGGAGTCTCTGGGGCCTCTGTGGCAGCAGGCGCCATCGAACGCGGAGGCGTGGCCTCACCCTTCCGCCTGGGGGGGCGTCGACTCGACGGGGGTACAGGCAGGCGTGGCATCCGGAACAGGCGGGCTGGCGAGCTGGGCATCCGGAACAGGCAAGCTGACGAGCTGGGCAGCTGACGTAGGCGACGCAGACGTGGAGGCGTCCACGGGCAGGGCGGCCGCAACAAGGTAGCCTGCCCCAAGGCGAAGAGTCAGAGGACCCTCGTCCTCCAACTTTTTCGCCTTGCGCCTTTTCTTCTTTCGGGTGCCGAGGTCTGTCCGCGGAAGTCCCGTTTCCGCGGTGACAGTCGACAGTTGCACCGGGAGGGGAGCGAGCGGCGATGACTGTCCCGCCGTCACTCGCTCCTTCAGCCGCTCGAATTACGTGCTTGCTTCCTGAAGCAGATTAGCTTCGGCGAGCGGGGCAATCCCAAGGAGGATGTCCCGGCTCCGGCAAGCGAACGCCCAGGATATGGGGTCCGCTTGCACCTCCGGCCGCTCCATCCACGCCAGTACCTCCAGAAGCAGGACGTCTTTTTGGCAGTCCACCAGCTCGAGGTAGCCGGCCGCGCTCTTGTTGGGGAGATCCGTCATTATGGGATGACCGCGCTGCAGGTTGGGTGAGTAAGCAGACTGGAGGCAGCGTAGTCGTTCAAGCAGGGCTTTATTCTCCGTGGAGACGGAGCACAGGGCGAACAAACCAGGGTCAGGATGAACAGACAGGGTGGCAGACAAACAAAATGACAGATCTGACCACATTCACTAAGACGCGGACTAAATACGCAACACAAGACCGAAACGGGTGATCAGACGCATTGACAACAGGTGGTTTCCATTGGGAGCAGGCACAGGGTAGCGAGGGGGCATGGTACACAGGAGGCTCTGACAGGCGGATCGTGACACATTGCTATTGATTATTCATAATTACCGTGATGATAACACCGTGACATAAACCTATTTAAAACTACAATAACAATTAACCAAAATTATGAAAGAGAATTTCTCTACTAAGCAAGCATAAATTTTTTTGTACAATAACCTGAAATAACATGAATAATCAGCAACAATAGGTGATATTTAAGTTTGTAATATTGTCATGTTCACACAAAGGTTTAATGCTCATCTCTTCCAATTCCAAGCATTTTAGAGTGAGGCTAAAAACCAGAGTGGGTCAAGATGGAACTTGTATTTAGCGGATGGAGTTTGGCGAGGGAAACCAGGTTGCCACGGTGACAATATTGCAGTACGCAATACAAGCAGAGGTACAGAGGGAGACCAAAAAAATGACGCAGAATTCAAGAACTGCAATGCAGCGATTGACAGTCCAGTGACATTTGGAAAGCTTAAACTGAAATACGTTTACGCTGAATAAAATAATTTAGAACTGAGAACATAAATCACATAATGAAAATGTGGACTTTACATTTATTGACCATATACTCACTAGCTAGAATTTATATTTGTTGGCTTTTCTATTTGGCACACCCAGTATACAGTAAATTTGTTATTCCATTACATTATCTAGCTTAAATACACAAGACCCAGTCTAGTTCTTCTTCTTTATTCCTTTAAGTGTGACACAGTTGGATGGCTTCACCGTGAAATATCAAGCAAGGGGGGTGCTATCACTACCAGACAGATCTATATTTGTGTTTTCAAATTAGCGATCATGCATTCAGGTTCTGACACATTATACACACATTATTATACAATGTTATTAATATCACTGCAAACAACTGATATTCCAGTACATCTATGAAAGTACAGTATATTATACATGATTGCCTATAAGAATTTTACCTATAAATAGGTAAAATATAGTTAAACTAATCATAAAACGTAAGGGGTATGGTTTGTTTTTCTTCCTATCTAACAGAACACATTCAATAAAATTATACTGAACAGACAATTTAACAGAACAAGACTAGGAACCAATTCCCCTTGCTACATTTAACATGTTAATTAAGCAGCTCTCTGTAATGAAACGCAAGATCCAAATCACCTCCATCTGTACAAAGGATGCTCAATGTGCGCCAAACCATGTAAACTCAATATTACTACAGCGCTCCTGAATTCTTGCAATCTAGTTACTGCTAATTACTTGCAAGGCAAATACAGAATGTAACTTTTTGAATAATTTGAATATATTTAACACCGATACACACAATTTCTTCATGTATTTAATAATCCCCCAACAGTAATCATCCAGAGAACAAAATTGTATGGCTTAGTTAAGTTAGCTAATGACTGCTAGGAAATAAGTGGCATTATATATTTTTCTAGTTTATGTCAGTTTAAAATTATGCACCATAAGAAAGGAAGAGTTAACGGATGACCGGCTTTAGAAGCTTGAGGAACAAAAGAGAGTTTTGCATGCCACCAAATACACTACAAATCCTCAACTGCTTCATTATGTCACTTTACTGCATTGGTAGATGACACAGTACTGTTGTATTTATTGCAAGAACTACAGATTTGCTTTTATTGTAATCTGAATTTGTTTTTTCCCTATGTATACATATAGCTTTATGCTAACTTAGATATTTCATAGGCTGGGAAAGTGGCACCTTTCAAACCTTCCAGGTACATTATCAAATTTGAAATCCTTGTCTTGTACCTCTATACTACAAACCTTGTTCTCTGCCTTTACTATGAAGGGCGCAGTTGTATACAAATTGCACGCCACATCTACATAAAAAACACCTCCAGAGCCTAACCAGTCATTAATCCAGATAAATACATTTATAGAAATGATACGATTGGCTTTGGAGGAACTGAACTGACAGTGCTGTCACTCTAGCTTCACACACACACCCCCCAGGCCTGCGTTCCCACTTGACTCTCCCTCCAACTTATGCTGCCATAGCCGTATCGGCTGAAGCTTACATACCGAATTCATGCAACTGTTCGCACTACCGCTAGTCTCCCCTACTTTAGCTAATGAGCTTTTCACCCCCCCCCCCCATCCCTCCTGGGGTGTGTTGCCTGGAGACCTGAAAAAAACAAGGTATTCTTCCTAACCTGCTGCCGGCGACGCCTAGACCACCTGTGACATCCTTCTGGCTGGCCCGCCCATTTCTGTGATGTCATCCCTTCCTTCCCTGCTGTTGTGCCTACTGTTCATCCAATCATCAGAAGCAGCAGAAACACCCGCCTGCCATCACTTGCCTGTCCCCGCATTGAGACTCAAATCTTAAAATCCTAACTGGTACAATCTAAATTTGATCATTTTGTTCATTTGACTTCCTCTGCCGGCCCCTGGAGGGTGGGCTCCCCCCAAGGCGCCTTCCTTCTGGGGAGTTTTTCCTTGCCACCCTCACCTCTGGCTTGCTCACTGAGAGCTTTGGAGAGGAATAACGTAAAGTAATTTGAGACAATAAAATTTTGCAAAAATGTGCTATACCAATAAAACTGAACTGAATGTTCAAATACCAATTTTATATGACTAGTGGTCAGTGCAATTTCACACCCGGTAAAATTGCCTATGTTCATCTGGTTGGTAATGTTTTAATCTTCAAAACTTTTTAAAAAGTTGATTCGATTATATATTGAATTAATTTAACTATATAGGAGGTCCACATGTGCAAGTCATATTCCAGTTTAATTAGCAGATCCTAAATTTAATCATAAATCCAGTACTTTTAGCTGCAGGCTTTTACAATTCAGGTTTGAAGTACAGTGGTACCTCAGAACTCGAACTTAATCCATTCAGAACTCTGGATCGAATCCTAAAAACTGAGTTGTGATCGAATTTTCCCCATAAGAAATAATGGAAAACCAATTAATTGGTTCCTGGCCATTTTTTTTAGCATTTAAACACAAAATGAACCAGATAAAACAAGAAGCATATACTGTATTAAACACATCTAAGCATATTTATCAAAACAGTAATTTGTAAAGTAAGAAAATAAATGTATCCAAATAATGTGTAAAGTTAAAAAAATAAATGTGTCCTGCCCCGATCATCCGCTCCTTCAGTGTGCCATGCCCCCTCGTTAACTTCGTGTGGAATCCCGTGTGATCAGCTGTTTCTGGTTGTTGTCATTAGTCCTCTGTATTTAGTCCGTGTTTTAGTTTGTTTCCCCAGTCCGGTCATTGTATTGGCCGTCTGCGTTTTGCCTGCCTTACCTGTAATTGAACCCCATATTCCCCGATACCCTGACATCTGCGCCTTTGTCTCCATTCCGTCCCTACTCGGCACGACAATATTACTATTATTAAATGTATTCATGGTTTATAATTAATATTAAAATGAATAAAATCATTTTTTAAATGTATTTTATTACTGAAATAACTATTGTTACTGTCTATCATTATCTAAATGTATTTTTACCGTCTAAATATATGTATTCAGTAAACATTCATATCAGCGAATGTGAGGCTGAGTGAAGCTTTACTTTTTGTTTCTGCAGAAAGTTACTCATTTCCACGTGCATACAAGTTATCTTAGGTCGGCGTTCACAGTTTGACGTCTGAGATTCAGATCGAGCTCAAGGTAATTTCTTCTCGAACTGGTTGGTTTGACTTAAGTAATTCGAGTTCTAATGAGTTCGAGAACTGAGGTAAAACTGAGGTAAAACTAACCTTTTTGAAATTGAAATTTCTCTATGTAAGTGAAATTTTTTAAAGACACTAGTTTGCAATAATATTTTGCATTGTAATCATTGTAATTATAATTTATACATAATTATACAAAGATTCAGCTAGCAAACCATACTCTTATACCAAGGAATAGTGGTTTTAAACTAGTCACATATAACGCAAGTGTAACTTAGTTTTTTTTTTTATTATTTATGTTTATTCTTGCTAAAATGTTTATCTAGCTCCTTTTTAATACTTTTGCATTGAGAAAAAGATTTCGGTTTAGTGAATCCAACAGTAAAAATTTGGGCTGCCAAAGTTAACACATTAAAGTGGGCAATTAAGTTTAATGGGATTATAAAATAATGACCTGTTATTTTAATGTACACACACAGCCTACTGTAAGACCCTGTTTGGGGTCAGGACAATAAATTTTACCGAGTTTTCTATATCACATTGTTCATCTACTCTTGTCAGTTTTTTGGATTTTTGAGGTCCAGGGGTGGGTTTGGCCCCTTGGTCCCAGTGAAAGGAAGTCTTAATGCTGCACCGTTTGAAGCCATTTTGAACAATTTCATGCTCCCGTGTTTGGAAGGGACCATCCCCAAACTGTTTCCACAGTTACAAAATAACTGCCCCCCAGAGCACAAAGCATGGTCCATAAGGACATAGCTGAGCAAGTCTGGTGTGAAGGAACTTGACTGGCCTGCACAGAGCCCTGACATCAACCCCAAAACACACCTTCGGGATATCAGAGTGAAGACTGCAAGCCAGACATTCTCATCCAACATCACTGCCTGGCTTAGTGCTCGGTGGTACAGGTCCTCGTCGACTTACGACCTATCCAATTTACGACCAATCGACTTTACGACGATGATCACAGCTCGTATGTCTGGCAGCGGAAATGTTGCCCAGCTGGGCGTACGACAGTTTGCGCACCAGTTCCCGGCAGCAAGAATTGAATGGATGGCACACGATGTGTTTCGTCCATATCATGAAATTTATGAGGAGAAAAAGAAATACAATTCAGACAAAGCTCACCATGTTTATGAAAAAACCAACTCCAGCAACCCCACTTACCCCGGCTGCTGCCTCAGATGACGACATCGACGATACGAGAAAAGTATGATGTATAACAATACATAATGAACCAAGAAAATTATGATAAGGTATGACAAACATTTTAATAACAATACACTACTGTTCAGTAGGCTATACATATGCGACTTATGACCAAATCGTGTTACGACCAATCAATCGTAACCAATCATGGTCGTAAGTCGACGACGACCTGTATACCGAAAACCATTTTCGGTCCACAAAAAAATCATAGTAATTATATTGTATCATAAAAAATGATGCAGCTAAGACACCGGGCTAGTCTTCATTTTAGTCGCGATAATTTTGACATACAGGAATCGTAAAAAGTAAATAAAGAAAAATTATAAAAGTGATGACAGGCTAAATGGCACACATCTATAGCTAAGCTCGCATTATTGGGGAAGTCCATAAAACCTGAAAGTCCCCCTTTAACACATGAGTTTTTACATTGTAGTCCTTCTGTGCAGATATTAAACTCCTGCTTTGGAGATACTGTCAGACTACTGCGTTTTCATTCACGCATGTAATGAAGGTTCTGTCCAGTTTTTAGTTTTTCAGGAAGGATGAGAACTTCTTTGCTATGTTTAGAAGTGGAATGGTTTTTGTTTGCTATTGTTTGGCTGCTATAAAACACAGTTCGTCCTATTACTACTATTACTAGGTTATTACTGCTGTCATGATCCACCCGTCAAAGCCTCATGTGCCACGCCCCCTCGGTACTCGTGTCTCTCCCCTAATGGATCCCAGCTGTCGTTAATTGTGATCATCTGTTTTTGGTTTCGTTCTGGTCAGTTTTAGTATTTAGTCCGTGTCCCTGCACTAAGTGTCAGATCCGTCATTGTGATGTTTGGTGGTGTTTACCCAGTGTGTCCTGCCAATAAACCCCGTCCTTTTGATATTCCTGCCTCGCGACGTCTTGCTTGCTTGCATCCAGGCACGCTGCACCCGCAGATCGTGACAACTGCTTTCAGTTAACAGATTAACCTATTTTCATGTGCGGATTACTCTGATCAGTTGAATGGTGTTTTCATGCTGCTCAAATGCATGTATATACAGTAAGTGCAAGTTAGCCTGACTAAAATCGCTGTGTGTTGCTGAATTGTATTCAAATAATCTCCCTCCTTGAAATGCCCATAAATGCATATACAGTCGTTTTTACCGTTTTGATTTTGACCAGCAGATGCACAGGTCAATTTGGCGAAGAAATACCATGCCTCAGTTAGTAAGATGCGCTAACTGTTGCAGTCGTTTCCATTGCCCTTTGTGCCCAGTAACAATGTTTAAACCGACAACATTACTACGAGCCCAAAGGCATGTAGATTCACACGCAATTTCATTCCAAGGTATGTCACCTGTAGAAATTCTTCAACGCTGTAGAATGCTGCATAGTTATCTATATGAAGAAATATCTGACATGCCGAAGATAAGGAAATGGTGGTGCCTAACTGATGAGCAGTGGTCTGGAAACGTATGTATGTGAAGCGTTGTGTTTTACATTGAGATACCTTCGGATGTAGAATCAGGTGCACTCTCTTTGCAGTGAAGGAGTTTTTTTTAGATATAGAATACCAGGTGAAGCCCAGCAGGGAGTCTGAATAATATATTTTTGTTATTTTTAAGGTGATATTCCATTAATTCGTCAGTGGTAGTGCATTCAGCTAATGAAGAGGTTTTGCATATGCGGGTATTAATGACACCACTGACGATACAGCACTGACGATATTGCACTGCTCAGACATGGACAGAGGTTTGCCTTTTGAACTGAGGAAGCTCCACGCCTACTGAAAGCGAACTTGGAGCCTCTCTCAAGGGTGAGCACTCCGGCTGTTCTCAGACCTGGTGGGCAAGCTGTGACTGACCGCTCTACAAAGTGTAATAGTGGTGTGTGTGTCCCGCATTTTTCTCAGGTGGTTTTCCTGTTGACTACCAGCTGCACCTGATTAACTTATTCGATCCCTGATATTCACTTCCAGGGTCATTCAAGAGTCACGCATCATGAGGGACCTCTGCAGTGCTGTGTGCTAGATTCGCAAGAATCACTCCCTCTTCCGTGGAAAGGTGACAGAACCTGCTGTTCTCCAGATGGAGGCTGAGGATCAACAGGGAGATCCTGGAGGGTCAAAGTGGCAATAGAGATGACCCATTTATGTTTATTTTCATAATAGGGCAGATATGGAAACCTTCCTCTCTAATTGTGTTGATGGGATGGGTCTTAAACGTCATGCTTTGTTTGCGTAATATGAATTGTTTTCCTCATTCTCTTATTCTGTTCTATATATATATATATATATATATATGTATAATTAAGAATTGAATTACTTGTAATTTGATAAGTACAAGCTACTTTTAAAAATATATAATTCAAACGTGATAAGCACAAACTATTTTTAAATCTTAAATCTTTATAATTTAGAAATATATGCATACAAACAAGTGATAACTGAACCATTTTTAAACGAACTAAAACTAAATTGCAGCTGCTGTAAAGCAGTAATGTGTGCTTCAGAGTGGATCGGTGACATCATCTGCCTGTCAATGGATGCATCATAGAAGATATCGATGGCTATGTGCCTCAGTGGATCTGTGATGTCACTTCCTGCATGTCAGTGGATCAGCAGCCAGACTGTTTTATTTAGATCCTAATTCTGTATGCACCATCCTACTTCCACCGTATTGCAGAGTAATCGATTAATAATTTTTTTAATTGATGCTTTTAAATAATCAACTAATCGAGTAATCGTGACAGCTCTGATATAAACTTTACTGAAGAATATTCCAGAAACGATCTTGCTCATCACAGTTTGGAAGTCACTGACCTGTACAATATTCCTGGGAGGTTTTCTAAGATATCCACAGAATACTTTTAGACGGCAGTGTTTAAAGGAAGGTAGCCGCTGCCTCCATTCTGCCCTTGCTGACCTCTATCGTGGAGGTCAATTTTGGGTGAAGATGTCCACCTTTTAAGATGCCAAACCACCTCATTTGACACCATGTTCAAAATCACTAATACTTCGTTTCCAGCAACACAGTGCCGGAGCTGGTGTCAGGTTTTCTCCCAATCCAGAAATGGTTCTGTACATTTCCGACACAAAAAACTGGCACTAGTCCAGGAAGAAAATGGCTCCTGCACGGCAGCACAGAAAAGCTTGTCTCAGAAATTGGAACCATAATGTCAGTGAAAGTGGCACCAGCTATCGCGTCCAAATCTTCAGCATACCTGGAAAACTAAATCAGTTAAGAATTGAATTTAATACCAGCAGTTAACAAATTGCCAGCTTATTAGTGGAATAACATTACATTGTTTTTTTTTTTTTTATTCGGTGGAAAACAACATTGCTGGTCAGATTTACTAATGAATCACAAACATGGCACAGTCCGAATAAATAAAATATTGCAGCACCCAAGTGGCAAGGAGATCATGAGGCGGACAGCAAATTTAAATTTTTAAATTTTAGCAAACTTTTATTGTGCGATCCTTAAAAGGACAGAGGTAAAACTGCAAAGGAAAATAAACCCACACAAAGACTGGGGCGAAATACCACTTTTACGGAGACAAAAGCTGACAGGGCATACAAACTAAGCACTTTCATACTCTGAAAAGTGTAAGACTTAAAGGCTCATTTTTTCAGCTTATAAAAACTTATCTTGACATTGTTGTTGAATTATTTTTGTGCTTTAAATACCAGAGGAAAGATGCCATTCTCATCTCCAAAACTAGGCAACTCCCAGCAGAACAGCCTATATGGATAGACAGCACTAATGTGAACTGCCGCTTTAACATGACGCCTTAAATGAATTAATATAAACACACAAAATACTTAAAAATATTTAAAACTTAATATGTTGCCTGAGTTTCATCACGTTGTGTTAGACACAAGCCGAGAAGTTAATTATGTCACAAATGTCCCCTTACAACTGTAAACGTCCCCTACTTTGAAAACATGAGATTTGCAACTAACCTGAGGAAAGGCTGCAGTCACTATTATCAATGGTCTCCACAACACAATTGTCTGCCCATTACCAGGGCCAGTGACACCCACAGTAATGTGGTTGGCAGGGAGTCACACAAGATGTCAAACACGGTACATCCCTCTGCTTTCAAGTGTATTCCGTGCATCACCTGATGCTTCATTAAATCTAACGTGTTCCCCGCTTTACATGCAATTGTTTTTAAACATTTGTTGAATCCTCTCACGTGAAATACAGCCACACTTCAGACCTTTTACCTATAGGCATTTTAATTGGATTTAGGGTAGCTACTAGCCAACGGTAGGCATCCGCTGATGTCAGAACAAGTGTAATGTTACCTAGTGAAAGCACATGAGGCGCAGTGATGCTTGTTACAGAAGTACCAGACAGCAAATAATTCAGATGACAGTGCAGGCATTTAAGTGGCACCAAAATCGGTGTTGTGTCACAGTCCAGTACATAAGACACCTCTGCCATATTGGCACTGGGTTTCGGTACCCAGCGCTAAAGTCCAGCTCATGCTTCACTTTTCCATGTGCACTTTCGGGCTGGTGACAGTTATGTGTGCGGCAGCTTGCGTTCATGCTATATTGCACCAGACCAGGGTCCATGTATTGCAACAAACAGAAATACAAGTACTGTAGTGAAAGACGTAAAATTTCATGAACGGTTTTAAAGTTACAGGTCAAGGCTTGAGCAACATTACAGTAACAAACAAAATGACTTGTACCACGGTATTTTAAAATCCTTATGACAAAATCAGCCAGGACCCTCACTCCCCTGCTAGGCAAATGGTAAATGGACTGCATTTTATATAGCGCTTTATTCCAACGATTATTCCAATGATGCAGCTAAGACTAGCCCGGTGTCTTAGCTGCATCATTTTTTATGATACAATATAATTACTATGATTTTTTGTGGACCGAAAATGGTTTTCGGTATACAGGTCGTCGTCGACTTACGACCATGATTGGTTACGATTCACATTATTCCTCTAATTCACCCATGCAAGGTGCCAACCTGCATACCGGGAGCAACTGGGGGTTCAGTGTTTTACTCAAGGAGACTTTGAATATTTACAATATTGTAAACCTCAGTATAATATTTAGGCAGTATGAAAAATTAAAACATGCGTGTATTTCCAACCCTGCTCATATAGCTGGTCACCATAACTGCAACAACAATAACAGCTATTCTTCCTCCAGTGTTTCGTCGTTGACCTCTGATCTGTGATAGTTGGAGCTGCCACCAATTGGAAATACCTAATTAATTATCTTCCACGTTAGACATAAAAATTTGGGCTACAAGGGCACCAACTGCAGCCATCCACAGGCAAGACAGATGATGAAATTTAGATCACTTCCCCTCGTGCACAACCGAAACACATGCGGAAAAGATAAGTATAAATTGACCTTAATGCTCAGCTGAACAATAAGTGAATCTCTTCATTCATTTGTAGATGCAGGATTCATTTGGAAGAGTAGGCTGCATGCGTTAACAAGCAGGTTACCCAATCAAGTGGTCATTGAGTATTTCCAATATAATAAACTTAAATATGTTGCATTGATTATCCATTTAAAACAATCATTGAAACGAGAAAATTAAGTCTAAGCTAAAAGTTAAATAAATGGGGTATAATGCACTGTGCCAGATTTTTCTCAGAAAACTTAACTTATACAAGTAGAACTAAACAAAAAAAGAAAAAAAAAAACATATGATGAATTAAATATACATCAATCCTAAAATCATCACTCTACATCAATGTAAATACACATTTCTTATACATTTCATGCGACATGTAAACAGCCATGCTGAATCTGGGTTCTCCTCAGCTGGTGCTAGCCCTTATGTAACAACTGGCTAACACAAAACGAGCGATTTCTGTCTGTGCCACTGTTTTGACATGGTCACAAAACTGCAAGCAACCGTCCCCAATATGTGACTATAACTTTGTCAGACAAATTATTGGGGCTATTTCATGTCAAATACTGTCCTTATTTATGCCACCATTCTCATTTGAACAGATTTACAATACTTATTTTTACTGTTTCATAATAACATTTACAATATCAGAAAGTGTACAGCTCTTAGAATACGCGCAACAATTATATCTCAATGTTTCGCAAAATATACGAAAAATTACGAAAAACAAACTTGGTTTATGATCACTTAACATATTTAGCACCAACGAAATTTTAGGTTCATTACTTGCTTTGCATATGCATGCTACAGTTATTACAGATCAATGATACAGTAAACAGTCCGCGACCACTAGGATAAAACTTAAGCTAAAACACCAAGTCACAAATAAGGGCAATACTCAATGCCCAACACAACATAAAGTCGTCAACAACGATTTGGAAGCCAACTCTCGCGATATTAATCACGTCCAAATAAATAATATTAATTCGGGTTAACCCCTTAAAAAGCACAGTACCCGGTACGCAAAACTGAACGCCGTCTCAATAACGCGACAAAGCACAACATTCGTGTTCATCCGCCGGAAACTAGGTAGAGCAGTGTAACTAAATGTCTGGCGTGCATGTACCCTCCCCCATCGTTCCCCACTCTTTTGGACTGCTTCTGTCCTCTTACGCTCGACGACAGGAAGAAGCGATACTGAAAACCGTCGGTAAAATGTTGCCCAGCTCCCAAAAAAAAATCGCGCAGCCATTTCTCTAGCTTTTCGCTCTCATCTTCTGCTTTTAAAGCCGCTTTGACGTCACTGATCGCGAAGTGCGGCGCGAGCTCGGTGTCCCCACCGAAATGTTTTGTTCCCCGGTGCAGCAACAGAAGACATATGTGCATGAAAAGCGAGCGAGCCGTAGCTACTTACCGAAGACGTCTCCCTCCATCGGACTGTCCCTCCCTCGATCGCTCGCTCTCCTGCTGTCTCTCCACTGTTCGCCGACACGAAATGAAAAACTGAGCATGTGCGCTGCGCAGGGCTGCTGCGGGAGCTATAGGGTTTCAATTAACGCTAGCTGGAGTGCGATGTCCATCCAATGGCTTTCCTGTTAAGCTACCGCCTTTCCGCTCCGAAACAGAATGTGCCTTCGACGTGGAACGAATCATTTTTATTGCAGGAGCGTTTTTGCTACTCCACGTGATTAAGTGTTGAGTCTTGGTTGATAGTGATCGACGACAAGCACGTTAAACGCAAAAACGCACTACACCTAAGTTACGTTTTTGTAATTTTCACCATCCACTGTTCTCATTTTATATGCAAAGGACGGTTAATAAGTTTGTTCGGGCTTTTATAACAGTTTGTATTAAACAGTTAAAACTTGCCTTCAGTTAAAATAAATGCCTTCAGTGCCTTCAGAATGACTTATCTATCAGTGGGTAAAGCAACTGAAAAATACATGACTAATTGTTCTAAGTATCACATGTAGTTACCATTGTTCAAGAACAAATGAAATAAACTGATTTTATTCTCGGTTAGCGTAGCGACGATAACTCCGTTTCGCACCAAGGAAAATTACTGCATGGGCTGTATAGATGGTAAAGGACACGTAGCGTTAATCGTTATTGGACTTACATCGCTGTATTTTAAATGGACTGTTACCAGTCATTTTCTAAAGTTGACTGAATTATAAAAATTATAAATTATAAAATTGGTCTCCTATCGACGAGTTCAGAAACTTTGTTTCTTCTACACCCTTTAAATATGTAGGATAGGACTATTGTTTTTTACTTAATGCTTTGGCCAGTTAAGATGATATAATGAATGCTATGCTTTTGAAGACGATAAGCTAGCATGTTTATTGAAATTATAAACTACCCATTTGAATCCAATTAGTATAGCATGTGGCAAATTGAACCCCGCATACCTTTTTATAATTGATTTCTTTGAGAATTCTATGATGGTTCTGTTGAAACTCAAGCACCTCATGATCAACCATCAATACTTATAGATAATGCATTTCTTAATGTTTAAACAAGGTGAAAACAAATAAAGAAACTTGGTGACACTACGTGTTCGTTAACTTAGGATATAAAATGAAGTTAAGAAACATCTCTTCAGATGTAAGCTATTATTAGTAATAAGAAGACAGCGCGTACAGTCGCTTTAATACAAACGCAGATATAGTTTGGAGGCATCTATACGTGCAGTTTAACCAATTAGGCAAGCGTATAATGTTTATTTACAAGAACTCATCCCACAACTTTTTAAAATTCTATGTCTTAATGGAAAAAACAACTTCCAACATCACTTCTATCCAACTTCTACGTTTATTCTTCACTTAATTATCTAGATCGTGGCTCAATAAAAACTACTACTGATTCATAGGGTATTGCGCCAAAGAACGCACAATAGTAAGAGAAAACGTCAAACGGCCCATTTTACAGCTGTTAAAAGTATTACTTTGAAAGAGCCATAACCTTTAAAGTGTCTTTAATCCTAGGTCTAACTGTCAAAATTGGCTTGTTCAGTTCATCAATATGGCTGCCCTCGTTTAGTATTGAAATCAATGCCGCCCATGGTTTGGTTTTTATAAAATTTAGAGTTACTTTACTAGCTATATAGGTAAAATTAACCATGCCAAATAAGGCACACTATTTAGTCCAAGTTAACAGCTGTTTTATCGGTATCCTTTTCTTAAAGTTTATAACGATTGCCCTTTTCTCTATTGTCTTGTGACAAAAACACGTAAAACCTAGGGTAATCAAGTTACTTATGATCAAGGAAGGATTATAATATCATTTCAAACTCTGCTCAGAGATGGAAACTATGACTCCATTCAGCGATTTTTTGTGTGTTAAATGACTCGTTCCGTGAATACTTTTCGTTCCCGGGGCTGCTGGGTATTTTCTCCAGGAGAGGCGGTCCCTTTACGTCTGCCTGCACGGTATGACGAGTTTGCCCGAGAACGAACAACTTTCTATCGCAAAGTTACCTTAACCAAATGGATAATCACTCAATTGACAAAATCTGCGCAGTGACCAAAATCACTTCTTCAATTAAACGTGAAACATTTGGCTGAAAAAAACGAATCTGTCACAAGCAACACAACTCAAAGTATGAAGTGAGGATTTGCTTGTACGACTTGATAACAGCTTTTTACAGCATAACTTTGGGTTGGGCATGGGGGGTTAGAGGTCTCCATCCATTTAAGAGCGTGCGAGGGGTTGTTTTGATTATTGGGGGGCGTTGAAACCCCCTCATAATTTCCAATCATGAACATTTGGTTCTGGTGCTGATCCTTAATACCACATTGTCATATTATGAAAAAAACTAGCAAAAACACCATTTTTTAAAACTCAGACTTGTATGGCAGCTAGGTCACGCAGCATTCCATTTCAGCTACCATTAGGATGTTTCAATACTGTACAGTCTTACATGAATTGATGAAATGTATTTTCTGGAGGGTGGAAGAGGGCACTCTGCAGAATGTCACATTGGGCTTTAGAACATATAGGGCTGGCTCTGTACATTACCAAATTGAAAAGAATTAATTAGGTCTAAAATGAAAATGAGATTAGTTATTAAACAGCGCAACAACACACAGCTAATTAGCACAATAACTGACTCAGGACAAGGTGCAGGACAAAGGCAGGCACTAAAGTACACTGAAGACTGACTAACAAGGGGCAGGTGTGTCTATACAGAACTAAGGGCAACAAGAAGCAGGTGAGGACATTGTCTTTCACTTTATATATACAATTTTTTTATTCCGTAGAAATGACATTCAGCAGAAACAAATGATTTGTTTTGTGTTTGCTGACACTACAACAGCCCTGTTCTCCAGTCTTGTTTGGACCTAGTACACAACATCCCTGAGTTTCCCAAGCACCTCACATAGCCCCTGTCAGCTCTCCGCCAGTTTAGGTGAAAGCCTCTTTTTCCTGTGGGAGTTGTACAGTTACACCCAGTCTCCATGGTCCAGGGGAGAATCCTGGCAGTACAAGTCATAATCTCTCTTTTGTTGGGTGTTTGCCTCTGCCACATACTCCCAGGTAAGGGCATGGACAGACCTTATCCACTGCCAGCTCAGCTATAAGGGGCTCAACTGTGGTATGGAGTTTGCAGCCCAACATCAGCATTGTCAGGGTGAAGCCCAAGTACTCTAAACCGATGTCCTGAAGGCCCACAGACCCACCCTAAATGCTTGTCCCAATCATACTGGTGCTCATTGGTGAGGAGGGTTTGCTATGTGATGAGGTTTTGATTGAATCACTCCATGAAACCGTTGCTCTGTGGATGCAGCGGAGTGGTCCAGGTCCTCTTTATTCCCAGCAGCTGGCAGACCTCCACCATGACTACAGACTTAAAGTTTCTTCCCTGGTCACTGTGGAGTTCCTCGGGTACTCGAAAGCGACTCAAGAACTCACTCATTAGCTATTCTGCAGTTACAATGGTATTCTGCTCCATTATCATGTACTGTATGGCTTGAGTCACTTGATGAAGTAGTCTAGGGCTTCAAGGACGTAGCCGTTACTGGAGTAGTAGGGAATGGACCCAGAATATCCACCCCTACTCTCTCTACCGGGCTGCCAGTCTGCATTGGGTGAAGTGGGGCTCAGGAGGACTGTTGAGATCACCTGTGGGTGGTACACACGTTACAACAATGGAGATAGAGCTCCATGTGATGGCCGAGCCAATAGATCCGCTGACACAGCCAACACAAAGTCTTGTTCTCCCCAAAGTGACAGCACTGCTGCCTTGAGGGACTCTAAGACAAGCATGTGGTACAGGGAAACTTTTGGGAATGGGCTCTCCCAATGCGGGTAGAGCAGCCTGTTGCAGATCTCTAGGTTGTTCCACTGGGATCAGCAGGCCTTTGCAACCAGCCACTTAATTTTCCTGTCCCCATGCAGCCAGCCTGGAAGTCATGCTGGCTCAGATTTGAAAGCTCAATGGGTTGCTGGGGAGTACCAGTCCCGGGAGGAGAGATGCCTCTCGCCACCACAGGGTTGTCCTGGGCTGTGTCAGGATGGGGAATCTGCAGTGGATCTGTGGCCATGGTAGGTGCTCTAGGCTGATACTGCTCAAGCCATTGACAGTGGCCACAAACGCCCCCAAATGGATGTCGGTGTTGTGCATCCGTGTTGCCTTGGAGCCGGACTTGCTGGTGTTGGATGTTAGACTTGAAGACTTGTATTTTCTACAGCCACCTTGCCACCTGGCCCTCAGAAGTAATTCAGGAGCCAGGTTAACAAGGTGTGGTCAGTCCACAAGATGGACTAGCTCGCGTAAAAAAATAGAGGTGCAAGAGCATCAGTTTTGCGAACACCACCAGCAGCTCTCACCTTGTCATGCAAGAGTTCCTCTCAGATGGCTCAGGCAGTGGCTGTTATAACCGACGACCATCTCTCCCTCTGGATGTTGCTGGCCATCATGGAGGTCCGCCTTGTTATTGTCCACTTGTGGTGGGATGTAGACTGCCGAGATAATCACTGCAGTAAATTCCCGAGGGAGGTAGAACGGGCAACAGAGAATTGTGAGAAGCTCCAGGTGCGGTGAGCATGACCGGGAAAGGACAGTAATATTCCCAGGGTTACACCATCTGTTGTTGCAAAAGCAAACCCTGCCATCTCGCAGTTTACCGGACTCCGCAGTTATGTCTAAGCAGAATACAGGGAACGATTTTGCCGGAGTTATTGCGTGATCTGTCACATAGCTGGTCTGCCAGGTTTCGGTCAGACAGAGGATGTTGCAGTCCCTGATGTCTCGCTGGTACCTGGTTCTCACTCTGATTTTGTCCATCTTGTTCTCTAGTGACTCGACATTGGCTAGCAGTATGCTAGGCAAGGGAGAACGGTGTGCTCTGGCACGCAGCCTATTCCAGACCCCAGCTTGTCGACTCCGATATCGCCTTCTCCTTTGCATCCGGGGACCTTTGGCATTGCTGTTCTCGTCCCGGAGGATCTCTTGCGGCCACAACATTGTGTCAAGTAAACTAGTAGCAGAGATGAGAGATATGCATTGTTCAATGTCCAAAAGTGTGCCAAAGTCATAATGTGTTAGTCCTTGTGCACCATGAGCAAAACATAACGCGAAAAAGAAGCACAGTCGTAGCGGAGCTCGGCAAACACGACAACTCGGCAGCACCATCTTGTATCGTCCTGTATGGAAAATCATGTAGCACTTCTCTCATAAATATTAATGAGACGTCACCTACCACCCTGCAAAAAGGAAATTTGCCTTCCACCAGACCACCCGCACACGAGGCAACGTGGCTGCGTCTACCAGCAGAGCTTCGGACCCTCTGGAGAAACACGTGGCAAGAAAGGCTCGCACGCGGTCTTCCAAAGTTTAGGAATACTTCAGTCATGACACATTTTCTGCATCTGTACTGTAGCGGACGTTAATGACACTGTTTCAGCCGTTTTATATTTTCTGTTTACTTATTCTGTCATGTAAGAGTGAGACAAATTATTGTTTATGACCTACTCTTACATACTATAGCCTAAATCGTTCCTTGCTCACTGAAGTGAGCTTAACTAGGCTATAAGCTACCTTTGCTAGTGTTTGTTAATTAAAAACATGTTTCTCTAGTTATGAAATCATTCCATATCTTAGCATCTATTTCAACATTAAAGTCAAATTTGTGTACTGAAATAATTAAGTAAAAACTATTGCAGTTTTTATTAACTTCAGTCTAACATAGAAATCCTATTGAATCTCTTAAGATTTGTCTTTTTTATTCATAATGCTCTAAAGTTTAATAAATTTGAAATTGAAAAAGTTAAAATTGAAATGTTAATGAGAATTTCAGATTTGTGTGTGGGGGAGGGGGTGAATTGTATTAAATGACTAGCTTGAAAATTGTGTTTATTAATAAATTTATCATCAGATCAATCGAAAAATTAGTTGTTAGATTAGTTGAATAATCAAAAAATAAAAATAAAATAATCGCTAGATTAATCATTTAAAGAATAATCGTTTGGGACAGCACTAGAAAACAGCACGACCATGTTGGTTCATACTGCCTGACATCACACTTCTCCGGTTCCTGTATGTATGTTCTGTGCACAGCCGATGATGTTTATAATGCCTTTACAATTTAGGGAGAGTTAATTGTGCTCTCAATGCTTTGCCTGTGTAGAAATTTCAACGGAGGCTTAAAGACGCTTATTGTTCACAAGTCGCTATCAAAAAGCCTGAGTTGAGTCCAAGTAAAAAAAATAACGAGTTGTAAGTTGAGTCAGAAGTCTATTTAAGAACGACTCCAGTACAACTTGAGTTTGAGTCACAGACTTGAGTCCCCATTTCTGGTCATAGGAAAGAAAGTGTAGCAAGCTTTGCAGTTTTAATAAAAATCAATTTAAAGTTTACCTCTGCTTTTGCATGAGTGCTGCATGCCTTCTCCGAGATTTTCATAATCATTTTCATCCTTACTGTTTAAATCACTCATAGACGGATTTGTACAAAATTTATGAACTCATTTTTGTTTTATAAATAAGGAATATAATATTCATTATAACGAAATCCTATTGGTATATTTGCTACTAAACCAATAGGATTCATCACACTTTTTAAATTTCTTGTCACGCCATCCTGATGATGTATCTGTTCTTCCAACCAGGCGTGGCTTTCCAGAAATTGATCGATCTTTAGTGAATAACAAATAATGCAACGAACAATGTAAGTAAAAAATGAGTGATGTCTACGTGCATTTACAGAAACCCTTTGATATTTCTGAAGTAACTAATTAACATTAAGTATATAGTACTTCAACAATTGTTGGCTTCTCCCAAGCCTCCGTGTAAGAAAATCATAGTCGATAACAGCAACATTGGTTCCATGTATTTCCCCAGTCAGCCCAAGTACGTCGGCGCTACGTCGCTGATACGTTTTTTGGAGGTATATTATTATAGTAATATTACTACTTCCAGAGGCAAACAAACCATTTTCTAAACAAGATCCGACGTGATGCGTAGTCTTCCCTAACAAAAATCGACCTTCGACTTTAAAGCGACGATCCGACGTTAAGCGAGCCACGCTTTTCAACACCGCGACGATCCGACGTTTTCGCGAATAAAACGCAATAACATAAAAATAGGCTTGAAATGTGATGTTGCTCAATGGTGAGCAGCAATAGGAAAAGGAAGTGATACTTCTCAAAAGAAGCCTTAAAACGTCTTACTTTTACAATATATTGTGATAAAATAATTACTGCAGTGCTGTGCAGCATACTACACATAACGATAACATCACAGTAACATTCAGGGGGAAATCTTAGAGCTCCCAAGGACGTGTGCTTGCACCGTGAGGAGGTTATACACCAGACCAGTAGGTTCACACACAGTAGGAGTAGGTCATTACACAGTGTGTGAGTATGTCTGAAAAGGAGTGTTTAACACATTTAACCATTCAGAACATGAATTCAGCCATCAAGCAAAATAAAGTCACTTGTGGTGTATAACTGAAAGAATTGAGTTAAAATATTGTTCTTGTTGATTGTAGCTAATCCTTTGTATATAATGTAAATGTTCATTTTTTTTGTTCAGTTTTTTTATTGTGTAAAAACAACATGTCAGTGTAACTGCAATTCTTTGGGGAATTATGAAAATTAGAGTTTGCACCCTTTCCATATGCTGCGTGATTGACTTGTATTGTAAAATAAAATGCTGTGTCCAGTTTTGAGCAAATGTGTGATTTGCCTCATAGTTTGTTGTGACCTGAGGTGGCCCCCAAGCAGTTTTTATCGTATGGAAGGGG
Source organism: Stomatorhinus walkeri (assembly GCA_026784285.1). Classification (NCBI taxonomy): domain Eukaryota; kingdom Metazoa; phylum Chordata; class Actinopteri; order Osteoglossiformes; family Mormyridae; genus Stomatorhinus; species Stomatorhinus walkeri. The sequence continues at coordinate 11,521,053 of JAODUD010000107.1, forward strand.
GGGAGGTGGCCGGAGGTGGAGAAAGTACACAACTCAAAGAAAACATTCCTGGTCAAATATTACTCGAATAAAAGTGAAAGTTGTTCTTTCACATTTTTTACTTAAGTTACAGAACTGTATTATTTGATTTAAAAAATACTTAAATATTCAAAAGTACATATTCTTTTTAATGTATTGGGAAAAAATCGTCATATATAGTTTATCGTCAATCACCTTTATTTTTAGACAATAACTAAATATAATGATTTCGCGACGCCCAAGACTGTGACGAAGTGTATTGACAATTTCATAACGAATAAAAATGAAGCGAAAATGTTTGCCAGAGACGAGATCCAGTCAGAACTAATGTAGTTTTCATAAGGCAGGGGTCAGTTAGAGAAAAATTCTTCAAGCAAAGGTCCGAAAGATCATAATGTCTAACTATTTAGTGTGATATGTTTAAGTAGCCTATTAGTTGTATCAACATCTACTAAATAAAGGTAGGGGTGCATTTCAAAATAAGAGAAAATAAATAAAATGTGAAAATTGTGCATGTTTAAATAAAGTGCTTAACTTAAGCCGTAAAACCCTAATACAGTTGTGTCTATGTCATACATTTTAGTGTTCATGGATTTAAGTAGGCCTATTGGTTTTCTACAAACCAAACCGGTAATAAAATTGAAGTCTCGTTTTAATATAAACACATACAAACTTAACACTTTATTCACTGTAAGAGTGGGACATGAACGGTCTTATTATTTCGAAAAGATATAAAACATGACGTGTTTTTCTCATATTTGTTTTATATAGGCCTATTTGTCGGAGTAACAACGCAAACGGAATGACGGGCCGTTTCAACCTAAAACAGCGCAGCCTGTAAGTAAACCCCGTATTCCCCGATACCCTGATGTCTGTGTCTTTGTCTCTGTTACGTCCCCGCTCAGCACGACAATATTGCTATAATTAAATGTATTAATGGTTTGTTTTAATATTAAAATAATTAATAATTAAATTTTTTTATATTTAAAAAAAGATATTTTATTATATAATAATAATTACTGTTACTGTCTATCATTGTCTAAATGTATTTTTACTGTCTAAATATATGTATTCAGCTAGTGTAAACATGCACGATGCTGTCACAGCGAATGCGAGGTTTAGACTGAAAACATTACCCTGTTTCCGTGGAGAGGTGTACCACGTAACTAATTTCTCTGCGTGTACTTAGTTGTCTTAGGTCGGTGTTCACGGTTTGACTTCTGAGATTCAGATCGAGTTCTAGGTAATTTTTTTTTTTTTTGAACTGTTTGGTTCGACTTTTAAGAAATTCGAGTTCTAATGAGTTCTATATCTGAGGTACCACTGTAGTCTGCTTCTGCATTTAACATTGCTTATCACTCTGCTGAACTCTGCTGCATGCAGCACCAAGGATCAGCAGGTTCCATTAACTGGAGCTGGCCTTATATGTGAGAAGTGCATATCTTTTCTGCTTGACAAAAGGTAATAATTCTTCAAGTTGGGCTTCAAACACTCTGCTGACTTGTTGGTCTTCTTTCAAAAGTTGGACATGGAGTTGGAGCATTGTAGACAACATCCCTGAAGTGTTCCCCTTTTTGCTGATTTTTGTACTGGGCAGACTGGGGAGTTCATCTTCCAATACCCATACAAAATCCTCCACCTTTCCCTAGTTGTGGGTCTTGGTGACATCAATGCAGGGCCTGTCCCCATGTTTTATGTGGTACATTTTCTTGGCATGAAGTTTTACTTCACCGTACACCAGGGAGTGATCGGTGTCACAACCAGCACTGTAGTACCTGCATGTGACCATATCACTGGGCAAGCTGGAGCACCTGGTCAAAATCTGGTCAAGCTGGTGCCAGTGCTTGGATCGCGGATGTTTCCAGAATGTGTTGATGACGCAGAGACTAAGATGGCAGCAGAGTTCCAGTAGGCATTGCCCATTCTCATTCACCCTTTCAATGCCGAACTGAGCCAAGCAGGTAGTCCAAGAGTTGTAATCAACACCTACTCTGGCATTAAAGTCACCTAGGATGAACACATGGTTTGTTTTCAGGGATTCTTAAACATTTCCTGCAGGTCTTTTAAGTCTTACTAGAATTGCCTAGTAACCGCCTCCATCGAACAGGCCGAACCTTCTGATTTGTTTATTACTGAGAGCTGGAAGTAGTAAGACGCCATTCGGCTAGGAATGCACTTGGCAAAAACAATGGATTATGGTATGCAGAGAAGCAGTGAAGGCAATATGGCTACAGTCTATGTAAAGCAAATGTAAGTTAATTTAAAAATGGTAGTTGTGTGTTTTTATTTGATAATTTGTCAAATATTTTTACATTTTGAATGTGTGGATGTACAAACAGTTTGATTCTTTTAGATTTGAAAGTCGGTTCGACCGATTTACTGAAAATAACCGGTTCAAAAGAACAATTCATTAACACATCTGACACCACTAACATTCACTTGGATAGCTGAGTGTAAACAGTGTTTCTCACTAAGACCATATCCTGTTGTAGTTCGTGTAGTGCTTCTCTCCAACCGAAAATCATGCAAATACAAAAGCGATTCCACTTTGGGTATCAATCATGTTAGAACAGATTTACGGTGTTAGGTTCATTGGGCTTGAAAGTTGGCTGGTCTATGTTAAGTTTGGAGATTAAGATTGATATTAAGACTGAAGTGTTTGAGGTTCATGGTTTGTCAGATCCATGTGTCGAATTCTCCTTATTCATCTATGCCGAGGTAAAAGTCAAAATTTCATTACATTGCACCTTTAAATCTAATTTATATTTCTCAGGACCTGTTACATTAACCTGAAATATTGTTGTATGACAACCTGACATTTATAGTCGATATTCTGAATGAGTATGACCTTCTATAAATCTACAAATCCCTCACATTGAAAGAATTATTGTTTTCTTAAAATATTTCTCCATGCGCCATTATTTCAGCGTGTCCTACCTTGTAGGCGCCCCGTAGTTCTATAGGTCAAGAAAGCATCACTTTACAATCTAAACTCCACTTGTTGGAGATTAATGGGAGCATGAGGCAGAAAGAGCTATGATCCTTCATTTTTTTTAAATCTGACGATGGCTTCAGATGTACCAGGTCAGCTGCTCGTATCCATCCAACTGTCAATCCTCAATGCCCAGCCCTGCTAATGTACTAAAATACACTTCTATAATCTGCTCAACCTGCAATATGCATTTTGAAGAAATTTTGACTTTCTGTAACGCAGCTTCGTAGATTTCACCACGCACTTATTCACTTGGAACAAAGTATGTATGTATGTATGTATGTATGTATTCTATAACAAACAAACAAGTAAAATAAATTACTGCAGTGCTTACATTGATAATTGTAGCTAAGCACACCAACATAATGTATAATGTACTGTAACACTGCTGGGGTGCATGTCCCAGCATACGCTGTATGTAATTGTAAATAGCCCTTGTTGTTGCTGCTGCTGCTGTTGTTTAATGTTACTGGTTGCATTTCCCTATTGTCGCGCGTGTGTTTGCCCGTGTCCTGCGTGTACCCTGTCCGATCCTCGCGTGTATTTAGCTTACGTAAATCTCCCAACAAGGAGACCGGGAGCGGCTGCAGGGATCCGTGGAGCGGGAGCGGCAGGAGCTGGAGCAGCTGCACGGTGAGTTGGCCAGCTGGGAGAAGAAGCGCGACCGCCTGAAGCGCCCGGCCAAAGCGGCGGAATCGGCGCTGCGCGGCTGTGAGATGGTGCCGTTCGGCCAGGAGTCGTCGCGTCGCGGCTTGGAGGCCTAGCTGACCGAGACGCACCGTGGGCTGCAAGAGGCGGAGGTCGTGCTGCATGGCCGGAAAGTGAGCCATGCTCTGGAAGCCCAGCCGGCCCAGGAGGAGCACAGCAAGCTGGTGGTCCGACCAGAGCAGGGCGAGCGGCTGCGCGAGCCTCTGGAACGGGAGCTACCGTGCAGGGCCGCCCAACCCTGCGAGTAGGAGGCCCCGCGGCAGGACCAGCCTGCCCCACAATACCAGGGCCCTACTAAGTTGGGTAGGCAAGTGTAAGCATAGGTCCTTTTGGAAAAAACATTCATAACTGTGAGCAAATACGTCAACCTGTTGTTTGAGGGGAATCCCAGCGTATCTCATAAATCCACCTGCCACTGATACTCCCAACACCGGTCCCCTCACCAACATGCACCGCCCTCTTGATGTGGCATGCCAGGGTCGGCTACAGGTGAACCGCAAAATCTACACGAGCACTCCGAAGAGCAGGAAAGGCACTTTATGTCACCCGCACCCAGGATGGTGGCTCCCCACCCAGCAGAAAATTTTATTTGTCCAGGATCATGTAAATAACCACCATCGGAGAACAATGATCTGGTATCGCAATGCTAGTAATTTATTTTAGAAAACAGTGGGCTGAATGTTACGTCATAAAGAAGACCCCAAGTGATCTTCATGGTACAATAAAAAATGAGATCTAAGTCAAATATTGACAAAATTTACAATGTTCAACTCATGGTTAGATTGGCAGTTTCCATGTCAGGTTGTATAACCCATGGAAAACCATGAAAATATTGTAAAATGATAAACTGTTTGTTTTTAAAATCATATGCATAAACATATTAAGCACAAAAATTTGTGCAGGTGTCCAAACAAGTCTGTTTAATTTGAAATGAGCTCGAAAAGTCAGGTGGCTCCTAGTCATACTACTAATAATTAATGCAAAAACAAATAGCAACTAACAATATCTGATGCAATGAAGAAAGTTAAAATGTTACATTATGAAGGGTTTCACTTGGGGGGAAAAAAGGAAAACAGTGTCCGAAGTTCACAGTTTATGTTCTGTCATACATAGCTGCTGTTTTACTTAACGTGAAAGGATAAGAATGGCCTTGAGGATATTGTTCCATGTTGCATTTTTAAAACCAAATAAATTTATGACTCTCGCATATTATGTTGCACAAAAGCCTTAAAATGACTTGCATTCTTGTTGCATCAGTCATAAACATTGAACATAAACCGAAAAGGGATCATGAGAGGCAGTAGTGTTAGCATGCTAACAAAAACTAAGCCGATGTTCACAAACTAATGAAGCCCAGTATTGTCATCTAAGAGAACAAAACACAGGAACAAAGTCATTTTAACCTTGTTACCATTAACATGGGATCCCCACAAACTCAGGTACTGTACAATTCTTCACAGTGAGTTCCACTCTTCAGATGTTGTGTAACTGTTGTTGCTAGATGAAACTTAAACTCCTTTTTCTTTTAAACAATTTTGGGAATCCTAAAGGATCCTTTACCCGGATCCTGGATCCTGTCATGAGTTGCAACGGACCATTCCTGCTGCTGCAACTTAACATTTTTTTTCTCAGGTCACTGGTTAGAACAGAATAGTGATGCTGTATTAATTTTCTTTTCACCTGCCCCAACTTGTTCTCCATGAGACATATGCAGGTGAGAGCAAGTGTATTAATTCCTATTTATTTTGGGAGTCCAAATTACTTTATGTTCAGGGGAGTTAGAAATTCACAAGCAAAGTCTCACTTGTGCTATCAGAGATATCCTAAAACGGTAACAAAATTACAGGTGTGCTTGAAGACCTCATACACACTCCAGTTCCTTACTACCCGACAAGAATGCATTTCTCTTTTTTCCCCTATTTGTTACAGGACACATACAAAAAAGGCCCCTTCAAAGGATTTTTTAACCAAGCTGCTGAGTTTACTGTTTGTTGAAACTTGCCCGTACAAAACTGGGAACATATGCTCTCCTTTAAAACCTCGACTCTTAACAAATCATTACTAGCATGTTTGTGCATTACTGCAAGGCCCCTATATTCATTACAGCATGTCTTTTCAACCAGGAAATTAAACATAAAATAATCCAAAATGTCAACCAAATAGTACATCGCTTATACAAAACATCCATTTTTGCACATGAATGTTTCTCTTTAATGTAGCATACAATGGGGAGAAAAATATGATTACAAAGTTATCCTTTTAAAAAAAAGTGCACTGGACACAAACGGTCATAGAAAAGACAGTAGTTTTAAAACTCCTTATTTATTGTTAGGCAGTGTTTTGCAGTGACATAATGATTCACAGACATGCAACAGCTGGGAGTTTATTATGAGTTTATTATAATCCTTTCACTGGCAAAATTAATGACTTCTGATCTCCCAGCTTGTTTTCTATGAAAGTAAAATCATTAATGTCAAAGCAGCACATATTTAGGTAAATGGCCAGGATAACAGATAACAGACACAAAACAGAGTGTGAATCTGGGTTTAAAAAGTTCCTCCCCAGCATCAATCTCTTCCAATGAGCTTTCTAAGTACAAAATATGGAAAAAAGGGACACAGGTTAGCCAATACAGGGAATTATACTGACAAGCAATACTGAGGAGAAACAGCCAGGGCAGGGCAGACAGACCTTAGTGGAGGACTATCTGTCTTTGTTGCTGCGTAGGTCAGTTGTGACGGGGTCGTGCTGAATGGTCTGATGCAGCATGAGAGCCAGGAGTCCGGCCCGGTTGGTCATGGCTGTCCTTACGTTACGCTCCTGCTCGAAGAGCTCATCCAGCTTGTACCACTGTCAGCCGGGGAGAAGATGTCAACACGCACAGCAGGTCACACGGCACATTCCCATCACAGCACCAGAGCCATGCTAATGTGGTCTTTGCCCTGCAGCATCATTACGGCCACCAGGGAGCAGCACCTCCACGTTTGCTGGCTGGTTTACGGCATACAAAAAAATGAGGGGAGGGACTTAGAGGATTTAAAATACAGTTTATTTTTGGACAGCATCCATGGCCTGCTGGAATACTGGTCACGGATTAGAGGATGGGAACCCCTCCATTAAAGATTAAATTAATCTTTTCATAAGAGTATTGCTTTGCATAAAATAGCCCACCAATGTAAACTGCTGGAACGACAGCAAAAAAAATAATTTCATGCTATAAGCAGTCTTTACTAAATGATTGCTGCATATTTCAACCGCATTTCCTTTTTCAGGATAATTCTATTTTAATTTCATAAATCTGTGTCTGCAGGAAATGTCCTGCAGTAGTATTTACAATTACTCATCCTCAACACTGTGCCTCAGGTCCTGTGTGATTTTCATTAAATTATTGTTTAATGTAAAATGTTAAACACACGTAGGACCTCTTTTTATACTTGTTCATTGGGTGACGTTTAAAGTTTTAGTTTGTCAATATTTATTTGAATATCACAAATCGCTTGGTCATTTTCTATTTTGGAGAAAAAAATGGCTTGAAACTTTCTGGTCCGGTGAGTTGGGGAGCATGCGCTGATGCAACTTGTTGCCACTTAAACTGCGCTTCGTGGAATTTTTCTTTATGACACAAATATAAATGCAAAGCAATTTCGTTACTCTACGTCGAAGTCACAGAAAGAAAAATTAACTAGACAGTTTCAGGAAAAAGAGCAAAGAGAGAGAGAGACTCGGGTTAAAATGGCACTAAAGACAGAGAAGGTGCAAAAAAAGAAAAAAACTTCCTGGGACAGTCGACAAAAGCATAAGAAAAGACTACAGTCAGCCAACACACCCCAGGACACCCCAGGATTAAACAAGATCAATTAACAGGGCCTGGAATATAATCACTCACATTGTATAGTCCTTCCTATTTGGCAGGGAAGACAATTGCAATTAAGTAGCAACTAGATACTCCGAGTTTCTTTGCAATAAGGAAGATTAGAATAAGGAAGTGACAAAACATAGAATAGAACACATGCGTGCTTGCATGTGTGTGTGTGATGCTGCACTGACCACTCGAACTCGCTCCAAGTCCACTTCGGCCCTCCTGAGCTTCTCCCAGCAGTAGTGCTTGTTGCACTTGCGCTTGGACACTCTGCAGAACTCGCCGGTGGGTTCGAAAACGTTGCGGACGAGGGGACACCCGCATACCTCATCGGCAGGCACCTGCAGAGAGCGGCAGGAGGGGGGCACGAAGGTCAGCTGAAAATGGTGAAAGACGGCAGGTAGTGTAGCCGTGGGGGCGGGAACTGGAGACGAGGTCCTCGGCCTGGGACACATTCGGATAGCCCACCTTGGGGTCTCTCGAGTGTTCCGGGCACAAGACCTGCAGTCGCTTACAGTAGGTTTTGCTCTGAGGGTTGTAAACATCACAGAAGAGCCTTGTGGCGCTGCAAAGACATTCAAACACAACTATTACGACAAGGAAAGCATCTCAAAATGGGAGAACATTCCAATTAATTTGCATAAACACAGTTTGTGTTCTAATGACATCCCGAGTATTTCCCCATCCTCTTCCCCCGTTATCAGACACAGACCGACGCAGATCAGCTGGACCCTCCTCAGGAAGGAAAGCCATAGACTCACTCACCCTTCAATCCGCGTTGGATACATGGATCCGAAAGATGTCTGGCTCTCATACTGCCCAAGGAAAACAGATAGACGGGGATGAGAACACACACCTTCCCGGAGCTTCACAGACACAGAAACTTGTTCACTATTCACTTTAACCGGCAAACCGGAAGCGTGGCAGGGGCAGAGCAGACGTACATGCTGACAGTAGCCCTCGAACCCCGAGTCCCTCACCTTGGCGTAGCATCTCTCCATATGGCGAAGTGCCACCTTGGGGTTTATGGGGTGGCTGCAGGAGACGCAGAAGATCTGCAGGTCTGTGTCGTCGCTGTCTCCCTCGTTCACCTACGGGACGGCAAAGTTGATCAGTTGACTTCATGGTTGCTTTAGATCCAGAGCGACCCACCTCCCAGAATGAGCTACACAGTGACATGGGTGATGAACTGGGAAGATGCTGGTTCACGACCCACTTCCCAGAATGAGCTACACAGTGACATGGGTGATGAACTGGGAAGATGCTGGTTCACGACCCACTTTCCAGAATGAGCTACACAGTGACATGGGTGATGAACTGGGAAGATGCTGGTTCACGACCCACTTCCCAGAATATGCTACACAGTGACATGGGTAATGAACTGGGAAGATGCTGGTTCACCTCCCAGGACGTTTTCAAGCATGATACCTGACTGGAATTCTCATTAGAAAATTCTGCCTTTGGTTAAAATAATTAAATAATGAAAATCAACTATAACTTCTTTGGGAATCTAAACAACCATAATAAAAATGCAATTTTCCATTTCTTTCTTTCACTGCTTTTTCTTAATGCATCTCCTTTAATCTATGTGGGCCGATGATACCATCTGTAAATGCGATGTTTGTGTGTGCAATAAAAGCACCTGATATCTAAACGAATTACACACAAAGACACTGATTATGGTGAGGTGAAATGGATGCATCTCCCAAAACTCATAGTACACCCAGCTGATGTTTATGAGTTACATCTGTACTGCAGTATTACTCAGAAGTACTCTCCCATTGCCACCCTGTACCAGATAACCAGATCAGAAGATAGATGGGATTAACGGATTTATACTACACATTTAAAATGTCAAGAATGTTTCATGGACATTATGCCTAGCATTAGACTGATTTCCCATAAACATGTACTATTTAATCAATGCGACTCTGTAATGGGGGGGGGGGGGGCGCCGTCCTGGGGGCTGCCCTGCCTCTCTCTCTGACCCACTCACAGTGTAGGGTGGGCCCGGTGTGCCTTGGTTGGTTTCATCCTCCCCAGCACACAAGCCGACACAGACAGAGATATGCTCATGCAAAACTCCATTAAGGGGGAAGTTTATTATGCCACCGCCACAGTCTACACATACGGCATGATATCGCCTAATTCTTTCATTATTTTTCTTTCTCTCTGTCTCTTCTGTCCTATCTTTCATTTTCAATGTTTTGACATCACCAGGCAGTATTTTTTAAAATTTTTTAGTTAAATAAAACAAAAAATCAATGCAAACTACATAAAACGATGATTTTGTGATAAATGTGGTGAAATCCAGAGGCAAAGGACATATAATTAGCGCCCCCTAAGGGTCGGCAAGGGGCTCTCACCTCCTCGTCCTGCTGAACCACCTGCTGTTTGGCCTTGACGATGACGCTCTCCAGCTCGTGGAAGCGCCGCTCCATCTCGGTGAGGCGCAGGCGGGCCGACTGCTGCTCGCGCCGGATGCGCTCCAGCAGCTTCTTGCCCTGCTCCTCAGCAATGCAGGGGCTCTGCTGCCACTGCTGGATGCGCTGCGGCAGGATCTCGTAGATGCGGCTGTGGGGAGGGGACCACGCCAAGTTACGGCACCGGCCCACGCCTTATTGGGCTCCCTCTGCCCTTCTCTCCAGGACACCCCCTCAACCCTGCCACCTCTCTCATCCTGGCTTTCCACACAGTTTGCACTAAGGTGCAACCCAGAATGAGCTCCACTGCACACCCCTTCATTAAATTACCTTCCTCCCTCTCTCCATCTGCACCTACGTATTAGGAAACTGATGAAACGCGACCTCCGATTCGCTCCCTTACTTGGCTGCCAGCTTCATGCCGCAGTCCTCGGAGCAGTACTTGGAGTTGGTCCTGGCCGCCTCCACGCAGCCGGGCCCCAGGCACTGGCGGAGGCCCCCGCTGTCTCGTGGCTCGCCCCTCTCGCTGTGCTTCACTCTGTCCCTGTGTTTCTGCTTCTGTTTGTGGCGCCGTGACTTGTACTCCTCCTTCTGAGAGGGGGCAGGCAAGAGAGACAGGGCTCCTTCAGCAACCGACCGCTTGCTCCTCCTCCACAGCGTCACGCAGCCGGCCAAAGGCTGCCACTGCAGCCCCAAAGGCCAGGGGCAGACGGCTGCAGGAGGGACGGCCACATACCTTCTTCTCCGACTTCTTCTCTCGCCGCTTTACGTGCTTGACCTTCACAGCCCTCTTGCGCAGCACAGGATCGAGGAAAGGCCCGTCATCTTCATCGCTAAGCCAAGGCTGCCGGACGTTCAGACAGAGAAAGCAACATTTACACTTATATTCTGCACAGCAGTTACAGATCAAAAAGAGAATTACCAATCCCAGACGAACAGGAGAAGACAAAAGTCAAACCTAGCTCAAAAAACCTACAGAGAAGCGCGTTCTTGACAGTTAACTTGACAGTTTCATAATTTTTTTTGAATGAAAAGGTTTTTCATGAAAAGCTAACTGAAAAACTGAGACTGAAAACAGTAACTAGCATGGTAGCGAATCTGCACACATCCCCCCTGCACTGTTACCATGTTGTGGTCCTCATATCCTGCAGCACGATACTGTTGGTACAGTTCTAGCTCCTGTTCGTCATAATCATCCGACAGGTGGCGCTCTCTCGGCAGGGAGCAGTCCTGCTCCTTCGTCAGGGGAAACTCCTCATCTCGAACCCGCAGCATTTTCTGCAAAATTAGACAGTCGCTAAGGCAGCCACCAGGTCAAAAAAAACAGCACAGAAGGGAGTGTGACGGCTCTTAAAGGCTTCTGATGTTGCACTTAGATATGCATCTATGAGGACTCAGTGGTTCGAGAAGAACAGGTTGGTGTGGGAGGGACTCACCCTGGCCCGGACCTCACATTGCCTCAGACGGCACTTCTGTCGGATCTTGTTAGGGCCCCCAAACTTCTTCATGTCCTTGCAGAAGTCGCACTGCGCGCAATCCTCTGTGCGCCGGCAAGGTTCACACTCACCGCACATACGGGCCGAGCGCTTGATCTGTGGAGCATGGAAAAGATGCGACATCAGAGCCCTGGGACAAATGCTACAATACAGAGCAGGGGTCACACCCATTCCAACTTAAACATTTTAATGGATACAGCTCACTAACTGAGTGGAAGAATCTGACTACTCTAAGTTACCATTATGTGCATATAATTTGCTCCATGGAGAAAAAAATTAATAAATGGAAGGGCAAAAAATAGCAGGAAATAAACTGTAATATTTCTGACCCGAGATCCGCGCCGCCTGTCTGTCTTGAAATCTGGTGTACCACGTTGCTTCTCCATCCTCTCTTGGTCGGTCTCCTTCTCACGGCTCTTCTTGGGACGGTACTTGATCTCCAAAGAGCCATCTTTGCCTATAAAGGGTACTGCTGTGTTACGCACACATAGCTGTCATCACACAACAGCAGAAAGATCCCACAACGCCCAAAAAGAACTTGTATTAAAGGACACTCACTCCGACACTTCTCACAGTACCACTCTCGAATGGCCTTCGCCATCTTCTCCGTGACATTAATGCAGTTACCGTGAAACCACTCATTACAGTTGTCACAACCGCTGCAGGACGCAAGAGACAGTAATTATTTCAGTATTTCCACTTCAACAAAGCAAATACTCAAGGGTAATGACACAAAGCCATGAAAG
>JAODUD010000107.1:11569444-11582728 GCA_026784285.1 Stomatorhinus walkeri
CCCATCTCCCAGCCAGACAGCCCACGTTTTTGCTCCCTCCCATCTCCCAGCCAGACAGCCCACGTTTTTGCTCCCTCTCATCTCCCTGTCAGACAGCCCACATTTTTGCTCCCTCCCATCTCCCAGCCAGACAGCCCACATTTTTGCTCCCTCTCATCTCCCTGCCAGACAGCCCACGTTTTTGCTCCCTCCCAGCTACTGGTGGACTGCCTGAGGGCCCCCGAGGACCCGGTTGGGAAACACAAACATAAGGGGTATCCAAACTTTCAAATGGTAAAGAAAAATTTTACAATTGGGAAATCAAGTAAGCTTTCCTTTGATATGGTCTGAAGCCTAACAGCAGTGCGCTCGACACAGTGATGGCGGCACACACAAGCCCACTACTCTAACTGGGCTCAGCTGGACACCTGACCTGGACCCGCAGCAGCAGGCCGCGGTTAGCGTGCTCCAGCCTCTTCTGCCTCATCTCCATCTCCTTGGCCTTCTGCTGCTCCTTCTGCAGCTTGCGGATGTAGTCCACCGAGGCCTTCAGGATGGTGCCCTTGTTCCAGCGCATCTCCCTGTCTCCACGGAAGTGTGGAGAGACAGTCATGTAAAGAGAACAATCAGAGGGGCTGATTTTGCTGCAGTGGTCTTAGCAAAAACAAATCTGATAGGCAATGAGGATTTTTGACTTTTTTTTAGCTGCATGCTGCACAGCGACTGCTTTAAACACTCACGGGTCGCTTGATTTGGGAATGAGTGCGCCAAGTTCCTTGATACGGTCATTTATATTAAATCTCCGCCTCCTCTCAACTGTGCAGAGAAAATAGAAATCAGACCGGGTCCAAAGGAGGGAAGGACACAGACTCCCCTGTGACTCAGGGACCCAGAGGGAAAAACTGGCTAATCTGTGACTGTGACTCACTCAGGTTGTGGTTGTCCTTCTTCTGTCGCTCCTTCATGAGAGCCTTTGCCTCAGCATCTGCAATAAGAGTGTAAAATCCAGTCAAGAGAATGAAACCTACAATATACAAAGAGAAACACCACAAAGACTGGTCGGCTGTCATCTAATGGATAATAGATATATTAAGAATTTTCAATTTATAGGACAAATCACTGAGGAATGAATACAGAAACTGTGAAAAACTGTGACGTGAGAAGAAACTGAATGAGTAGCGCAGCGTCATACCAGTCAGCTCCTGCTTGATGTTGGGCAGGTCTGCTGGGCAGGAGTTGCTGACAGCAACAGCAGGAGCTGCCATTTGTGCTGTGCTGAAGACATCCAGCACATTACCCGACACAGGCAACTGGGGAGGGAAGAATCACAGCCACACCCAGGGAATTATCATCGAATCACACAAGGTACAGCTTGAGAGATATCTAACGAGCTCAGCCTTTCGGATGTCCACAGTCACACTTTATTATTATTCAACACAAAGTAGATAAGGAATCAAGGAACTGTCAGCAATCTGGGTCCTTCCCATTTTTAAAAGCAGCTTCACAATGCAGAATGGGTAATACACACAAACTACTATACAGGAAACCCAGAACTCATCCGTCCTATTAGCAGCGCAGTACGCAGACAGATAACATATTTACTAAACATGCATTTAACATTAGGACCGCGAGGCACCTACATGTCGTCAAGATGAAAGTAAATACAAAATTCAAGCGGCCACCCACGTAGACAGAAGCCGTAAGCAACAAGGCTTTCATTAAAGAAACAGCAGCCTGTAGTAGAGCTGAGAGACGGAGACGTTCAAAGCGCCGATCTGAGCTGTACAGCCATGACTTCCTCAGCTGCGGACAGACGGGCGCTAAACAAACAGACCCTGGCTTATGCCTCACTTCTCCCTGCTAGCGACAGAAAGCCCAGAGAGGCTGAGCTGCACCGTCCGCACAGGGAGACGAAAACCACGCCGTTATTCAAAAATGCAAAGTAATGTGAAACAATGAGAGTTTTCTCAAGGCTCCTTCCCCTTTTCTCCAGCCATGGTAGAAGCACACATGGTAGACTGACCATGTCTGTGAGGCCGGCCACCTCTTTTGTGGTATGCAAGGATACTAACTTCTAACATGTAAATGAAAGACGACTCATCGCTTTTATGTACAACACCACAGAGGGATAAACAGGATTTAGTTAGTAGGTAAATTAAACGAAAACATGAATAACTTGCCACAATGATTTTTTTACCTGTCTTCTCTTTTCATACTCCTGCAGCAACAACAAAATCCTCATCTTCTGCCTGACTGCAAGTTTACCTTCCTCTTTCACTGAAGGCAGTTATGAAATGGGGAGTACCGGGGAAAAAGCAGAAAGGGGAAAAAACCGCTCCGCAGCGTGCTATCTGCCGTCTGCACGCTGCCACACCCTCCCTGCTGTCTGCAGGCAGACCCCACCCAGTGTCCCTCCCGTCAGACGTGTGTCACCACCAGGAGTCACTTCCCACTTCTGGGCAGCTCTCGCACACACCTCTGTCTGCTTCTCCCTTCCTATCCCCCCTGGCTGTGGTCTGTCATGAAAACCTCCCAACGAGCAGCGCGAGTCTCTCGAAGGGACCCGTTCCGTGTGATACAAGCAGGACAGAAGACTCAAAGCCAATGACAAACGGCGAAACAAAAACTCGCAGAACTATGTGCTTGACTGACGACTCCCTAACATTCCATGAAACTTCACTTCAGCTCATTGAACAGTCTGATTGGCTTCTGGCTTTGCTTGGAAGATGCCGTGTAGCTCCTGCTCAAGTCCTGCTTACACTCATACCTGGGCCTTCATTGGAAGCTCAGCTTACTTATATCAAAGCCGGCTCCTTAACAGCATGCAAGTTTTGCAACAACCCATTGGCCTCACTTGTACATTGCTTTGGATAAAAACGCTGGCAAAATAAATGTAAATGCAAATTGTTGCAGATTTCTGCTTTTAGCAGGGGAAATAAAACATCTGCACGACATGGCATTTTTAAAACACAAGAATTCATTTACTGCCTGATGGAATAAGCAAGGACAATTTATTTTGGAAATTCACCACTTCAATTCAAAACTGCATATGGGCCTATTATCAGAGATGGCCTGCCGTTCCACTGAGGGTGGTCAGGACAGCCCTCTGATAGTGGCCCAAGCTGAATTACAGATCAGATAAATAACAGGTGGATGGGATCCCAGCTTAAACAAAAGAAACAGATCACATTTCATGCCAGTGAGTCATGACAAAAGCACACAGGTATACAGATATTGCGTTCACCCCCATTCAACATACCGTGTTGCGCAGCGGTAGGCCAGAATCGATCAAGGTCATGATGTCATCATTGAAACTTGATTCCATGCTAATGATATCATCAATGACATCTATCTGCAGAGTGGGTGAAATGAAGATTAAAAGTCAGCAAAGATGGCCTTTTGTCCCTATTCCCACCCCTCCCCTCACCCCCAGTCGACAAGACAATGTCAGAAAGGCAAACGCAATACCTGCATGGTGTATAACTATATTCAGACTAATAGAAACTTTAAAAAACAGGGAGAATACACCACACAGGTTATCAGTCATTTTCTGATGATGGGCAGCACAGATCCTGAGTGAATTACCTTCTTTCACACAGAAAGACTTTCATCTCAAAGGACTTTTGTTCATCCTTCAGATAACGAAACGAATAGTTTAACCTGCTGAACTTGCAGCTTAATTTTGCATAAGTACAAACCTACAAGGCAAATGTGGCATTTTCTATCTATAGCTCACTAGACGCTACGTGCTGATGTCATTAAGGCGCCGATGACTGTGGCAGCATGCTGCGGTTCTCCACCACACCGCCACACATACTGTACAGGAGACTGGGTCCCACAGAGGCCAGAGGAGCGACACCTGATAAGCCTTTCATGTGCGCCGTTTACCCGCTCCGATTTGGAACAATGCTACTTGATCATTCAGAGGCTCCAGGGCTTGTTTAGTTTAGATAAACAGAAATCCTTCTGCAAAGATTTAGAGAAACTACTGTTTGATAAAAGGCATTTAAAAAAAATTTTGTAGTAACCTTAAGGCACGGAGCTTAAGGTGGTCACACTACATATTGCTCGTAATGAGTGCGTAGGTTTTTTTTTTTTTTTTAACAGATAAGTAAACATCTATACACAGACATGTCTGCATAGCACAGGGTGCAGACGGCAGCTTACACACCTCCTCTTTGTTGGAGCCCAGGTTCAGCAGGGCCATGGGGCTGTTGGGGGTGCTGCCTGGGGCCGGGGCCAGCTCAGGGGCGGAGCCAGACTGCGGTGAGGGGGACGCGGCCAGCGCCTGGTTGGCCACCTTGCTTCCATGGGTGGTGGACAGGTACTGCTTCACCTGCTGACGCTGGGCCTGCTGGATGTGGTACTTGGTGGGATTCTCAAGATGGCTCTGCACCTGCGAGTCACACAGGGCGGACGCGGCTGCTCAGAGGATTCGGAAAGTACGTGAGGATGGCTACCGAGAGTCGGTTAAACTGGGCACCGCTGATCAGCCACGGCACCTTACCCTGAGAACCTCCGCGGGCACCTGCGCCGGGGTCTGGCGGGCGGCGGGAGGGGGCACCGAGACGGAGATGGCGGGGGATGAGTCGGCGGGCCGCAGCTGGGCCGTGGAAGCCTGCTGCTGGGCTTCACGGCGCTCCTGGTCTCGGGTCTGCTCCCGCATCAGCTGCTGACGCAGCAGCACGCGTGACGTCATGGCAGAGCCCGTCGGGAGGGAGGGGGGGGCCTGGGTCACCGAATGGCTGCGGGAACGAGAGGCTGCAGTTCATATGGGATGGAGGAACGTCTGCTGGGTGAGCTTTCCTTCCAGAAGAGATAACTATCTTCTGACATCTGCAGCAGTAACTGTCCCCCATTTGACATTTTTTGTTGGGAATGCCATTTACATGGCGCCACGTCCACCGTGACCATTCACCACAGGCTTGACACATTTAAGCTGTTTGCTGCTAAGTGCTGCACAGTAGGCCGCTCTACTAATATGCGAAAGCATCAGAGCACGTGGAATCTTACACTTCTTAGTTATGATGAGGAATTTATTACAATAAATTAAAATGGATGGAACTGTGGGGTCTCATGGCTATAACGAAATGAAGAGATGGTCCAATGAATCACTTGAGAGTTAATGTGTGATTGTTTCAATGCAACACATACAATTACTTTAATCTCCTAAACTCCAAGTTTGGGGATTTTCTCCCCCTTCTAGTTAATTGCTGTTAGCTAGAAGTAAGTGTACTGTGAAAACAGACGTTTCCTGCTCTGCCTGTGTCAGGTGTGCGGCCGTCAGGTAAGCAGAGGACCACAGCGATGGGAGGAACTCATTGAGAAACACCCCACTGGCAATGCAAAAACTAGAAAACTCCTACCAACTGCTCCTACAATGGGAAAAAAAGTTCTTCATAAAAATGTGCCTTTAAAAGAGTACTAAAAACAAACTAATTTTCATAGATATCCAAGGCTGCATTTTGATTAAAAATCTTATTTCACACAGTTGCACAATTACACTGTTATTAATTCACTGATACGTGGAGACTTGTGATACCTTCTCAGAAAATGATGACAGCTTTTCATTGCTATGATGAAATCACTTACTCTGAAACCTGAAGTTCTAAAATCTCCAGTCGTCAGCTAGCCCTCCCCACGGATGACTCATTGTCGCCAGAAGCTGATCTGGTCAAACTCCGCACCAGAAGTTCTCCCCTAGCTCCAAACCCACCACCCTTTTGCCAACTGGCAGAAACCTTCAACAACAAAGCTCTCCTCTTCTGACCCTCCAGACCATGAATGCTGACACTGCCGGTGCGGAACTCCACTGGATATCATGTGTTAATCCTGTAGTAGTGATGATATCCCACAGTTCATTCACAGCACTGGGGCCGGCTGATGCCTCTCCAGTGTCCATAGGTCACAGAAAGGCCCCCACCCTTTATGCTGTTCCTCTCTCGCCTCACATAATGGGAAAGATCACCACTATTCTGCTGGTGTGAGTTATGTTTATTTCTGTGAGAGAAAGAGAGAGACGCCAACTACTACAGGTGAGGTGATCCTCTGTTACTTGGAAAGGCCGTAGTATCTCAGTAAAAAGGTCTCCCAAATGACACAGAGTACTATCCCTTTCTTGAAAGAGTAACATATTTTCTGTTCTGAAGACAAAGGTTTGCTGTAAACCCTGTTACGGCAGAATGCTGACACAGGCAGAGCAGGAAACATCTGTTTTCGCAGTACACTTACTTCTAGGAAACAGTAATTAACTGAAAGGGAAAAAAATTCCCAAATCTTGGAGCTTAGGAGATTAAAGTAATTGTATGTGTTGCATTGAAACAATCACATGTTAACTCTCGCTTAAATCACTGGACCACTTTTTCATTTCTTTATAGCCACGGGACTCCACAGTTCCATCCATTTTTAATGAATTGTGTCAATTCCCCATCAAAACCAAGAAAACACTTCATATCAAAAACTGTAAGATTCCATGTATTCCAAGGCTTGCCTAAATAACTAGAGGGGTTTACCAGAAGCCACCAGCTTCAATGACCTTTGGCACAGATTCCACAGCTGGAGCTGAACTTGGGGGATGGGACACCATTATCCCATGTGATATTTCATCCTCTGGGGGTTTTGTTGATGAAAGCGGAAAATGTTGTGCTTAGGAGTGGTTTCTGAATCTCCAGGGTTGTAGGGAACAAAACCCCTGGTACTGAGGAGTCCGAATCCAGGCTAGACATGCATCACTCATCATGAGAAAGCCGCCCGAACCCCTTACTGCGACAGACTGAGCATCTCATTCGAATCCCTAGGCCTCTTTTCTGCACTGTACTTGTTGCAGCCTGCCTGTTGAGAACAAGAGGGAAGATGAGTCATCTGACGGTAAATTTGTTCCAATGCTCTGGAAGCCACATTCTGCGCTGCCTGTCGCTGGACTGCATTGCATAAATTCCTTATTACGCAAAACACTGCAGCTCAAGAAGTCTGACAGATTGTGCCCGTCGACTGCAGGCTGTAACACCACAAGTGTGCACTCTCCTCCACGGCAGCCACAAAAAATACAAAAGCTACAAACTGTTTACTCACCAATCATCATTCACACAAATAATTTTTGCCACCAGACCAGTGCCACAACCCCTGTCAGTCTAGGACTAGAACGTTTCTTTGAAATGGTCTATCTCCACCATTCTAGTGGACTTTACAATGAGTTTCAAAACGCCTGGAATTAGCTGCAGTTTCAAAGTTTCTCCATTTGCCCATTGAGGGTGACCATTTACTGGCAAATCACAGGAGCACTGAATGCATCCGAAGCTCCTGAGACCGTTAAGCGTGAGGCCGGATTTACCTACCAAACTCATCAGCTAATAGCTGCACTCGGATTACAAACATGTGGCAGATTTTTAATGGGAAAGATACAGATCGCTACTTAAGTTAATTATCACTTTCGCTGTACTTGCACGTGAGCAAGTTTGATTACCTGGCATGACAGGCCTTACTCAATGGAGAGGGGGATCGATATTCAAGACAGCAGCGTTTGTCCCATCCAATATTTCCCAAGACTTGTGTTTTAATATTACTAAACCTGTCAAGAGAATTCAGTTGTCATCTAACCTAATGACCAAGGGATTTTTTTTTTTTTTTGCATACACATAAACGAATGTATACGGTCAATATTAAAACAGACGGGTAACCTATATATAGGTACAATATACGAGGTCATATAGGATTGTGAGAGGATGGATGTGACTTAGCGTATCTTTCTCTGTGCCCCCCCCCCCCCAATATTAAAAAACACAGTGAGGCTCTTACCTGGCACAACAAATAAATGAAAGAAGATATTCCAAATATCAAAATATGCATAATATCAGTTTCCCGCTTTCCTGCTCCCTCCCCAGCCTTGGCCAGTAAGATAAGGAGCGCCACTTTCCTCCCCAGACTGGGATAGATTCCTCCCAGCCTTGACTGCTGAGACGGGAAGCACCACTTTGTTTTACATTAGGCTCGGGTGCAACAACTAGAAATACGATGTCCTGTCTGCATAGACTTAGACAATAGTACCTGAGAATTATGCTGTAATCTGACTCTCCTGAAGGCTCTATAACTGCCCTGAGAAATTGGTCATCTGTTCTCGCTGCCCCCACACCTGTTGATGTGCGCGTGTGCCCTGCTCGAACAGGGGGGGAAATTACGCAAAAGCTGGATCACTTTAGTTCTACTCCGGTAGAAAATAAAATAGTTTCTTCATATACAAACCAACTCTATGGATGGAATTACTAAAACAGTTTACAATTAGGTAAAAACTGCAAATTAAATTTGCATGTGGTATTTTAAAAAGCCAAAGAGACGTCCTACATGCAGCCCTTGACTAGCATGCGAGGGCTTTGCTAAGTACCCCTAAACTCTCAAAACCTGCCTAGTAACAAGCGTTATTTTCATACATGTTTTTTTAAAACACACAAACTCACAGAATACAGTACTTTTCATAACACAGGACTGATGAAGTGTGTGATTCTAGCTTTGACTACAGGGAATTTCCACCGGCCTTTCATGTCTGCTTTTCATAATTTACATTAATGTTCAATTCAATATCAAAGTGATATTTCTGATTTACTACAGAGAAAATACAAAAAAAGGGAAATGAAAATGCTGCCTTTGCTGAAAACCAATTATTTTTTAAGGATGAAATCTTGAATGGAAAGCATTTCCACAGCAGATCAATCATGTTCCTCCAAGATAGGAGGGAAATTAGAAGACGTGGCCTATTCCCACCAGCATGTTTCTGGTACCAGGTATAATCCTCCGGGAGAGAGTCAAAGCCTGCGCAGATCAGGGGAGTGTCTGAATGCTGGCACAGATGGCTGTGCTCACCTGATGGTGATCGGCTGGCTCTTTAGTTGGTAGAACGCGTCAGTGTCAGAGGACAGGATGTTCTCCAAGTCTATGTCAGCAACAATTCCGGACTCGGACAGGGGGGGGTCCACACTGGTGAATAAACCACAATAAAACAAGCTTGTAACATCTGAAGAAGAGCAAATGAGACACAGAGTGACAAGGGGGAAAAAAACTGTCTGCTGTATACGCTTGCAGTTCCCCTTCCTGAAGGAGAATAGAAAGGGCAAATATACATTATATGGTGGCTACAATAAATACCCAGTACCAAAAAATGCAATCCCTTCTTTAAAACAGTCAAAATATTATACTTAAAGATGCACCGATCCGATATTCTGATCAGTAATGGCAGCTGTCCAGACCTATTTAATGGAATGAATATTGGCCATACTATATACATACTAAAAAGATAGCTGCTATTTCATATTTAATCGATTTGTACAATCGCACGACAGTTCTCTCCAATTTTATATATGTTTTTGCGGTATTCAAGCGGAACACTAATGCTGCCACTCAGATTTTTGCTATAAGTGGGTGTGAGCGCAGTGACTTCTGCCTGCTGTGACATCATGCGCATACCCACTGCAATATGAAAAGCATAAAATATCATAAGAATTAGACGATCCAGGACTATTTTACACTTAACAGCAACTAGTAGCACAGCGACTTGCAATCTTTGTAAAAACAACGTTTTGAGAGTGAGGGTAGCATTTAGTGGAAAATCCCTCTAAACAAAATGCAATTTGTGAGACAACGCAAGTAATATGAAAAAAAGCAATCTACGGTTTGGGAGTTGCTGACTTGGGCTATTTTGCACACGTGCTACAGCTGAAGATACATGATGGGCTGCTATCACAATGTGTAAGTGACAACGTGTAAGTGACGCTGTTGCCAAAGGGAGAAAAAATGTGAGGAATTTTAAGCATTTGTCACTTGCCTATACGCTTTGGAAGATATTCAAACTGAACCGCAAATGTCTCAAAAAGCTTAAAACAAGACGTATAAACGAGGTGGAACAGTGCATTATGTACGTTTCTAGTAGCCTAATAAAGATTTTTTGGCATACATTTTTCATTTGTATTTATTAGATTAAAAACGTGAATAGTATATAAAATATAAGCATATCAAAATATTTCTTATATTAAAATATTAAAGTAATAAGAGCTCTAGTATCGGTATCAGCAGTGGTGTATCAGAATCGGATCAGAGTTGAAAAAATGTGGATTGGCCCATCTATCCAACCATTTTCCAACCCGCTTATCCTACTGGGTTGGCGGGGGTCCAGAGCCTCTCCCGGAAGCAATGGGCACGAGGCGGGGAACAACCCTGGATGGGGGACCAGCTCATCGCAGGGCACACCCACACACCATTCACTCACACAGGCACAACTACGGGCAATTTAGTAACTGGATTGGCCCATCCCTAGTTAAAAAAGGACTGTCAAATTAGAATTTATCTATTGTCCAAAGAGACAGACATTTTTTGAGAAAGCATATTTAGCCAGATTTGGAGCAACTGGGGTTAAGGGTCCAATGGTGAGATCACTCTGCCATCCCTGGGATTTGAACCAACAACCTTCTGATTACAGGTACAGCATCCTAATGCACTGAGCCGCACACTGCTCTGAAGTAGCAGACTTGATAAGCAGACTGATTGCTAGCTTCATGTTTACGTTTGTTTCAGTCCATGCAATTCATTCATCACCATCATCAGGCTTTCACCGACCCTCCTCAGACTACGCTGAGAGGAACCATAAAGGATGATCTGTGGGAAAAAAAATTATAAAACCTGCATGAAGAGATAAGGGTGGGGAGATTTCACTGTACTGTAAAACATGACCTGACAACACACCAACTGACATTTCCATGCTGTCAACACTGCAGGAAGCTTTCTCAAAGAGCACGTCTGACTGCACATTGTGGGAATAATGCTGAGGCAGCAGTGCAAGCCACATTAAAAAAAAGCCAAAAGGAGGAACGCGGAGGCAGGGGTGCACAGGCCACGAACCGCGGTGCAGGCGCTCGGCGAGTCACCAATATCAGCTGCATGCTTAATTCAGCAGATAAAAAACCTCCATGTTAAAAGTATCGCACTCAGACTGACATAGGTTTAAATCCCAAAAATGTAAGCAAAATAATAATACATAAGTTTTCACAGAGTTCTAAGCACTTAAATGCATTACATAAACAAAATTAATTTGATTTTGTTAATTTTCACAATGTCACATAGGGTCAAAACAGACCTATAGGAGAAGCTTTCGATGGAAACACCAGTCAAAAACAGCAGCATGGCATTTACATTTAAGAACAACAACGACAACGCATGATTGCTTCATTTCAGTTATATAGCCAGAATGTTGCCACGGGTCACATTGCTTGACTGAATTTAAAAGCAAAAACATTTCTTTAAAAAGGTACTTCTTAACGTGAAATATGCTTTAAACACCCCCATCTTCTGCATAACCAGGACAAGGTCGCAGTAATGTATTGAACAGTTTTCTATTTAGCAGCCTCCCTAGATGACTTTAAAACCGCACCATTTCCTTCCAGTAAGTATGCTGTATTATCGGTATTTGTGCATGCATACATATTTTGTACACATGCACACAGTCAACAATACACATATATTATGCATACACGCAAAATAATCCTACGCATATTGACACGTCAGTAACAGAATGCCCCAGCAAAACAAAACCCCTTGCAATAACGCAATCCTATGCAGAGCCAGTGACATGTCATTAAGCCCAGAGCTGCCGAACGAGTCCGAGCCCGGAGATCCCGAAGTCGGGCATCCCGAATGTAAACACAGCCCGCCGGCCGGAACAGCCGCCGATCGCGTTACACACGCATGCAAAGGAGGCGCCTCGCACGGATACCGCCAATCAACGCGTTCATATTCCGGCCACATTGTATCATTAATTCAGAAACTTACATGTGAGCAGTCGGCAGCGGGCCGAGAAAAGCCGCAATTACTGTAATGCGCAGTCTTTCTCCCCAGCGAATCCCTCGGTCGGTAGCTAGCTAGCCTTCCCTACATACATCGACATCTGCGCTTCGCCTCGTCACAGAAACTTAACTTGCTCTTTATCCGATCTCCACCATTCGGGTCACAATAACAATGTCCTCGTTTCGTGGTCTTCAGATGGCGACCCCCGGTTTGCCATCTCGAACGAGGAAACGCTCGCTAACCGGCCAGCAAACCAGTACAACAAATTCGTGTTTAGTCCGCGTATGTATACTACACTTTGTATGCGTCGAAAACATATGGCTGTAATCCGCTTTGAATGCAGTCAAATAATTCAAGTGATGTAGCTTCGACCCTGAAGACACGATTCAGATTTACTAAAAATAGTGAGAACAAGCAAATAAGACGGATGCTGCTCTGTGGCCGCAGGAGGGAGCCTCTCCGCAGGGCTGCGATCACTGCGCTTTGAAATGCACGCAGTCATCGCCTCATCAGTTTCGCAGATTTCTAAAAGACATACGTTTGTCTCAATAAGTTTTTTAATATTTTGCTTTTAAGGCGCCAAAATGTATAAATGACTCAAACGGTAATGTTAGAGGTAAAGGGAGAAGCAAGTGCACACTGACACAAAAGCCGGGACGAATGGGCGTATTAATGAAACCAAATGCTCACAGAAAATAACTATATAGAGATTATGTTACACGTGGGCAGAGAATAATGTTTGTAAAGTATGTTTCGGGTCATAGGGTTACAGTTTAACTGGAATTATCACAGTAGAACATTAATGTAAAAATGAGGGGAAGGAATAGTGAAATTTAGCAGCAAAGACACAAGAGACAAAGCACATCCATCAGGCAGAAATGCCAGTCAATGCACAGCATTCATATGTATATGATACACTAAAGATGCGCAGGGACAGGCAACCCTGATCCTAAAGTGCCGACAGGTTTTCTATGCTACCTGGTTTCTGATGAGCCACACATGATCTCAAGCAGGGAGTAACTCATCTGGTAGGATAGAAAACCTGCTGGATACCGCCACTACAGGAACAGGGTTGCCTACCTCTTTAAAATCACAAATTCACCCGATCTGCATATGTGGAATTATGGGAAATCCTATTTGAAAACACAAATCATATGCCAAGTGATGTAGTTCTAGACAATGGCAGAAAATTTAAGAACTATAAAAAGAGAACAGAACAGTAAAAAAAAAAAAAACTGAAAATTCTAAGAGACTGCTTTGAGGCGTTTCTAGTGAGTTGTTGACAGCAGGTGAATAATGTTGAAATCAGCAGGACAGCAATAATCTCAGCTAAGAATTCCACAGGAAGTAAGAGAAAAAATAGCTTTGGGGGGATATGCTGAGTCATGTCCTCAGCTTCAAAGTCCACAGACATGCTGTAAAACCAGAACCTTATACATTTTAATGAAAGGGTTGTGGGATGCTACAGACCAGCGGTCAAAT
>JAODUD010000107.1:11613961-11627945 GCA_026784285.1 Stomatorhinus walkeri
CCCCCCCAGTAGAACTTAATTGGTCTAGAACCGCCGCTGCATGGGGAGAATATGCACACACAGACCCGGGGGCTGGGATGTGAAAATCTGAGGTGGATACGTATCACTTAAGTAACATCAGGCAACAATCTGCAGTTCATTTATGCTAAATGCTTGTGCTTAGCAGTTACCTGAAAGATGCGGTGATTGTCATTACTGATTTGATCCTGGAAATCCACACCAAAGCGCACACATTCATCATTTCATTACGAAATCAAACACCACGTGCAGCTTGATATCTGGCTGTCATACGGCTTTGTTCATGGTTGACCTGTTACCTGTTTACATTTCAATCTCACAAATCACATTTAAACAGTGGCTGGTTCAGTGGTATCATATTTAGGATTTCCATCTGTTTTAAGGATCTTTGGCCACTAATACAAAGGATCCCGCTGGATTCCCTCGTTACACACCTCCTTTCACGTTTCTCTGATTGGGTGTCTCCTTTACAGAAATTAGCAGCAGGGTCTGGGATGGGGGGATTGTTGAAATGCCAATCCAGGGGATTCTGCTTATGCAGTGTAGCAATTCCAGGGGTTACACTGGAAACGTCAGTTAATCCATTTAACCTTCCAAACATAGCTGGCATGAAGCTTCAAAAGACAATGGGGCACATTACGCCAGGAATGGACAGTATTTATGAACATAAAAAGTCACTTAGGAAATTACAATTCTTTCCATAACTTTGCTTAATGCCGCTAATCCAGTTAATGGAAAATGGACGGACGCATTAATTCGGTATCTAGTACTTACAAAGACAGGAGACTGGTGGTGATGTTGCCACATAGAAGAAACCTCATTCAAGCTAATATCGTCCAGACACCATTTTAAAGGGCCCTAAACAATGCATTTTAATGAGATTTTATAAGTGACTAAATAACTGTCTGTCATCTGCTGTGACTGGATGTGAATGCTCCCCTCCCTAGAATAACATCCCATTCCTCCAAGGGTGGGGAGAGGGATTGGGTCTCCAAGGGTATCTTTGCTGACCACTGCAGAAATGCCTTCAAGGGATCAAGAGGTTTCAGCCCGTCCTGGTAGACGCTCTGCTCTGCCCCCCCACCCCTACCCCCACCACCACCCCCCCAGGCAGCTGCTGAATAAGGGAGGCTCCCCCCGAGGACTCTCTCCATCTCTGTATGTAAAGCAGGGAGGAGATGCACACCGTGGGGAGCCCATCCGTCTCCTGGATTTCCAACACGGCCTGCTTACAAGCCGCCCCCCCCGGTCGATGGTCATTCATGCACCGGCAGATTGGGAGGCGCAGCCATCAGCTGTGCTGCAGGGTGCGCTGCCTGCATTCTGCATGCGTTCCCAAGTTCTCCACGCTGCTTCTACTGAAGTCTCTGCAGTGGGAATGCAGGGACTGAAAAGACAGATCTAGGAGAGTGAAAATGGAGATTTTTCCACACACTGTCACAAGTGTTTAAAATATCTTAACCAATTCAAAGCTATATCCCTGGAGTCATTATAAAACAGCGTGCCTTTGAGTGATTAAAACTTGCCTTTCATGATCGGCTAAAGCTCCCCCCGCAGTCCTTCTGGAGTGATTAAAGCCATGTCTCTCTCACTCTCTCTCTGCTGCCACGTTGTCTGTGGCTCTGTGGCATGGCATTCCCACACACCAACACAGTGACACACTTTCTCACCTCCCTCTCCTTCTCCGCCACGGCCTGACAGCCACACACACAGGTTTGTCATTATATCTTTGCGGGGACTCATTTCTATAGGGAAAACCATAATTCCAACATGACAGCCTTAACTCTATACTCAGCCCTAACCTTAACCATAAGTAACCAAACTAAAGATGTGACTTTTGGTTTTTTTCATAGCATTCACAGATCTTTGTGGGGACCTGAAATATGGTCCCCAAAACATAAAAATAAGTTTTTATCGCATTGTGGGGGACAAGCGATATCCACACACACACACACAAACACACGCACACACACACACACACACACACAAGCTCTCCATAACCTTTTCCTGGCTGTGCACAAACAGCAGAGCTGTTATTCACTAGGCAGCTCATCCCTACTGACACTGGGAACGAACAGCACTTGGGAGGGAAAGTACCAGAAGCAGCTGGTGATTGCAGATATGTAAATGTCCAACTCAATCATGCATCCGTTCCATAAGAGCTAATAGCGACGCGGTGCGATCCAAGCTTAAGCCACAAACAATGCAGTATTCTAATCAAATCAATTTCCCTTCAAGTTATGGCTCCAAAATAATTATTCACAGTTGAATTTTCTTAATTGGTAAGACGACCTAAGTACAGCAGCACAGAGTGAATGGAAGATCCCCAGGTGTTCCCAAGCTAGCTGGGACAGGCAATCCTATGGTCCCTTCACAATATCTATCACCATCTTTTGTTTTTTTACACCTCTGCTCCTGAGCTCCTGTGGGATGTCAGATATTTACTGTAAAGATGAATCTTCTGCAGCGTGATGGGTAGGGAGTACAAGGCTGCCCCCGCTGATGGGGCAGGGGTCAGGCCCGCCGGGGCCTGGGGAGCAGAGGGCGGGCCTCAGTCAGCACTCAGAGTGGCTTTATGGGAAGACAGGCTGCTTCCGGACCGCGCTGACAAGGACGCCTTCTTCAGAGCGACCTGTGGCGGCGGACAATGGCGGCCAAGCACCCACATTACCCTAAATATCGAATTACCAGCTGCAGTTAAGCAAATGAAATTAGGGTGAGTAGGGAGCCCATTCTGAGGGGGGTTTCCCACACATACAAAGAGCGCAGCATGTTCCGTCTCCTCCCCCCTCCATCCCGTCACATCCTGGAATCCTGCTCGGATCTCCTACCCTTCCTTTCACACACCTCTCTGTGCCAGGCAGCTGGCTGACTGGAACTCATGGCTGTCTGATCGCTCACTCTCCGCAGCAGCGGCTGCTATGAGTGCGCAGCAGTGATAACGACGGTAACGATACTCTCAGTACATCCTGCGGAAAGACGCGAGTCCCGAGGGCCAGATACGGGTGATGGAGTGTGGGAGCTGGTACAGGGGTATCGACGCCGCACACGAGGAACGGGTGCTAGGTGGGGGGGTTACTCAGCCACACGAGTGACACGCAGGGCTATTAATATGTGCAGGGGTTGTGGCACGAATGGAGTGCCACATCTTCTCCTGTCTTGATAGTGGTCGCACGTCCGCACCCGCCGTTCACGCCGTGTGCCTACTAATCACACTTTTCCCCTAATTCGATATGGGGCTCCTGCGTTTACTGCCTCCCTGGTAGTTCGCTTGGCCGGCAACTTTCCTTTTGGGCTGAAGGCCCGTCATGAACAAGGTCCAGCACAGCCCACTCTGAATCTCTCGAGTGCCACATATCAACAGATTCCTTCAACCTTCAGTACAGGGCCCCATATTTCTGTAAGAACCATTAACTCACCTGTTCTGATTTCTACAGAAACACGGGGCTTTGAATTGAGGCTTGTACAGACACTACGGTGAGAGAGGCAGACATTTACCACCAGCACGTGTTCGCAGGTATGAAAAACCTGCCCACTCAGCTGGTGGTGGGGGGGGGTCAGATAATGCCAAAATGCACATCATATATTTACACTTCCTAAGCTTGGGCTGAAATGTGGTTTTATCTCCTATAAAATTTTACTACTGAAGTCTGAAGTATTTGCTAATGCTTTAGTTCATTTTCCTCTTGACAAGACGCTGGGGACTGGAGTGTAGCAGGGTGGCTGTGCTGCACGTCGCCATGTGAAAATAATGCCCGTTAAGGTTTCTCCTCCTTAATTAAGCAGCATGTGCATTTGGTAATGAGGCTCCCATCCCCGGTGCCAACCTAACCACTAATTGGTGGAGCAGACCTTGGAATAAAGGAAGCCTGCTGAAGCTAATGACATCTAAAACATAAAAAACAGCTTAATCAAGGTCTGTGACCTTTCACATTTCTACTAATGCTATGGAAAGAGACTCCAAATAAGAGGGGGGGGGGGCTCCAGACCGTTACTGGAAGGAAAAATATGGCAATAAAACCATCAGTGATGCTTCCAGATCCAAAAGCAACTGATGGGTTGAGCATATTCTGGGGACTTGGCTCCACACATTAGCTTCATGCTAATGGAATGTGGATATGGATTTCCAGAGAGTATAAACTGGGGTGCTGGCATGTGCCTAATAGACCACATACTGTAAACTACTGAGCATCGCACAATAGACTGCGAATTTGCGTGTTGGCACACTGTTCTGGACAGGATGTGTTTCTAGTTTATGAAACACCACTTTTAAGTACAGAGAGGTGTAAATTTTTGTGACTCCTCTTTAGATTTACCAGTCATGCTCTAAGAGTTAAACTGACTCACACACTCACACAAATTTTTCCCCCCAAAAAGGACTCAGACACGTTCACTAACAGTATGGGCTGCTTCTGTGTAATCTAATCTCTCTTCCAGATGGCTTTTATAGAAGTATGGGGGTGTTTTTTTTCCAAACTTCTTAAAGGGTATGTCTGCTGTTTTAAAGGCATAGCACTGAATCTATTGTTCCAGGGGGTGAGGTCAGCATCTCTTTCCCAGTCATTGGGACCAACCAACTCTGATTAAACTATCCAAATTTGCCCCAAAAATACTGCCAGGAAGAACACAAGCACAACATGATAAAGGTCAGCAAAGGTCAGCTGCTTTGAATAGCCAGGGCAAATAAACTGACGCAGAAATCCAAAAATTCATCTGGCATATGTCCAAATCACCATCTAAGGCAAAGCACTATTAACGAAGGGCAATCATTATTTACAATCTTTTTTCATTAGAAAGTTATCATTTGTAATTTAGGTATTTGTGTTAAGTGCTAAATTAAGATCTCAGTGCAGAAAAAAAAGGTTTCATTCAAATAGCACATGTGCCTAAATACCTCTGTCCAGTAGGCCTGGCATCCTGCACCGTGTGCGGACACGCAGCCAAGGGCCCGGTTCCGCCACGGCGCATAATTGCACGGGAGGGGGTGGTACGTTGCTCCCACTGCGCCACAGTTCAGGCGACTTCCGCTTTCCCAGCTGCAGCCAGCTGTACTGTACGCAGCCAGTTCCCCTTTCCTGTCGCCCTTCGCCTGACATGAGACAAGGAGCGTCAGGGCAGCTCGGCTGGTCTGCATTCTCAGCTGTCCCGAGTCACTGGGGCCCTGCTGAGGTTGCGGCTAGGAGGAGTAAAGACTCGTCACTCAGAAAGGGCGCCCCAGAGCGGTGGCTGGGGGAGTCACTGTGGCTCTTACTGTGTTAAGTATCATACGCGATTCACGCCACCCTAATGAAAATGAGGCTTTATAACTAGCTCTTGGAGAGCGTGGTTGACCAGTAACCATGTCGTTAAGTTAAAACACAGCACTGACAGCCCATTAATGGCCCATATGAACCTCAAGTGCAGCTGTGAGGTGAAATCTCAAAGGTACTCGATTCCATTAGTGCTAATTCTGGGAGAAGTCAATGCTCAACAAGAAGGTAAATTAAATCCAATGTCAAAACAGCATCCTGTTGCTGTTCAGCGGCATAACCAGGCGAAGTGGCGCTGCTCAAAAATTCACAGCAGGTTGCACTTCTGTAGTTACTAAACCAGACAAGGAACTAAAAAAGCTTCAGGAAACAGCCTAATTGAGAGGTATCTCCAGCGTTCAGTGATGCACTAACAGTTTGATGACAGTTCTTGTTCCTCACCCCAATAACTATATATTCAATCATCAATATAAAAGTCAGAAGAAAAACTTGGAAAACTGTGGCACTGTTCTGTTTTGCATGGCACAATAAATGGTAAATGGGCTACATTTATATAGCGCTTTTTCTACTCCTACAAGTACTCAAAGTGCTTTACATTATGCCTCTCATTCACCCATCCACACACACATTCACACACCGGTAGCAGAGGCTGCCATACAAGGTGCCAACCTGCATACCGGGAGCAGTTGGGGGTTCAGTGTCTTGCTCAAGGACACTTTGATGGGGTCAGGAGGAACCAGGGCTCGAACTTGCAACCCTACAGTTGCCAAACGATAGTGCTATCTCCTGTGCCACCATCTTCCAATACGTGTGTGTGCATGTGTGTATTTGTGTGTGTGTATATATATATATATATATTATATATTATCCCATCAAAAAATAATTCAATACTTAAATGCAGAGAATTAGATCATGTATTTCTCCATTTTATTTCCAAAATAGCAAGAAATAAATCCTGCTTTTCAGCCCCAACTTTGACTAAACAATCAGACTAATTCATTCACTATATTCATATTCTGTTCTCTGCCTGACGGTGCCACGTCGCTGAGGGTGTTCGGCTAAAGTGGTTACTTTGTGCCTGAGGGCCATGGTGGTGCTGCTTAGGGTCTACACCCTGGGTTATGGTCACTGCCACAGAGCCAAGGAGCCCCCTGCTGTAACATGTTTACCAGAGAGGTCAAGGGTCAAGATTATAGGCACTGTTTCCTGGGCTAAAGTCAAGACACCAGGAAGGAGCTCTGAAAACTGCAATGACCTACTACAGCCCGCGGCTGACTGCTACAGTGAAGACAGCGAAGGACTCCACAGAGAGACCAAGCAAATCGTCAGTAAAACTGAAAGCCTGTGTGCTTGTAATCACAAGGTCGCCGGTTCAAACCCAGCCTCGGCCTGTCTGTGGGTCCTTGAGCAAGGCCCTTAACCCCCAGCTCCCTGGGCGCCCCAACAGGTGGCTGCCCCTTGCAGACAGCTTGCTCTACAAAGAGCAAGTTGAGGGAGGCATAAAAGGAATTTCCCCACGGGGACAGTAAAGGATTGATTATTATAGTAAGGTCTCAGTTTCATGTGCAAGGCACACTTGCAAAAAATGCAAGTAAATAAGATCAGAAAGGGACACATCATGGATTCCATTGTTGCGGGATTACACAATGTAGCACTGAAGTGGGAGACTGGCATACGCTCAGAGAATAATGCAAGCACACAAACAGCTCCTCAGCCGACACCGACAACTCACTATTGATTTACACAATAATTTGAAATTTCAATTAATCCATAGGATACTTCTTCATAGGAATTTCAATGTGCTAAACATGTTAAACTCACCATGGCCGAGTATCTCTGAGGCATTATTCTGAATAATAGAGAATATAGCAGGACAGTTTTCGATGGGTCAGCCCCCACCCAGCACATGTGATTCTGAACTGGGGAATTGTGGTATTGGGTCAGACGAAGCTGAAATGCAAACAGAGACTCCCAGCTCTGGAACGTCTCTCTAGGAGGGAACAGCCCTGTTCTTTTACAGCCCAGAAGTTGCTGTTTATCTTTATGCATATACACTAAGTGCCATTGCAATACAGTTCAATCACATAATGAAATTACAGGGGTTACTTGCTTTGCATGTGTTATTTACAGAGTGTCTTATTCATATGTACCCAGGGGCAACTGCTATTCCAAATTAATGTTCAGACTCATTGCTGCTGAATAAAAAGCAATTACTTGGAATTGAAAAAAACAATCATGTTTCTATCTATATTCCATAAAAGGCAAAAAGTTACTTTGCAAACAATTAAAAAACAGTACAAATCAGTACAATGGGTTTAACACGTGAGCAAGAGTGCTCACGTGTGCGCGTGTATGTGTGTGTTGTCTGTGTGTGTGTGTGCATGTGCCCTGTGAAATAACTGCATCCCTTTCCGGGGCACACTGCCTCTTGTCTCGTGATTCCTGGCACAGTCTTTCCATAACTCTGCACTCCATATGTAGTTGTGAATGTCTGGGTAGACATCACCATACATAGATAAAAAATTGTACTTTTGACCCATACGTTTACATTTATTTATTTAGCAAGTGAAGCTAATAGCAAATTAAGGCATGAGTGTGGCTTGGCTGTGCTTCCAATGAACGCCCAGGTAGATGTGCATGTGGTATAGAAACAACAGCCACACAGCATCTTCCAACGAAAAAATACCCTAATCAGACAATCCCATACTAACATGACTCTACTCCAAAGGTTCCATTTACAGTTGAGAGCCTCTGCTGCCAAATTTTGAAACTCCCATCAAGCACAGAAACTGCAGCTCAGATCCCAGCCTCAGGGGTGTGGGGTCTCGTCATCAGGTGGGGCACTTAAGTAAAGTTCTCAAACTAAGTACATACGTCACAGAACATTTCTGGTCCTCAGGAGGATGTCCTCCTTATTCGTCCAACATTCTCTAGTTAGCACTTTAAGTAAACTTAATGAAATGCTTGTAACAAAACAAAACGTCGGCACGATTCCATGAGAACATCTAAAGCGGGAGAACAGCTTGCTGCTCCATGTCACCTCAGATGTCATTATAAGAAAGAATAGCTGGAGGCTACTATTCTGCACCCCTACCTTGGACTCAATGCTAAGCACAAGGCAAGGTAGCTGACATTCTCTTTATTCCTCACTTAATTAGCTAATTATCTTAAGATCAAAAAGTGGAGGGGGGGGCACTCAGCACATCCGTCACATTCCTGCTGGGCACATGACATATAAAGTACACTTCTGCCAGTAGTCAAACACCCTTACACCTGCCCCCCCCCCCCATCCCACTCCCAGCTTGACCACGAATCCAGCGCCGCCACCCCCATAGCCATTTTCATGGTGTAAACCGGGATCCTGATAGAGTGTACAATATGCGGGTTCACTGTTTATAATACGCGCCCCTCCTCTTCTAAAAGTCGTCGCCTGTCACCTTATTCATAACCTTCCCTTTTATGGTCTGCAGTGTTTAGGTTTCAGTTTTAACCATTCATATTTTTTTCAGATGGCAGGCTGAATTGGCGTTGAGAATGAGCAGTGCTACCCTTCATCCAAACCTACGGCTCATACTGTAACAGCTCCCACAGCGTGGTACAAGGCACAGTAGCTAAAAGCCAGTTTTATCCATTTCCGATTTCCGCGCCCTACAGAAATAGCTCTGTCTGCACGTGAGGACATGTGAACAATGTTTCTTCCATATCTCCAAATGGACATTCTGTCAGCTGTGCAGGAGTGTTTGTAGCACCCGGGCTGGGGTCACATCTAATTTCAGCACCAATAAAATGATGCAGCAGCTTTCAAGTGGTTGGGTTCAATCCCATGATGAAGCAATGGCGCAAACAGTGGAATGGCTTATTTTTTTTGCATTTGCCTTGTCAAAAAAAGAAATAAATAATAATAACAATAAATTGCTTCTCCTTGCTGTGTGAGATCCCAGTTTATAGTAGACATACATTTTCCTTCAAGAAGATTTCAAATGTCAGAGACCAAAATACAAGTAACTGTACTCCGACTTTTCCTAAGGTATCATTATTTGCTGCCCTGTTCTGTTCAAAATGCCCAAGCCTGGCAACTGCTTTAAATGAAACAACTTAAAGTAATACATTTATATTTACAATGACAACAATGGAACTACATTAAAACAGGCAAGAAAAAAGTATGCAGGTCAGTTCCAGTCCATCAGCAGCTTCTCCAAAGCATTAAAACATTCAGTAATTATAAAATGTGAAGCAGCTGCCACCCTATACCAGGTCTATACCTGTTATAAAAAAGGACTATTTCCAAGAAAAATACAAACATTCAATTATTGTCGAATGCTCAGTACTGTAGTTTTTTAACATACTGTTTCACTGAAATACAATGCTATTTTAAAGTTAATTATAAATGATTGATATATACAGAAATGAACCTCCCCTTGAGTTTAAGGGTCCTTCAACTGACTTCACTTGACCTTAGTCTTTTTAATTCCCTTAACATCCAGTTTCCAAGTTCCTTCAACATGCTGTCTTTCATCTGAGGTGTGATCGGGTGCAACACACCACACAGTAACTAGTCTTAGACAGGAGAGGCTAGCTGGATGAGAAATTTGATTAGACCTTAACACACGAACACAATAATAACATACTGAACTGCTTCGAAGGTAGAAAAGGAAAACACAAACTACCGGTTACTCAAGTAGTCTAAGATTCATCGATGAGAACAAAAAACGGAGAAAGAAATCTAGAAGTCCTAATCCCATAAGAGCCTGAATCCTAATACAATCGTTATACCATTGTCGGAAGCAGAAATGATAATCAAATATACTGTAAGTGAGTTTCGCATATTATTAACGTGAATAGCTGTCCCAAACCCTTTATCTTGGCTATACCATACAATGTATATGTAAAAATACGTTAAAGAAACAGTTTCAGTCTCTCCTGTTTATATTTCGAGTTAGCGTTCAAGTCACGTCTGTATCGCATGTGTTGCTTAACCCTTGGAAAAACATTGATGACCTTGTTTACTATTCGCATTTTCAGAAATATATATACTTACAATAGCTACAACGCTGGAACACACGCACAAACGCCTTATTCAAAAACAGACATACAGCTGCCTTGTTTGATGCATAAGGTACTGCAGTGAGGTCAGAGGATGGTGTCCGTATAATTTTAATTCCTATAACGCACACGACTGGTAGAGATAACACAGCACTGAAATTAAGCAGCAATCGTAATTTACCCAAGAGGATAGGAACACAAAACATGCACAGTAGTAGGTAATCAAGATGAAAAATACGCGATATTGCCGCTATAGCAAAATCGGGGCTCACCTATCCTGCGCAGTGGTGGCTGAGGACTCGGCATGCCGCTGCTGATGTGGTAGGAGAACCGCATTGTCTTAAACTGGCTGGAGAAGGAATTCGTGTCTGATGGTAACAACGGCGGTGTGAAGCTGATGAACGCGCTCTTTGGTCGGTTAAACTGCATACCTGTACGCAGGTATATGAAGTATTCTCAGATTTCCTTGCGTTAAAAAAAGTGATCAGATTCCCGGTCCAGTCATAAATCCCCTCGGAATCAGGTCTTCGGCGTGCTCCGCCACCAGGTACTCGTCCGACCTGCCTGTCCCAGTAGCAGTCACCAAATAAGCGCTGTTGTCCCAGTCTGGATTGCAACTTGCGAAGAAGCCCCTAATCAAATTGCAGTGCCCAGCCGGAATACACTCTAGCTGTCCTCGGCGACTACAAATGCCATCAAAAGCCACTAAATACATGTAAAACGCCATCAAATAACTATTAAATCAAGCTATTATCCAACGTATGCGAATAATTATTACTGTAAACCAGTTTGTGTCATTCGTTTTAAAAGGAAAATTGCGGACAATCATTTGCCCTCGGTAAATAGGGGTAACTGTTACACTCAACAGCGCCGAGGTAGGCGACTGTAAGCAACATTCCTTTACATCCCTGGTCGTTAAAACTGCAAGAAAATCGCTATATTTCACAGTGCGTTGACTTAAAGGTATTATCCTGATTTTGTCTGAATCCGAAAAGAGGACACCGCACAAGTAAACAGGAGACTATTCCTGACAGAAACGGTCTTTGTATTGTTCTTCAGATTCCAAACGTATAGGGGAGGGGGTTGAATTTCAAACTTCTCCTGGATATAAAAAGCGGCATAAAATGGCAAAAACCCCAGTCGAGTTTCAGTCCTCCAATACTGAGGTTTACTTCTCTTATCCCGGTTCCGACCCTAATTTCTTTCAGAAAAATCTGACTTAAAATAGACTGCAGTTAACCTGATTTAAGTTCTGCAATAACGAATTTGTCGACGAGCTTAAATTTTAAGAGCCGCATTTTAACTCCTGAGGACAAAATAGAAATTCCACGTTTTAACAACAGAACCGACGTGTTCCTTTATGCCACAATTGCATTTAGTTTTCGGATGTTGCGCTGGCTTTGGTTTTCCCCCGATTTCCTTTCCAAAATGTTATCCCAGAAATATGCAAAGTCAGCTTCTTCTACCCAAATTCAAATCAGACATAAAGTCTTCACAGTATAAATCTTTGCGTTTCGTTTTAACAGTTAAGTCGTTATCCCTCTTGATTCAGAGTAGTATTGTTTCTGAGTTTTTTTCCATCGCAGCCGCCGACTTTCATGACATAGTCCGTATCCATTCTTTGTGTGAAACTTTTAACGATACCGTCAAACTGCAGTCCTGAGTATGTTAAACTTAACTTCCCCCTCCCCTTAGCTCTTTTCCCTGCTCCTGTTTGCGTTAGTCCGTCGACATCCGACACCAAGCTTCCACCCCCTCCTCCGCCATCTCTTTCTACCAAAGTCTGTTTCTCATTTTGGATTTTTTTCCAAGAGGATTGTGCATGAAATCTGATTCCTTGAAAAGCTTTGAGGAGAGTCTTACTTCCCTCCAAAGAATGGGCTATAACTGCCTATTTCTAAACCTGAAGTTTGCAGTATGATGTGTCATCACTAACGTTTAACTGCAACCGATTGAAAATAATCTCATAGGATCCATTTTAAAAGTGTTTAGATCCGGTGATCTCGCTTGGAGAATCGGGTAGCTGGCAGTCAAAAATATGACCATATATTCAAATGCGGAGGATATTGCGTTCAATCCGGTAAAGATTATATCATATGTTTATATTTTTTGCTACTATATTTTGCTACTATATTTTCATCTGAATTGGAAAGGTGTTAAATTTAAGTGGTAATAACTGAACACCTCATTAACTAAAAAAAAAATAATAAAAAAAAATCCACTGAACTTTCTACTGATTGTGCTTATCCAAAACTAACCGAGATAAAGTATCAGTATAATAAACGCGTTGAAAAAGCAGGAAATACCGTTAATTGCTATATTTCTTAATGATCAATATGTCTGCCACATGATAGCTGCCTTAAAACTAGATATCGTTTTTAGGGTAAACGGTATGAATTTGGTGTATTGCTGTAAACTGTTCCTAAACCATATACGTCAAATTCTGGAAATAGAACTCTACAGGGGATAACTTTAAAACCAGATATTAGAACAGGGAATTAAGATATGCACGAGTATACATGGAAGTGTGTACCTCGGTTTTCATTGGCTGAATTCAGGCAGATTTATTTGCCATTTGTGGACTCTGTATATCATTATTTAGGCATTGCCTAAACTGCAGCACCGTAACAACGCAGACGATTACATTTTTAAAGATATCTTGTTTTACAAGACAGACCAATCACCTGAATCTGCTCACTGGAATTTCCTGAAAGTGTTTACATCGACTCTTGTGCTTGTTGAGTCATTAGATTCTACCAGCTGCAAACTCATGCGTGAACATACGCAGTACTGAATTTGAACATTCAAATCACTTAGAGGATAGACTGCATATGGTCGGCCATTTTTAGGTGGGTATTCTCAAATTTGTTCAATATTTCATGCATGCGATGAGCAGCTACTTATGGATACTTCAATCAGATGAAACATCCAATTTGCATAAGCGTGAGGACCTTTGATTAAATGAGGAAAACTACAGAAGAGACAAGCTGAAGTCAGTACGTTACCGGGGTCAGAGGAGGGAAAGGGAGAGGATGTGCCCAGCTATTAAATGCACTCATACTGTGTACATTTAAGGGGCAGTTAGGGTCCAAAGCTCAAGGCTGCGTCCCAGCAGAGGCTGTCCCCATATAGGCCATAGTTAAAGCAGAATGACTTTACTCTTAAATGATTAATTCTAATAATTTCCTGCGTTTTTAAATGGACCTGTTTTGATATATATGGTTCCGCTTATGCCCCCAAACTGATTAATGCTTCAACCTTTCACCTATGTAAGTCACCTGTTAATTTTTTGTTCATAATAAACAGATGATTCAAATGAATCAGACCTTTGCCCACTAAAGGCAAGTCAAAATAAGATACCTGTATTCAGCTATGAGAATAAGTTACTATTACTCATTGCCATTTAAATAACTAAGAGTTTAAAGAGCTGCAGGCACCCACTAAACTTTTATACCCACCGCAGTGCAGTACTCTATTACAATTACAGTCACACAGATTTTAGACTATTACTGCAGTCTCACCAGAAGGGGTCAGTATTGCCAAGAGAATTGGTAACAAAAATTCCCATAAATTTTTAACTTGATTTTTTTTTTGGGGTAATGACACCATTGATGATACACTACCAAGACTTAATGTTTCAATATCTAAATGTAAGTAGTACTAGTACTACTCAG
>JAODUD010000107.1:11633290-11645344 GCA_026784285.1 Stomatorhinus walkeri
AATAATTATTGTTATTATTATTACTACCATCACCACCACCACACTATGCTATCTATCTATCTATCTATCTGTGCCATTATATATTATGCAAGTGAACAGTCAGTTCATGAAGGATATTTTGGAAACAGGAAAAATGGATAAGTGTATAATAAATGTAAGGTAAGGAGCTTTTGCACTGCCACCATGCAGGAACCCAGTCATACCTGCATACTAACAGTTTTCCATTGCAAAATATGCAAGTCGTACCAGAGCCGTACCTGAACTGACATGACACTCCTTACTAGCAGGGCCAAAAGCGTGACCAAACATAGCCTCGCCACCCTCTGATTGGTCAAAATGCACGGAGATACTAAGGATCTACATCGATAAGGGAAAAAGGGACATATTCCATATATTATGCATGGTCAGTATCATGATGTACTGAGGCATGCCCGATAACTCAGAACATTTTCAACATCCAACTTAAAGAAATACTGTAAAACAGGTTAACAGAATGGATTCATAATGCAAATTTACACAAGCAAAGCTAATCCTGTTAACAGTTGATGCTAACATAATACAGCGCTCTTTGCAAACCTGCTAGCAAAATTTAGCACTAGTAAATCATGTGAACACTAAATAAGTAAATAAGCAGGTTTATGTCACTGTCACTCTCCAAACCTGGCGAGGCCTTTACTGAACCATCTCTTCCACAGTGGAAAACCGAAGTGATCCAGAAACCGAGGAAGATCTAGTCTCAGCTCGTGGTACAGGTTGGGCACCACTCTGTTCCTGTATGCCAGTGGAAAAGCGCTGTTTAACAAGGGCAAAATTGTGATGGCAAGATGAGTGGGCTAATGCATCTCTAAAATGGCAGGTAATGTGTGGTGTAACTGCTATACAGTGATCCAGTCAGCCAGTCAGTGCACCAGTGATGGGTTCATGGATGCCCAATGCTCATTGAGGGGCAAAGGCTAGCCCATCTGGACCATTACCACAGGAGAGCTACTGTAGTTAAAATTGCAGAAAAGGTTAATGCTGGCTATGATAGAAAGGTGTCAGATCACACCGTGCATTGCAGCTTGCTTTGTATCGGGCTGCTTGGCCACAGATCGGTCAGAGTGCCCATACTGCCCCCTGTCCACCACCAGAAGACCACGGAGCAGTGGAAGAAGGTGGCCTGGTCTGAGAGTGTCGTTTTCTGTTGCATCATGTGGATGATTGGGTGTTTATGAATTGTTTACTTGAGGAAGACATGGCACCAGGATTCACTACGGTATGAAGCTGGTGGAGGCAGCTGGTGGAGGCAGTGTGATGCTCTGGCCAATGTTCTACTGGGAACCTTGGCTCCATGTAATTCTTGCAGAAATTACCTTAATACGTACCACCTAAACATTATTGCAAGCCATGGCAAAGATATTCCCCAATGGCAGTGGCCTTTTTCAGCAGGATAATGCGTCCTGCCATACCGCAACAATTGTTCAGGAATGGTTTGAGGAACACAAAAAAGAGTTCAAGGTGCTGACTTGGCCTCCAAATTCCCCAGATCTCCAATCGAGCTTCTGTGTGATGTGCTGGACAAACAAATCCAATCCAAGGAGGTCCCACCTTGCATCTTACAAGACTTAAAGGATCTACTGCTAACATCTTTGTGTCAAATACCACAGGACACCTTCAGAGGTCTTGTGGAGTCCATGCCTTGATTGTTCAGAGCTGTTTTTGCATGCACAAAGAAGACCTATACATAATATTAGGCAAATGGTTTTAATGTCATGGCTGATCGGTGTATGTTGTCAACCGTGATCTGAGTAAACCATTTTAAGAATGGCAAGTCCATTTAGTATACTTACTGCTTTTTATATATACATACATTTCTATTAAACAAACAAATAATTGAAATTTAAATTGAACTTATTTTTTGGAAATTATTTTTCAATTTCCTTTAATATAACTCATGACTAAAACAAATTGATTTAACGTCAGAAAAACCAAAACACAAACATCTAAATTTATGAAACAATCATTTTGTTGTCTTTACAGGCACTACTTATGAGAGTTTACAAGCAACAGATTACGTCTGATGATGCAAAATGCAAAGTTTGTTATTTTAATGATTTAGTATTACAGTTTGGCACTTTGAAAAGTTTTAATAAATTGTGCGTGAAGTCCATCTTCATATTTGTCTTGCTTATAGCCTTTCCACATATTTGTTCTGTTCTGTTTTTATCACATCTGCTTTGGATGATCATATTTGCGTTTAGCAGAACATTAATTATATAACAAACGCAGCTGCAGTTGTATGTTCTCCCTCTGTTTGCTAGCAGGTTTCTTCTGGATACGCTGACTAGATGAACTGGCTTAAAGTGCACCTAGCATGTGATTGTGTGTGTTTTCCACTGGACCGTTTACTGGTGCCAATGGTGTTCTTTTCTCTGTGCCCTATGCTTACTGGCATATACTTCAGCCTCACCAGGCCCCTGTACTGGTTGAGTGGTTATGGATGGACATATATAAGTATTTTCATAGGAAAAAATTGTGGAATGACTTCATGTAAGAATAGATGACAGTAGTTAAAAATGTTGCAGTTGCATTTATTCTCTTAAAAATGCAATTCTCTGAATTAATACTTACTGTTGGCTGCTGCTTCCATTCAAAAATGTTTTAAAGTTTGATATTATTATTAGGAGCCATCCTGTATTTTCAAATATTTCAAAAACATTTTTGTTGGTTGGACAGTAGTTGAATGATGCCATATAATTTTGTAGACAATATTAATAGAATAGTGTGATTATGCTGTTTGTGAATGACTTATTCTCATTATCACCCTGTGTTGGGTAATCAGTATGGAAGATGAATTAATGTTCATACATTTCTAAAATTTTAAGTGTAAAAAATTTTGCATGAAAAATATACCTCCAATTCTTAGCCATGCTGTCAAATAATCCTCACCTGTTTGTTATAGCTTTGTTAAAAATCCCAAATAATTCCAAATTTTTCTTAGTCCTGTCTATTGATATAATAGGTAGCAAATCCTTCAGCAAATATTTTCTTCGGCACCAAAAATGCACATTTAGGTTTTTATTTTGCTTTTTGTCGCTACCTTGTGGCAGAAATGTTACACTTCAAGTGTGACTTATAACGTTTAATTATTAACATTTATCATATTTTGTTGTTTAATTTTAATTTAGTACATGCCCGACTATATTATATTTGAAGAATACATATGATGCTTGGAGCAAATTATTGTGCATAGAAATATTGATATTGCTAAAAGGCATTACTGACGTACAAAACCTATGTGCATATTATGTACAAAAATTATTTACCCTGTGATACCTATTTGAACGCTTATGGAACTTCCCTCAACTTTTATCTGAATGTGCATAGTCTAATAATACGTGATTTTGAAGGGGTGACAATCAGATTGGCCGCCTCAGATACGACCCCAAAAAAATTACCACATCATTGGCTTCTACCTCCGGATATTTGGCCAACATGTTTCTTTATACCTAGTACATCTGAGTCCTGTATTACGATGCTAGATGCCTTGCCTAGCTGGATAAGTTTGTGGATAAGTAGCGGTAACTGTGGCTTCTGTATATCACGATGTTGGCTCTCTTAGTGGAATACATAATTTAAATTTCAGGATCACGAGTTTCAAACAGTGCATGGACCTTTCAAAGTGAAAAAGTAACAAATGAGCTTTCAGAAACTGTGAAAAATGGTTTGTCCTCAACAATCCTTTGACTGCGGTATAATTGCCTGCATATTCAATAATAAGTTTGTGATATCTTTCAGTAAGCAAACCCAGTACTGTTTAATCACAGATCTTTTATATTCACCGGCAGGGATGCACACCGATCATTTTTGCGTTCCGAGATCTTTTGCTATGTGTGCTGAATCTTGTTAGTACCTAGAGGAAAAGACGCGATCTCTGATGTAACGAGGCGTTGGTTCGGCAGTTTGACTTTATAGTGAATATAAATTAATATTTGGTTTTTTTTTAGGTATACATTTAGCGTTCAATGGGCACAGTGCAATTACTAATGAAAATAAAAATACGCCTACGTAATCTGAATTTGTCGACCGTAGGCCATAGTCCATTTATTAAATTAGACTTTTCTGAACATACCTATAGCCCAGCTGTCTTGTTCACATACAGTGAATGGACACAGTAAAATTATTAGTAAATACGTATAAAAACACATATGTGAAAGATACGTGGGGTACATTGTCCCCCATAGTTACTTAAATTTAAGCAGACTTAACGGGACATGTCTATCGCTTCGACTTATGCTTATTAGTAGGCTATTTGTACTTTAAACGGACATTGTGCGGTTTTTAAATAGTAACGGAAAAGTATATTGCGAGGGAACACAAAACTGTCTCAAAAAGTATTTTCACGCCCTGGCCTCTGAGGGGCTCCGGAAAGATGTGAAGACAAGTTTTAAAAAGTAAATAAATAGGCTTACGTATTAGTGTATACATTGTACAAATAAATCAAAAGCTGAACTGAGATTAATTAATTCTAAGTTGGTATTAAAAGTAGTTTAATATTGAACATTAAACAGGCAAATTATTAACTGGTAAAAATTTACGTTAATTTGGAGGTGGGTGGAGGCTCCTTTTTTCTGACCGACTACCATAAGCTGTTGAGCGAATCTAGATAAATGTGGTAAAATGTAGGCCTATATTAGAAAATATGGTAACACTTCACTTGACGGGGCACAAATTCCTATTAATTGTAATAACTCAGTTGCTACTCGAGTACAAATTATCAGCAAATCATTAACAAATATGTAGTCGCTACTTGGGATAAAACATGCGTCAAAATTCATAAATGATGAACAAACAGGAGATCATCACTTTTGATGCTGCTAATTTTGTGTTTCTAATGGAATAATGCA
Organism: Stomatorhinus walkeri; assembly: GCA_026784285.1. Taxonomy (NCBI): domain Eukaryota; kingdom Metazoa; phylum Chordata; class Actinopteri; order Osteoglossiformes; family Mormyridae; genus Stomatorhinus; species Stomatorhinus walkeri. Next base: position 11,638,177 of record JAODUD010000107.1, read on the forward strand.
GACTTGCCGTTAGATTTCTTCTGTGAGCCCAAGTCAGACGCGACGACCCTACAAATATAACTGCTTGATAAATCATGCGTCACATTTAATTAATGATGAATTAACATAAGATTTGTACATACATAAGACTAAGACTTAGTTTGTGGTTAATTGATGCATAAGTAATAGTATAATACTATATTATTTGTACCCTTTCAAGTAAAGTGTTACCGAAAATATTTTACACAGGATGCACATATTTAACTTAAGTTACCGGCGCAGACTTAAGCTCTTCTGACCGGTCAGTCACATCTGGTATCTTAGCATGCTTAATATAAGTACATAGGCGTTATAGGCCTATTTTTTAGCAACCACTGGCTTCGTATTACCTGCATAAGTGCTCTTATTTGTGCAATATAAAATTACATTATACGACATACAGACATAGTGATGGTCGCATGCGCTGACATTCAGTTTGTCGTTTACTTTGTCAGTGAATGTCTGTTAGTTGCTGTTTTATATAGCAGTTTTGTCATAGCAGTGTTACCAGTATTACTCTCGACGAGTTAAACTGTACACCCCTCCGCGCCCACGCACCACGCATAGCCCGTTCTGGCGCCGGGGCTGATTAAAAGCCTTTAAATTAGTTATGATTAACACCTTGGAATTTGTTCTGTAGAACTAAGTCTACAACTTTAACCACCTTAAATATGTAAAGAATCTTTTTTATTTATTATCCAAAACATCTTGGCTAATTGTCTAATTATACCAGAATGCAGTATGTTGCACTGTATCGTATATTATGTCATTCATATTAGTCATTTTTGTTCATTTAGAGGAATATAGAATCCAGGGTTTATCCAATGCAGTTTTTAAATTCAGTTTATCAACCTTTCACAACAGTCACCCCAAGGCGCTTTACATGGGTGAGTTGTGATGCATTCCTGCATAATTTTGTTTCCTATAAATTCAGGTATAATAGTTTGGTGATTTGCTTAGAGCAGTTGACTATTGTAGCCTGAAATTTTGTAAATGAACTCCTGAAGACGTTCTGTTTATTTGTCATGGTTAATGCTAGCCTACTACTTTAAAGGTTATGCAAAATAGGAGACTGAACATCAACAAGTATGAGTGTGCATTTAGCCTATTAATTTACATTTTAGCCTGTTATTAGTAGAATATTAATGCATATAAAAATTCCACACACATTGTGGCCACCTCTAGATATACCTTTGTCACACTTGGGTTATCCCAGTTAAAAATTCCTAGAACCACCTCTAAGTTTAACACAGAGGTTGGCTACTTGAAGTAGTGATAGACAAATCTTTGTATGGTATGTTTGTTGAAATTACAATATGCTCTCTCAATGAAAATGAATAAAAATTCTAAAGGAAGGAAAACTTCTTTGAATGGTCAGTAATTGAGTAATTGTAGACAAAACCGGTACAAAATCGCTCGTTTGATGGGGTAACTGGTTATGAGAGCTTGTTAAACAGAAAAGAATCTGCTGTAGGTTATAAAGTCATAGAATCAAGACAGACTATTGAATAATGTATTCATATTAAAGGTAACATTGAAGGAAAGGAAGTAAATAGAGTGTGGATGGCACTAATGCATTGTTTTTCAGTGTTGTGGATTTGAATCCTGGGTATGTGAGTTTGTCCTCCATGTCATGCAGATTTCCTGCCAAAGACATGTAGTTTGGTGACCTAGTGAATGCATGTGTGTGGTTTGTGATCACGCTATCCCATGCCTTGTGCCCTATATGGCCTGGGATAGGCTCTAGGCAATTTCTGTGACCCTCTCTTTGGTAAATGGGTGGAAGTGAAAAAGCCTTACCTGCATTTAATTAGTAAAATTTCTATGCACAATTTCTGTATGACTAAATTACAATTACACTTGCAGAAAATAGGACATTTTAACAAGTAAAGTTCAGAAGTGGGAACTGGTTGCTTTATGGCATACTGTAACCTTTATGCATCTTTTTAAGTATTGCTGCAGTAGAAGGAAATCATCTTCATATGGTCGGTAAAGTAATTGTACTTAAAAGTAGCAAAAACCATTTCAAATCATGATATCATATCGATGTCTGAGAAGATCCAACGAGATTGTCTCGATTGGTCCAGAGAATCAATGTGACCTATATAAACCTATGAGATTCTAGTGCGTTGTTTTCGAAAAATATTGCCTCCTAATCTGGTGATAAAAAAAATAATTTCTACCAGTGGGTTTTTCTACAGCCTACCAACTCCGGCGCAAGACTGACGTGCAATTTATATTTTGTGGCCAATGACAGATACACAAAGCATCAACGACGTTCCGTGAAGCCAATCGACACGTATCAATTTACTCTTTGTAGGCGGAGAATGCCGGGGATCCTTTTCGGATGAAAACGATTTCGCAGTTGCTTTCTTGTTCTCGCGGGGTTTCAGCGCGCTTGCTTGAAGAGGAGCTCTCGCGCGATTGCCTCCGAGCGGAGACGGCGCGTGTTAAGAGGAGGGCGGCGTAGGGAGGTGGGGGGGGGCGCCCGCAAAAGATGTGTAGTGAGATTATTTATTTATTTAAATAAAAAAAATGGCCGCCGCAGAGAGCGGAGAGGAGAGACTGTAAGTGTGAATTAGCTACATAAGGTCTCGTTTGAGTGTCTGCGCTGATTCGAGGTGCTCGCTGTACACACGCGAGTGTTTAATCTTGCCTTTTAAATCATTGTGCATTTATTGTTAGCCGGTGTAGAGAGGCGGGGAGAATACGTCAGAGTATTTTCTCCCGCTTTAACATTTCAGTGGGATGAGAAGAAAATTAATTTGCGCGTTTGGTGGGAGGAGGTGTGTTTGTCTGTGTCATTTTCTGACGTTTCTGAAAACTCCTTTGCTTTGTAGCCAGCTAAAGTTGCAGTAATTAGTACATTATTAGTGAATGATTTGTTTCCTTTTTCTAGTTTATATACTTCACGCTTTCTTTCCCAGGCTGCTTCCACACCCCTTTGTAAGCAGATTTTAAATTCAGCTTCGCGAGCTGCCTTGGCTAGGCAGCTAACTTGTAGCCTGCTGACTAGATAGTTATTTCGTTCTTAAAGTAACGCAGTGAAAGAAACCAGTTCGTCTTTATTTTGCCCCGAATATCATCTTTTTCAGACATTTCGGGAGACCTGTGCAGGATTTGATGTCTCGTCTTTTTTTTTTTCCCTAATTCGGCATGTAGCAAGCTAGCTTGCTGTATAATTTGGCAGCCTCATACATTGCGTAATGACTGTATTTTTATTATTTAAGGAGAATATGTGTCAGAATGGATATTTTTTAAATTAAATTTTTATCTTTGTTGCGTAGTTTTTATGTGTTTTGCTATGAAGAAACGTATAAGTGTATTTAAATCTAACGTGCGACTTTGTATGAGGTGCGTATGAGGTATCTAAGCTAGCGCTAAGTTACACTCATGTGTTTCCTTAAAAACGTTCATCTGGAAAACTCCGTAACGTTATTTTATGAAATCTACGAGTTATAGCTCAGGATATGTATATTTCTGTTTCTGGAGTTCGCAATAATATGTTAAAGACACCTCGCATCCCTGGCGGATACACGGATGGGCTTGTTGCGTCATTTGTTGTGCTTGGGGAAAGACTGGAGGTTGACATCTTTATGCTTATAAAATTGTTTTAACATCATGGACTTCCTAATGTACGTGCATGCTTAGCTGTGTTTATTAATTCTTTGATAGAAATGACAATTTTTCTGCCCTTGGACGTGGTCTCGGCTAGATATTTGGCGTATGAAAATGATCAGTGTCTTCTAGGTACACCGTGTGATTTACATTACCAAATTGGAAAAAAAAAAATTAAATGACAATTTATACTGAAGCGATTTTTAAACGTTCCGTATGCGGTTATTCACAGTGATGAAAAGAGAGATTTCCCTAAAGAAATGGTCTGTAATCGGGATGCAGACGAATACATTAATGTGAGTTAGCCCTGAACGTTTTAGCGTGACAGGCACCGCACTCGCATTGCTGTCTATAAGTGCGTCACTGTTGGTGTGTGTGTGTGTGTGGGGGGGTGTTTTTGGGAATTGCGTGTCTTCGCTTGGGATGTAGTTGAGCTGTATAATTGGGACTCAATACGGTGAGTTGAAAAATATGCATAAAAAATCGTCATGAAAACAAAGCTTCGGTTGTTTATCAAAATTTAAAAGCTACCGATGAGAATAAAGGATTTGTCTGCTGTATTTGATGGATATTAGTTTATTCAGTATTGTTTAATTAAAAAAAGTTTTCAGTCTTTTATTCTGGAGGAACTATGTTTGAGTTTGTGTGGGATTTGTGTGGGCTTCAAAAGAAATATCTTGCTTCAAAGTAACATGGAACAAATGCCTTGCTGCTGTAAGTGTTACAGTATATGTGCTCTCCTGCTGATTTCTTACATTTTAAGAGTATAACACAGTTTCCTCCCCTGCCATACATTCCTGGAATGTACACCTTTTAGCTACAAGATGTTGTGAGGTGGGCTGCACTACTTCCTTTTTTCGTAGGACCTGTGTAAATATCTGAAGTTGATTTGAAACACAGGAAATGGTGACTATGACATAATTCACCCCGAACTGTTCAAAAGTAACACACCAACCTATGTCTGAACTAAGGTACTAGGCTTAGTTTTTGCAATTTTGGAAGAAAAAGGCATACATTACAATAGATTTCTGGTACAAGGTGTATACAGAGGTCATCTGCTGCTTGGATTTGACCAAGGATGAATCCTGTCATATATTTATATCATAATAAAGGCCAATGTTTAATAGTAAAGCTACACACAAAAATGATCATTATTAGCATACATATTGTTATGGAATTAAATGGCAATAATCACATCCAATGAAATCCAAACATTCAGCGATCTACATATGAGTTGGTTGAAATTTGGAAACTTAACCTCCCCCGGTTGAAATGTTATCAGTTAAACGGAGTCGGTTGAGTAGCTCTCTCTCTCTCTCTCTCTACAGCATCCTTGCCTTGATCACAGAAATAGAGGAATAGATGGCGAGGCAACATAACGTGTGGCTGCTTGAGCAGAACACTTTACACTACATCTCATAAACCGTATCCACTCAAAAATGTCAGACGGTGAATCTTTGCTTGCTTGCCTACTTGAGTGGTTTCTCACTATGTGTTGTTGACTTATCTTAAGATGATTTATCTACCATTTTCCTCTGTCAACCCTTGATAACCATTTTTTTTGCTGCATACTGGTCATTCCTCTCCCAAACTGTCTTATCTATTGATTTAAAATGGCCAATGGCAAATTTGACATTTCGTAGTCAAACTATAAAGGAACTTTCTTGACTTATGTCGCATGTTAGGCCTAAATATAGGCTTGTACTTAATAAAGTTCTGCAAAAGAGGGTCATTAATCCACCAGTGTTTTTAAATGTCTCCATATTAAATTGTAAGGAAACTGTATTTTGTGGTGTTTAAATTGGTGCATAATCCTTATTGTGGTGTTACCACTCAGGACGATTTTAACTTGAACTTTGCTTTTGGGCCCTGGATGTTTGATACAGTTGGTGACTTGTTTTAACCTATGACCTTTGTGAAGGCTCACCCTGTGAGCTCACCTTTGGATGAAAATCTTTTTTTCTCCTCCTACTACTCCCGAATAATGAGCTGTGGTTACTAAATATTTTGCTGCTGCTTTTAAATTTTTTTATTTTTTTTTTAAATTTCCTTATTTGTGTGTGACACACCTGGTCTGAAATGTATTGTGTGGTTGTCATGATTGGCTTTTAATTTAAATATATACACAATTAACTAAAGGCTATGTTTTGTAAGCAGTATTATTTTTACTGAGCTTTCTCTGTGTTGAAGTTTCAAATTTCTGTGGGGTTTTACTAAGAAAAGTGGAACAAATATTCAGAAAAAATCAATAAAGTGGAGCAAATTTCTAATTCAAATATCACAGCTATCTCCTAACTAGAGCTTAAATGATTACTCGATTAAACTCGATTACGTGATTATTTAAAAGCCTTGATTAAAAAATTCCTTCTAAATTACTCAGCAATATGGTGGTAGGAAGATGATGCATAGAGATGAGGATCCAAATAATGACCGAAAGCATCATTTATATAGAAGCATTTTACATTAAAAGTGAATGAAAATGCAGTCATCTGTCAGTATTTCAAAGCAGAACTTAAATATCACCACACCATGACTGCGATGTGAATACACGTTAAAAGAAGACTTGCATGTTTGAGGGACACCCAATAATGCAAGGTTAGATATGAGTTATCTGCCATTTAGCCTGTCAGAGTAGCCTAGCATGCCTTTATCACCACTTTGACTGAAATTATTTTGGCTAATTTACATTCTACAAATCTTAAATATTTGCTGCTTAAACAAACTTTAGACCCTTCTAGCTGCATCATTTTACATAATATGGTACGTACTGTATAACCAGTTAGAATTATTTTTTGTGAACACTGTGTGTTAGGGCTGAACAAAACTGGAAAAAGTTCACATTGCTATATTTCTAGTGTTTGCGATATTTAGCAGTTAGTTGAAATTTTGAGAAGTCTGTCAGATAAGCTGGTGGTGCTGTGCTTTGTGCTAGCACATATAAAGCAATGCTGACAAAACTTACTTCTGCTCAATATTATCTATATGGAATACAAAATATTTCAATATAGTAGAAAGACTTTTTTAATGACCAGTTCGTTTTATTTTCGCCTTTTGACTTGTTTAATTTCTCATGTGCCACAAGATCTATGAGTAAGTTCAACGGCAAGAATGGGAATGATTATGATTGTTTTGGGGAGTGCATGCAGAGTTCATTCAAAAGCAGTGGTGGTAAACCTCTTTGTTTATTAATTTTTAAAGCATATCCTGGATAATGTTGAAAAGGAACCATCATTAAAAGTGCAAAGCTTGCCAAGTTATGTTTCATCAGACTGAGTAAAAATATTTCAGCACATTTTATTGATGATGTGAACCCAGCAGACTATTGTGCTCCTTGCCATGTGACAGTTGCATGTGCATGAAATGCCATGTCGATATTAACGTCGCACCACCTGCAAGTCTATAAAATGAGAGCAGTATAGTGGTGCAGTGGGTAGCACTGTCGCCACACACCGCCATGGTGTGTGTGTGTGTGTGTGTGTGTGTGTGTGTGTGTGTGTGTGTGTGTGTGTGTGTGTGTGTGTGTGTGTGTGTG
>JAODUD010000107.1:11645444-11656734 GCA_026784285.1 Stomatorhinus walkeri
GTGTGTGTGTGTGTGTGTGTGTGTGTGTGTGTGTGTGTGTGTGTGTGTGTGTGTGTGTGTGTGGAGTTTGCATGTTCACTCTGTATGCTTGACTTTTCAGTGGATCCTCTGGTTTTCTTCCACTGTCCAAAAACATGTAGCTAAAATGATTTGGAGTGCCTAAACTGCTAGTATATGTGACTGAGTGTGCAATGGATTATTGATCCCTGCCTTGTGCTAGCCTGATTGTATTATAATTTAGTTATAGTATATTATCATATATAAAGAACTATTTGATTAATCAGATTAATCTGTAGGTTGCTCGATTATTGATAAATTCGATAATGACAGCCCTATAGCTAAACCTTATTTTAAGATCTGTCTGTCAGACTTCTCCTTGAGTATTTGTGTCATAAAGTACTGAATTACAGTAGTTTTACTAAAGGTGGAACATGATGAATAACACCTGACTATAAAGTATCATTGTGCAAGTTAAATAAAGCAAAGCTTGTTTTATAATGATCGTTCTACAGACATTTTTTCTGAGTGGTTTAGTGTTTTTAAATTCTGTATTTTTAAAACATTTAGTTTGATCCAAAGAAGTCCACAATAAGTAGTGTAGTTTATGGTAATTATTTTGTGATGGAATTGTTGGTGCTTGTGGAAGTGAGGGGAGAAGAATCTGATTGTTTTAATTCAGCAAAATATTTTGAATTCTGGAACTTTTGGTCTGACAATGAAAGATTTTTTTATTATAAAAAAATCTTTAAATGTTTAAAATGCTTATCTAGATAATAGCTACACTTCAGTGCTTTTCCCCACCTTGTACTTGTAATAACAAAACTAATTAATTTGGCTTGTTTTTGTGTAGGGACTGGTTAATGATTTTGAGAAGCAACAGTCAATATATTTCAAAGACCTGTTGCTGGGCTTTAGAGAGTCGTCTGTAAATATTCAGAGTAGTCATGAATGGCTGTAGACAATGTTGGAGTAACTTCATATAGTAGTTTACTTATGTGATGCTTTTGAGAAGCTCTCTCTGATTTTTATTTGTAATGTTAACTTCCTTTTTTATTACTATTCTGAATGAATGCTTTTGTGGCAATTGTCATAGCTGGGCCTGTATAATGCCTAAATAAAACTCTCAAATTGCTCTCAAACTGACCTGATTTGACCCGTATCAAACCATCAGGTTTATTGTAGGTTTATTTTCATAGTACCAGTGTTCATTTAATAAACAATCAGGTCTGAAATGCATTTTTTTTAATTAATTGTAGTGATTTCCCATCTGTTTCATAAAAATTTTAACCTGATGGTAGATTGCAGCACATTAATTTATTTAGTAGTATTTTGTTCATAGTGATGTGCAATTTACTACACACATTTGTACATTCAAACTGTTTAAAAAATATTGAGGTTGCTATATAATGTTGTGCATGGCTTTTCTGACCGTGAATACACATTACCAGGAAACCATTGTTAAAATGATATTAATTCATATAATTTTTCAGGACTATGAAATGTATGCACCTAACACACCTCCATCAGGTACTTGGTGTTCCTATTTGTTTGATTGTTTGGTTCAGGTGTGCTGGGAGGGTGCAAAAGTATGTTCTGCTGGAGGCCCCTGCAGACTGGCTTCTAAATCAGTGTTGTACACTCTTTTTAAGGATTAAAAGTCTTATTTGCAGAGTAACACAATTAAATCTAGTTGAGTCCCGATGCTTGTATTATTGTATTTTAAATGTCAATTATATGGCTAAGCTTTCACAAAACTTACACTACTATGCTAAAAATATTTATTCCTAGTGATTTTTAATGTTGAGGATCTTCACATCAGTGCATTGCTTATGCATAATTCCTACTTTTTTACGCATAGATACAGACTGTACAGAATTACGACTGTTCTGTTCTGAAAGACAGATTGTATGTTGAAATTGACATATGTCGCAATAGGGCAATCACACTGACTTGTGAGAATTAATCTGAGAGATGTGCGTGAGGTGGGGATGATCTTACTGCCATACGGTACAGTACTTTTCTGCGGCACCTATCGTATGGCACACAGCATGCGGTAGGTAGAGTAGTATTGCTAGTTGTACAACCTCCCATAGTTTTGCATAAATTTGTTTAACTTATCTGTCATCTTTATTTATTTATTTGGTTGCTTGCTTGATGGCTTATTAATTAATTATTTTAAAACCTGTATGTGTGTATCATTGTAAGTCGCATAGGTTGTGAGTTACGGACAGCCTATTGGAGTAATAAGAGCAATCCTGCTTTGCCCTTCATTCTTATGTACTCTGCTAATATGTAGTCAGTGATGATTAAATGGGTGTCACTGCATGTAAAATCTGTTTTCATTTGTCAGTTATATTTTCTCAGGCACTGATTGGTCACAATATATTAAGTTCAAACATCCAAAATGTCTTAATTATCAGTCCTGTAGCTAGAAATATGGGAATATCGAATTATTTTATCAAGATGCACTCCCATCCATCCATCCATTCTATCCAGGGTTGCGGAGGCTATGGGCACAAGGCAGGGAACAACCCAAGATGGGGCGTCAACCCATCACAGGACACACACACACACCATTCCAAGATACTTTAAAGGTACAAGCATTGTAAGATAATTGCCATAAATAATTTGATTTATCTCAAGTTTTCACACACATGCCAAATTATGACTTGTATGAATTGTTTTGTATATTGATTTATTAATATTCTGTGTTTAATTTTTAATTTTGCATTTCAGGTGACACCAAACATTTTAAAGCTGTGTGGCCTTTTACCTTCTCTACTTAATATTCATTCCTTTTTTACCATCGTATTGTCAGCATAGCATTTTTATTATAGAGATCCTCGCCAGGCAATATGCATTTCACACTCTACAGGCCACGTCCTGCAGGGTAAACGTTGCTGATGCCCAGTGGAGCAGCATTGCTTCTTTTTCTGTTGACTACTGCCAAGCAGCAGGTGCCTTATGAGTCTGTAGAAAGCAGTTCTGCAGTGACCATCTGAGAGATACTGGCAGGGTGAGCTACCCATCCCATGTGTAATGATGATGGGTTAGGTGAAGACTTCTGCCTAGTGGAGCACCACCAAGATGTGTGGCCTGTAGAAGTCACTATTTATTGAGGTTGACACTTGGCACTCATTTTGGTGTGTACTGTGAAAGCCGCTCTTTATTAGCCGATTCTTTCATTGCATGTTTAGGCCTTTAAAGGTAAATGATAAATTTACCATACGTGCAGTGATGCATGGGAGAATAGTGCTTCTGCTGTGTAAAGGGTTTTAATTTTTCTTTTTTGATGCTCTCTTTGTGCATGCCTGTATAGTGGTATATAGAGGTGTTTCGTAACCACATTTAAGTTTGTATGTGCTTAGGGCTGTGTGTATATGAGCATACAAGACCACTGAATAAAGTTTTAACTTGTATTGTGTTCTTATTTCTGTAACTCAAGGGAATGTAATTCACTGAATCCAAATTGATCAATTAAATTGCATTTACAAATGACAAAACTTTCCTGCATTGGTTGTCTGTTTTTCAGTAAAGGTTTGACAACAGTGGTCACAATTTCTTTGTGAAAAACAAAATCGTTTCATTCTGTTGCCACTGCTGAGTTTTTCGCCATAATCTCCGTTAATTTTGCCAGAATTAGGACAATATACGTTATTATGGAGGTACAAAGGCATCTGCTCGCCTAATGCAAATGTCACAAAATGAGGTTGAACAGTTGACCATATTATGACTATTTGGATTGATGGATGACGATTTGAAACCAGAAATATGTTCGCATTTAGCAGATTCTGCTATAATCACAAGCGAAATCTCTCTTGAATATGCGACTAGATCAATTTGTTTTTGTACAACAAAGGTCAGATCTCTGTTCCAAGTGATTATGGGCAGTGTAACATGCAGTGGATAACAATGGACTCTAAGCAAACAGGCTATGATTAAATAAGGAGAGGAATAAAGTAAGGAAACTAAGGAATAAAGCCAGTTTCAGCATTTGATTAAGTTAAGGTGAACACCTGTAACTTTGTGTATGTAATAAAGATGGCTTTTAATTTAATTTGCAAAGTATGTTTTTTTTTTTTTTTCATATTTCAAATGTTAGTTACTTATCACTAGGTTGGTTTGCTGGTGATACTGATGTGATGTTATAGTCATTGTCTATATTATGTCATTATTCATGAACGTTTCTACATTGACATTGTTTTAAAATATAAATTAGAATTTGTTGCATTAGTTCATACTTGCTCACTTGAAGATGATTGTTAAAATTAATTTTATAATTCGTCTAAAATTATATTGCTGTTTCATGCATTTTCGATTTCCTTTTGCTTTTATTGTTCTGTTTGCCATTAATTTTCTATGAATGACTGACAAGTCTTTTTAACGATGTCATTACAGACCTCTGGCAGTTGCCTAACAGAAACTGAATTTAAATGTTCAGTTAATTTTGCCATTAGCAACGGCATATTACAGATACAAAGGAATGAATTAAAAGCAATGTTTATGAGAGCTGACTTTTTAAATAGATGTTTATGTTCCTCATTGATTCTTCTGCAGAATCCTTTATAGTTTTGTTATATGCATAAGCATTGATTTGCTTTAGAGACTCGTTGCATTCTCTTAGTTTTAAAGAAATTCTAATTGATCATGAGAAAACAATACCATTTGTGGTTGTAAATATTGTTTCCATTAACTTCCATGGAAATATAGTGCTTTGTTATTAGGCATCCATGTACTCCTGTGTGTGTGTGTTTGTGTAACTATCTTTTGGTGAGGTTTACGAAAGTTCAGTCATCACACAGTAAATAATTATATATTTTCTTAATCTCACGCTACCCCAGTATCTCCTAGGAAGGCAACCATGAGATCATCAATAGCTGCGCTATGCTGAATCACAGTATCTTCAAACCATGGGGAAAAATTAAACCATTAAATATAAAAGAGCGGTCTTAAGCCCTTATCCGTGTACTGTTACAATTACACGTATCATGACCTGTTGTATTATACCTGTGCCTTTTCCAAAACAAATTGTGTAAATTAGTCGATATTTCAGGATAAAGATTTAATGGTGTATGTATTTGGGGGGAAATTAACTTAAACTGATTACAGTAATTAAGAGTATGACGTTAAGCCAGTTGTGACCACTGGTGTTAGACCTTCACTATCTGATGGGTGTGGGTTTGTGCAAGCAGTTTTATTTGTTTTAGCCTTTTTTACACTTAGGTTTTTTAAGCATTTGTACATTTTTTAAACCTTACTGGTTACAAGAGAAAATCATCTGCAGAGTTCTGCTGCCTGTCTAATGGTTAGTGAATGTCTGCGATAAAACCATGAAATGCAGATGTGTTATCGTACAAGATCAATTGAACTTGCACACGTAGGATGTCTTTCAAAGGATCCAAGGCCTCATAGGAACTGATTGTCGCATGACTAATATGGATATCATTACGAAAAATGATTCCCTGGATACTCCTCCTCTTTTTTTAAACGCCCACTTGTCCTTTTGTGAAAACTTACAATAAACATTTTAATGGATGGTTGTAAAGGCAGGTGGTGATAATTAATTGATTTCGTTGTTTATCTGCCAGTTAAACTTTGTTGAATGAACAGTATCTTTTTGGCTTTGGGTTGACAGCGTAACTTGTTGTGTGTGGACACCACACCTCTGTCTTAAGTGCCATTAATTACTTTGAATTGCCTTTAAATTCAGCTTGTGTTTTGGGGAAAAAAGGAAATGATATGATTAAGGATACATAGATAAAGTCAAAATGTCACTTTATTCTTAAATAATGATATTAACTTATAACAATCACTATTCAGTTTTCCAGCTGTCATTCAAAATTCTGTTAACGTCAAATAAGTATCCAATAATGTGATAAATATATTAAAAATGAAATGCCAGGAAAATGGCATTTTACTGGCAGCTTTTTAAACAGTTCAGAGAAGTTGCTGATACTGCAGTATTTATTCCCTCACCATCTTGAACAGTTGAACAAATATTTTTTATTGATTCAAACTAAACCATTACTAGAGCAAAACCAAAAGCAGCAGTTTGTCAACCATAAATATTTGCACATTTGAAACAATTTCTCCGTACTCTTTAAGGCTCTTCTGTTTTTTTTAAATTACTTCTTTTTTTCAGTTATTCATTAGTGTGTGTGTCTTACACACAAACTCATATTTTGATGTAAACAGTAAAATCCTGTTAGTGGACTTTCTTATAATGGAATATCGTCTATAACGGACAAGGTCCGCAGGTCCCGGCTGTGCGCCTTTAAGAGCATGCAGAAAAACCATTGGATATAACAGATGTGCATGTAATGGAATTTTGCTTATGACAAACAGTTTGGTTCGCAGAGCCACTTTTAGCTGTAATTTTGTTTGGCTATAATGGACATGCAGGCTTTGCATACAAGGCGTGCGGCATGCTGGTGATATCCAGCGCAGATACTTACTTGGAATTATTAAGTCATCTGTTCAGGTGAAGTTGGATTACTATACATGTACAATATAATAATCTATACCCCAAGTATGTCTGCTGTGGTGTGGCATGAGTAAATGATGTCCTGCAGTTGTGTTCTGGGCATACAGCACCTCTGGTTATAACGGACTTTGGATATAATGGACTGTTTTGCCAGGTCCCTTTAAGTCCGTTATAACTGGATTTTACTGTAGCAGAGAAATATGCTGTCTCAGTTATGCAGATAAATTCACAGTGGTCTCCAGAGATCTAATTCATGTACAGTGCTGCTCGTTCAAGGCCGTGTGTATTTATTCTAGATTTACCATTGCCATGTATGGAACTGTAGCCTTATAATAATATGGCATGCATTTGTATCTGATTGTATTGCAATGAGCCGTTGAGCTACATCTATAGGGTTTATCCGCAGGTCTAATGTTATTTAAATAATAGTTACCATTGAAGATTCTTGACTATCCATGTAAGGATAAATTACAGGTTATCTTTGCAAAACAATCCATTTCTCATTTATCTTTTTTCTGAATGATTCTTTTAAAGACCCTTTAATGGCAGATGAAGTGTTGCTTGTCAGATAGCCTACATTTTTTTTTATTTGTTTCTAGAACTTATGCACAAGATTTTAATATAATATAGAAGGATGTCACTTTCAAGCTTGAAGGGAGAGCAGAATATAAAAATGTTTTCTGATTTTATTGAGGCACTGATAGTGTTAAGATTAGTAAGACGTATTTACCCAGGTTGCAAATTACTTATGAATCAGTCCAACAAATACAGTGTATGTATGTTCTGTAAATAATATTATAGTGATGGGGAGCCTTTTCAGAGGTTTTTAATGAACCAGATTTTAGCAATGTGCTAGAAATTTTCTCCAACAGTATGATCTATGTGATCCAGATATACTACAAGATCCTTAGGTGCTAACATTTTATTGTAAAATCATTAGCACTCTTTTGCTTTTACTTAATCTGCTCATTGGCAGTACAAAGGGGCTCACAAGTGAGACATGAATATATTAAGCACTTACCTTCTCTCAGTACTCACTTACCTCCTGTCATAAACCTTGATAAGATGAACTGCAGTCACAGGCTTGGAAAAAGCCATATATAATAAGATTGGCATGAGGACGATCACGACGATACACACAGACTATAAAACTCGATCAACCAAGTTTGCTCCTGTTACGTGCCGTAAGTTCGGACCCGTTTTTAGGTTTACTCTGCTTTAGAGAATGCGCTGAGACAAACAACTCAATGGCCTATCGAGCAGAGGTTTACGCCAGCACAACAGCCAATCACCAACGATGCTGTAATTTTGCCCATCCTCCCTTAAAGAAGAAATGGGATGCATTCAACTTGGGCTTAGGTCTGTCTGCAGCTGACGTGACCTGGAGTGCAATCTTCCGGCGGCTACAGGGGTGGAGTGTAAACTGACTGCAGCCAAGTCGGACAGCTTCAACTCCTCATAGTCTGTAAGACCTGACTGCAATGGCAGCACTGCCAGAGGGCTGTAGATAAATCAATACAAATATCACCTGCATGCACATTACTTCTTTAACAATAGCCAACTCCTGATCCAAACTGTTAGCAGTGCATAAAACTATTGTGTATAGTGGCTCTGTGTAAAAAGATAGCTGCCCAGAAAAAGATCAAATACATGTATGTCAAGGATTCAGAGTTTTTATTGTCATGTACAGAGTACAATGCAATTCTTACTTGAATGCCTTCTTCACAGATTGGACGATTAAACAAATGAAGCAGGGCAACATTAAAGTAACTAACAATAAATACACCACTAACTAACTTGTACTGTTAGAGCATTTATATAATTTATTTAGGCTTTATTTTGCCAGGTAATGAAGTGAAAACCAGTTCTCACTGCTTTAAGTGCTTTTCAGGAGAAATAGCAGATAATGCATTAGAACTTCCTGGGATACAAGCGTGTGACTAAAATCTTCAGCCAATAAGGGCAAAGTTGTGTCGTCATGGAAGCGGTTCCAGTTTGTGCTGCACGGCCTGTCTCAAGTCGTCTTGCTCTCACTAGGATTTTGTACCATGTGACATGGTGACGTTTTGCAGCGGCAGACAAAAGAATCTAACCATGATTTGGCATTTTTTTGAATGTGTTTTGTTTAGATACTTTTCTACCTCAGAATTTTAAAAAGTTTTTAAGAGACCAAGAATAGGGGAAGATATTTGTTGCAGTCAGTTCTGTCCTGCTTTATTTTATGTTTGCTCTTTAACACATTTCCAATATTATTCAGTTTTGTTACATTATTATATGGTTTTGTTCATTTGAGCTATGTTTCTTTGAATACTTGAAAATCAATAACCTTTTATAAAAAAGGGAATTTTGTTAAATTTGTTGGAAAATAAGTATTTGTTTACTAATATTGTTTATTTCAATGTATTCATTCTATTTGTCAGAATAGGCTTATTTTTATTACTATTTTGATTATTACATTATTACATGGAACAGCATTGTGAAACTATAATATTGATAATTATTGATGTCGGTCAATACAGGAAAAAATATTGTGATTTTTTTTTTTTTTTGCCATATCGTCTAGTTCTTATGGGACATTAGCATAAATAATAAACTAATATTTTCCCCTGTTATTACAATTGGTGCATCAGTCAGTTTTATAAACCAATAGGAGCAGGCCATCTCTACAAGGTGTCTAGGGCATCACTGGGCTAATTGGCGTGTTTTACTGAACTTGAAGATCCACCTGTATGTCCTGCATGGAAAGATTCTTTAACCGTTAAGTACATTTTATTGCATTCTTCTTTCAAATCTTTTTGGTGCATTTACCATCTCATGGACTCTGTAACAGAGGTTTTTGGTAAAGTCAAGCTTTTAGAATTTTTCTAACTATAAACTAATCTTAAGCATCACATTTACATTAGTTTAATTTAGATGAAACATTTTGCAGTTATGATTTTTTTTGCCACTTTTATTGTTCTCTCTTTTATGATTTATATACTCTAGCCATAAATATGGCCCTAGTTGCAGGTATGATGTTAAAAGTCAATATAGCTTCTAACCCGGTCCTAAAACAGTATGAAATCCGCAATCACTGGAATTCCTTATATATTATTGCTGAACTGTTTGTTTATTTGAGATTGGAGATTACTGGTGATGTATCCACTGCAGGTTGAATTCTACATTGAGGTTACTTCATCTGTAGTAAACCTTAAGTGGCCTTTCTGTCAATGTCCTGTGTGTATGCATGTGTACAAAGAGTACCTGCCGCATGTGACCTAGGGGACAGCTATGTCGGGGGTTTATCAGACAAAGGTAGAAACGCGTTCCTTTTCCCCTGCTCACCATTGAATCTACAAACTGCAAATATATTTTGTCAACCTTGTCAGTATGACATGTTGTAGTTACATTGTTTCCAATCTGTGTGTTCTGTTCTGTTACAGCCTAACTGTAAGGTCAGTTAGTATAGCTGCAGGTCTGTTGTGGTCCTCATTGTCCACATGTGAAGAATAATTTTAATGGGGATTTTTTTTTTCCATCACAGCCTTCCAGCATTTATGTACATTGGAGCAATAATAATTAGTGACTTATGTCTAGCATGTGGTCCCCTTTAGGCAGCACGATGGCTAATTAATTAGCTTGATTGGTGTCTATTAAATTGCCCATAGTGTTTGACTGTGCTCCAAACCTCCCCCCCCTTCTTGGGTTGCTTAAAGTGCTTAAACGTTGGACCATGTTGTTTTTTTTTTCTTTCTCTTTTAATTTTCTCCTTTATTCAGGAATTACAACTATGAGCATCCAGTCTTTGATCAGACTAATTGATTTTATTTTGTTTTCCAGTCCTACAGTTCTTTTACCATAAATCATGGCAGGTAAGTTTGTCTTGAAGGTATTAGAAGAAACATAATTTTATGGTTTATCATATAAATGGTGAATGTAATATCTTAGTTATTAATTAATTTAATTTCACATTTAATGTAACTTTTTGACAAATGTTTTTGTACGTCAATATGAGTGAGCACTATTAGTGTAAATCCAAGCAGTCAGTCCTGTAATTAATGGCAAAAATCAATTTTATTTCTTCACATCTACCAGAACTTTTCAGCTTTTAGCCCATTATTCATAACTGCTTGTCCAGTTAGCGACGCGAGACAATCCCAGCACACACCAGTGTGACAGGCGGGTTAGTCACCTCTTCATCTGAATGGCACGTCTGCGGAAACCATGCAAATACAGAGAAAGCAAATATGCCTGCTTGGTCTTGACGCCTATGTTTTTAGGCCTGTGTGCTCATTTTGAGATTTGCTGCGGCGAAGACGGCAGTGCATCTAAATGTATGGTGTCTGAGAAAGACGGAAGGAAGTGACACAAGCAGCCATGACTGATCATGCTCTCGGTCCACAGCAGTAACAGTCTAACTCATGCTTTAAAACATCTTATGGTCGTCATGTAATTGTTTGTTAGTATCATTTTAGCTTTTAATATTTGTTTATCCATGAATTAAAATTTTGTGGTTATTTCCACTGGCATGGATTTTTAACTAGTCAAATTTGGAATAAGCATGACATTTTTTGGTAAACATGGATATAAATTGTACAACATGTATGTAACAAACCTTGTGTGGTATTACAACACAAAATAGTTCTTAGATATGAATTGCCAGTGTGGTGTTTCTTTTTTGTGTAACAGATACTCAGATCTTGTTCCATTTGCTAGCATGTCATTATTGGCTTGATTTAAAATGACTGAAGTGGCTTCAAATAACTGGCATTAATGTCTGCATGCTAGCGTGTCCTATATTGGCTGTTAACTTCCCTTCTCTCTCCC
>JAODUD010000107.1:11658360-11674110 GCA_026784285.1 Stomatorhinus walkeri
TTCACCTGCTTTCATACTGCGAGAGCTGGTTCCTGTTATGGGGTTCCTCTGCTGTGATTCACCTGCTTTCATACTGCTGTGCTGCACCCTGTCTTGTGCAGCAGCAGATCAGTGGTATTTATAGTGTACCGTACTGTGTTTAGCTGTCGTGAAAGTGAGCAGACTGGCTTCTGGAGTCTGAACAGCAGGCGCACTAGCTAGTGCAGGGCAGAGAGGAGAGAGTTCAGGCAACTGAGGCAAGGCATAGTAATAACTATCTCAATGCCACCCATGATTGTACTGCAAACTTACCCCAAATTCAGATCATACAATTTGCAACTATATTTGCACAACGAGAGTAGTAGAAGGTATGATGTGAATAAGATAAGAATCTGTCTTTATGGATGTTAAAGTACTTGTTTACACAAATTGTTTATTTATTCTAACACAAGAAGGTCTCCAAACATCTCAGTTATTGTGTCAGGGCTTTGTCAAGAGTTGATACGGGAGAAAAAATCACAAAGCAAGCAACATATTTGAAAGTTTGGCTTACTTTCAGTGAATTGTATTTTTCGAGACCAATGTGACTTTTGACCTCAGCATGATTTGAGCTGAGTGTGAAAAGATGCAGCTTTCACCCTCCCCTATGATGGCTTCCCCCCAGACCCCATTGATGGCAGAGGAGTTTAGCTAGTTGAGATGAGATGAGAAAAAGTCAAGGTGTAGGCATCTTTCAGACTTTTTTGGTGGCATATACTTCAAATGATATCCATGTAGAATGAAATTGAACACATTTGTCAGAACAATTTGTTGCACGCTTAGAATGAACAAGGTGGTGTCTTTTTATACACAGCTGATCAAAAGTTTAAGATCACTTGAAGAATGGCAAAAAAAAAATCACATTTTGCATGGCTGGATCTTAACAAGGTTCCAAGTAGAGCTTCAACATGCAACAAGAAGAAATGGGAGTGAGACAAACCATAATTTTGAGCATGCAATTTATTGAAAACAACGCTTAAACTGAAACAGGCTGTTTTGCAGCTGATCAAAAGTTTAGGACCACACCTCCAAAAAAACTCGTAAACCCCCCCTCCCCAAAACAGAAATCAAACTTCCAAACATGAACTCAGTACTGAGTAGCTCCACCGTTATTGTTGGTCACTTCAAAAATTCGTTGCAGCATACTTGATGCAAGCATTTCCATGAGGTGAGTGGGAACATTTCTCCAAGTGGTGAAGACGGCCGCACAAAGGGAATTTACTGTCTGGAGCTGTTGTCTATTTTTAGAAACTTCTCTTGCCATCCAACCCCAAAGGTTCTCAATTGGATTTAGATCAGGGGAACACGCAGGATGGGCCAAAAGAGTGGTGTTATTCTCCTGGAAAGAAGTCCCTTGTCCTGCATGCACTGTGTACTGCAGTGTTGTCCTGTTGAAAAACCCAGTCGTCACCACACAGACAAGGGCCCTCAGTAATGAGGGATGCTCTCTGCAACATCTGGACATAGCCAGCGGAGTTTGACACCCCTGCACCTTCTGAAGCTTCATCGTTCCACTGAAGGATAAGGCACCCCAAACCGTTATGGCGCCCCCTCCACTGTGGCACGTAGAAAACATCTCAGGTGGGAAGACGGTGGCGCAGGAGGTAGCACTATCGTTCGGCAACTGTAGAGTTGCTGGTTCGAGCCCTGGTTCCTCCTAACCCCGTCAAAGTGTCCTTGAGCAAGACACTGAACCCCCAATTGCTCCCAGTATGCAGGCTGGCACCTTGCATGGCAGCCTCTGCTACCAGTGTGTGTATGAATGGGTGAATGTGGGGCAAAATTGTAAAGTGCTTTGGAAAAAAGCGCTATATAAATGCAGTCCATTTATCTGCATGTTATGCCAGTAACATTGGAAACCATCAGGACCATCAAGGTTAATTTTTTTTCTCATCAGAGAATAAAACTTTCTTCTACCTTTGAATGTCCCATGTTTGGTGCTCACTTGCAAAGTCCAAACGGGCAGTTCTGTGGCACTCAAGGAGATGAGGCCTTTGAAGACATTTTTTTTTTGTTTTTGAAACCCTTCAGTCTGCACCAATAACGGCCTTAATTTGGGTTGAGGATCATCCAGTGTCTTGACGGACAGCCAATTAGATCCTCCGGCTCAGTACTGGTGAAAGTTTTTAGGGTCTTCCACTTCCTCAGCAGCGACGGTGCGCTGCAAAAGACCCTGCTTATGCAGTTCAACAACCCGACCACGTTCAAAAAGGGAGTTTTTTTGCCTTTGCCATCAGAATGTCAAGACAGCGTGCCTACCTGACAGAAAATGAATCCGCATATTTGCACAGATTTGACCTTTTAAAGGCATGTGGTCCTAAACTTTTGATCAGCTGTGAAACAGCCTGTTTTAGTTTAAACATTGTTTTCAATAAATTGCATGCTCAAAAAATGGTTTGTCTCGCTCCCATTTCTTGTTGAATGTTGAAGCTCTACTTGGAACCTTGTTAAGATCCAACCATGCGAAATATGATTTTTTTTTTTTTTTTTTTTACCATTTTTCAAGTGGTCTTAAACTTTTGATGGGGACTGTATCATGCCACAACACTACAGCGTGGAATATTTTCAAGTCAGCAGACCGAAAACAGAGTGCAAATAAACCTGTAGTAATGACTGTGTGAGTTATTTTAATAAAGGGGATGACAGTTCTTTTAAAATAGAAGTTGCTGTCTTTATTAACAACCACTACTGTTCTAATATTAGCAGCGTATCAGTCATCCTACTCAGCACTATTAGACTTTCTGACAATGAGCAGAAACCCCAGTGGCAAGACTGCAGTGAGAAGGCAGTGTTGTATTCATATGCAAAGTTCATATGGATTTTGGATCTGTAAAACAACACCGTTTAGTATATTAATGTTCAGCGTGAGTCATGAATGACAGACTAGAAAATGGCAACCAAATTCCTCAGCTGGTACTCATTCATTGAACCTAAAAAAAAAAAAAGTTTAAAATAATAGGAAAAATCCTTAACTTCCCAGGGTTGCTGTTAAAATTGTTATGTACAGGGTGGGCCAAAAGTAGGCATATAGTTTTTACTTTACAGTACTGATTGGGTCATGTTTAGTCTTTTGGGTTGAGAGCATCCAAAGAATCAGGTCCAGATATGTTCTGGAGTTGCCCTTTCATACGTAGCACACAACTGGAGATTGTCTATGTCAGGCGTTCACAGCTCACACCCTACTAGAGATACTCTGGTTGGTTTAGATGAGGTGTGCTGCTTTGATAGAGCATGCGGGAGGCTGGACAAGACATAAAAGTATACAGTGTTTTGTTTACGGCACTTTGGCCCTTACTGACAGATGTTCCTCACTCTCGTCATTTCTCCAGTTAGCCATGTCCATTGGTGTGTTTGTCTGAATGACCTTTCTTCACCGTTCCCTCTCTGTGGTTTGTAGAATTCCATTTTCGCACCCGTTGCATAATATAAGCATCATCACCACGCCACTTGCTCAAAGTGAATTCTCCAGTCAGAAATTACCTGGACTAGCAAGCAGGGCAAAGTCCTTTTAACGTCCGGTACGACTAATTCAGGCCTCTGCATTCACACACACTGCCCCTCTGGATAATTTAGGGTGGTGGTCCATATCTGAAAGGGATTTTGTTGGCTTGTGGTCTGTGTTTCTTGGGTAGGCTCTCGACATTTTACACAAAGCAGATGCATAGTGAGTAAAAACAACTTTTTAAAAAATTAAATCCGCAGTGACAAATTGGCCTAGCCTCTATGATGGATATATTTTATGCTCTTCAGGAAAGTGTTTTTAAACATTTCATGTTAAAAATGCTGTTGTGGTCAAAATCCTGAGATTTCTGTGTATTACACACGAGATGGCTCAAAAATGATTTTGTGAAAATAGTATTATAACAAGTTCATTAGAGACACATGAACCTATGTTTGTATACATATTAAATGACAAAAACGTTATTCTTCCTTAGCGAGTTTATTTTATCCAACTTGCAAGACGGTCTAAAATATATACCATAAATACACAAACCTTGGCTGAATAGCTAAGACGTGTCACGCGGTAAATGTATTGCTAATTGAAAAATAAATGAATATGTTATTGATATTACAACCCGCCATCGCTTTTTCTTGATTTTTACTGGAAAAACTGAGATGTAAATCATTCTGGTCCCAAACTTTTACAGGTTGTAATATATTTGAAGCAGTATTAGTATCCATGGTTATGAGTGTGTCAGTTTAACAGTTCATTGTAAATGGCATTGATGCTTCATGAAAAACAAAATTTTAACAATACATTAAATTGATTGGGTTGCAATAATTTACATCACTCAATATTACATGATGTTTGAAAGGATAAGGTGGCTTGGAATGTTTTAATCACTAAAAATAAATCATCGATGTTAAAACCTAAGATTGTAGGCTAGTAAAAGGAAAAATACGGTCTTACTTGACCTTTGCTATTTAGTTATTTATAAAAGAATCCAACAGTGTACCAAAGGGATTTTTATGGCCCAGTTTTGAACGCCAAAGCTGCTACATAGGTGTCCATTGTGCCGAGCTTTGGTTTCCTTAAGTTATATTCCTTCTGTATATTAGAACAGAGGCCTTCTTTTTTAAAGACAGATGCAATATTATACGTGTTTCACAGAAGCATACCATAGTGCTTTTGTTTTTAGATACAGACTGCGATTTTCCTTTGCTGCAGAGCTCTTTTTACGGTCTGCTTGATGAGGCAGTCGAAGCCAAGGCAGAGCCTACACTTATTCTAACAGCCAGGAAAGTTGTAATTTTACGCAGGATTTGTAAGTTGTTGTTTTGCTAAGACCCTTTGTGAATGGCTGGCTTTTTTAAGCCAAAAGCACTGCTGCAGGCCACTGTTACTCTTTTCAGTGGTCAAACTACTTTTTTTTTTTTCTGAAAACACTGATATAAGCGTCCTTGAGTTCTACATCATTACTGCTGATGAAACAAGCCTGTGATCCTGCATTATGGTGGATATTTGCAGTTTTGTTTTGGTGGCTGGCCTTCAGTTGTTAATTGGCTTAATTTATTATGCTCATTTGGGGGGGGGGGGCACATCAATATGGGAAAATGCACAATTCTCTGTAAAATCATTTTTGTTAAACGAAAGCTGGCACTGCTGAGAATTTGCCTTATTTTATTAGTTATGTAAAGAATGTGAGTTTTTAACTGCAGAGAGGATCGTGTTGGACATTAGTCACTGGGGGGGTGGTGCACTGCTATCGCTCTGCACCTTGCCATGCTTCCATGTAATATTTTACGTGTAAGCCTTATCCAGTTTTATATTTGTTGGAAAAAATCTGTATTTTGTTGAAGCCTGCCTGATAGACTGCATTGCAGATTGATGGCTTGTGCATGTTTAGATTATGTGGGTGGACTTAAATGATGGCATGAAATGGTGTAGATGGGAAGGACATTGTTGGGCACGTGGGTGTCCTCACTGTCTCACCCCTCAAATGAAACTAGGGCTGCACAATATTGGACAGAATAGACGTTGTGATATGTGAAATTTTTAAAATAAATATTATCATATTTCAAAAACAAAAAAAAAATGCTGAAAATAAGTTGGTGGTGTTGCTGCAACTTGTGTCAGCAAACACAATGCAGTTTGCTCAATATTGTCTCTATGGAATCCAAAATATTTTCAGTGTCCAGTTGTTCGCTTCTCTCCTCCTGGCTCATTTTTTGTAAAATATCTCACAAATGTGGCACATTGTCCAAGAGTGAGTCCAACAGCAAGGATGAGAATGATTGGAGAGTACACACAGAGTTCATGGAAAACATGAGTTCATACTAGATGGTGTTGAAAAGGAACATCATTACGATTGCAATGCTTGCTAAGTTTTGTTTCGTATGACAGAGTCAAAATGATTTTGTGAAACTTGAACTCAACCAAGCTGAGTATCACCATTATAGTAATGTTGACGGTTGCATGTGCATAACATTAACATCACACGTTATACAGACCTAACAAACCTTCAAAGACCCTGAAGAATTTTGTTTTCTAGATATAGGATAGTCATGTTAGTGTCTGCTTGATTAGATCAGGAACAAATATGGTGCAGCTAAAGAAAGACCTGAGTGATATTTCTCACACAGTGTATGTGGACCAATCATTTTTGAGAAAATATCTTTGGTCACCCACAGATGTCCCTTCTCAGCATAACGGTGCTTTCAGAAGTACTAGTCAGACAGACGTTGAGTTTCTTTCGGCTGAGTCAGATGAGCATCTGTTGAATGAGCCAAATGCGCCTTTCGCTGTGCCTGTGTAGAACTGGCCAGCACTGAGGACAAATGTGTTCATTAAAAATCATAACAATTTAATGATATTTGGGAGACAGGCTTTAAAAAAATGTGCATGGGAAAGTAAATCTGCATCTGCACAGTAGTTTGTACCTCATCTGATTTATCACCATAAGCGTTTGCATGCATGCTAGGTGAAGGCTCGTAATATTAAATATCTCAGCTGTCTATTGTTTCTTATCCATGTCGTAACCCTGATTTACCCCCTGCAGTGAGGAGAAGAGTGAGGAGCACGACCAGCATGCCTCAAAGGACAAGACGTTCAAGTTGAAGAAGGTGAAGCGGGATCGGCGGGATGAAGATCGGGAGGAGCCCACGGTGTCCAGCCAGGCTCCTGCACCAGGGGAGCAGCAGCAGGACCAGGAGGCGGCAGCGGAGTCCGGGAAGGCGCCATCTCCGCATGCTGAGGAGGCCAACCCCGAAGCCTCAGGCTCTCCTAAGCAACGGCGTTCGATAATCCGTGACCGCGGGCCGCTGTATGATGACCCCTCGCTGCCACCGGGCTGGACACGGAGGCTGAAGCAGAGAAAGTCCGGTCGCTCCGCTGGGAAGTACGACGTCTACCTGATAAAGTAAGTGGCGTCCAGCTGCATGGAGCCCAGCACGCCTCTTCGGTGGGCTTCCCTGCCCACAGCCTTTTGCTTTATAGAAGGTGATCTTGCTTTGTCCTGCTTTTCTTCCTGTCTAGTCACGACGACTCGCTGAGCTGCTGCATTTTAGAGAAGTTTGGGTAAAACTCGTTGGTTAGCTCACAACTTTTATACCATAACTGTGCAAATTTGTCATTATGAAATATTTTTAAAACATTGACCCTTTTACACAAAATTGTGAAACGTGTTTGCAAAAAGTATTACATTTGAACTTCAGGCTGTGAGACAAAGTTCTAAATGAGTAAGGCGAATTTAGTTTTAAAGTGAGAATCATACGTTGCAGTGTGTCATATTTTCCAGTGATTCTGTCACTCATCTCAGAACTAATTCTCCTCCTAGCGAGTAAGATAATGTAGTGAACGTAAATGTTTTTTCCCCCCAAGTGGTGCAACTTCACATACCGCAGACGCATTCTCGGAATTTCCAGATCTTCGTTCAGCTGCACCATTTAATTAACTGAAGAGGGACTTTTTGATGAATGGTTTCCATTGACATTCTTTCCTTTCATATTCTGTAGGAAGTTGGAGAGGTGTATGAGAAAACACAGGGCTCTCCAGATGCTAGCAGAGGTGTGCTGAAGTGCAGTGTGTTTCTTATGAGCTGTCCCTGTCCCAAACAGAAGTTTCCGGAGTTAGTCTAGGAGCCGATGGGACCTGAGAATCCTCGGAAGGGGACAGGGGGTTTGCTGCACTGTGGTAGTCTGGTTTATACTGTGACATACGCATCAGCCGAGCTTCCCCCTGAGGACACACGTGAAGGTGTAATTACAGAATGATGTTGGGTCTGACATTGAAGTCTCGTGTGGTATTGGTGCATTTTTGGTTTGTGCTTTAATCCTGGATCTGTCTCCTTATCTGCGCTCCCAGTGTATCCGTCCTTTTCCAAGACCCTTAGTAAAGTGGGGGATTTGGCCGGCTTTGTGAGCCGGGTAGCGTCAGGACTGCTGTGCAAGATCTTCCTGTCTGCACGTGTCAGGTTCATTCATGCGAAAGCCCAGCTAATGGCAGATTGAGGCACAGTTCTTTCTCGTCCCCCTTAGTGGAGGCTTAGGCTGACGAGTGCCAGCAGGCCCGGAAGCCACTACGAGATCCGCTCAGGCGCTGCTCTCAGGGCCGTCTCATCTGTAGAATTTCAATGTAGAGTTTTGTATAAGAAGCTCCAGCTTATTGGCAGGAGCCGCTCTCTGTCCGAGGTCAGCCGTCTGAAACGTGTGCAGGCTGTTTCAGGCAGCCGCCATCGCCGGTCCGCTTCCCGTCGGCCGTCGATCGAGCATTTCCGCGGTGAACCTCGGCTGGCCAGCGGCTCTCCTGCTCCTTTATGACTCAGACTCGGGTGACGAAGCACTCGGCGGCGGAGGCGCGCTGGCGAAAGCAGGAGTGTGATTCCGGGAAGTGCCGCGTCAGAGCCATGTGTTCTGTCGTCGGCGAGCCGCGCAGGCCTGACAGCTTCCCTGTCAGACACATCCCACTGTGGCTCATCCACAGAACGTCTGTGTTAGGCACCACCTCTGCCCCCCCCGACTGCTTTGCGCTCATATTGTACAAATAAGGGCCAGCACAGCTACTGGCGCGAAGCCGCTGCTCTTAGCAGGCCCTGCCGCCTGCACACAGTCGCTTTAGCTCTCAAGTGAGGCCTGACTCCAGCTCAGTGTGAGCCGGCCTCTTTTCACAGGGTTTATCTGTGACCCGTTGTGATCTGAGCGATCATACTATGGCTTTATGATTACAGTTTTTGCACAGACAACACACACTCTGTTGTTCTGCTGGAGCCTTTCAGGCAGATTTAGCTCCTTGGAGGGAGAAAAAAAAAGAACAGAAAAATCGGAATGTTTCAAATATGGTGCCAGCACTGTTTGGTCTGTTTACACTCCTTCTAAAGGAACAAATGCCTTTACAGTTTTATTTAGCAGAAGCTCCAAAATTAAGTGCATCATGCAGCAAGGATTACATGGCAGTGCTTCTGATGTGATGTGCAAAAATATTAATCCACAATATCTACAGTTTTGCTGATTTTAGGCTACCTGATGGCTCTTGGACTCGAGGTTGTAAAATTTGGTATACAAATAATCTCAGGACCTTTTATCACCCCTTAAGAGTTAATCGAATGTAGAGCTGTATAATATCACATCCCTATATAGTTGCGATTATACAGATGGCAGATGTGCAATAATCACTACGGCTTTAGATGACTGGCGTTTTTATGGCACCCAAAAGTTGGTAATCTGTATAAATTTGGTGCCTTCCTATGTTTTTACCACCCTTATATATACTTCACTTGTCTGTTTGTCTGTCTGTCTGTCTGGGTGGAATTTTGTAATCGATTTTTCACTCACTTCCCGGTGTCCGATCGAGCTGAAATTTTGCACGCTGATGTAAAGTCGATGACAATGCATGAATCAATTAACAGATTTGCTACTTAATTGGTTAATTAGTGGTAATCAATTAATTCATGTTTTAACCCTTTGATTAATTTAATCAAATTAATCATTAAGATAATCCCAGGATTAAGCTAATCCCAGAATTAAATTTTAATCCCAAGAATAAACTGAGTTATGCTATTCATTTGTCAAATTATGTCAGAAAATTGACTAATTAAGCAAAATTTTTCATAAAAACTCAAACACAACAAATTTCAGCTTGCTATGATGAAAACTTTCTTCCCAAATTTTTACTTGTAAACAATCGAGTTGGCATTGAAATTTTTTTCGTACAGTTCTCTGTCGACGTGAAACAAAAACCCGCCAAAATCGCCCAACTTTCTGAAATTGAATCATGAATAGTTGACAGAAAACAGTTGAATAAAATTATCTTAAGAAAGATTTGAATAATGTTGAATAAATATGTATTAAATATGGCAATGAATTTCTTCTTTTCTTTTTCAATATCGATCGCAAATTTTTTTTCAGCTCTTTTTGTCGCGATATACGGGTGGTCTTTAAAAAACTATTTTTTAAACGCATATTATTTAAGTTTGGCTAGGGGAGGGTACTACTAATTTTATCAGCAAATTAAGTAAACAAACGTCCATATAGTCCCGAATATCTGGAAACATGTTTACGCCCATCATTTAGAGCCCTGGGGTAAGTTTCCCAAAGCCACCTTAGCGTTACATTGTTTGTAAGTTGTATCTTTTAACATAGAACTTACAAACAACGTACCACTTATAAGGTTTCAGGAAACCCACCAATAGTGATTAATGCATAATCCATATAATCTCAATGTAGTATTGTGCATGCCTAATAGTTAGTGATCTATTTATTTGCATTATAATCGTAATACTATGAAATTTGTACTATGTGCGACCTAAATCGGGCTATAGTCTGTTCTCATTTTCCCCGTGTCGACATCAGTGTGGTGACTCACTCTGCATACTCAGTTGCCCGCATACTCACTGTACTCAGCATTTCCACGAAGTGCCTTCATCCAAGCCAAAAGGGCCGTGGCAGAGTAACATGCCACTTTGCACAAAAGACAGCGATTAAGTAGCATGACTTTAAGGCTTTAATAAAGCTGCCTGTTTATTCAGGCTATTTCGCACAAAGGCACCGCTGGCAGAGCTAAGCTGAGGGTAAGACCGTGAGTAAACTAGCGTAGCCCGTGGGTTACCCTTTTGTCAACGTTCAGCTCTCTTTTAGAAAGCTGAATCTCACTAGGCTTCTTACTACAGAAAGCATGGCTGTTTAATCACAGTGTGAGCATGTAACTGGTCAGAGTAAAACAGAGAAGTGCTGCTTTGGTATTTGGTCATCTAACAGTCATTTAACATTATGAGGTACTTCAAACACACGAATCTCTATCAAAGACTAACAAAAAACAAACCAAGGAATGTGGATAAATTATCAACTGAAGTGATATATCAAATTATTTGTGTAAATAAAATGGTCGTTACGGAGGCAGAATCTTGGCCGCTGAGGAAACAACCGCCGGTCAAAGCATTCAAAGTGTGCACTTGAATAAGGATCTGAAAGTCCCAACAGCCCCTTTCAGTGGGCTCCGAGCATCAAAGATGACAGCGCCGCCCACCTCGCGGTGCCTGCTTCACCCGCAGGGTTTCGCTGCGAGCAGGTGCCCCCTGGAGACCGCGCAGCCCAAGCACGGCATGGGGCGTCTGCCGGCTGACGCCGCCTTAAAAGCACGCGAGGCGCTCACTGCCGGGGCCCCGCCGGGCCCCCCCCCAGTTGCCTGCATTTCATTTCAGAGGACTTCCATTGCAGGTTAAGTCATGTCACTGTGTTATCAGCTGAAAACATGGGCGTATGTTCTTGCAGTGGGTTTGGTGTGGATTTTAAGTTATTATTGTCACGTTTTCCACGAAACACAGTGAAATTTTTGTGCACAGGACAAAAAAACCAGTGCAATACAGGACAAACAACAGTGCAATAAGAGACGCGACAGTGCAATACTTTCTGCATGAGCTACTGTATCTGGGTTGCAATGCAGAACTTTAAGCAAATGTTATCAGTGTCATTTTGGTTTTGCTTGATGGTTTGATATGATTCAATGGAAAATTGCTGTAGCAAGGTGCATTTGGGGGAAAACTGTTTAGATAGGAGGAGTTTTTAGGTGGTTTGCTCACTTTGAGATGTTCATCTAAAACCTTTGATCTCAGTGGTCACACTTTCAGATTAAAATTATGCATTGTAACTACAAAAAGATCAACATAAAATTGTTGGGATGATTATTAATCTAATTTCTCCTTGGAAATCACAAGCCTTGGGAAGTGGAAAGGATATAATCCAAATTAGCATCTGTGGACTATATTAACTAATAAGAGATCTCTCTTTTTTTGTTTATATTTAAAGCTTGACACCAGACCTGAGAAAGATGGCCTGTGAGTATTGGAGAAATACACTGCAATATGCATAAAATCACTGAACATCTGTCACAAACGTGTAAATTCACAGGATGATTCTGGTGCCCGTCCAGCTGGATTGGAATTAATTACTTAAAGCACTGTGAAGGCGTGACTGATGCATACGTTTATAGGAGGTGTATTCTCAGCAGCCATTTATTTACCTCACTGCCAGCATTTCGTTTCCATACTGAAAACATTTCAAAGACACAGCAGCGAAAATACTGGTAGAACAGCAAAATACACCAGACCTGTGTAGCAGATTGACAAGGTTCTGGTACATTCCAGGCCCCTGCCTTCAGCTGAGCTTACAAACGGCAGCGTACAAATCATCGGTCAGAGACCAAGAAAGGATCCATTTAATATTTGGAGGAAATTTATGCTGCACTGTTAAAAAGGTAATCATTTCTAATTCAGCGTGTTCTGAGTTTCATGGAGGATGTGTGGAGCTGGTCTGTGGGAGTGGGTATACATTCAGCTGAAGAGCCGCTGTCTGTCGCTTCTCTGGGATGTGCCGGCATGCAGTACCACTAGGGGACCAGTGTCTTTATCTCAGCTTAGCTTTTCTTGTAGGCTTTGCCGAGTGTGATCCACACTGGCGTTCAGGATAAAGTCACGCGTTGGTCAGCCGTGCAGCTCTGACGGCTCCAAGCTGACAGGGACGGGAGCCTCAGGGAGCAGGTGGCCCATGCCACATTTACAGTGCATCTAGAAGAAATCCTAACACAGCGATTGAAAGGCAGCCACATTTAACCAGTAGGAGTTCTACGGCATGCAAAGGTTTGGCTGTTTTGTGAATTATTTCAGTTTGGAAGAGATTCCACACAGCTGATTAATTAATTTATGATATGGCACACACTATATGCATAAAAATTATATGCATATAAATGAGACCATCACCACTGTGGAATACTGAGACCTTTTGACATAAAGATGGCTACATCATGTGATTATCTAATGAGATTCGTGCCTCTTTATCTTAATGAATAACCTAAATATAAGGCTGCTTACTGATGAGTATCAGTTAACTGATTTCACGTTCATGTAAAAACCAAAATAGATGTGATCTTCTTATCCACGATCTGCCAGTTTCACACTCTAATAACTTTATGTGTTTAAATAATTTAGAAATCTTGGGACATAATTCACATAAAAATTTTGTCATCGTGGTCAACCCAAGCTTTGTATTAACAGACCTTGCATAACAGCACACCACTGGTTTGTGTATAGTAATGGTTTTCATTTTAAACATGGATTTGATTGAAAGCAAGTCGCACACCTCAAAATCTGAACATGCTTGAAGCTCATAAGTAAGTTGTCTTTTTTAAGATGAACATGGCCCAGTGGCAACATGGAGAGGATAGTAAGAGTCAGGAACCGTGGAGCATTGCAGTGTCTCTCATACTGGGGAAACCCTTATGTGGCCAGAGCTCACCTGGGGTCAAGTCCACCCCAGTCAGCTGACAAACGATCAAACTGTCAAGGTCCAGAGAAACGTCTGCGTGCCTTGCCCTCGTGGACCCTACATCACTTTTATTAACAGTCTCTTGCACTATTAATGATTTCATGCTTAGCGGCATATGTGGTGGGAAGCATTGTGTCTTGGAAAGGGGGGGGCTAGGGGAGGGATTGATTTTCTAAGATGCGCTTTGATCCTGTATAATCTGACGTTGTGACGTGCGTGTTGGAGCATTCCCAGCGGGTTCAGCGGGCCAGCTGATTGATGCTGGCAGGACAATATGGGGCAGTGTGACACCCACAGCCATGTGCCCCATATCGCAGGCTATTCTTGGGTTACAGGGTGCTTCTCTGAAGGCCACCCCCCAGGAAAAGAAACAGTGACTGGTGGCGAAGGCCCCACAGAAACTGACTTGCTGGTGCACAACACCTGTCAGAGTTACCCAGGGGTGAGTTTCTGGAAGCCTCCTTAACGCTATGTTGTTTTGTAAGTTCTGTCTTTTTACATAGAACTTACGAATGACATACCGTTAAGAAGGCCTCGGGTAACTCTTACCCTCACTGCTACGTATTACTAGGATATGTGTTACTTTGTGCGGTAAGATTTATTCTAAAGGCCAAACAAATGAGAAGGGGTCTTTTTTTATTTTAGAGCAAATTTTAAACAAGATGTATGATTAACCGGCAGATTGAAAGATTAACAATGTTGTTTTTATGAATAATAATAAAAATCTGATTTATTTTTCAGCCCAGATGGGAAAGCCTTCCGTTCCAAAGTGGAGCTGATAGCGTACTTCCAAAAGGTAGGAGATACCACCACCGACCCCAATGACTTTGACTTCACGGTCACGGGCCGTGGGAGTCCCTCGCGGCGTGAGAAGAGGCCCCCGAAGAAGCCCAAGGTGGTGAAAGCCTCTGGACGGGGGAGAGGGCGCCCGAAAGGCAGCGGCAAGGTGCGGCAGGCTACGGAGGGCGTGGCTATGAAGCGAGTGGTGGAGAAAAGCCCTGGTAAACTGCTGGTGAAGATGCCATTCGTCTCGTCGAAGACTGAGGTGAGCGGGCCCTCGGGACAGGCCGCGGGCATGAAAATGCGGCCCGGCCGCAAAAGAAAGATGGAGCAAGAACCGCAGACCGCTCCGAAAAAGAGGGGCCGCAAGCCGGCCGCGACCCCTGCTACCGGCGCGATGGTCTGCAGCACCCCCTACACCACTTCCATCACACTGGCCACCGAGGCCAAGAAGAAGGTCCCGAAGGAGTCTTCCGCAAAGCCGGTGCAGGAAACGGCACTTCCCATCAAGAAGCGCAAGACGCGAGAGACCGTGGAGGAGTCGGAGGCGCCCGTCACGGCGACGCCGGCCGCTGCTGCCGCAGAGACTAGGGCGGAACCGGGGTCAGGGCAAGGGCAGGGGGCGGGGACGGGTGCCACGGCCGGGGTGGACGTGCTGGAAAAAGGACCGAAGTTGCCAAAAAGCCCGGGAAGGAAGCACAAGGAGGCACCGGCGTCCCCGGGAAGCGAGGGCAGCAGCGGCGGCAGCAGCCCCTCCAAGACCCAGAAGAAGGAGCGAGCACAACAACACAAACACCATCACCACCACCATCACCACCATCCGCACTCGCCCCCGCCTCCGCCTCTGCCGCCCTCACAGCCGGCCCCATACCCAGCGCACGCGCACCAACACTCCCACGGCCGAGCCACACAGGGGGGGGCTCCGGCTTTCCAAGACAACGAGCCCCAGGACTTGAGCACCCCGAGGTCCTGCCACGAAGACAAGCAGCAGCTCCTGGGCCACAAGGAGGTGGCCAGAGCCGACAGCTGTCCCAGCAGGGACACGGTGACCAAGACTCAAGCGGCGGCGGCGGCGGCGGCGGCTGGCGACCTGAAAGGCAAGCACCGGGTGGCCGAGGGGGTGGAGGGAAGGGAGATGAAGGACATCGTGCCCACGTCGGCCGTGCCCAGGCCCAGCCGGGAGGAGACGGTAGAGTCCAGGACGCCGGTCAGCGAGAGAGTGAGCTGACTGACTTAAGCCAAGAGGGCAGAAACATGCGAAGGGGGGGGGAGGTGAGAGCAGCCATTTTTTGAAAAAAGAGGGAAAAAAAGAAAAAAAAAGGAAAAAAGCGTGTGTGCGTGTGTGTATATATATATGTATAAACATATGTATATGTGTATATTTATGTATATATATGTATATACATACATATACATGTATATATATGATAAAACAAAGGCAGCTGTTGTCTTGTTCTTTCTGTGGGTTGGGCTGTTTAACCAACAATGATAACGACAAAAGAAAAAACAGATTGCTTCCGGATAAATTTGCAAGTCTTTTTTCAGCTTTAGTATTATTATTATTATTATTATTATTATTTTATATACCATAGGTTTTTTTTTATCCCATCAGACAACCGTTCTTATTGTTACTCCTTCAAAGCTTCAGGGATGTGGAAGATCTGTGAGGCTATATGCTTATTTGATCCTCCGACCCCC
>JAODUD010000107.1:11683927-11704415 GCA_026784285.1 Stomatorhinus walkeri
TTTTTTATTTCTCTATATATATATATATATATATATATATATATATATATATATATACAGTTTAGTGTGGCTAACCTGATTGAATATTTAATTATACAATATATACATAGGTATATACTGTATTAATGTTATCTTACTGAAGGCTGAGTTACTGGGGTCTATATTTTTAAATTTTGTGCTGTTAAATCCCCTGTAAGATTTTAGGTTTTTCCGTGGGATTTTGATTTTGCTGCTACGCTAAAAATGAACTACAAATATTTCTGTGGACATGCAGTTGTGCATCATGCCGCCATTTACATCATTCTGGGGATGAATGTCCCCAATACCTCTAGTTAGGTTTGTCGTGCGTTTGCATATTTTCATGGTTAGGGTTTTATTTCCAAGGGCTTGTTTGCCTCTCGAAGGTTTGATAATCTGTATGTGTTTTGTTTTGAAAGTTAAAAGGGACCCATTTACACAGTTACGTTTTGGGTTGACAATGCAAACATTCGAAGTTTTTAAAAATTGCTATGAATTACGACATTCTGTAAAATGCTTTTACTGTACAGTTCAAAGCAAGCAAAGAAATCACCCCAGCTTTAGCCTTTAGTATATAAAACGCACTTCTAGAAATCTGCTGCCTCTATTGAAACAACAAATCACACAAGGTTTCTCTTGAATGCTGTAAATTGTCCTAAAATCTGTAAAACTAATCCATATTCTAGAAGAATGTAAAAATATTTTTTAAAAGGCACTAATGTCTGGAGAGTGGGCAAGTCAGAAGCATCCAAAGGATACGCAACACTCCCGTTTATTTATATATTTGTTAAAAAGCATCCTTCCTACTCTGACCTTTCCATTAAATTACATATATGTTCGCCATATCTTATCACCGCTATGTTATATCCTCGATCTTTCAAAGGAATTTATACCAAAAACTTCCAGTGCAATGTGGTAATTATACATATTCCTGCTTTTTAGGGATCTGTAAATTGGTTTGTTTGCATTTCATATTTATTTAGTATTTATTCAGACATGCTGCTAAACATGTGCAAGGCTCAGTAAAAGCATGCAAATTCATATTTTTGTATAGTTGCAAACCAATAATAATTTGAAACCTGAACATTTCTAGCGTTACATCCATACTGTTCTTTACTCTGTTATTTTTACCACTGTGAGCTTCTGAAAAATTGTATGTTACACAGAATATACCCAACTTCCAAATGTGTAATGGACTTCTCTAACTGGTTGCTCATTAACCTTTTGCAGATTTTCCAAGGGTACTATTGGCAGGATTTCAGATAAATAACACTTCCAATGGGACTCGCCTAATGTTAACACATCAATTAATGAATATCTGTGAAATCCATTGTTTGCTTTGTGAATACCTTCTCAAATTTGCTGTTTTCAGAACTGCATTGCTTCCTTTTTAGTTGTGGAACTATTTTGCACCCACACCACACTGCTATTCACTCTTACTGGGTACATGCTTACACCAAGGAGAACAGCTGTATGTGACCGAATGTTACCACTGCATTGTGTAATGCTTCTCCTGTGCAGCATAGTTTGAATTTGATCCAGTGACCTTTATGACAAAGTTCAGGGGACCTACTCCTGTTCACTGTCGCTTTACCAGAGCCCCACGCCCTCAGTGTTTCTTGCTGTTGCACATACACAAAGCCCCAGGAGTAAGAAGATTATGTCAGTGACCCAAAAGAGCCCAAAAACTGCTCTAAAATCACTGGGTGAATCAAAGGACTTTTTCAATCAAAAGCAGTCAAGTTCTTTAATGGATGAATAAAATGTTTGTGGGTCCCTAGATACTGAAATCAAATAAAAACAGGTTGCTTCTTAAAATTTTCAGATTAATAAAGTATCAATTATTTTTCTCATAAACGATACCTGTAAATGGTGTCTCGGAAGTGGTAAATGATGATTCAAAGAATATTTGCATACCTTGAAAAGTTTTTATGAGGTCATATGTTTATTTTTGTAAAATAATTGTTCTGATATTAAAAGCTGAATCTAAACAATAGCTTAAATTGTAATTGTAATTATTATTGAATAGTGTATTGCTAAAATATATGATGAATCTGAGACTGTGTCCTCCTTTGTCTTATCTCCCTCAGTAAAAGTAACCCCCAAATCCCGCTTCCCATGTATTCTTTTATTTGCGCTGTATGATCCACTCAAGGGCCAATATTCCTGGAATTTGGTGAAGTGCCATTTAAATGCTTTGATTTCAATTAACTTAATTCACAATTATAAGCGGAAAACAAATAGCTAGCTAGAAGTTACAAATTACATTAATAAGGAGTCAAAGTCAAAGAGGAAAGCCGTGGAACTAACGAGCAATGTATTTTGCTGTTCCCATAACTATTGATAATGCTTATTTTTTCCACAAAAACTAACAAAAAAAAACACAAACTGCTTTCTACCATGAGATGTAATGTTTAAGAATTTTACATGAACACAATACTGCTAAATCCACATTACTGTTGTGCATTGTGTTTGGCATACACACGTACACCTGTACTTACACATCACTTTAAACAGGGTACATGGGTAAAAAGGAAGTGTGATGACTGGTGATGAGAATGCATCAGACTATTATTTCATGACCTCCCAAATGAAAAGGTTGTGACTGCCATTTGAAGTTATTTGGGGGGGAAACGAAGAAAAAAAAACCATCATGGGTATAGACAATTAAAAAGCTGAAGGCTAATTTCGTGTCACATCTTTAAGTAAAATGTAGTCACAAAGCAGTGGGACTTTTTGGAGTAGTCATTACAGAACTTACAATCAGGTCTCTTAATTTACAATACTAATTAGAGCAATGGCATCTTGCATTGGTGTTACTGTTTGAAGGTCTTGACTGTTAGATTGGGCTTGAAACCTTAGGATGGTGCCGGGATGATTCCCATCTTATAATACTTGTGAGTCGTGGTTATAATATTGCAAGTGATGCAGATGCCCCCGGAGGCAAATGAAACTGACGTGAATGTTACTAATTTCTAATTCTAGAAATTACTGTGGAAAAGGAAATAGAGCGTGTAGGGTAATTCCCTATATATAGATGGGAAAATAAAAACGTTTTAATCCCCTTGCGGATATTTTTTATTTGCTTCGATAATCTCAGGACTCCCGTTTCCCGCTAATGTTGGGACAACCGATTATTAGATCGAACCAAAAGAAAATGGCATCTAACAGCCTAAGGATAACTGAACAGAGTTAAAAAAAAACTCCTGCTTCACGAAGCTGACTTGAAGAGACGTGAAAATAGTAGGAATTACAGCCTTGAATATCGATTTGGACAGTAGACGACAGGAAATCGTGATTCAGTACAACCTGGACCAAGTTCTTCTGAGGATGTATCATTAGAAGCTGTAAAATATTTCTTTATCATCGAACTATATTACCTCAAAATATGTATTATAAGAATTAAAATTAAGTGCCATTAATGTATACATTTATAATATTTGTACGACATTTCATAATATACATCATGTTATACAGTCAACTGTAATAATTTAAAACGTGAAATAAGATAACTGGTTTATGATTTTTGATGCATGTATGAGTTTAGAAAATGTATCCTAATTTTGGATTTTTGTTTAGTGTTTTCGGGATCTTTTTTTAATAAAAGTTGATGACTTAGCACTTTATACATAGGCTTATACAATAGGCTTATACAATAATATATTCCGATTACTGATTTTCTGACTAAAACCACAATTGGTAACATAATCTAAAAGATAAAAATAATGATAAATTTAAGTTACACTTGATAAAATATGACACAACTATCAAGTGGTATTCAGGCACTAAAATAGGGTGCGGAAAAAGGCAGTACGTCCTGCCGTGTCATTTTCCTACAGAATAATACTAAAGTCATAGCCGTGTTAATCGGGCGTATTTCTGTATGACAGCTGCACTTGTACAATATAGCCTACCTAATATTTTAAACAAACTACCCTATTGCTGTAGAATAATGGATAAACGGAGATCTTTATTGATTTGCATTTTTCGACTATTTTAAAACAGATAAAGAGCTAATCTGGCATGAAAAACTAACATACTCCGCGACCTAAGGGTAATTGTGACACCCCTGGCCCGATGACCGGACAGTATTAGTTAGAGTATTTGCTTCTCAGTTAACAGCTACCGTATGCTCTGATCACCTCTAACCATCTAAAGTAACTGGTGGCTATTTCTGTAGCCTATAGTAAACGACTGGAGAAGTGGTCGGGAGCGCACATACTCCCTGCTTGTGAAGGGATGTTCAGCGACGCGCCGGGTGGCCGAAGCACCATCTTACGTGCATTTCGGCAAACGTCAAAAAGCCGGACTGGCTTTCCCAGTGCAGCCCCGTCTGCTAGTTTAACATCGTATCTCTGTAAGCTGCATTTAAACTTGGGAGGAGAATCATTAAACTCGGATGACATTTCGTTAGCGTCAGCTTGCACTGCACGTTTGGTGTCGTCGTCCCCCCCCCCCCCACAATAAATAAATAAATAAATAAATAATAACAACTGTGCTATCATTTTATATTAAGGGCTCCTAGCGAAGGACCCGTTTTCTTGTATGTGTTTGACAATGAATCGGGTTTTTCCCGAGTTTTAACTCGTTCATATCTTTTGTTTGATTCTTGTCTCAATTCAATTGTTTTAACGTTTACTTCATCGTAAAGCTTAAGTATTCACATAGTTTAAAGCACCAAATCTTTTTGGTAAAATTGTTCCATTTAAGGGTCCAAGCAACGAAGCTGCTGGATCCTTATTATTTTTTTATTTTGCTTTCACGTTCATACTCCAGCCCTGCAGTTAAGCGGTTTTTGGTATGGCATAAAAATTAATTCAGTATTAAGAGCTGTGATTCTCCTTTGACCCTCGCCATAACTGCTTGGCAGATCGATGATTGTGGTTTTAAAAGTCTGATGGATCCATGTTCTGATTTTAAACGCTAGCTAGAAAACAATATGCCCTTTTATTTAGATGACTTACTTAACGTGGAGTCTTGACCAGACTGTGACATGCTCTCTGTTCCGGTCAACCCATTAGGAGATATATGAGGCCGCTTCGGACAATACCTTCTAAGGGTCACTGTCTAAGCAAACCACTAACCTCAAGTGACAGCTTTTTAGAGATCCTATGTGAGTTATTTGAGGTTATTCCTACATATTAAATTCCAGTTGTTTTTTCTTGCCATTTTTAGTAGGATATGATGGATTCACTTCTAATTTATATGACAGGACTTTGATCAATCACACTTACAAATTGGTTCTTACTGGCACCTAATGCTGGTCCTTTAAATAAATAAAGTACTATCGGTTTGTTCGTTAATTCTGCATGTAGAATGCACCAATAATAATTATAAAACTGGGTCAGTGTATCATGTAGTGTTTCGTTAGATTTTCAGGATGCAGGAAGAGGGGAAGACGTCCCATGAGACATTTCCTGTAGCTCAAAGCCTCTGTCAAAGACATGATGCTCATATTGAGCTAATGATAGCGACACATTGCCAGCTAGTGATTCTAATGATGGTCCTTCTATTATTGACAAATATTTAAAAAGCACAAGTATTTACAAATAATGAACAATTATTCACTATTCTTCATTAACAGCACAGAGCAGTGGCTGAATGGGCAGGTAGAAGCAGTTTGGTGAACTTAAATGAATTCAGTTTATATTACATTTAATTTCATTTTTACATTTAACTTAAAGGAGTTAATGTTCTTTAATGCTTATCATATCTGTCTCTTGAAAAGGATCAAAACTGATTATGTACTCCCCTCCAGGTGGACTTTAGCTTCTATATCTAAATAAGAACATGTAATACAGAAAACAACAAAGGTACACAGTAGTTTGATGGCATAGATAAATGACTGCTTAACTACCTGGCTCCATTTAATGGTGAGCTTTGTAGTAATTAAATTTGACAGCATAACTCCCTCGGGAAAAAGAAAACCCTTCTCAATTCCACTTTCTATGTTTTCTTTATTACCTGTTATGAGGTATTTTGTCACAAAAATTGCCACTTATGTTACAGGTATCGATGGCCCAATGGTTGTATTTCTGTTATACCAAGGAGAATAGAAAGGTATGAAATTAAATATTATTGAATGTGTATATACACACACAGGTTTGTAATTATATCTTTGTGGGGACTCTCCATGAATTTCTATGGGGAAAACTCTAATCCCAACATGATGAGCTTTGTGGGGACATAAAAATCTTTGTGGGGACATAAAAAATGGTTCCCACAACATCAAAATAAGTTTTTATCACATTGCGGGGGACATTTGGTGCCTACATTGTAATATAAATCTAATCCACACACACACACACACACAATAATATATGTTTAAATATGTGTGGGTGTGTGTGTGTGAGTGTATTAATGCCAATAACCATACATCAGCTGACAATATTCCTTTGTTGTCTTACTCATGCTCTGGTGTCTGTGCACATCACTTATGTGTCCTGTTAGTAAATTTGAAAACCTGAATAGTTCCCTTTAAACCCCCTCAGAATACCAGTACAATGAGCTGCTCACGTGTGTAATATTTGTCTTTTTCTGTTCCCTGCCAACATGATATTACGTTAGTTTACCCAGGCAATGTTATGCTGTCCCTTTCCCACAAACAGGAACTTCTACAATAAAAAAAAAAACACTTTGGTCTGTTGAGAAGAACGTGTCACGTTGTTTTGTGTATCTATAAATACCTACACATGTTAGTGTGTTACTGATTGTGATCTTGATGATGTTTTCAAAAAGAAATGACAAATCACTGAGTGTAATAGCTATATTTCAATAAAATAAACAGCTGAAAATGCTAATGCCACATTGTGACAGGAAGGCGCTGAGGTGGTTGGGTAATAACAGTAAGGCGTGTGCGAGACGTTTTAAGCCATTTGTCCTGAATTTTGGCCACTTTTGAGTAAAAATAACTGAAAATTATGTGCTGTATATGTACACAGTTATATTTCTTAATTGTAAAGCATTTTGTATTAAAATAATTTGGAGGACATTATCCTCTCTATAGTTGCCTATTGCACAGAACACATTTCTCTAGAGCCTCCTTGCCATTGTCAGGTATAATAGGGATTGACCTCAAATACCTAATATAGGATACATGCTTTTCTTTAGAAGAAACGTGAAAATCACTTCTGGTGACAGCGAAAGCTGATGGAATATGTCTGATGCACGACTCAGTTGCTATGCTCGTCTGAAAATTGAATGAGTATGAATGGAGAAGCCTGACTTACACTTTTTCTTCTTGGTTGTAGCGAAGTAACCTTACCTTGAGTTTGAGTCTAGTATGACGTCACCAGTGACTGAGACCAAGTCTATGTCTGAGGCTCCAGTGAGCAAATCGTTGACTGAGTACAAGTCATTAAGTATAAAACTCATAGAAGTCCATTGATTTTCAGAAAGGGACTGTTTTACAATCCAAATATGGTAGAGGTTAACAGAATTATACTAATAGGTCATTTCAAAAAACAATCCACTCACCACTTTTTCCATTGCTCATGCAAGTAGTTTTTAATTAAAAAAATATATGAATAATTCTGCATCTTGTGAACAATTTCAAATTTTTTACTTGCTGTAGATGTTCATGGTCATATGCGACTCAGAAATGTGATGAGGATCCTGTTTACTTGCCTGTGCATGCATTCCTAGAGCTGGGTACTCTTTATATCCGAAGAAATATTCTTGGGTGAACTGGGTAACCTTTAATTGACTCTTACAACAAATCTTAGGCAATGTAAATGGAGCAGGATGTGTCGAATAGAAAAAAGGAACAACATAGGAACAACAGGCTTGATGACCTGACAGATGAATGCTGAAATGTCTTTGATAAGATTTCATTAATAGACACACAGTATATTATTCAGTGTACTATTCATCTTAAATGACTGAGTCCAAACCCAAGTCTGAGGGACATGTATGTTAAATCAGAGTCTGTATCACATAAACTTTGACTTAAGTCTGAGATTCAAATCTGAGATTTGGTACTGCAACATTGCTGGGTTGCGCAATTTTACGGATTCTAACAGTTGATTCTAACTTCTCAAAGTAATAGAATTTTCATTTTAAATATATCTGTAATAAATGAAATCACAAAGTGTGTCTTACTGCTGCCATACACACCCAAAGGCTGCGGGTATGAACACCCCCCTCTCGGAAATGCAACTACAATCTGTCATTTTGAACCCAATTGTTAGTTCACATTTTCCTTTTTTAATTATGATGCAGTAATTAGATAAAATTGAACTCAATAAAAACATAACATATTAATGCAGCATTCACTGTGAACCATTACTTTAATAACTTGTGGTGCCTCATTCAGTAGAAATGTGTGGAACCAAACTTTCCTGGAGAAGCTGATTAATTCCACACTTTGTCCCAGAGATATTTCGATCCATTCCAATTTTTCAGCATTACTTTTGTATCAACTGCTTGCTTCAGGTCAGGTGACTGATTTAAATTTTTTTTTTAATTTTTGCTTTAAGTGAAGGGCAGTGTAGGGCTTAGTGGTTTATTATGCATGTTGCTTTGTTTAAAAGTGTCTGCAAAATGAAATATGTACAGTTTGATTCGACTAAAGGTAAAACTTTAGTGTTGTCGCTGTGATAACATTCTGTTAAACAGAATTCAGAAACATAACCTGACGTCCTGCACGATTTGCTGATACAATCCGAAAGTCATAGTTCTTTCGCAAACTGTCCGAATCCTGACCCTAGAGAGCAGATTAAAATAATGGACCTCAGAGCCGGGCGGCTAGTGGGGCTGTATAATGCAGTGATAAATCACGAAAATTGACCTACACACCCTACAAATAACTTAATGCAAACTAATATAACAGTATTAATGAAAGCCTGAACTATTATCCGTGTTTTTCTTTTAAGAATAAGTTGTAGCTAAGTCAAGTGGATATACCCCCCCCCCGCCCCTTCGTCCGCAAGCGTTGTGTGGTCCGTAAGATCAGCTAATAACTCAAAATTAAAAATCAGCTCGAAACAAAATACGAAAATGCATCACTCAGTCAAAAAAAACCGGTGGGTTATTTCATTCACATTTTACAAAATAATAATAATAATAATGTGTGCATGTCTCAAGAAGACATTTCACACTACATTGCACATTCTCTTTAAGTTTCCATCTCTCTTTTCAAGTCACATCAGTTTCCACTTATTAAATAGCTACTGGCTGTTTCTCGGAACCTCAGCGGAGCCTCCCTAACCCCAACCCTGCCCCGGCACCCGTCCGCCACCCATCTGCTCTTACGCTCCGGCCGTTACAAACCCCGGCGAGTCGCGACTCGTCACCCCGCGCAGGGCGCAGACGCTCCACCGAGACTGACGCAGGCGGGCTTCGGGCCGCCTGCGGGCGGCGCAGCGAACTGCGTCACGGCCGTTCGGACCTCGCAGAAAGTTCCTGTGCTCGCGAAACGGGAAGTGAAGCCGCCGAGTGTGTAGTCACGGCCGCTGGCGCGCTACGCCAGCTCGCTTTCTCTTTGCAGATGGAGGTGGAAGCTGTAAGGCGATGGTGCTACACGCGCATTCCGTAACTCGGACCTTTCCGCCAGAGAGTGAACCCAAAGAGACCGGGGAGGTTCGGCCGAACATGTCGGAGTGGGATTTCCGAGCGCTGTACCTGTACCTCGTACCTGCTAAGATCATGTGCGACTTCTGCGCGGTCATGGATAGCCTGTCTGAGTCGGACTGGGCGAGGTTCGGTAAGTACCCAGCTCGGAAGTGCTCAGAATCAGCCTGTTACCAGTTTACCCAGCATGAAGCGTTTAGTTAATGATGGATGGTAACTAGACCAGCTAGATTAAGTGGTTAGGTTTTGATGGCCCTCTGCAGTTAACACAGTACATTGGAAGACGGGGAAAAATAATGTTATTCTCATTAGTCCGTGTTCACTTACAAATTCTTTACAATGGGATTAAGGTGGCTAAGCATAAAGAGGGATAAAGTGACCCACTTTGATTATTACAGGATCCTTATTGATTATTGTAGCGTTCCTATATGTTTGGATTATCAGCATCATGTTCAAATAAAAGGATTTACAGGGAAAGATCTGAAGGTTTGTTAGAAATATTGCAATAAAATCTGCTATGTGCATTCCATTGAAAACCTTTCACAAGTGGTTAAGAATCTAAATTAGTCTTGGTCTGATCCAGTGGCTTGTGTTTTTTCACCTTCTGAGATCTTAGTCTCCATAGTGTGGTGTTTTGATACCATTTCATACCATATCAGATGTCATTCAATATATCTGTATACAGAGTTTTATACTGTACTGTATTTATACCTATACTGGGCTAAAGACATTTATATTGTCTTTATACTGTATTCTGTTTGCACGTACACCAGATTTTACTGTGGGTTCACAAAACTCCTAGTGCCAAAATATTTGATAATACAAATCTTGCTTAGGAATGTGTGCTTGCATCAGTTTGTGTGCTTTTCTGTAACTAGAGTTTCGGGCTTCTAAACTGTCAGCTCTTTGTTGGGGTGACAGCAGTGGTTAGCACTGATGCTTTATAGCTCCAGGGCATAAAGTTGTTTTC
Organism: Stomatorhinus walkeri; assembly: GCA_026784285.1. Classification (NCBI taxonomy): domain Eukaryota; kingdom Metazoa; phylum Chordata; class Actinopteri; order Osteoglossiformes; family Mormyridae; genus Stomatorhinus; species Stomatorhinus walkeri. The sequence goes on from JAODUD010000107.1 coordinate 11,694,486, forward strand.
ACATTCAGCCATCCTCTGAGTCTGTGGAGATGCCATGTTCTCCTCATGTTCTCCCCATGTTCTCCCCATGTTCTCCCCATGTTCTCCTCATGTTCTCCTCATGTTCTCCTCATGTTCTCCTCATGTTCTACAGGTTCCCTTCAAAGTCATCTGCGTCGGTGAATTAATGTCTCTATGTTGACAATAATGTGTGTATGTGTGCATGCATTATCATTAATAGTAAAATTATTTATATTAATATCAATTATAGTAATTTCTATTGTTAATAACATAAAATAATACATTATGGTTATTAATCATATTTATAATAACTATATACAAATAATAATACACTTTATTTATGGGTGCCTTTCAGCACACTCAAGGTCACCTTACTTGAAATAAACAGCTTATTAACACTTTAAAGCAAGGATCCTATGAAGTAATCTATTAAGAATGCCTGCATGAATGGCATTGCAGTAATCAATGCCGGAGGTAACCATGGTGAACAGTAATTTCTATGTCTCGCTGTGTGAGTTCCGGCCGAAGCCAAGCAGTATGGCAAAGGTGCTTAAAGGAAATCTGAGAGGTTTTAGTGTGAGATTCCAGAGAGGGGCCCTGTACCTGGGAGGAGTGTGTGTGCTCATCTGTGCTCCCTGCGATGGACCGGCATCCCGCAGCCTGGAATAGACCCTTGCTGACCATGACCAGGATAACGGGTCGATGGATGGGAGGATAGTTATGTTTGTAGTATACAGGATTTTCCAGGGAAAAGACGATGTGAAAAGTCTGACCAGATGGTCTGTAGTGCATGTTAAATAGATCTCCAGAAGAACAGGGCGCAAGGCTTAGTGCTTCTTAGTTGTGACAGTACATTGTTGGGCACACACACAGACACTCAGAGGCAAGAGGCGGTGATTTAATCTACAGATTTTCAACTGAACGGCATGTCATTGGGAAACTGGGATCACTGGGACCTCCAAAATAAGTATACTCACACATGGAGATCACACAGTGACCTGGGGGTAGGTTTAAACCTCTCACTTTGGGCCTGTCAGTATTAGTTAATGCATGCGACTGGTTCTCTTTGAAGCTGATACAGTGTAGGTCATCAACTCTGCGGAAGAATCTATAATGACACGGTGGTGTGATAGTCCTCAGTCCTTATAATAGTTAATATTTAACCAGTGTCCCTCATCCAGCAGCCAAATAGACCCTCCAGTACTCACCATACTCTATGCTTACAGTAAGTACGTAAGGCCTTGTCTAACCTTCTCCAGAAGCTATTTAAAAAAAACAATTGTACAGATTATGCTCAGATTACTTTAAGTGGATAAAAGTAAACAGAGACAAAAATCAGTATGTTCAGGTACTGTGATAGTATGTATCAGATACCCTTATGTCAGCTGGAAGACTGGATATCTCTCAGTACTGTCATAGTGGGAAAATACAGTTGGCTGTTTTTGTCTTTGAATTTTCCCATGGGTTTATGACACAGACATCTACTCATAGGAAGTTAATGTCTTTCCTTTTGTAATACTTTGGATTCCAATAAGTCATTCCACATCCTGCCTTTCACTATAGCGTCTAAATAAAAATGGGGACGCTTTAGAAGTCACAATATGTGTATTGTTTATGTCAAAAATATAGCATTTTTATTTTAAAAGCCATAGCAATGAGTGCTTTTTAGGTAAAATAATAACACCACAACATACATTTAAATGTAGAACATAACCAATTTAATGCTTCTAAATTAGTGGATTAAAATGAGAAGGAGAGAAAAATTTAAATAAGTTAGAACTAAAGTCTGGCTTAATGTAGACTGTTATGCTTCATAAATGTTTGAGACATATATTCTAAATGGTTATTACCATACTTAAGCAAATGTTCAAGTTTAAATTGGAATACTATATTTAATTATATCATGGTGTGTTGGTGCGTTGGTTAGTACAGTTTCCTCACACATTTCTGCTCTCTCTCCATGTGTGTGGAGCTTGCAGCTTCTGCACATGTCATTCTGGGGTTTCCTCCAGGTTCTCTGTTTTCGCACCACAGTACAAAAGCACGGTAAGGTGATTTGGAGGTGCTAGATTGCCCATAGGCGTGCATGTGTGAGTGACTGGTGTTTCAGTGTGCCCAGGGATGGGTTGGTAGCCCATCCTGGGTTGTACCTTGCCTTGCGCCCTTAGCTTCCTGGACAGGCTCTGGACCCCTGCAGCCTTTAATAGGAGAAGTGATGGATGGATATTATGGTTCACATAAGATACAGCAGTGTGATTATAGTCTTATGGGAGGCAATTCAGTCTGTGTCTGTTATATATTTTTTTTAGTTTTTTGGCTGGTTTGCTTTGTAGGGTAGACAAATAAGATGATCGTTGAATGGCATCGCTTTGCTTTCTTATATACTTAGTTGCTGTTTTATCCTACAAATAAATAACACACTGAACCAGCTTTGGGATGTATGCTGTCGTGATTGTTTTTTCTTCTTATTTGTCCACTGATATTGTTGTACTTTTGCAGCCAACTCGCACACGAGTCTGTAAGGTGTTGTTTCCGGCATTCCGGTCTGGCCACCTCATCAGTAAATCGCAGCGCTAATAGAGGCCATATGGGTGGCGTAAACTCATTTTAGAAAATAATCTTTTGAGGGACTATGATCCGGTAAAATAAAAACTAGCATCCCACCATAGGTAAGGTAAAAAAACAAATGCGTAATATTACGCTGTCCTTAGGGGGTCCTTAGATTAGGCCGTCTTTAGGGGGTCCTTAGATTAGGCCGTCCTTAGGGAGTCCTTAGATTACGCCGTCCTTAGGGGGTTCTCAGATTACGCCGTCTTTAGGGGGTCCTTAGATTACGCCGTCCTTAGGGGGTCCTTAGATTACGCCGTCCTTAGGGGGTCCTCAGATTACGCCGTCCTTAGGGGGTCCTTAGATTACGCCGTCCTTAGGGAGTCCTTAGATTACGCCGTCTTTAGGGGGTCCTTAGATTACGCCGTCCTTAGGGGGTCCTTAGATTAGGCCGTCCTTAGGGGGTCCTTAGATTACGCCGTCCTTAGGGGGTCCTTATATTACGCCGTCCTTAGGGGGTCCTTAGATTACGCCGTCCTTAGGGGATCCTTAGATTACGCCGTCCTTAGGGGGACCTTAGATTACGCCGTCCTTAGGGGGTCCTTAGATTACGCCGTCCTTAGGGGGACCTTAGATTACGCCGTCCTTAGGGGGACCTTAGATTACGCCGTCCTTAGGGGGACCTTAGATTAGGCCGTCCTTAGGGGGTCCTCAGATTACGCCGTCCTTAGGGAGTCCTTAGATTACGCCGTCCTTAGGGGGTCCTTAGATTACGCCGTCCTTAGGGGGTCCTTAGATTACGCCGTCCTTAGGGGGTCCTTAGATTACGCCATCCCTTTGTGCCGGAATGGTACATGTGTGTAGGGAAGGCCCTGACCGCAACTGATCTTTCTGTGACCTAGCATCCCATGTGCTGAGTGACCAGACTGAGGTCCGGCTGGCTCTGAAGAGAGAGAGGCGGACAGACGGCGTGATGAGCACGTGGGGCAATCGCAATGGCACTGTCGGGGACCTGCTGTCTGCGCTCGAGGCGCTGGAGCTGCACCGGGCCCGGGACATCATTCTGAGTATGAGCTGCACCCGCCCGCCTGCGCTCTCTGGACCGTGGGCGTAATTCCAGGATCCCGAGCCACCAGCCATCTAGTTCTGTAGGAACTGAGCCTCGTGCTTAGCTGCTCGCGCCCCCTGCCTTGGACGTCGTGTTACTCGTTACTTCATATGTCAGTTTATCTATTTATACATCCGTAGGTCAGCCGCCAAAATGTCCCTGGCCCATGGACTGCAGTCCTCCAAAGCCCTCGCTCCCACACTGCCCCCTTGACCCAGGTGACGCTCTCAGGCGCCAGGCTTTCGTTTTGCTGCCAGCCTCTTGGTTTGAGATATGCTCAGCATTAATGAAAACTTTGAGAGTCTTTTTGAATGATTATAGCTGGTTATAGATAAGGGTGACCCTATGAAATACAGTGAGCTATCTCAGAAGACAAGTTTAGTTAATTTTGAATGAATGGCATGGTCTCTGATGATAATAATAATAATAATATGTTAACTGAACACAAAGGTGGGTAGTTCAGGTCTAGAGAGTAACAGTCCAAACTCAAATGGTCAGTGGAAAGAATATCTTAGTCTGGACTTTTAGTTTCTGGACCTGAAATGCCCACCTCTGACTCAACACCCCCTCAGGGTAACCAAGCATTGTAACAGCATTAATAGCAATGACAACCTGCATTTTAAAATTAACTGCATGCATTTGAAAACAGGCTTCAGTCCGCTACCAGTGGTGAACTACCCTCTTCCCAATCCTGGCCCCCCACCTTCGGATTTGGACTCAGATCAAGAAAAAGAAATACTCACGGTTCCACAGGTAGCCGTCTGCTTGAAAGATGTCTGAAAGCTCTGGCTAAATTAATCAGGCCGCGAGTTGCCTTGGGTGTTCTTCACTCTTCCTCTTCACTGTCTGCGTTACTAGAAACGATGTGGAATCTGCCGTCAATCTGTTATTTTTCTGAGAAGAATTTAATCATCCCAGGAGTAGAGATGTGTGCTGTGCCAACGAGGACTGCAGCTCACTGAGAGAAGCAGGGGTTCCTCATGTTTTCAAGACGGTAGCATCAAACAAAGCATGCATAGCCAGGCATTTTATATATCAAAAACCACACACTGCGCTTCCCAGAAGAATGATCCTTGGTCCCTTTATGATCCACCACTTTTACTTGCATGTCTATGTGATGCCATTTACTGAACTGTACCATTCAAGCATTTGAAAAATCCCGAACTACAAATCTGACCTTGAATCCAGTTTATATGTGCAGATCTGACATTCCTTTAAAAATTAAAGGTGTTCATATTCTCTCTTCCACCACAAAGTGGGCTATTCTATTTACAAAATCAACCAAAAAGAATTCCTTTTTTAAAAAAAAAAAAGTGAAAGTTTTACGATTTAGATATGGATCCTCACAATGTGGGGACAGAACAGTAAAACAAGCAGGTATAAATACTTGGTTTTCTGATGTCTGTAGCTGCCTGTGAAACAGCAATGCTTGTGCTGTTAGTGGAGCAATGCTGAATGCTAACATACAATAAGAGAAAGACGCCCCTCTTTGCTGTTGATGAGCAGCCATAAAGAGCAGTACTAACAGTATTTTCATTGGTATGATTCCCACACCACTACTTCACTTTCAATGCTATCTTCTGCTTTTCTTTACAGGCTGTGGTGTCCGCTATGCCACCTTCAAGTGCCATGTGCTGGTCGTTTGAGGAGGTGCAGCAAGGCACGGATAATTTCTCAGCTGCAAGGCTGGTTGGAGAAGGAGGGTTTGGACACGTGTATCAGGCGAATATGAGGAACACGGAGTATGCTGTTAAGAGGTTAAAAGAGGTGAGGCCATTGTTTATTTTATATGGTTCTTTTTGGGACCGTTAAGTGTCTTGTAAAAGCTAAATTTTACTGAATGCCTAATATACGCATCTGAGAATATTTTTTGGCTTTTTCAAGAAATAGTTGTAAGGCTGTGTATGTTATTAAAAGCAGTGATTCTCTGAATGAGGGTGTTTGCTGGGTGTAGAGGAGTAATCCACGGTGGCGGTCTTCTCAGCAGGACTCTCGACTAAACTGGACATTTGTGAAGGAAAGTTTCAAGACTGAGGTGGAGAAACTGTCACAGTAAGGCACCGATCTCTAGCTTTTAAACACGGCCGTGTCTCCTGCGCTAGGAATTTGCAGTGTATTTTAATGCCTTCCTTCTTTATTTTGACTGCTTGTTCTTTAATTTCTCCCACTTTATTGAATATTAGAATTGCAGATTATGTTGTGCAGGTGGTCTGTTGGGATTGCTAACAGTAAATTTACATTAAATTTACATCCCATTGAGTATGAGGTGAAATATGTAACATTACCTTTATTATATATAGACAGGCTACTTTAAAACATAAGTATATATTAGCTAAATTGGTGATAACTTTTGTAATAATAATAATAATACATTTTTCTTATTATTAGTTGTTTATTTATTAATTAATTAATTAATTAATTCATTCATTCATTCATTATTTTTTGTTGTTGAACACTCCAGCCATTGGTTGGTTGGTTGATTGAGTGATTAATTGATTTGATTGGATGAAATGATGGGATGGAATTAAATGACTGAATAAGGTATTGATTGGTCAAAGTCTGCTAGTTGCTGAGTCGAAAAATACAATAGTGTATTAGATGGTTGCTAAAAATGTTGGGGTGATTGTGTAAATCTATATGTCTGTCAATCATTTAAACATCATTTTCTTTGACTTCCTAAGACTTTTGCACAGTACTGTATGTCAGTTTTTCCACTGTGTAAATTCCTGCTGTGGTGTCTAAATGGTAGATTCTGTTTATACCACCAATGGGTAATTGATTTTGTGGCTAGCTGCCAGAAATATATTAAGTATCTGTTTCTTACAAGCAGTATGATTATTAAAATACACATTCTGTGATAAGTCATATTCAAGGATGTCTTTCGGTACCATTTAATAGGTAAAATATATGAGAATTCCCACCATTCAAATATTCTAGCTATTGTCTGTCCACATATTCTCCGTAACCTTGGATCAGTGCAGTGTATCGTATTTTCCGCATTAGTTGTTCTTGGTTGTTGCTATACTTAGTGCCTTTTTCAGTTTAATGCAGTTTTTCAGTTAATTTTTATACATTCTTCAGATGTGATATGGTGCACATCACCATTTCAACAATTCTGTAGTGGTTAGTTTCAGTCTTTTAATTCTTTACTCTGCTATTGGCAATGTAGTTAAGTACATCAATTAAAATGTAACCAATATTCATGTCATCATTCATAACAATAATACCTAACTTTGCTAATTTCTTGAAACATTCCTCTGTTCATCCACCCGCTGTGCATGGAGTCTATCTTAAGAAGCAAAGGGCACAGATGCAAACACCAGGGGCGTGATACAAACCGTCTGAAAATGATACCTTACTTTGGAGCTGATGATGTTTTTTAGCAACAGCAACAATAATATAATTTAATATATACATTAATATATACATTTTAATAATATATAATGTCGAGCGGTCGATCAGCTTGAAAGTGTCAGATGACTGGAATGATGCTCATTGAAAATACCTCTTTCCATTTAGCATCAGAATCTGTGCCACAATGGAACTGCGGAACTTAATTAACGAAGCAGTACTCTTTAAGAAAACCATGCACTTCAGCTGGAATTTACATTCATTTACTTATCAGATGCCTTTGTCCAAAGAAACATAGCAGTGAGGCGGATGATGCATGACAAGGACACAGCTGGGTAGGAGAAACGTCGAGTGGCACTATGCTGGGCTTCCGATGAGTGACCAGACAAACGTGTAACGGAGCAGGGGGGGCATGATCCAGGTATATAAGATTTTAACAGATCTGGCTGTTAATGGCTACTTCAGCATTAGTTTAAAGACTAGAACTCGTGGCCATAGGTGGAAATTAGTGGTAGAACATTTTCAAATGGATTTGAGGAAGCACTTCTTTACACAGCTTGTAGTTAGAGTATGGAATTGTCTTCCTGTTAATGTAGTGCAAGCTAAAACCCTGGGTTCCTTTAAATCAGACCTAGATAAGATTTTAACAACTCTGAGCTATTGGTTAAGTTCTCCCCAAACAAGCTTGATGGGCCGAATGGCCCCCTCTCGTTTGTAAATTTTTGTTCTTATTATGTTCAAACACAGTCAGAACCTAACATCTGAAAGCTAAACACAAGAATCTAGTCTAGTCAAGAATCTAATCCCTGCCTGTGAGAGGTTTGGGCCTTTCTGACCCTGTCCAGGACAACTGAAGGATGGGTAGGTGGGTAATGGCCTTTAAAACAGTCTGTTTTAGAACTAAATACAAGGTTGGTGACATGTATCCTGCAGTTGTGTTAAATCTTTATGTTTGACGAGAAGTGTCCAGTGGATGTTCATATTGCATGAATTTTTACTTATTTAACAATGTAAAATTTACTATGCAAATTATGCATTGACTCAGCAGAGCCCCCCCCGCCCCCCATATGCATACAACAGACAAATCCATTAACATTTACATTTATACACTCAAGTACATATGTAGTGTTACAAATACTGTATTGAGCAAGAAAACCTTTTCTGGTACTAGTTGACCTGTATTTGTAGTGTTAAAGATCACAGTGATTTGCTTTTGTGTGGTGCAGTGCACATTATTTACTAATTGGTTGATTTAGTCCATTTATTGATGAGTTAAATGAAAAATGTCCTTGTGCTCCAAGTCCTATGCTGTAGGTTGAGTGTTGAATTATTCGTTTATGCATTTCTGCCTACAGATACCGGCACCCTAACATTGTGGACTTTGCGGGATATTGTGTGGGAGGAGGGACACACTGTTTACTCTATGTTTTCATGCCCAATGGCTCTCTGGAAGACTGGCTTCACAGGAAGGTAAACGCCACGTTCTCACTGTCATTAATGAGCAAAACGGACAGTAGATGACGGGGATTATACCAGCCGATGTAATTCCCTCAGACTGATTTACATATTACTTGTGTTCAATGCCATCTGAATTAATTATGTCTTTTAATATATTTTTTTATAGAATATATATTTTTTATTTTGTGTTCAAATGTTTATTGAATGCAGATGCGTATGTTTCTTTTTTTCAGAATAGTGCTGCCCTCTCCTGGCCACAGCGTGTCAATGTGTTGCTTGGATCAGCTAAAGCCATCCAGTTCTTACACAACAGCAGACCACAGCTCATTCATGGAGATATTAAGAGGTGACTCATCCTTTGGACAGCTAGCTGTTGAGTAATATCCCAGGACTTAGGATAAGAGGAATGAGCTTAACACTGGAATACCTGTCCCCCAGAGGGGAAAGACGGGTGTTCTTTGTCCTTATCACATGCAGATTGATGATTGATCACTCAGTATTCTAAAATTTCTGTCCAAAAAACTAATAAAAGCCTTCAAAACAATATGTTGGCATATATCTTGCTTGTTGTTGATTTCTCACAGTTCTTTACGGGAGACTTTATTTATCGTAAGGTTTAAATTTCACCCTAAGTCACTTCTGTCACAGGTACACAACACGAGTAGTGCTACAGTTGAGTGACAATCTATTATTCTCACACAGAGCATTTTATCTCCTGGTTTCCTCTTCACAGCTCAAATATCCTCTTAGGGGAGCATCTGGAGGCAAAGCTGGGGGACTTTGGATTGGCTCGGTTCTGCCACAGTCCGCACGGGAAATCCATCAGAACCACCACTGTGGCTCAAACCAAAACCGTGCGCGGGACACTGGCTTACCTGCCGGACGAGTACGTCAAAGGGGGCGAGCTGGGACTGTGGATTGACACCTACAGCTTTGGCGTGGTGAGAGCGAAAACGCTCATTTCAATGAAAGCAGTCAGTCTCCGGAGAACGTTAAACTGGAGGCCTGCATATATAATCTGCTTCTTCTACTCCTCAGGTTTTACTGGAAGTCCTGACTGGTCGCAGGGCAATGGAAGTAGACAGCCAGTCTCGAACCTTGTATCTGGTAATGAGAAAATTAGCTTCACTATGTGACTGCTATTTCCATAAGCCCCCTGAGCTATTTATCAGAAGCACCCCCCTACTATTTTCTGCTATAGTGGGTGTGTGTGTGTATGTGTGATCCAGGTATACATTACATTGTGGGGACCGAACGTTTGATTTTCTAAAAATTTGTGACTGCAATCAGGTTACTTATGGTTAAGGTTAGGATTAAGGTTAGGTTAGGGGTTAAGGTTGTCATTGTTGGGATTCGGGTTTTGTCCATAGAAATGAATGGACAGTCCCCACAAAGAATACAAGTGCAGATCTGTGTGTGTGTGTGTGTGTGTGTGTGTGTGGGTGGGGGGGGGGGGGGGGTAGGTG
>JAODUD010000107.1:11704449-11729163 GCA_026784285.1 Stomatorhinus walkeri
GAGTGATGAAAGAGGGGGGCTTTTTAGCAGTGGCTAGTAGGCCTCAGCTCAGGAAGGCCATGCATTACAGCACCCCTGGCTATTTCAGATGATAACAAGCTTGTTTGTCCTCTACATGTTTGTTTTTAAAGCTACTGGTGTAGAATTTGCACTTTATGAAGAGTGTAGCAGTGTGCTATATTATGGTTTCATGCAGCACATTGTTTGTTTTCCTCAACAGAGAGATTTGGTTATGGAGTGCGAGGAAGAGGGAGAAGCTGCGACACACATCTGGAAGAAACACTTGGATCCTCAAATTGCACCTGCGGATAAGCCAGGCCCGTCGGAGGCTTTGGACCTCTCGTCATTGGCATGCCGCTGTCTGGACCGTAGGAAAAAGAAGCGCCCCCCGATGGCCGAAGTGAGTAGGGAACTGTCAGGCCAGATAAACGATTAGATGAGCTCCTGTATCTTGAACAGAAGAAGCCTTGTATTGTTTACTGAAATATGTTGAATATGAGAAGCTACAGAACACGATTTCATAAATCACTCAAGTTCAGTTTTTATATGGAGAAGATTTGGAAGAGAAGCATGACGAAATCTGACATTTACCTTTGTTGGTGTAAATATATCAGCGTCTTATATTATTGCTATTCTTTGTCTTTCCTGCTTGTAATGATTCTGCATTGCATGCTTTGTTCCTCAGGTATTTGAAAGGATTCAGGAAATGAGTACAGTACTAGAGGCGGCCACACAGAGGTCTCCCAAACCTTGCATGCACTCAGTCCCCAGACATCACTCTCCTCCTGCTGCCCCTCCCTCCGCTTCTGTTGACCAATCCCTGGCATCCCTCACCGAACAAGAACTGAAGTTGGAACCCCAAGAAGACACTTATCACTGCCTCCCGAATCGACACTCTGGCCTGCCTCAGCCTAAAACGCTTTGCTCACAGGGACAAACGTCAGGGATGGCCAGTGAACGTTGGGGACCTCGGCCGCCCTCCTTCCAGGTCCCTTGTGAGTCTGATGAGAGTCAAGGCTACTCACAGTACAGCACCTCTGGTCAGGCATCGTTTTGTCAGAGTAGAGCTGTCCAGTCTTCTCTTTGCCAGGACTGTCAGCTGGAACCTGGGAGCTTATTGAGATCCACACAGGCTAGTGCTGCACAAGCAAGATCTCTGACAGGTAGAAAAGAAGCATGTCTGTATTATATAAGTATCTTGTATAAATTTCTGGTTGGCAACCTTTTGATGGGTGTACACCCCCACAACCCCCACCCACCCCCCTTCTCCAGGCAATGACAGTAAAAGGATTGTTGTAAATCCTGTCAAACAACGTTTTGTCCAGAAGATGGCACTCTATGAGGAGGGAAAGATTCCAATGTCTGACCTCCTTTCGTCCGATGGTAAGACTTCTGTTTTCTGCATAAATATACTGTGTTTAAATCAGAACAGATGCAAGGCACACTGACAGTTCTGATAATTTTAATTTGGACACACTTGAATTCAGGAAAATTCCTACAATGCAAGTAAAATTCATACAATGTTTCATAGCTAAGAGATACTTTTGATGGGATATTGTTGTCATTGATACTTTTCTACCACTGGCTGTTGGGCACTTCCAGACATGATAGGGATACTTCAAATAAATCGTATTGCAAAGAAAATCTGTACATGTATAGATTAATGCGTGAAAGGAGGTAGCTGTCATGCCAGTAAATCAAATCTGAACTATTCCTTCCAAAATATGGCTTTGATAATTTGCTTGTTTCCTTGGCATTTGCAATTATATTCCCTTTAACACTGAAGTGCTAAAATTGGATGGAAGCCTGTGTAGCCCAGTGCTTGATGAGTAGTAAACTAGTGCCGTTGGATGCACAGATGGTGGAACAGATTAAAAATGTGGTCTGGCAGCAGGCCTGTAGCTTGGGTTGAACCACTGCTGTAAAGATGTGCATGCTACAGTTTTTCAAAACATTACAGCATTCTGAGGTATCATGAAGTTTTGTGTCTTCCAAAGGAAAATCGGCGGTCTTTTTTTTGCGCTCGTTTTTGAAGTAAAAAAAAAAAGTTAAACATTTAACCTAACTTTGGATATTTCATGTGACATATCCATTCTTTCAATGATTCTAAAGGCACAGGAATATTTTACATACCTTTTGGCCTGTCATTAGCTGATGGTCACCGTATTAGGTCTTCGGTTAATCACATTCCTGTCCTCTTCACAGATTGCACGTGTGGGCAGAGCCGAGAACCAGAGGAGAGCGATGAGTTTGAAAGTTCGTATGCAGAGGCCAGTCGACCACCTGAATACAGGCCTTTTTAAACATGGACAATTACCATATATGAAAGTGCTCTTTCAGATTTGCCTTTCTAAATTAAACAGTGGGGCTACTTCTAAATATGTCCCGACAGTTAAACGTTACTGTGATAGGTAAGTAGTAAGAATAGGTTCTGTCTCCCCCGATTTAGATCTTTTTGATTGAGGTTGATTGTCTTTATGTAAAATGTATTTCATTATAACATTTTGAAAATGCATTTTTGAAACTACAAGTGACTTTTTATAGTCTTTTTTATTTTGTAAAACTTTTAAAACTAAAACTTTTTAAACTAAAAAATCTTTTCCACTTATTTGTATTCAAAACTGCAGTTCCTTTGCAACTTTTTTTTTTTTTACATATTTGGAAGTTCAATGATAAATCTGTATATGTATGATTGAAGATCTCTCTTCAGATGAAGTTCTCATTACCAGAATTGTTTACAAGATATTATATTGTATGAGCCATATATCTATCTATACATGGCACTAAATTGGTAGTATTTTGCATATGAATGCACTGTATTTAGTAATCGATGTAATAAGTTGGATTGTTGTTATTTAAATCTGTCATACATGTCAGGTGTTAAAAACAGTGGTCCATGAAGGGCTGCAGAACACTCAGGTTACCTTTCTTTTGATATCTGGAATGGTGTGTATTGTTGCTACCGAACCAGAACATGTTTCCTCCAGTTGACCAAAAATTACAGTGCTGTATGAGGGATACTTTACATGGAATCTTTCTATTTGTGTAACAGTCACACTTGATTAAACATTCTTAATGATCATAATAGAAGCTGTTAAAATAAGATTGTTTTAAATTCCCTTAGTGTTAGCATTCCACTTCCGTTGATATTGGCAATACAAAGCAAATATATTAAAATAGCTTTTAAATTCCATACCATTGTATTGAACTTCCTTTACTCTATCGGTATGCTTCTCATACCCACATAGATCATTAATTTCTCAAAGCAAAAGTAGTAAACAAGGAATTTATTTGCTATGTAAGGTGGCAGAGCGATGGATGTATGCAAGATCAGTGCAACTTTTTGGGTCATGTCAAATGTTAGTGTACTGAAGGAGCTTTCATATATCTCTAATGTAGAAATAGCACAATGACCATTTTAAAAATGTATTTTAAATAAGGTTAGATAACTCATGTTAGTCATATAGTTCTAGATCTTAGAATTGTCAGTTAATTTCATATATCGAATGTATTCATTATGCCAGGCCTGTTTCTGTGAATCTAATTCATTTTTTAAATCAGCTAATTTGCGCCCTTGTTTCTTGAGTTATTGATCATATTTCTTATCTGAATTCTATATGTTGCAGATTTTTGTTTTTCGTGGTATTTGTGTTAATAAAACTTTTAAAAAAAAAAGATACTGTCAGCCTTAAATACACTGGCAATAAACATCCATCTTCTGACTGTTAATTCTGGAAAGGGTGCCAGGAGATCATCCCAGGCAGCACAGGGTGAATAGTATGCAGCTCCAGAGTAGTGGTATGTCGATGCACGATGCACACGCTACGGAGAATTTAGAGACACTAATTAGCGTAACTACAAGTCTTTGGACTTCAGAGGGAAACTGGAAATAAAGGAAGAACACGTAAAAGCTGCACACTGAGCAGATGTGAGATTTCAGTCCCTGGACGTATGAGGTCACACCGCTAACCACGAACCTACCACTAAAGAAACAATACATTTTTAATAGGTAAAAAACTAAATTATGTAACAATCACACCCCAATAAAATTGCTTCAGGAAAATATACGGTTTCCCCTATAATATGTGTTCCCTTACATCTTCGTTGAAACTAAAGTTAATTGGTTAAATTCCCTGGTTGCAAATTCCCTGTAGCACCTGTTACATCTTAATTTTTCTTAAGTGCAAATAAGAGAAATTATCTCTAATATAGCGTATATCAAATTGTTATAAAAACGAAAATTAACTACGTTAGCATCATGGGATGTTAAGGTCTGAATGCGATTAAACGCGGTTTTCAAATGCGAATGATGGTGTTCAGCAATTTATAATATGAGGGTTACTGACCGGTCGTTAACCCCCAAAAATCTGTTTATGTCGGAATATTAATATAAAATATCATGTTGCAATAAATTTACACTTACAATTTGGAAAAAACATTTTGAAAGAAAAAACTACAAACAGTCGCAATGAAAACATAAGTAGAGAAATGGGCTTTTGTCGTTTTTATTTGGGAACTATTTGTATTTGTTTAAAGAAACTATAGCACATTTTACAAGATAAACTCTTCCAGGGTATTTGGCAGAAATATTATCTGGATGCATGTAATACTGTTGCAACAGAGCGACCAAAGTTGTCGTAACTACTGAAGTTAACGTAAGCTATACGGCGGCGCTACTTGTCCGCCATTTGCGTTGAGGGCTGCGGCGACAGTGGCTGCTAAGCTAATGAAGCTAACCAGCCATTTTTTGTTTCAAGAAGATGGTGGCTTCCTGGAAGGCATGAGAGGGCTTAGCTTCTCCCAACCAAACCAAAATCACTGGGGTTAATTTAACAAAGTCCAACCCTCGAGATATTTTGCTAAAATACGAGGCAAAAGAGTAAGTATCTTGCGCTGTGGCAACTACACGTATTCTCATTTTACGCCTTTTTGTTACGGAAAACGTTACGTCCGCCATTTTTTTTGAGGGAGAAGTCCGCAAGATGGCTGCTTCCATCGAAAGAGCATGAATAGAACATATTTTAAGCCTTGGCTTGATTCCGGCATGCAGTCAGTGCTTACTAATTTGTCGATGTCATTAAATCGCTGACCATATAACACAAATATAAAACTGCTATTTTGCACGATGCGTATATGTATCACTGAACCCTTATATTGTTAACGGGCTGAATGATGCTAGCGAGTAGCACTTTGTAACAGCGTAGTTAGCTTGAATTGTTGGTTTTCACCATTTTTCAAAGATTGGTGGTTAGTAACGATCGTAGCAGGAACGACTATAGATTTATGGTATTGTATGATAGCATATGACGGTACTTTGCATTGGGAAAATGTATGCTAGCTAGGTATCTTTCAACAGGGAGACCGCCCACTGTTAGCTAAACCCTCTTGCTCTGAGAGGAGGGGATTGTGTGTTGTGGATTGTTTGGCAACATGGCGACTCCCAGACAGGCATGAAAATCGCCTTCTGCGGCAGCTAGCTAGGCTAGGCACCTAGTAAATTTGAGTGGGTTGTTTTGGAGCTGTGGAGTGCGCCGTAATCCCTTCACGTCACACAACCGCCAGTCGTCAGTGTTGTTCGCAATTTCAATACGTGGCCGCTACGATTTTTAGACATCGGTATACAAATGAAGCCACGGAAGGTTTTGAATTTTTTTACATCATTTAGCTCCGCCATTTTTTAGCCTGGCGCAGGTTTGTTTGGTTGTTACAAGATGGCGGCTCCCATGGAGTGGCACTGCTTTGCTTTTGGTGGGCTCTAACTGAATGATAAAATGATCAGGCGACTTTTTTGAAGACAAGAAAAAACATAGACTTGGCTGACCGACAGTGGCACCAGATGTTTATGTTTCTATCTACCAATGAGCCTGGATCTTACTTCTTCACTAGCCGGCTTTTTCTCTCTCTTGCAAAGCGTCTACTGCTGAATAAAATGGCGGCTTCCATGGATTTTACATATTCCTGAATGGGATTGGACGTATTGATATTTACCACATCAAGATAGTACGTTGCACTGTTATGCACAAAACCACTTTTAGCTACATAGTATCTGCGTTTTGTATTCGCATGGAGTAGAAGCGACAGCTGAATTTGATCTTATTTTCTCCGGTTTTGTTGGTTCGCTACAGTGAAATTTGCTCCCCAGGCTAAATTGCTAAACTAGCTAACGGTAACATTCTTCTAAACGTCTGCTATTTGAAACCTTTTAGCACCGGAGTTTTTTTTTTCTTTTTTTAAGCCGAAATGTCTTCACCTGGTTCCACGGTGTCTGGGACCACTGGCTCGGTTCTGCAGCCACGGTGGAAGCGGGTGTTGGGCTGGTCTGGCCCAGTCCCTCGACCCCGACACGGCCACAGAGCTGTCGCTATTAAGGAACTGATGGTTGTTTTCGGGGGAGGCAATGAAGGGATCGTGGACGAGCTGCACGTCTATAACACAGGTAAGACTGGGTTTTTTTTTTTGTCAAATATAAATTCATTTAAGCTTTAGACGAGTTAGCTAGACAGTGCGGGCGCTTGGTATGTGTTTATCACCGGTGCCGTGTATATGAAGCCCATGCTTCTGCGAGCCTTTTACTTAATGCTGTCACCAGTCGCGCACAAACCGAGCCCGCCTTGTGGTGTGGCACGCGTTGCGCCTGCCCGGCGCGCCAGATCCGTCGACTCCGAGTGCGCGCAGCGGTATCAGCTGGCTATGCCTAGAAACAAAGCCGAGGCCGCTATTGGCTGACGGTTCGGCGTTATTCGGACCCGCGGCGCGTGGGACCGCCGAGTCCCGCCGGCGGCTGGAGTCCGTCGTTCCAGATGATGTGCTGTCTCTGCATGTTCTGTACCCACTGTTAGAAGTGTTGGGTGTGTTGAACTGTGTTTACCCGTAACACGAGGGCCCCTGGGGCTGCTAGAAAGTGGGGAGAAATACAAAGAAAAATGGCGGGTTAAAATAAAATGGGCGACATCGGCGTTGACTGCTTTGCCCCGTACAAAGCAGTTTATTTATTATTACAATTTCCAGTAACCTAATAAACCATACTAACTGCTAATTATTGATTGTAGATAAGTAATAATATATTAGGATGAATCATGTCTCGACTGTAGTTTAGGGTTTAGCCAAGTTGAATAGGGCTGTGAATTGATGAATGAAAGTTCATACATTTATTTATTCATCGTAAACGTCATTTGACAACTTTAAAATATCAGTTATAACATATTAGAATTCCCTAAAACTTTAAACGTTATAATAACGGTCGGGTGTATATGACGCACAAAACTATAATTATTTTCAGACATTACCTAAAGATATTCTAACATATTACCAAGGTTGCCAACACACGTATTTGGCGTGATACGCTGTCAGACTCGTTGGGGGTAGTTTGCAAACCGTATAGACACTTTATAAGGTGATAAAACTGTCACATACAAGCAAGCATGATTTTACAGAACGACCGCGTTGAACTAAATATCACAGGTCATCTTCTTCAGTACAGTATTAATTTGCGGTGTTTAATAACCGGATCGCAGTATGTAACTGATAAGACGAGCGGGGTCTTGAATATTTCTGCATTCGGAGGCTTAATCGTTTTAGAGACGTTTATGACGAATACACCCCTTTCTCGTGGAGGAGACTAGTGCGATTTGAATTGACATCTTTGTGACGTAGGAATTACGGACGCCGCCTCGAGCTTTTTACGAAGGCTATTAAGGGTTAATGTGCGCGCGCGACGCACGCGGTTTGTTTACCAATACCATGTGAAGGTGGTGGGCGCGAGAGCCTGCACATGACAGTCAGACGTGACAGTCCTGGCATGCAGAATACTCACCTCCGTCTTACGTACTACTTCAAGTTATAATTCGGTCTGAGTCTGAAAGTAGTTGTGCGCGCCAAAACGTCTAGTTGGTGACATTTAAAGGCTGCTTTCTTCTACGATTAAATTGCCGATGCTAAGAAAATGGTAAAGGGGCATTGTGAGATTACATTATCATTTATTTACAATACTGTCTTTGCATTTAATTTTCTTTAATCATCTCACAGCTCAGTAGAGACTGCTGTCCATTTTTTCCCTCAGAGTCCTTTGAGGAAAGAAAAAACATTTCTAAACTAGTAATGGAATCACCAATGCACATTCAGCTGCTGCACTGCAGTATATTAACTTTAACGGGAGCACTGTTATAAGAAGAATTATTCTTAGCTTGGTATGTTACTACTTGGCTCGGACCTTGCATTTGCTGCTGCAGAGATGAACACAAAAATGTATTTAAGCCTTGTTTCCTGTTTCGGCGCCAGTGTTATCACAGTTTCATATTATGGTACACTTTTTGTTAATTTGAAGTCTTGAACTTAAAATTGACTGATCAACCAGCATTAAGGGCCAATCAAATTACCCAGGATCAATTTGGTTATGTGCATCTCTTATGTTCTCTAGTGTTGTAAAGTGTGTGTACCAATGTCCTAAAATCACTTTCTCTGTCCTCTGCAGCCACAAACCAGTGGTTCATACCAGCAGTGCGTGGTGACATCCCACCAGGCTGCGCTGCGTATGGATTTGTGTGCGATGGAACACGGCTGCTGGTGTTTGGAGGAATGGTGGAATATGGCAAGTACAGCAACGATCTCTATGAGCTACAGGTACGAGTTCACAGCTTCTTTGTAATTTATTTTTTATAATTGATGCAGGTGAATGCCAGATTGTAGTGATCTGGGATAACTCTGTATATTACAGCTGTGCCACAACATTATCTCCTGTATGCTTTAGGAAGAGACAAGAGATCTAATGTAGTATTTATTTTTTAAACCCCCAACACTGTGCATTTGTAGTCAGACTAGTGGGATCCAAAGTCATACTGAAAGGATAATTGCCATGACTCAGAAGTCATTGGTAACATTGCTTCATATGTTACAGATAAGAATTCATATTAACTCTTTTCATTAATGTCATTCACAATGATTTTTTATGGTAAGAAAATGTTTGCATGCATAAATTCGGTGGTTGGTTTTGAAAATATCTGTTCCTACTCTACCCATGACTAGGCCAGTCGTTGGGAGTGGAAAAAACTGAAGCCTAAAGCTCCCAAAAATGGCCCCCCTCCATGCCCCCGTCTTGGACACAGCTTCTCACTGGTAGGAAACAAGTGCTACCTTTTTGGTGGGCTGGCCAATGACAGTGAGGATCCCAAAAACAACATTCCCAGGTGATGTAGGACAAAGGGTGGGGGTGGGGGGGGTTATAGCAAGGAGAGTCGTACTCTTGACCGTTGCGACTTCCTCTTAGTATCACAACGGCAGAGTCACTGACCTTCTCGTATACCCAGGTACCTGAACGACCTGTATATTCTGGAGCTGCGGCCAGGCTCTAACGTGGCCGGTTGGGACATTCCCATCACCTATGGCGTGCTGCCGCCTCCACGCGAGAGCCACACTGCTGTGGTCTACACAGACAGGAGCAGCAAGAAGT
Organism: Stomatorhinus walkeri; assembly: GCA_026784285.1. Classification (NCBI taxonomy): domain Eukaryota; kingdom Metazoa; phylum Chordata; class Actinopteri; order Osteoglossiformes; family Mormyridae; genus Stomatorhinus; species Stomatorhinus walkeri. The sequence continues at coordinate 11,713,895 of JAODUD010000107.1, forward strand.
CCCGACTGGTGGTCTACGGCGGTATGAGCGGCTGCCGCCTGGGAGACCTTTGGACCCTTGACATAGGTGAGGGGACTGATAAAGGCGGTGGGTTGGCATTTTAACTCTGCAGATGTGTAGGAGTCTGGGACCCCGTGAAAGGGGACTTCAGCTTTTCCAGCCATCTTGATAGTCAACAATGGAAGCTTATCAACTTAACGAGATCCATGTCATCCCTACGATGGACGATTCTGGGACTTGCTGCGTATGGAATTATTGTTATTTGATTGTACAAGTTGCCAGGTACAGTAGCATGTAGCTTAGAGGTTGAGTTATGAAGCATAATGACAGATAAATAATTATTTTAAAAGTACACCCGTTCTCAGATTTTTTTTTTGATGTTCTGCTCTTTGCTAAACCCTCTCAGTGGAATCTACAGCAATTGGTCGTATTCTTATGTAATGTTAGACTGAGGGGAGGAAATATGAATCTTGGAGAATCGTTTGGAAAGTGGAAATTAGGACAAGCTCAAAACATGACTGACTAAAGTGTGATGTACCCTATATAGGCTCATAGGATACTTTCTCTGGATTTTTCGTTACGTTCCAAGTCAAGTGGCTGTCAGAGGAAGTTTACGCAACAAATCTGCAAAATGGTTCTTGTGTAAATTTGCAAAATAATTTCATATGGCCTTTTGAAATGGTTTATATCAGGAAATAAACTATTTAAATGCCTACATCATACACCCTCGGCTGTTTAGCTACCGTTTACACATGTCTTGCGTTTATTTCAGACACACTCACCTGGAACAAGCCCTCGGTGAATGGTACAGCCCCCCTGCCCCGCAGCCTGCACTCTGCCACCACCATCACCAACAAGTGAGTGTTTTCTCCCAGCTGGGGTTCACCTGGAAGGGCGGCCTCATGGAAGGATTTCAGTTATTCCTTCTGTCCCTGCAGAATGTATGTGTTTGGGGGCTGGGTGCCCCTGGTCATGGACGACGTAAAAGTGGCCACACATGAAAAGGAGTGGAAGTGCACTAATACACTGGCCTGCCTGAATCTGGGTTAGTCTCTCTCTCCCTCTGTGTCTGTCTCACTCTCGCTGTGCACTCCTCTCTTTCAGTTTAAAATCACAGATGTTAGTCTAGGAGTTAATGTGATGGATCACAAATCACTGGAAATGCTTATCAGATTTGGCACAGTTCGGTTTTCTTACGGTTGTATTTCCAGCCGAAATGTTTGTTTGCCTAATTTAAAAATGATTTAGTACAAACGCACTTTAGACAGTTTGGAGACTGTTGCCTTTGGATTGCTCTAGATAACACTCTATGCTCAACAAATTTTACGGGATATGTTATATATCACATAAGGATGATTTATATGCTCTGGATTTCCAGACTCTTTGTGCTGGGAGACTGTTTTGATGGACACACTCGAGGACAACATTCCAAGGGCCCGCGCAGGACACTGTTCTGTCGCTATCAACTCGCGGCTGTATGTCTGGAGCGGCCGCGATGGGTACCGCAAGGCCTGGAACAACCAGGTCTGCTGCAAAGACCTGTGGTACTTGGAGACCGGTGAGTTTTACAGTCGCACTAGCGGAAGAGTGAGACCTGGCTGGGCCCGTTCATAAGGCACCAACAAGGGCTGTGCTCGTGTCGGTCACAGAGAAGCCCCCGGCGCCGTCGCGTGTGCAGCTTGTCCGCGCTAACACCAACTCCCTGGAGGTGAGCTGGGGCCCCGTGTCCACGGCCGACACCTACCTGCTGCAGCTGCAGAAGTACGACATCCCGGCTGCCGCGGCTGCCACGTCGCCGACCCTCAACCCCACGCCGTCCCTGCCCAGTAACTCCCCCAAGAGTCCCGCGCCGGCCGCCGCCGCTCCCTCCTCACAGAACCTCCCGCTCACCGGCATCACGCTCGTGCCTCAGGTGGCTTCACCCACGAGCACCATGCCGGGCAGCCCCCTAGCTGCCTCCACGGCCCGTGGCCCCGGTACGTGCCGCCCCTTTCTCTTCCAGCTCCTCATAAGATGGTTTTGGGCTTGCTTGACCTGATTAAACCTGCACGCCCTTTGCTACTGATGGTCTGTCTTGTTCTCCTCAGCCATCCTGAAGGTTGCGGCACCTCACTCCAGTGCCGGAACTTCTATTGTCACTGTGCGACCTGCCAGTCAGGCTGGTAAATCTCCTGTCACTGTGACGTCGCTCCCCGCTGGTGTTCGCATGGTCGTCCCCGCGCAGAGCACTCAAGGAACGGTACGCAGTACTTGCATTTTTGAAAATGAAATGGAAGTGAGTGAAAATGAGTATCTAATCAGATAGTAATTTTTAATATTGATTTGTATCTGAGAATCAATATTTTTAACAACTCCCGTGTCTCATTATTTTCAACTCCAGTGTCAGCTATACGTGCCGTTTCTGATCTTTCGCGGTACATTTTTAGCGGTGCAGCAGTGAAAAGGCCCCCCCCCTTAAACGGTTTCCAGCTGCGCCACTTTCCGCATGCCGTGTAGGCTATTTAAACAGGTATTGGGGGTCTTAGAAAAATTAATATCATAGCAATAATAAACGGTTTTTGGTACGAACCAATATGCCGCCCATCTCCTTTTATTTCTGACTTTGGTATTGAAAGAGGACGGGATTGCAGCTCAGCATTTTCTTTTGCTTGGAGGCTCTCTTTGAACCGCTGCTACATAACATGATCAAGTCCATGTGATTCGCTCTGTTGGTGCGTCGCCCTTTTTTTCCAGCCAATTGGGAGCAGTCCCCAGATGAGTGGCATGGCTGCCCTCGCTGCAGCGGCGGCCGCCACCCAGAAGATCCCGCCCTCCTCAGCACCCACCTTGCTCAATGTGCCAGCCGGCACCACCATTGTCAAAACGGTGGCGGTGACCCCCGGGTCTACCACGCTGCCAGCCACGGTCAGAGTGGCCTCACCTGTCATGGTAAGCGTGTTAGTCCTGTGCTACCTACACACGTGTCTTGGCGTGCTCTGGCACCACTGGCCATATTACTTGCTTCCAGAAACTATGGAGGCTGTACTGGACAGTTGATGTCAGCAAAAAAAAAAAAACATGCTGTAAGCCATATTCACTCACCATCACAATGTGAAAGCGGTGCTTCCTGCTGACTCGAGCAGATTACTGCGTATTATGTTTTTTTTTTTTTTCCCTTCTGTGTGTCACGCTCTGCTGTGTAATGCGCACGGACACATAGAGCAGAGCAATTTTGTAGGATGACTGAATGTTAAGGCAGAGTGAGGGGCGGAGTCTGGCTGTCCATTGCATGTGCCACTAAACTGACTCGAGTATCTCTGGCTGTGGTGTCGGGTAGCGGCAGAATATCAGAAATAGATGTATTGAGCTGAAAATATTGCCGAGCAGCTTACAAGTGTCTTAAATAAACCCCAGCAAATAGTTCTCCATATTTGCTGAACACATGTTTTGGTTTTAAAAATAGCAGCTGGATTCCCCCCCCCCCAATGTATAAATGGCTGTGATCAGGCCTATGTGTGCGATGCGTGCCCCCAGGTGAGTAACCCCGCCACCAGGATGCTGAAGACCGCCGCAGCTCAAGTTGGCACCTCTGCCGTCTCCTCGCCCAACACACCCACGCGCCCAATAATCACCGTTCACAAGTCTGGAACTGTCACCGTCGCCCAGCAAGCCCAGGTCGTCACCACTGTGGTGGGTGGCGTCACCAAGACCATCACTCTGGTGAAGAGCCCTCTCACCATGGGAGGAGGTGGAACTCTGGTATGTAGAGCGCCGGGACTGGAAGATGACGTAGCGTTGGGTTTGATGTTGCTGCTAATCACCCCTCCTGCCTCGTTTTCTTCGTACAGATCTCTAACATTGGAAAAGTGATGTCCATGGTGCAGTCAAAGCCAGTGCAGACCTCAGCTGTGACTGGTCAGGCTTCTACCAGCCCTGTGACCCAGATCATACAGGTGAGCATATTTCTGATTACCCTGTTGTTAAAAGTAAAATTTACAAAGCTCGCTGGCAAATGGAGAGACTTTTAACACGATGTGATCCAGGAACATTAATGTAGCTGTCAGACTGCCAGTGCCCCGTTTGGCACCTCCCCCATTCTTTACAGGGTCTTCACACCCTGCTTGGGTCATGCTGTGCTGTTTGTGTTCCTGTCATTGGGACTAGTCGGGCCTGGGTGAAGCACTACCTATCTTGACCTCGTCCTTGAACTCTGACCCCGATCTTCCCTCCGTTCAGACGAAGGGCCCTCTGCCGGCCGGAACCATCCTCAAGCTGGTGACCTCGGCAGACGGCAAGCCCACTACCATCATCACCACCACGCAGGCCGGTGGTACTGGGAGCAAGCCCACCATTCTGGGGATCAGCAGCGTCTCCCCCACTACCACCAGCAAGCCAGGCACCACCACCATCATTAAGACCATTCCTATGTCGGCCATAATGACCCAACCAGGCGCGACAGGTGAGCGCTGCTGCTTGAAGCCTCGCTGTTTCCTTAGTGCATATTTACAGGGGTATCTGGCTTAAAGCTAAGAGCCGCTTCTCTCCTTCAGCCGGAGTAACTAGCAGCACTGGGATCAAGTCACCCATCACTATTATCACCACAAAGATGATGACTGCTGGCACTGGGACTCCTGGGAAGATCATCACTGCCATGCCGAAGCTGGGAACTGGGCCTGGCCAGCAGGGGGTGACGCAGGTACTTAAAGTACATCCATATTCCAACATCCAGTATGGGATCATGTGGGCCCCGGAGCCTATCTCAGGCAGTCTTTGACCCTGGATGGGATGCCAGTTTATCACAGGGCACATGCATACTGCTGGGCACATACATACATACATACTGCTGGGCACATACATACATACATACATACATACTGCTGGGCACATGCATACATACATACATACATACTGCTGGGCACATGCATACATACATACATACATACTGCTGGGCACATACATACATACATACATACTGCTGGGCACATACATACATACATACTGCTGGGCACATACATACATACATACTGCTGGGCACATACATACATACATACTACTGGGCACATACATACATACATACATACTACTGGGCACATACATACATACATACATACTGCTGGGCACATACATACATACATACATACATACTGCTGGGCACATACATACATACATACATACATACATACATACTGCTGGGCACATACATACATACATACATACTGCTGGGCACATACATACATACATACATACATACTGCTGGGCACATACATACATACTGCTGTGTTAGAGATCCCAGTTAGCCAGTCACTCATGCCTTTGGACAGTGGGAGGAGACGGTCCACACAAACCAATGAGGTGCGGTTTTACTTTCCCATCCTGGAGATGTGACACAATGGTTCTTCCCCCTGAGCTACTTCTCTTTTAATAATAATTTAAAATGTCACATTACACTTGTACCCAAATTTGGCATCTTCTCTTTGTAAAATAAATAGGCTAAATTGCACAAGTTGGCACACCATGCTGAGCCACAAAGTGTACTGGAGGTTTGTGCTATTGAAATACCAATCCAGTGTACTTTGGCATTTGATAACATTGATAAACGTGTGTGTTAAGCTCATTTTTATGATCTATTTGGTCTCCTGTGTGACTTCATGTTTGGGTGTCTTAACTGCTTTCTGGGTTTCACCAAAGCTCCCTTCAGAAGCGGCATCACCGAAATGGAATCGTATCTCCGTGCCTCGGTGAACATGCGTAATTTCCTGCTGGCTGTGTCGTATTTTCTCCATTGACACTTCAGTCTCTTATCTAGAAGATGTATCTCATTATCTTCCCATATGGTGCTTAACTTGTGCATTGGAGTGATTCATGATCGGCCTTTGTAAACGTCCCTAGTTTGACTTTTATTGTGTCCCCTTCTACTTTCAGGTGGTTTTGAAGGGTCCTCCGGGGCAGCCTGGCACTATTCTTCGAACTGTGCCGATGGGCGGGGTCCGTCTGGTAACCCCGGTAACTGTATCTGCCGTCAAGCCAACCGTAACCACGCTTGTCGTCAAGGGAACGACTGGTAAAGATTCAGTTTTTACTCAACCAAATAAATCGCATCACGATGGGGATACAGTACTTTTAAAGTGATTTTGGGGGTGGCATGTCTGGAGAGCTTTTGGTGCTCTGAAGCTTGTTTTTATATTTGTCAGAGGAGTCGGGGAGTTCAGCTATAACCGCGCTTCTCCCCCCTTGGCCTTTCAGGTGTGACGACTCTGGGGACAGTGACGCGCACGGTTTCTACGTCCCTAGCAGGCGGCAGCGTCGTCGGTGCCAATTCGTCCCTTGCCACGCCCATCACCACCCTAGGCACTATTGCCACGCTGTCCAGCCAGGTCATCAATCCGGCTGCCATCACTGTGTCCGCCGCCCAGACCAGCTTGACCTCAGCCACCCCACTTCCTACCCCAACCATCACCATGCAGGTACAACTCCTTATGGTCGCTTATTTTTATTCTCTTTTGAAAATGTCGGAGATGCAATCTGAGATTATAATTTTAAGCGATGCGTTACATAATGGTGGTTCAGTATGTAGTTGACTCGCATCCCCTTGGCAGACCCAAACTGATGGTAGTTTCCATTTGAGTTCTTGAGTAATTCCTAAGATTTTTTGGTTGAGGATTCTGACATTTATCTTTATAGAACTTAAATCTAGAAATATAGAATTTTCTTGCCTTTAACAGCATATGTTATTGGATGTTACTGCATTTGTGTTCTCCGGTATGAGTTAGAATGAGTCGGCTATAGAACGCTAGCCCTGCGTTCTCGGTATGCTACATGTCTAGGGTGGTGGAATCTATAGAACTGCAGCCTGTTTTTGGTCCTGTTTTCCTTGCAGTCCGTGAATCAGCCGACCCAGGTAACCTTGATAACTACACCCAGTGGGGTGGAGGCTCAGCCCGTGCAGGAGCTGCCCGTCTCCATTCTGGCTTCTCCCACCTCTGAACAGCCCAGTGCTGCTGAGGCTGGGGGGGATATGCCCGGTACCGTTACCCTGGTCTGTTCCAACCCCCCCTGTGAGACACATGAGACTGGCACCACCAACACAGCTACCACTGCTTCTGCCAGCATGGGCGGGGTCCAGCAGGTATGCTCTAACCCCCCCTGTGAGACCCACGAGACTGGCACCACCAACACGGCCACCACTGCTTCTGCCAGCATGGGTGCCAACCAGACTGGCACGGTGCAGAGGGTGTGCTCCAACCCCCCCTGTGAGACCCACGAGACTGGCACCACCAACACGGCTACGACAGCCACCTCCAGCATGGACACTGGAGAAAGTACAGGTAATTAGACAAAAAAATAGAAAAAGTCAGGGTTAGGAGGCTCTGACCTCCCATCTCTAAAACCATTGGTGTGTCTATGAATCCTCCTAATGAAATGTGAACAATTCAGGTTAAATCCACAATGTCAATGATATGTGCTCCTTTCTACTTTAACTGGGTCAATAATTACTGCATTTCTGAAATCATGAATGAGGACATTAAAACATTACCCTCTAGCAGAAAGTTTGACTGTAAATGGGTCTACCAGCACCTCACAGCACTCATCCATAAGCTGTCGTCCAGCTGGCTAGCTAGGTAACATAAAATTGGAAACTGACCCCCCCCAAGTCAAGCAGTCGTCGGCCTTCAAAGGCGAGCTTCTGTAGTACCTCAGTGTTTGGGATCTAACTAATATTTAAGTTGTACTGGAATAGCTGGTATGCTGGATGTGGAACTGAACATGTGTTTCATATTAGAACATTGATATCTATGATATGAAACTTGCTTTCTCTGCACTTGCATGGTCTTTTAGCTCAGCAGAGTAGTGGGACAGCAGAAGGAGATGATAGCTCCAGTCCTGAGGTGGCATCCTCTCCTGCACTGCTCTCTGAAGCAGCCAGCGCCACGGTATCTCAGAGCCGGGCCATCACAACTGTCACTCACGCCACTCCGGCACCCGGACCTTCAGTACCGGTAAGACCTGCAGCTGCACCACGTTTAAGTACTGTGAGATGCACTGTAACTGTCTCGCTTCCACTTCAGCCAGTGTTATGTGGGGGGGAAAAACACAAGGTGGTAAGCTGTTTAAAAATAGGAAATTGCTGCCCCCTTGTGGTCAGGCTGGGCCGTCTGAACACACAGCATGTTGGGTCTCAATTGCCCAGTTTTGACCCCAAAATTGAGGTATAGCAGACATTTTGTCCACTTAAAAATTGTGTTATTCACTCACTTTGGTCCATCCCTCCAGACCATCGCCTCCATCACTGAGGCATCCGGCCTTCCCTGTGAAGAGGCCTCGGGTGAGCTCGCCCCAGAGCAGCCGCAGCCCGAGGAAGAAGCCCTGATGGCCGAGCAGGCCCAGGAGGGGTCCTTGGAGGCCGCCGCCGCCGTCCCAGAGGAGGAAGGGGAGCCGATGCAGACCGAGTGTCAGGCCAGGCCGGGTGAGGACGCTGTCGTCGGGGTGGTATCCATGGAAGAGGAGGCAGTAGGCGTGGCCGAGGCGGAGGCAGCCGCCGTCCTGCAGGCTGAAGTGGACCAGCTGCCGATGGCCATGGAGACGCAGCAGGGCCAGGAGACGCAGGCAGAGGTACTGCCGCTTTATCACCAAGCAGCTAGTGTGCTCAACAGGACAGCCTTCCCCGTAGTAATGAAGTAGAGCGGTAATTAATTCACATAGACCCTGCCGAGCTGAAATCTAGCCGCAGAAAACGGCCTTCTCTGTCCGTCTCTCAATCTGTGCCTCGCTCTGCCGGGAAGCAGCTGGGGCCAGCGGCGGAGGAGGCGGGACCCTCGGCGGACCCGCAGACCCTGACCCTGCCCCAGGAGCTGATGTCCGAAGGGCAGCCCACCACGCTAATGGTGACGGGCCTCACCCCCGAGGAGCTGGCGGTGACGGCGGCCGCCGAAGCGGCTGCCCAGGCCGCGGCCACCGAGGAGGCTCAGGCGCTGGCCATTCAGGCTGTTCTGCAGGCTGCGCAGCAGGCAGTCATGAGTGAGTACAGGGCGCCGGGCGACTGCTGCGCTGCGTCTCTGCTGCATTGTGGGAGCCATTCATTTGGATTCTCTCACACTGCCAGGTGAAGGGGACTCCAGCCATGATAGCCAGCAGACCACCACCATCCCCATTGTGCTGACGCAGCAGGAGCTGGCTGCCCTGGTGCAGCAGCAGCAGCAGCTACAGGAAGCTCAGGCCCAAGCTCAGGCCCAGGCTCAGGCCCAGGCCCAGGCCCAGGCCCAGGCTCAGGCCCAGGCCCAGGTCCAGGTCATTGCAGTGAGCGCTCAGCAGCACCAGCAGCTGAGTGCCCAAGCTGCTGCTCTGCCCACGGAGGGCCTGGCGCCTGCAGACAGCCTGAACGACCCGGCCTCTGAGAGCAACGGGCACAGCGACATGGCAGCAGCGGTCTCCAGTGCTGTGGCTCGGCTGCTGCCCTGTACTTCAGCTGAGAGTGAGTGTCCATGCGAGACGTTGCCGACTGTCCATCACACCATTGAATTGAATGTTCGGCGTGGTGGCCAGCGTTCAGAAAAACATCCACGTTTTGTGTCGGGTGCTGATAAGTAATCGCCTCTGCAGGTCTGGCCCCCTCGAGCACCTTCGCACCTTCACAAGCCCTGGTTGCGGCCAGTCCAGCTAAGATCCAGGCAGCGACTGCTCTGGCTGAGGTGGCTAACGGCATCGAGTCTGCAGCGGAGGTCAGTGTGGGGAACGGCCCCTTTGTACCTGCATATGCTCTACTACAAACTTCGAAACGCCCCCCTCGCCATTTTCCAGCCAGCATCGTAGCAGTTTAGCACGTGGCTAACTGGGCATTGTGTTCCGACACCTTTTTAGAAGCAGAGTCCCTCACCTGCCGTCGTGAAGGCCCCAGTGAAGAAGGAGAACCAGTGGTTCGACGTTGGGATCGTCAAGGTCACAAACATGTTGGTCACCCACTACTTTGTGCCAGCAGATGATGCACCAGCGACTGATGTAAGTCGGGTGTAATGGTGGTGTGGAAAGAGGACAGTGGATGTGGATGTTCAGTGTGGTGGTGCTCACTCGCCGGCTTGTGTGTCAGGATGATTCGGGAGCTGTCCCAGATTATAGCCAAATGAAGAAGATGGACCTTCAGCCCGGCACTGCATACAAGTTCCGCGTCTCGGGCATCAACGCCTGTGGCCGGGGGGCCTTTTCTGAGATCTCAGCATTTAAAACCTGCCTGCCAGGCTTCCCAGGAGCACCCTGTGCCATCAAGATAAGCAAGGTAAGGCTGAGGAGCACGCAGAAGCTGTGTCCTGCTGTGTCCTCCGCTGGGCCGTCGGGCTTAACCAGACGCCATCTGTCCCATCACCCAGAGCCCAGATGGCGCTCACCTGACCTGGGAGCCCCCCTCGGTGACGTCGGGAAAGATCATCGAGTACTCTGTGTACTTGGCCATCCAGAGCACGCAGGCTGGAGAGCCCAAGGCCTCGGCCCCGGCACAGCTGGCGTTCATGCGCGTTTACTGCGGCCCCAGCCCCGCGTGTCTCGTGCAGACGTCCAGCCTCTCCAACGCACACATCGACTACACCACCAAGCCGGCAATCATCTTCCGCATCGCCGCACGCAACGAGAAGGGCTACGGCCCTGCCACGCAGGTCCGGTGGCTGCAAGGTAGGCAGAGCACTTAAAGCTGCCCAGTTGGTCACTGAGAGTAGCTGGCAGTCTTTTGCAGGAGAACCTTTTGAAAGAGTCTTATTATCTTAATCTATTGGACTTTTGTGAATGATGTACGTTAGAATGTGGACCTTTCACCTTTCATATATCTAGGGTGACCAGATAAGTTGCAAACTACAAACTATTTTAAAACTGAAAGGCAACCAGTCAAAGCACATCAACCGCAGATTCCTTCATTCAGAGGCTCATCCAGGTGTTTCACATTAACATTCGTGACACTTGCATGGTTATAGGAAACTGACCTTTCATCACACTGCAAGAACTGGGTTTAAGTGAAATCCAGGTCGTCTTGATTTAAACGTTCTTGTCCTCCCTGTCATGGATTATCTGGTCACCCTACAAACATCCCAATTTCTCTACCCGCTCTCATTTATTCAGAGTCCAGTAAAGATGCCGCTTCTGCTAAACCTGCCACGAAAAGGCCGGTCTCATCTGACATGTGAGTCCCTTGGAATCGCTCATCTTTTAGAAATATAATTTGGGAAGTAAGCGTGTGCAACCCCATTGGCTGCTCCTACAGTGACTCGGTACAGATTCAGTTAAGTAGAGCAAAGCAGCTTGCTGGCTTTACCTCACTCATGTGATTCCATCTTTCACCACAGGAAAGGTGCTGGTCCAAAGAAGGCCAGGTCAGACCAGTGAGCTCCCATCCCCATCCTCTTCTTCCTGACCAGTACTAAGATTGAAGTCACCTTTTGATCATCCTCCGCCAGGCCCCCCTGCACCACACCCTTTACTGAAATGAGACAGGACCACATCACTGGGGTCAGACTACAGCGGGAAAAAAACACAATAAAATCTTTGGAAAAAAACCACCCAGTCACAGCTCAGTGGTGCCATGAACGCCTTATCTCAATCTGTGTATATATTTTTTATTCCATTATTGATGATGCTCCTACTTGAGTGAAACAAGAAAAGCACATTTACTTTTCTGCTTTTTTCCCGCTGGCATCCCGCTAAACTGAAAATGCAGCATTCAGGCAGATATTTAGTTGCTTTTTACCCATTTCGTTGCCTCTCCTTCCGCATTTTTGTTTTAAAGAACAGTGAATAGAAACAATAACTCTCTGTAGTCCGTTAGCCTTTTTCAAAAAGCCAATTTTAACTGGGAGATTGTGACTAAAGATTTACGGAGGATGTGTGGGACTTAATCTTCAAGTGGTATATAGATAAACCAGAACACAGATGGCACTTGCTCTCAATGGGGATAAACGCTTCTTGAACGGAGATGCCGATTGACGTGAACCCGGACTCTCATCCACTCGTTGTTTTGCATCACTGTGTGCTTGTACCTTACAGAATGCGAAGTGCAGACTGGGGGGCTGATCTTAAGACATGGAAGAGAAATGAACTGTGGTGCTTTTGAGGAGATGGACTCGGTCTATGCTTAGACCCACAGTGTGAAGCAAATCTTGTAAAAAAAAAAAAAAAAAAAAAAAAAAATTAAAAAGAAAAAAAGAGTGGAAAACAAAATTAGCAAGCAGTGATGCAGATGTTCTGCGTGTTTATTTTTGTATTTTTTTTAAGTACTTTTTCCTGTGTGTTTCAAAGAGCAGTTTTAAATCCCATTCTTTCTTTTACTGTTTTGTTCCCCAATGGTCTATATACTCCCATGTGCGTGTAGGAGCTGACAAGGCTGAACTGAAGGAGTCACAAAATTATATATATATATATATAATATACTTTTTTTAAAATCCTGGTTTGATCCATTGTTAGTCTTGTTATACAGTGTAATGGGAGCATATGTTTGATTCATTTCAAAGAGAGCAAAAGACATGGATCTGAAAACCCAGACGGAGACACGAGAGTTCTTGTTTACTTTCAGAACATTGCAAAAGTATCCTATTTGTGTGTAAAGAAATGACATGAAAGGACTCTCGCAGGAAAAATCATACATATTCTTTCTTCCTTTCATGCAGTTTCCCTCTTGATAATGGCTTCCGTAGAGGATTTTTTTTTTTGATCTTTAAAATTTTCTTACATTTTTTGTCTCTTCCCAAAATTCATTAAAACAGTGACCTCTGGAAGAGTTTCCCTTACAGGTAATTAGAAGGGGTTAGGTTTACCAAAATGTTTCCAGAAAGATTTTTTGGCAGTATGAAAGGGGGATTAAAAGATGATTGACTTGGCCAGACTCTGGACTTGCTTGTAAATTAGTTGCTTCATATAGCAAGAACATTTTGGCTTTTTTATATACAGTTATCTGTAAGACGTTTTTACATGTTGGTCATCTCGATCGCTTTTGTCTTGACATAAAAAGCAGAAATGTATTCTCAGTTACGCCTATCATTTTTGAATTTTGTTTCCAGTGTAGGTCAATGTGTTGAGAGGGCCGTTTTGTCATGAATTAATTTTTATAAAATATCAGTATTTGCTTTCACCGATTTATGAATTTCTGCTAAAGTCATTAATATATATAATTTCTTGATGGCTAATTTGCAGTTTTCAAATCCAGGAGTGGAGGAGAGGTGTTATCTGTTAATGTGTGTTGACAGTAATTTATCTTCATCTCTAGAACCCCTCTTACCATTGGCCAATGAAAGTTAATTCCACAGTTAGAATCTGCGTCTGTGCCCTTGTCTCTCATCTCGTTTTTTTTGTGTCATTCCAGCTGAAATTAGGGACTTGGGTTCAAGCATGAAGTTATGGTACTGACACCTGAACATTTCTGATTTAACTGAAGGATGAATAAAACCATAAACGTAGGCCCATTTTGTTCCTGTGCTGTGCTACAGAAGTGTCCTTTTTCCCCGACTTTGAATGGTCAGTGTTTTTGCAGCTTGTCAGTCGTCTGCTATGTAATCCCTGCCCAGTAGTGCACATAAGTTAAGTTGGCAGAGATGTTATCAAATGTCAAAAAAAGTTTGGTTCTCGTGTGAAGGTAGTTTAAAATGTGTCTGGTATACGGAATTTGTATAAATACAATGGATTAATAAAAACAGCCAACACTGAATGTGTTTCTTGTGCTTTCTTTCCACTCCTGCTGCTAGTGGTGTACTACTGCAAGTGGTAGAATAGCTAGAAAGCGAAATGTCACTGCCAACTTAACTTAAAACAAGTATGGGGGAGTGTTAGGTCACTGGGTGCCCTTTGTAAACTGTTCTTTCTTGGCCTTTGGTTTGGGAACTATGTTTTTGGTTTATAGTGTATTTCAAACAATATTCCTCAATTGTTCTTGTATAAGTGTTCTTCCTAATTTGTTTCTGCCCCCTCCGGTATCATCGCATTAGCTTGATAGATGTATTTCGTATCACGCATACCGATGTATCCATTAACCCTATGTTGTAAGACGCGGTGCAGAAGTTTGAATTACATGTTAAAACATTTTTATATGAATGACTTGTAAGAGGTATGGATTATGGATCCGGGGCAGTTCCCACAGAGGATCTGAAGACAGCATCTTCATTCTGTCACCGCTGTGATGAAGTGATGCTCCTAATCGGAGCAACAACCGACAGCTGTGCAGTGAGTACTCACTGGCAGCTGCCAAGTGGAAATCCTCAGGGGTGTGGCCAAGGACACATGGAAGAAGTGACTTGTGAATAACAGGAAACCGCATCTTTGCTTGTGAAACAATGATTGCGCCACATTGAAGAGCATGCAACACCTGTCCAGTACTACTGCACAGGTAGGCAAAAGTTGTGATCCAGTTAAAACTGATGGAATTTCATAAAAATACTTCAAATGGAAACTAATATAGTTTGACAGCACTCCCCCTTCCTGCATCTCAATATCTTGGTTTGATTATTTGTAAATATAGATTTACGTGTATTTTATATGAACAGATAAAGATATTAGCGCCCAGTTGCGCAAAGAGATAGGCGCACAGTATGTAACCGAACAATGCGGGTTTGATTTACGGAGAACGCGGCGTTTGTTTAAACCTGATAACTATTACGGAGTATCCAGTTAGCTATAATTGCACGGTAGGTGGCAGCACCGAGCAAAAAGAGGTGAGCGCTTGTAACCGATAAGCATAGAGGAAGAATCCAAGCCGACTTAGGTCTTAAGTAGAAGTGTAGGAAAGGTTTGTTCGTAAGTAGATGTAACTATAGAAACGGCATCTAGGCCTCCGTAGGTAACAAACGCTAACATTACGAATAGCAAAGCTATGCTTGGCGTAGCTAGTTATGCTTAAGATTTGAAGGTGGATATTAGCCGCTTAGCTATCTACTTAATGATGGACCAGTACAGTATTTTGGGGAGGATTGGAGAAGGAGCCCATGGAATTGTTTTTAAAGCGAAGCACGTCGAGGTAACGAACACGTTGACGAATTACCTGCGGAGGTTAAGGTCCCCAGCAACACGGCGCTTGAACGATCCTCCTTAAATCCCCCGCATCTTAGCTAATGTGACCGCACTAGCGCGGCTTTCCCCGCGACCCCGTTACTTCAGATGGCTGAGATGCGGACTCGGCGAAGCAGGGAGAGGTTTCCCGCGACCCGGTTACTTCAGATGGCTGAGATGCGGACTCGGCGAAGCAGGGAGATGCTTCCCGCGACCCCGTTACTTCAGATGGCTGAGATGCGGACTCGGCGAAGCAGGGAGAGGTTTCCCGCGACCCGGTTACT
>JAODUD010000107.1:11729263-11754012 GCA_026784285.1 Stomatorhinus walkeri
TCAGATGGCTGAGATGCGGACTCGGCGAAGCAGGGAGAGGTTTCCCGCGACCCCGTTACTTCAGATCGCTGAGATGCGGACTCGGCGAAGCAGGGAGAGGTTTCCCGCGACCCGGTTAATTCAGATGGCTGAGATGCGGACTCGGCGAAGCAGGGAGATGCTTCCCGTCGAGTGGTAGTTGTGACGTAACGTTAGAAGCAAAAGCAAAATGAAGCAAATGTTGGCTATCAGTATAGAAATGATGTTTATTGTGATTTGTACTGGAACAAGTACTGAGTACAGTTAAATTGCCGTATTGCTAAAATGTTTTGGATTTAACTGTATGCTTTCAAAACGTAACAATCAGGGCGCACTTTTGCAATAACACATTCAATAACATGTTTTTAAACTCTTGAATAATTTGCCTAGCGAAGACCATTATAATGGATAATCCAATATAGTGCTAAATCAAACGTACCATTCATATGGTTCGCATATTCATCATAAGAAAAATAAAGGTTCCAAGTGAATTAAATAATGTTTTTTTAATGGCTGCATTTCACAGAAAGTTAAATATGTTTCTCCTACCTTGAGGCAAAGTAGACTCAAGGAAAAAGATAACTTTTTAACTGTTTCTGTAGACAGGAGAGACTGTAGCCTTGAAGAAAGTGGCCCTTCGAAAGCTTGAAGATGGAATCCCTAACCAGGCTCTCCGTGAGATCAAGGCTTTGCAAGAAATTGAAGACAACCAATATGTGAATCTTTATTCCAATTTGAAGAAATATTTATTACGTAAAGCATGTTATTTCATGTAAAGGGTAGTTTTGGTCAACCTGGTTTTCCTTCTTCCCACTCAGGTGGTCAAGCTGAAAAATGTGTTCCCTCATGGCACAGGCTTCGTGTTAGTATTTGAGTACATGCTGTCAGACCTTTCTGAGGTCATACGTAACTCCCAGCAACCCCTCACTGAGTCCCAGGTCAAAGGTTATATGCTGATGCTTCTGAAGGGGGTGGCTTTTTGCCATGAGAATTCCATCATGCACCGGGTGAGACTAACTCTGAAATATGTTATTTTTATACATGTTTTAAATTTACCTAATACATTAATTATGCCTGTGTTTTATTTGTTTATTTAACAATATTAAGTCAGGCACTGGGTGGCATGGTGGTGCAGTGGTTAGCACTGTTGCCTCACACCTCTACGACTAAGGTTCCAGCCTCAGCCAGCGCTGCATGTGTATGGAACTTGCATGTTCTCCCCATGGCATAGTGGGGTTTCCTCAAGGTACTCTGGTTTCCCCCCACAGTCCAAAAACATGCTGAGGCTAATCGGAGTTACTAAATTGCCTTTGTGAGTGACTGGTGTGTGAGTGTGCCCTGTGATGGGTTGGTGCTTCAGACCAAACACAACCCTGAGTAGGACAAGTGGTTTCATAAATGGATGGATGGATGGAAATCAGGTACATAAACAAAATGTAAGAGCTCCTTCATAGGACTCAACGGTTGTGAAGTAAGCCTTTCACGCTATGGTACAGTACTGACCGACCACACTAGTCAAATAAGCTGGACTTGGGGTGGTCAAATGGTACACATCGCCTAGTACAAGTCCAGCCTAAGAGGCCTTCTTCTTGCAGGATCTGAAACCAGCTAACCTTTTGATCAGTTCCACCGGCCACCTCAAGATTGCAGACTTTGGCCTAGCCAGACTCTTCTCCAATGACGGGGAGCGGCTCTACAGTCACCAGGTAGCCACCAGGTACACAAGCACCGTGGTTTAGGCGAGCTTTGCCTGCTAGTGGATCTTTTGTCTTCATGTGCGATGCTATTTTTTAAAATGGAAAATGAGTTGCAATCTCTTAAAAAACAACATTATAAATTTGTATGATCCTGCCCAACAACAGGATATGCAAAATATATGTGTGGAAGTGTAAGTGTATTTTTTACGGTTGCGTATAAGCACCTCTAATAAAGAAGCAGAGCTGACTCCCATCCTTCCCCCGCTCCTCAGATGGTACCGAGCACCGGAGCTCCTATATGGCGCCCGGAAGTACGACGAGGGTGTGGATCTCTGGTATGTTCCTGCAGTCCTGCCTATAAAATAAGCCTCGGAGTCAGTGTCTGTTGCGATGTTTCTTGACCTCTAGTTAGCAATAAGATGAGGAGCAGAGATGGTAATTGACACGGAATAAAAGGAGACTATGAGATGGAGCTGTGTCTGTTAATATTAGCTACTATGTGGTAAACAAATGTTAGGGGATGATTGTAACTGGGACAGCTCCGCTTGTTCTTTCCTTTAGTTTTATGGACTTTATATACTTTTATTGTTTAGGTCAGATAATTTCATAAGGATGGCCTCATGACTTGTAAGTGAAAGTCTGTGCTGCAGCAGGGGGTGACAGTGCACTTACCCTGACACTGTGACTCACTGGAAAATACCAGTGAGGATCACGAATTTGAATTTGAACAAAGCATATATTCAAAACCCCAACTATGTGTCTACAGTTGTATGTAAAAGTTTGACTTGATTCAGTCAGTTCCTTAGTGAGAAGAAGTTAATGTAACCTCTGCAGGGTCCAAAATTCAAAGTAGTTTTGCTATTTTAATTTTCTGACTTGAAGCGATTGTGGGAGGGAAATAGTAGATAGAACATGTGGAAAGGTTTGGCCATCCGTCCTGCTGATTCACACTTCCTTGGTTGAATAAATACTCTGACCCTTCGAACCTCTTAGCATCTCCACTCAGTGACCATCAGCCCCAACAAGCAACTGGCTGAAGCCTTGAAAATAAAGATAACTGACTGTTGCAAAACAGGGGGAGTTAAAAAGATTTAATTGCCTCCAGCTTGGAATATGCATTGTTAGAAACATCGTTAAAAATGGAATTTAAGGGGAACTGTTGAAATTAAAGCTAGATCTGAAATGCCTAAAAAATGTCCACAGAAATTCGCATACATTGGTCAGACATATAATGTAAGTATTAAATATGCAAAGGACTTGCGTAACGTGACTCTAGCAAACAGGTCTACCTTAAAGTGTCGCCTCCTAAAAACATATGTGCACGAAACAGGTATTCCTAAAAGTCTGCTTTAATTGGAAAAAACACTGGGAACCTTTTAAAACGAAGTACTGTGGACTAACTATACAAAAATTTAGCTTGTTCATCATAACCATTGCATAGCATACAGTATGGTGTGAATGGAAGGAAGAATGGCTTCAACTT
This sequence comes from Stomatorhinus walkeri, assembly GCA_026784285.1. Classification (NCBI taxonomy): domain Eukaryota; kingdom Metazoa; phylum Chordata; class Actinopteri; order Osteoglossiformes; family Mormyridae; genus Stomatorhinus; species Stomatorhinus walkeri. The sequence continues at coordinate 11,732,462 of JAODUD010000107.1, forward strand.
AATACCCAGAAATCTTCAAAAATAATCTCCCAAAGTCACAGAAAAAATTAAAGTAGAAAGACATTTTAGTAAGACGATTATCTGAAACCCATCAAGAGCATCAATGAAGTAAATCCGCAGCACATAGAGCAGGATGCAAGAATCTTTCTTAGCTAGAAAAGTTAAAGGAAGAGTGCAAAAAAAAAAATCTTAAGGTATAAATAAAGATTTCTGATACCAGAACGATTTTGAAGCTGTAATATCTGCCAAAGGCAGTGATACAAAGTGATTAATACTGATTAATAGGGTGTCCACACTGTTGTACATGTTACATATCTGTTATTTTATTTCTTTTTCAATCTTTAAATTCAGTCGCACATTCGGCACTGTTACCTCCCCTCCTCGACTGGGGGATTGAGAGTTTGCATGTTCTGCTGGAACCATGTGGAATTACACCTGGCTTTTCCTGTTTCCTCCCGCAGTTAGTCTAACTGACGCGTCAAGGTTGCGCATAGTCAATGATCGTATGTGTGGTCTGTGATGGTCCGGGGTCCCCTCCAGGCTGCACCCCAGCCTGGGATTGGCTCCAGGCCCCCCCGAACCCTGACCAAGATAAGGGGTTAGAACATTGTTGGGTGGAAATGGCAGCTGTGCTTTAAAACCCGCAGGTGTAAGTCACGCTTCAGCTTGGATGCTGCAGGACTTATATTAACTTCCTCTTTCTTTGACATTAAAAGAAATGTATCGTTTGACCAGTGCCAGCTATATGTTTGCTTACATCTATATGTGCCTTTCATTACTAATCCCAGCCCTGTATTGTGTACACCAGGGCAGTGGGCTGCATTTTTGGCGAGCTGCTGAATAACTCCCCTTTGTTCCCTGGTGAGAATGACATCGAGCAGCTCTGTTGTGTACTGAGGGTTCTTGGAACGCCCAACCAGCATGTCTGGCCGGTGAGCTTCAGTTGCCGTGATGCACCACACCATTGTCTGCTGCAGGATTGGAGGGGAGCCTGCTCTGGCCGAATCTGCCCCAGTTCATTGTGGACTCATAGGGCCTAGAAATATTCCGAATCTAATTAAGGTTCTTGCTTTCCTGGAGCAGGAGATTACAGAGCTGCCAGATTACAACAAGATCACCTTCAAAGAAAACCCTCCCATTCCACTGGAGGAGATTGTGCCTGACACTTCTGCTCAGGCTGTGGACCTGCTTAAGAAGTTTTTGGTCTATCCCTCCAAACAGCGCATCAGAGCGAGCCAGGTCAGCCATCAGCTTGGGTTCTAAAGGGTATATTTGGAGAGCTGTGTGGAGAACAGGCTGTTGTCTGGATGATGACGTCATCGTGTGTTCTGGGCCAGCACGGTTACCGAGTGATTAGTCTTGCACCGTCGTATGTGGAGCTCACACCTTCTCCCCGTGTTGTCATGGGATCTCCTCCAGGTTCTCACAGTTCTCCCAGCAGTCCAAGTACATGCTGAATTGGAGGTGAATTGGAGTTGCAGGTGTGAGTGTGCCCTGCGATGGGTTGGCACCCCATTCTGGGTTATTCCGTGCCTTGCAGCCATAACTTCTAGGAGAAGCTTATCCTGTTGCGATTAGTAACTTATTAATGTAAGTTCCTGAAACTGACCAGAACAGCCCTGTTTTCTTGTCGTTCTGCAGGCTCTCCTCCACCCTTACTTCTTCACAGATCCATTGCCTGCCCACCACTCTGAGCTTCCTATTCCTCAGCATGGGGGGAATCGCTGTCGCCAGCGCCTGCAGCCCCCCCATGAGTTTTCTGTGGACCGGCCTCTTCATGAAAGTTTGATAGATCCTGGACTCCTCCAAGGTCATGCATGGGGGTGTTTCTGACCCCTCTCACCCACCAGTATTTATTTCTAAATATATTATTATTGTTGTTGTTGTTGTTGTTGTTTACATTTTAATATATAGATAGAAGTGATTGCCTGCTAAGATTTCCCTTCCTGTTTTACTGACAACAATTTTATTTTAAAGAAGATATTTATTGGATGTACGCTTTTTATTTCTGGTTTCAAACTTGGGTGACTTATTAGTGATCCACCTCGGGTGTCCGATCGTCATCGGTGTGTCACCAATAAAATCACTAGTAAAAAAGAAACATTCAAGTTTGGCTGGCGATTAACATGTATGTGATCTTATTGCATGTTTGACAGACTGACGGCTGTAATCACCAGAAAAGTTTGAGCGTGGTGTTTCAGAGACTTTTTCTGAACATTCTTATTTCAGGTTCCGCACAGGCACTGTAGAAGCTTGGCACTGTCTCTTGTTTTGAACGTGCCGACACTCTCCACACTACACTGGATCAGTGACAGCGGCCAGTGTCTTTTGTCTGTATTTTTAAATGGCTTAGTCCACTGTAATTACACTAACTATGTAAAGGCTATCTATGAATCATCCACTGAAAAGACTGGTGGATCATTCAAGAATGGGGGTGTCCAGGAAATGGTTCCTTTGGTATCTGGCTAGAGCAATATCTGACTGCTCTACCATGGTAGTCAGAGGATAGTTGATTCAGAGAGGCATTATTTTCCATCCCCATAAACCCAGAGATTAATGAGACCTTTCCTACTTTGATGAAAGGGCTTGACTTGTCTTCACAGTATTACCACACATAGAGATAACAGTCTAGCCTGTGAGCATGGCTCAATGGTAGAGGGGAGGTTTGAGTGTGTCGTGATGTTTTCAGACCTGAGAGACCAAACCATTTTCCTTTTTTTGGTCAGTGGGATGACTTAGGGCTGTGTCTGTCTGTGTGTGGCTGTTAAGGGTGTGGAAGCAAAGGCGGTTACAACAGAATTCTCTCCCCCCCCACACACACGATCCTGTTATTGCTAATGAATGATTGCGACCCCTGTTTACTGAAGGTCAAAGGGTTTTTCTTTGCAGCACTTAACTGTTGGGGGGGGGGGGTTACAGTTTTGAGGTCCATCATAGATCCTTAATTTTGAACTTGCATAGAGATAAACCTGGTGATGACTCCAGGCAGCACAGAGGCAGCACTCTTACAAGAGCTGGGATTTGGAACCTGGTTCTTAGGGTCCAAATCAACATATCAGAATCGGGAGTTCATGGCGACAGATTAATGTCGAGAAATTTTTCATAAATTTTGTATGCATATCCAAAAATATAAATGTTGGAATGTATGCCAAAATCTCCATTATGACACAGTATTAAAACTTTAAGTTCTGTGTTGTGTGTCCATTGCTTTTTTTCTTGTGTGTCGCTTTTTTTGGTTTTGCACCCGGGTGTGTTCGGTCATGTCAAAAGGCACAGCAGGTTGTGCGCCACAGAGATAAGACACATTCACAGAAGCCTCGTTCTGGGGAACGTGAAGCCAAGATGCTCCGCTGGCACCGTATTCTGCATTGTACCAGTCTGCTGTAAGCACTTTCATACATTTTCTAAGGCCTGTGTGTCTTTCCTGCCGTGTTCCCTCCATTCCAACAGCAATAACACTGTCAATGATTCAAATCATAAAATTCAAATGATTTTCTTTGGGGAGCTGAACTCCGGCCGTGTACCAGTGCACCAGCACAATGGGGAGGGATTATTCTGTGGAATTGCTTTGGTTTATAACACCATTATAGACTATAATAATCCTGGGAATTTTGGCAAAGAAAGCATATAGTGGAGCTTAATTCTGACACGCAAGGACTTCCTGCCACATGGCACAGGGCTCTGAGACAAACCCCATCCATCTAGGCCGGTGTTTCCCATCCCAGTCCTCAGGGGCCCACAGACAGTCCGCGTTTCTGCTCTCTCCCAGCTTCCGGTAGCCAGCTATTCCAGTCACAGACCTTGTGCAGAAAGCCACAGAGTAGAGGATGCATTTCGTCTGTGTTTATAATTATTCACGTGCAGGATTTCCACACCATCAGCGGTGGCTATGCACTGGCTCTTGTGGTTAATGGTTATCAGACATGTCTATCTGTGTTTTGACTCAAGACTCTGTCCTCTCCTATACTGTCTGGGAAAAAAACACACGTATCTCCAAAGTTTTGGAGATTTTTTATGACTTAATCTGTCGAGCAGCACCTCCCATGGTTCAGGAGATGCTTAGGCTTGACTGACCCAGCTTTCTGCTCAGTGGTGAGCTTCCTCTGTCTTCTCTAGGTCTTACACGTCTGCATCCGCGTTCCCCCATGGAAGCTCCTGTGTAGCCTGTGCATGTCGGCTCTCGGTGTGCACCTCTTGGTGTCTGAGCACATGCTTTACCCACAGTTCCTTTGTGCATGTTACTGCCAGTGCTCTGTTCCTGTGAGTACACCCAGCGACAGCAGCAGCTGGCCTGCTCCCTTAACTCTGATAACCTCTTATCAGAGCATTGCAGCCACATACCCAGCTAGAGCACCCTTCTCTCAGGCCCAACTGTACACAGGCCTGTCCCGCCCCGCCCCGCCCCTGCACCCCCCCACGGAACCCCCTGAGGGTCTCCAGCCCTTTCTCTCATAGTCTCTCATGCGACATCCTTAACCCTTTAGTCATCCACTTTTCCCCCATCACACGTTCTAATGCAATCCTCCAGCAGCCTTGCATTGTTGAAAAGCTGGACCAGGAAGTCCTTCAAAAGCTATCTTTACACATGCAAAAGCTAATGATTTGGTTGCTCCAGTTACTATTAATAAAGACATTATTGTCGGTGTCATTGTTATGATCGATTTGCAACACTTTGTCTTGTGTGGCACTGATTTAGAGCTTTTTTTGAAAACCGTGTCAGAGGTTTGTTAATTTGAAATCTATGGTCACTTTACAATAAAAATAAGTTTGATGAATGTTCTTTATAATGCAATTTATAATGAGACATTACAAGACAAAACAGGTTAGTTTCAATTTCATAATTGAATAAGTGCTAAAGACTGAATGTAAATGAAATGATACTTAGGCAATTAAAACGCCAAATGTGTTTGAATGAGAGTGAGTAAAATCAATAGTTTAGAATCCATTTCACAAAGGTAACTGACATCAGCTTCATACTAAGCATAATGAACGGGGGGCAGAGATGGAGCTCATTTCTATTGACAGTTCTGAACCGTCATAATTATTCAGGGAAATGGTAAAATGTAAGTAGCACAGGGTTATATAGCATGCAGTGAAGTAATTTAGATGAGCTATTGTCAGTGCAACCACAGCTGCTGGCATTTCAGTTTTTAAATCCAACCACTGCTCTTACTTTCCTCCAAAGCTGAAAATGAACAAAGGGGACGGGGAGGTATGTGTGGGGGGGGGGTGCTTTGCCTAACAAATTTGCCCCCTTCTCTCCGCTAGCTGAGTCAGTACGTCCGTATCTTACTTGATTGCTGCATTTGTTCCGATTTGCATTACTGTTCCCAGCTCAGCTGCCGAATGGTGCTGTATCTTTGCATTTTCACTGGCTTCGTTCAGTCACCCCACCTCTTGCTTTACCTGGATGAGTGCGTGAGCTTGTGTAGGCCAGAGGATTTGTGTGTATTTGTATGTGTATCTTATACATAAATCTGTTTGTAACTTAACGCCAAAATCCTAAGCCTTTTAATCATGTTTCAGTTACTTATGTGATTTAGCCACCAAGGATAAGGAACACACATTTCATGTGAGTTTTAGAATAAAGATATTGGACCGTAACGGTAAAATGAACACACTCAGGGTTGTAGTGTTGCATTGTGCTCAAAGTACATTAAAATATGTTACTCTTATTATTCTGCAATAATAAAGGTGGTTTGTCCGAAAATCTGAAATTAAAATAATTTTTGTTATGGAATTATGTTTTCCCCTTTCATAATTTCCAAAGTAAAAGACACAAAAGTGCTTCCTGTCTCTGGGTCCTGGGGGGGAGCAGAGCCCCCCTGTGAGTAGAAGTGCTATCAGCCTGCTGAGTATCTAGTTTTTCACTGATTGCAAATAATTGTAAATTACAGAATTTCATTAAATGATTTTCTTATTTATCTAATGGCACGCAATACCTAGAACGGCTTGGCATGTGTGGACTTAGTGTAAGAATGAAACCCAGCTTTAAACCACACTTCAAATGAAAAACACACTTTGTTTTGTTTGATCACCAACTCAGTGAGAAATCATGAGCAAATGTCAATTGTTCCAATGTTGAATATGACACAATTAAAATACAATATGAAACTTTTCTGGTAAGTTATTCCTATGTTGTTTTCAATATGTGAAGAAAATCCTAAAAATGTTATACATTAAAAATAGTGAGGCTCTATAAAAGTCCTATTATATTCAGTTTATATTTTACAGTTTCAGTTTGGGTTCCTAAACGTTGATGCTGCCACACACACAGACTTCTGTGCAGCGGGAGAGGAGTGTCAGAGGGTGTGTCCTCTAGTGTTCTTCTGTCGGTATAACCTACTGCCCCAGAGTTTAATCACTCTTCTGGAGAGTGCCTTACAGGCTTCCCCTGTTCTGCAGCTTCATCCCTGCACGACCACACTGCTGCCACAGGGTCACCAGAGACGATCCACAAGTTCACAGTGCACACCAGGCTGGTAAGTATCAGTTAATAATGCCTCCTGTATTGTCTAATATTTTGATTGAATTTGAGATGTTTCATTTGACATAGATATGGCCGAATATCACCACAATGATGTGAACCTTAAACGCAACACTTAAAACGAATGCTTTCTTGTTTACTTACTATTTAACACTTCTATGTGCAGTTTTAGTGTCATTTCAACAAAAGCCATAAAACATTTAATTTAATGTGACAGAACTTCTGAGTGCACAGTTTTGGCTACTGTCAGAAGCATTGCCCATACTATTGGAATCACACGAGCCTTGAAATTGTGGGAAAAACGCTATTGTCATGAGTTCAAAATGCTGCCGTGTTTCAGTATGCTAGACATACTAGTTGTGTTTGTTGTTAATCTACAGGAACAATAAATGGTAATATTTTTATTAAAATATAAGCAAAAATAATTATTAGTAAATGATTTGTGTACTTTTGACTGCCAAACAATTTACGTTTCGCTTCATTCGGAAATGGTTTGGACCCAGACCATCGTTCAGACACACATAGGAGGCGATGTTGAGCTGAAGTGTTTGTGACACACGCTCCTCCTGGGCCTGCCGTCCTCGTGAGCTCCAGTGCAGTTTGCTTTCTGCGTTTGAGGGGAGTATTGAGTTTGCAGCTCCCACCCAGACTGCCTGTTTCTGCGGCATCGTGCCGTCGACATAACCTCACGTTCATAGGGATGAGGGCTTATAGTAGCACTGTCGTTTCTACCTTTTACCATATTATACGGATTCCAAGAATCCTGAAGAGTATTTGTGAAGCTGTGGTCGTGACAGTGGAATTTAATGCCTGTTGAACATTAAAACTGAGTCAGGTGATGTTACTCCTTGAGATCCACTGTCCTGCCACAAGCCTGTGGATACTCCGCTGCTCCGTGTAACTGGCAGGGCAGAGTCCCATTCATTCTGTGCTCACACTGAGGCGTCACGTGACATCACCTGCACCCAACACTCCTGCTGCTCCGCCCCTGGCTGTGACTGGCCTCAGATATCAGGAGCTGCAGAAACCGCGCAAAGAGCTGCGTCATTTTGCATATCAGATACGGATGTGTGTGTGGATATCCTTCACTGTTTACTACCAGCAAGATGCCGGAGAACATGCTAGAAATTACTCACTATTGTGATGAATTATTGTTATTGTTATCCTTTGCTGACCTCACAGTACTCTCGAAGGTCATTAAGTTATCCAGGCAGGAAATGCTCAATAAGGCTGATTAATAAATGGATGATTTCCTCCTGGGACTTGAGCAAACAACCTATAAGTTATGCCACACATTAAGGCATTGTACTTAACAATTAATATCACCCCTGTTTCAAGGAAAAATGATCCCCCCCCCCCCACAGCATGAAATTATACGAAGATGTGAAGCAACAGGCGTGTTTTGTTAGCTGGGCTGACTTTGAAGCTCCGAATCTCAGGTAAAGCAGTAAACAATAAGAGTAAAGAGTCACAAGCGAAAAATGTATAAAACGTATTGTTAATAAGTGGGTTATAGTAGAACATATTTTTATTTTAAATTTCAAATTAGAATTCCAGATTTAGCAGCAGTTCAATAGAATTTTTACAAGCCAGTGTCCAAGACGGCCAAAAGCATTCAGACTATTATTTGAGACCCAATCTGGATACAAATCAGGTAGCAGTGAAGTGTAGGATGATTAAGATGAATTGTCTGGGTCTTTTGCATGTTCCTCTTTTATATAGCAGACAGGATGTTAAGTTGGGGGTGTCCACTTCCTCATTTGTGGAAAAGACCATTTACGTGCTTACCCCAAGAAAGCAGTGGAGATCATGAGAAATATAGCCCAGATAAGATTAATCAGAAATAAGGTGAAGTTAAAAGGTTGTCTTGGCCAACTGCATTTCGATGATAACTTGACAAGACCAATCACCAAATGGGACACAATATTATTACCAACTCACACATGTAGGTAATCGTCATGTAGTTAGCCTACTGAGACTTCACATGAATCTATCTGCTAAGTATTTATTAAGCACAGGGTCCCGGAGGGACCACTCTCTTGCAGAACTGGGCACGAGACAGGGCTTCAGGTTTGCTGGGATGCCGGGCCGCCACAACGCACGCACACACCTTTAATTAAGCAGTTTCAGAGATACCAGTTAGCCAGTCTTCAGGAGGAAAGGAGAGCGCCACCAGGAACCCATGATCTCCACATAAATAACCTTGGCAGCATGAGGCGTCCCCATTTCCCATGGAGCCACCACGCTGCGCCAGTCTTTACAGACATACATCATTTACTGCTTTTGTCCATTTAACATAAGGAAACTCCAGAAATGAAAATTTTTTCAAAGATTCTGAAGGGCTGCAGCATTTAGTTTCACTTCAATGAGGGACCATATTATAGCAAAACTAAAGCACCGGATAAGAGGAGATTCTACAGGCCTGTCACAGCCTGGTACAATGAGCCATGGATATAGGCAAGGGGACAGTGCAGAAACTGGGATCCGGTTTGCTGTGAAGGCACATTTCACTTGTGAGTAATTTCTCATCTCTTAACAGATACATATTATCATTCAGCTGCTCAGCAGTGCTTCATTTCCAGTTCACAAGAAGCCTGAAACAGATCTAACTACTTGTGATGGCACGGTGTTGAATGTGCAGACGTATCTCAGCTTAGCATTGGAACAGTGTCGAGTGTAGCTGAACACATTACGTCTAGTCTGAACAAATTTATACAATGAAAGCGCAATTAGTACTTCCCAGGGCCGCCAAATCTCGCTCCTGCATGCTGAGGTGCAGCCTACGGGTGATACAGATAATCAGGCTCTTCAGTAGCATCTCAGTACTGGAGCCAGCAATGTTGAAGCTAAGCTGACTCTAATACTGAGATTCTACTGAAGGGCTTGATTATCTCAATCAAAATTTTTTTAGTGCACCTTCTCTGTCATTATTAAACTAGAGATGCAGAAGGTGTTGAAGAGGAGATGGCCAAGTGTCTGGTGTTTGTATCATTAAAGCCATGCCTCAGTCAGGCTTCTATTCAAATAATCCTGCAGAAAAGGCTCTCAAAAGTGATTAGAAGATATAGCTGGACTGCCAGTTTCCATGGCGACCTCTCATACAGTGTTTTCCAATCCGGTCCTCAGGGACCCACAGACGGTCCATGTTTTTGCTCCCTCCCAGCTCTCTGTCTATATTTTTGCTCCCTACCAGGAGCAGGGAGGGAGCAAAAATGTGCACTGCTGTCTAATGATCCACAATAATGAACTGTGCCTGTGCTTTGGATCAGTGACATGGGACAAAGGAGCCACGTGAAGGAAGTGTCACAGCCAGCTTCATGTTGGCTTTTGATTGATTATGTTTGCAGGTCGGTGGGTTTACTTCCAATGTAAATGGACTGCATTTATTTAGCGCTTTTATTCCAAAGCGCTTTACATTATGCCTCTCGTTCACCCATCCACACACACATTCACACACCGGTAGCGGAGGCTGCCATGCAAGGTGCCAACCTGCATACCGGGAGCAATTGGGGGTTCAGTGTCTTGCTCAAGGAGACTTTGATGGGGTCAGGAGGAACCAGGGCTCAAACCTGTAACCCTACAGTTGCCGAACGATACTGCTACCTCCTGCGCCACCACCCATCTAATGTGGGTTATTGATCAGCATGTCAAAGGCTGTGCTTATTTATCAAGAGAAATGATGCCAGTGACTAAGAACTGTCTTAGTTTAGGAAGTGAACTTTGGATCTTTTCAGGTACAGATAATTATACTGAAATAAGCAAATCAGTACTGTAACACAGTCTGTTGTACATTGTGTTTTCAGTCCCATTCTTGCATTACTGTACTTGTAGGGACAGATCATCCAGCTCCAGCTCAAACTCTTCCTACTCAGTCCAAACTCCTCCCCCCATGATGGATGAATCCACAGAGCAGTCCCGCTGGGTGTCCCCAGGCCTGATCAGCTCCGAGGCCATGGCCGGCTTCTCCTCCGAGGCAGGCCTGCTACCTCAAGGAGAGGAGGGCGAGTCCCTGTACTCCAGCGCGGAGGCGGACTTCATGGGGATGCCGTCCTACTTCTCCGGCCCTGGGCAGAGTCGCACTGTCCCCACCTACAGGCACAGCCCAGGTCAGCTCCCCAGCTTCATCATCTTTTGATCACACATATACAGATAATCTGAAAACTGTGTAACAGTATCGACGATTCAGGTCGTTCACCCATAAAACCCAAATGAGTTGAATGTTGCACCTTTGCTGTCAGTCCGCCAGGTTTACTCCTCATCCCTCCTGAACAACATGCAATGGCTGGATGGCTCTGCCGCCCACACTCTCAGCTCCCCCTACACCCCTGTGTCTTCATCCTGGCCCAGCAGTCCCTACGACAAGACTCTGCACCCCCACGCCTCCTCCTCATTGTACCCACTCACCCCCAGCTCCTCATTCACCTCCCCCAGGGATGGGATTCCCTCCCCAGGGCATGATAGCAAGGAGAACCTGCAGGAGGCTCTGAAGGGTGAGCGGTTGAGTCCCATGGAGGGGGCAGCCAGCAGCTTCCTGACGCTGGGCTCAGCTGGGGGGGGCATGTACAGTCACTCTCCCCACTCCAACTCCCACATGCTGGGGCACTACAGCTCATACACGGCGACCCCACAGGACTTCAGTACAGCTGGGCTTTTTTCCTCCTCGGGGGCGCTGTTGGCCTCTCCTTACTCCCCCAAACTGCGGAACAAGATGAGGCTGTCACCACCTGGTGAGGAACCGTCACTGCACCTTCAGTCGCCACCCTCTCGGTCACACATGCAGTTGCACACAGCAGTGACTCAGAGCCCTCACCAACTGTGCCTCTTCCGGCATCTTATGCAGCACCTTTCCAGCATCTTATGCAGCACCTTTCCAGCATCTTATGCAGCCTTATAGAAAGGGCAGTGAAATATATGGAATAGACAATGACATTATTAGGAGATGTAGATGGTTGCATAGTGTCATCATTTATCCACTAATCAACTCGCCTAGAGTCTTAGGGGTTAAGCACGTGTACGTAGGTAAATATTACTACGTTAATCGGCAGTTTACCAACACGGAGTTGTGTGAATGACTGTCTTTTGCGCCAGAGATGTGCCCAGCGGAGTGGCACGTGACTGACCCCGTCACCCCCATGTGTCTGATGACAGAGGCCAGGGAATGCGTCAACTGCGGAGCTACCACCACCCCTCTGTGGCGCCGGGATGGAACGGGCCACTACCTTTGCAATGCCTGTGGGCTCTACCACAAAATGAATGGCCAGAACAGACCCCTGATCCGACCCAAGAAGAGACTGGTACACTATACTTTTCTTTGGGGTTTTACTCTGCTCTGATACTCATTAAATATCACATCTTGTTTGTAAGAGGTTATAAGAATGTCTTGAGCTATCGGGGGTTTTGTTGATGATGATGCAGTGACCTCACTAGTGCCTCCCCACGCGTCAGATCGTCAGCAAGCGGGCCGGAACGCAGTGTGCCAACTGCCACACCAGCACCACCACGTTGTGGAGGCGTAACAGCAGCGGGGAGCCCGTGTGCAACGCCTGCGGCCTTTATTTCAAGCTGCATAACGTGAGTTTCCTGGCTGACCACGCCCATTTCAGTGGACAGGCTGCTACCCGGTAGCTTGGGTCAGTGTTTTGGAGCTGGCGGAATCTGCATGACCTGAGCTGCCATCTAAAACACCGAAAGCGGAAGTGTCTTCAGCTGAATCCCCTCTAACAGCGGCCCGAACCCCTTTGTCTGCTGCCCTTCAGGTGAACAGACCCCTCACCATGAAGAAAGACGGCATCCAGACACGGAACCGCAAGGTGTCCAATCGGAACAAAAAGGGCAAGAAGAGCGGAGGGGTGGACCTTTACTGTGACGTGGCCCGGGGGCCGTCATCAGAGCCACACATGGGATCGTACTCTCTGACATCTGGGTCCCTGCTCTCCTACAGCCACCCCTCCCACCTGATGCCTCCACCATCCTCCCTGCACCCCTCTGCCACAGGGGCCTACTCTTACCATCCAGTATCAGGAATGGTGCCGACACTGGTGTGAGCTGCGGTGCCACGGAATAACACACACACACACACGCACGCACAGACACAGACAGACACGCACAGACAGACACAGACACACGCACGCACAGACACAGACACACACACGCACGCACAGACACAGACACACACGCACAGACAGACACGCACGCACAGACACAGACACACGCACGCACAGACACAGACACACACATAAACACGCACGCACACAGACACACACACACACACACACACACACACACTGAAGGCATGCCCAGATGCGTGTTCAGATACTTACAAATGGACTGATATGCTTCGCTGTAATAACGGGGTATGGATGCACAACCAAATATCTATCAAATTAAATATTCTGGACACTATACAATATATAAATATAAATATATATGTGTACTATTTTTAAAAAGGGTGAAAAACTTTTTCTATGGTATGTATTTTGTGTAGAGGTGAGCGTTGTAGATTATATTATAAACATGCTTTTGTGTTTTTTATTCTGTTCAGATTTCACTCAAAACAATGAAGAACATAATAAACTTACCAATGAGACGAGGCCATTTGGCCCAAGAAGCTCATTTAGGGAGAACGCAACTAATAGCTCCGAGTTAAAATCTTATCTAGTTCTGATGTAATGGAACCCAAGGTTTTAGCTTGCACTGCACTGACAGGAAGACTATTCTACACTGTTACTACATGCTTTGTAAAGAAGTTCTTTCTCAAATCCAGTTTAAAACGTTCTCCTGCCAATTTCCACATATAACCACAAGTTCTTATTCAAGAAATTGAAATCATGCAAAAATGAATGCTAATAAATATATTTGTGAATGTCAATTGTATAGATATGTGATTAAAACTTCCTCAGGCCAGTCAGTTTATGGGCTCCAGACAGGTCACTAGCAGCGTCGATCACTGGGCTGTGTGTCCCATTGTCGGGAAAAAAAAACCTCAGATGATTGGAAGTTCCATAAATCGTCGTCCAGTTGCACATTTGTTTGAGAAATCCAGCGTCACTTCCTACAATTGGCAAGACTTCACCAGCAGCTACATGCACATCTTAAAACCGGAAGAACGAGACGTGGGCACAGTCAAGCATTGCATGATGATTGCTGCTCATTTTTATACAAATAAATTAATCTGTGTGTAAATGGCATTTAAATAGACGGGGCTACTCTTGCCATTGTGGTTGGGCTTCACTATAGTCCTATTGTCACTCGTGTCACTCGAACATAAGCACGTCTTTGTCTTATGCCACAGTACAGTCATTTGCAGCAAAAGTGTTTCTGGATTATTGGATATGCAAATACAGAAGTTTCCATAAAACGCGTGGAACGAAACCCTATATTGTCCGCGCTCTTTAAGATTTTGTATTTAAATATCACTTGTTTAGCCTGGCATTTACACTGGGAGCGCACAAAAAGCTTATCAGAACCCCAGGTTGTGGTTGGGAAAGTGTTTGACGGAAAGGAAATAAATTTGTTGACCTTTTCATATTAGGATTTGTGTAACTTCTCATTTGCCTGTTTAAAGTTGAGGAATGTTTTCCTCAGTTTATAGACATCTGATAACTCACAAACTGCCAAACTTTTTTAAATTATTAAAATAGATGCTGCCTTATATTTTGAGCATATATCAATGACATTAATTATGGTGGGATTTACCTTAGACCAAAATGTAAACTTCTGCTTAAGATCATTTAAATAATTTATAAAGCCATCTCACTGATTTGCAGGTAATTCTACTAAAACTTAAAACACTGCCTTTAACTCGACATTCTATTTTTTATTTCAACTACAAAGAAATAAAATATTTTTGGTAATATTTCACCAAAAAAATTAACTTTAAGACTCCATCCTCCCTGCGGATCCATCCATCCATCCATTTTCTGTTACCATTTATTCTATTCAGGTCCGTTTAAATCCTGTGCTGGAAATGTGATTTGAAAAATTTATCCTAAATATTTTGACTCTTGGGTAACAATAAATTTTAATGTAAGTTTTCCAAGTCATGTCATAGTTACATTGGAAAAAATATATTACCTATGACAGTTAATGTCCACGGTCGATTCAATTTGTGCACATATATCGTATGCAGGTTTGTTTGTTTTTTTTAATTTTGATATTTGATGGTGATGAAAGCAGGCCTACTAATCTTAACTTTTTGGCAGATTATAAAGTATTTGTAAGCTAAAGTTAGGTCACACACAAGGTCTGTTTCAAAAATACATGGGTGTACTGGATGGTTGCAGTAAATACTGGGGTCACTTTAGAAAGTTTTGAAATGGCTGACACCTTTTGACAGACATAACAGCATAATTCTACACCAACATGAAGACCATTTAAACATTATTTTCTTCGACTGCCCGAGACTTTTGCATGGTGCTGTACTTCCCTGAAATTGGATGCCACCCCCCCCATGCTCTTCCCTGCCTCACACCCAGCACTACCTGGGATAGCTTTCACACATACGAAGAGGACTATAAGTCCAGATTGTGTTCATTGGGCTCTTGTTTCCTGTCCGCAACATCAGTTTTTTTTTTTCTGCGTGCCAGTTCCTCATAGTACGATTTCTGGCCACTACTCCCACCACGCTGCAGTGTAGAGTGCGTACTCCCAGCATCTTTGTTTTTCGTGCTTGTGTATACCCTTAAAATGATGTTGAATAATGACTTACGAACACTTCAAGTTACGAACGGCCATTCGGAAAGTATATCGTTCAGATTAGAAGAGTAGACTAGAAGAGCATCTGTATTGCCAAAAATATTGGAACTATTGGGAATAAACTTTAATGACATCCCATTTTTAATACATAGGGTTTAATATGGAGTTGGCCCACCCTTTGCATGTATAGCAGCTTCAGCTCTTCTGGGAAGGCTGTCCACAAGGTTTAGGAGTGTTTTTGGGAATTTTTGTCCATTCTTCCAGGAGAGCATTTTTGAGGTCAGACACTGATGTTGGACGAGAAGGTCTGGCTCGTAGGCTTCACTCTAATTCATCCCAAAGGTGTTCTATCGGGTTGAGGTCAGGGCTCTGTGCAGGCCTGTCACGTTCCTCCACGCCAGACTTGATCATCAAGTTTGGAGGTCTGCAGCTATTTACTCTGCAGCTATTGATTCTTTCGCAGATGTTTGTAGAAGCAGTCTGCATGCCTACAGTAGGTGGTTGAGTTTATACAGCTATGGCTATGAAAGTGATTGGAACACCTGAATTCAATGATTTGGTGGGGTGTCCCAATACGTTTTTCAATATAGTGTATATATGACCTCTAATAATTACTTGATAAAACTTTTCCTTGCATCTCAACTCAATCTGGGATGCCAGTGCATGACATGTTCAATATTTAGCAGTTATTTACTGCATTGCAATGAAATAGCAGCCAGTTCTATACTAGGGATGGACAATCTTACCCAGAAATGGGTACACAGGTTTTTGTTGCAACTCCTTAATTAGATTAACAATTAAAGGACCGATTGGCTGAAGAGTCCTCACAGCTGACCTAAAGGTTATCCCAAAAGCTTGCATACACACTGGCCATTTGTGCAGAAGACTGGCCGCCCCTGTTCCATACAATGCCTAGCAAATTTCCAGAACCATCCTGTAATACGCCGACTCTGCCCAGTGCCCTGCTATGATTTTTGTTCCCTAATCTTGGCAGATTTGCTCGCGTTGCTTATGTATAACAATTTTCATGTTTTTAATAGGAACAGAGTCAGAACTTTGCTTGGTCTCCTCAGGGATTTTCACTTTTCTTACTTCTAATCCATTGTAGTGCAACTTTGGTCTTCTTTTTCCAATCACTTTCACACAGAAAGGCATATTACCTTTTTGCCTGTATGAAACTGGCTTTCTCTCATTGATCTCTGTCTGAAGATAAAGCATCCCCACCACGGTGTGTCATGATGATCTGTGACTGTACTGACTTCGTGGAATACTGTGTTGGATCTGCTGAAATGTAATTCCTGGAATTTAAACCAAATAATTATATCTTTGTTTAAAACACAAATTGTTTATTTTTACAAATTCATTCCAAGCAATCTTATAAACTTTATTTAGCCTTTGGGACTTTTACCACAAATCTTTTCTCACATATATTTTCCATGCCAGTGTATAGGTTGCAACACAATTTTGCTGTCTGATGTGCATTTTCCCTGATATCAGCCATTGAACTCCTCAGATATTTAAAAGCAGTCAATGGGCCAACAATACCTTTTGGCAAAATTCCTGTTGGCAAGACACTAGAGTCTTTTTATATGATAAAGATATCAAGGAAAGCTCATTTAGAATAAGCACACTATAATGACTGAATGTCATTGTCATTATTTGTGCTAACAGTATTCATAATAAATGTTCATTTGATCACAGAAATCACAGCATGAGGTATCTAGACTTTCAGGGAATGTATGGTGGGATGTATGGTAGCATTTCAGATTACTTTATTCTGGTAAATTACCTAAATCTGATGAGGACTAGCAAATGTACTGTGCCAAGTTGATATTAAATACTACGCTGGGAGTACTCAAATACCATGTAGTCTGGGGAAGACATACATGTATAAATGCATAGATTTTACACATCTATAACATAACAGATAAGACATCTATGCTCCAATACCATCAAGCAATAGAATTCTGTGACTTAATCGCTTAACCTCTCCAACCAGCCGTTAGATAGTTTCATATAATTTACAAGATCATACTAGCTTCATCCTTCCAGCAGCTATCGCTATTGCCAACTACTTCTCTGCTCTTCCAGACTTTCCTCAGGCCTCCACCATGCATGTTACCCAGCCTATATTCTAGTATAATTCTTTCGCACTATAGAGCCAACTGAACTCAATAGTCAAAGTGAACAGACAATATCTTCTGGAGGGGTCCTCACATGAAGGTACTGACCCACCAAGAGTTGTTAATGGTCAACCAACTCAAACTCAGACTTAACATGCCTTGCATTTCCATTCTTCATCAGTAACTGGTAAATTCAAAGTTTTCGGAAAGTATCCATCAAAGAACATGCTACAGATGAAGATATCCGAATGTACTGTGAAAACAGATGTTTCAGTTAGTGTTCTCCAAGTCCTTTCATTGTATCCATTTTTATAATGTTGTGTAGACAACAAATGAGCACCAAGAGCAACATTTTGATATTCACCAAATTAGAAGGAACTTGGAACAAATGGGGGAGTATTTCAGTTCTGGGAGCCCAAAAGATACCCAATGTGACGTGAATAGGACAAGGGTTCAAGTGAAGAACAACTTTTTCTCTCCCATCTACAACTCCTCCCTCTTCATTCTCTCACTTTCAGGGTTGACCACAGTCCTGTTCACGCCTCGGTTGGAGCCTCATTGTGCAACGCAGGAGGCTTATGGTTTTCCGGACTTAAAAAAAAAGAATGCAAAAGAAAAGGAAAGGCGTACAGAAGGAGGTTGGTGGTGATGGCATGGGTCTGTTTATTCGTTTATCTGAGTGGCAGGCAGATTGTGTTTCTCTTTTTTTCTTCCTCTGTATTTTGCGAGCCAGTTTATCTAGTAGGGTGGGCAGCCCCAAAGTGGGGAAATGGCCATGAATGACAGGGAGAGATTAGCAACCACAGGACAGGTCCAGCCAACTCACAGGCCCATCCGTTGGTGCCCATGCTCCCTCACTCACACTCTTCCTTCACTGGCTCGTACCCAGTTGCACTCCCTCTCTTCTCATTTGAGCTGTTGGTGGTGGACTGTTATTTGTCACCCTGCGCCTCCAAACCCTCTTTTCCTGCACCCTCCCTCATATACAGTATATTTATGTCCAACTCTGCAAATATACTGACTGTATCCTGTGCAGTTAAAATCTGCCTGTCATTCATCTTTTACCTTGAGTACAATAACCCAGTTACTACAAGACCTCTGGGGCTGGTAGCTTAATTAAAGCCTGTGTATCAAGTCATGCTCTTTTTAAGAAATTCATATAATCAGTGTAGCTTTTGTTGATATGTGACCGTGCAAGATGTCTAATGCTTAACAATTTTGCTTTGATTTTTGAACGCTGAGGATTTATCTACACAGGTCTTTGAAATCAAATCAAGTGGTATGTTATATGACAGACAGGTATTATGTTCATACATTATGTTCAACATTTTCAAGGGATTGGGGATTATTAAGTAGCCATTTAAGATTAGAAAAAAACTCCTGGACTGATCTGTAAGATTTTACCTGAATATTTCAAAATTTGAGTTCTAATAAGATATCAGCAAGACACCTGTTACATCAGAATATTCACCACTGCCATATTCCTTATTTGTTGTGATTTACAAATTAAATGAATTTGAATACAGTAGTGCTTATTAAATTGTTTTTTTTCATTAGCATCACTACAACATACTGAGTGAATGGTGGGCAATGTGACATGTTAAGGAGGAATGAAGAGTAAAGCAGTACTCCTGAAATAGATACATTTTCAATCTGACAGAAATAAGAACACAGAATACAGAAAAAAGACAAAATGAAAAGTTTAAAGGACACAACGTGCAACACACTGCTTGATACAGAAAGGCTAGTAGGCTTTTAAGTACAATCAATGCAGATAAGATGTTTGAATAAACAGGCATGGAAACACAGACAAACTGACACAAATGAAACAACAGAGACAAGAAAACATTTATTTACAACATATAACATCAACAAAATAGCATATATTCTAATAAAAGTGGGGGGCATAAGAGATGGAGAAAAGGATCTGAAACCGAAAACTAATAATTAATGTTATATTACGTTACTAAAACTGCAAAGGCATTTCAAAGGCACCTGAGGAACTTAAGTAAACTGAGTTTTGGGAACATTAATGTGAGTTAGGTGGCGTACTGCATTAGTTGTTGGACTATTAAGTGCTAAATTCCATTAATATTGTTGACCTCAGATATCCGATGCTGAATTGTTGCAATATATGAATAAGTTATGCCAACCAGGGACACTGAACATACCCATGGAAATGTGGTTTGACATCTTAACGAAAATATCTGCAGGTTCCTAGTGTTAGTTAAGTCTCAGATGTTTTCCTGTAAACTCCCTATTGGTGTGAACCTTTAGCAAAGTTTACTCTTCTCATAATGAATTTTTCTTTTTATGCTTTAAGTCTTTCTTACATCCCTGTCATTCCGTTGTACAATTTTTAAAATGACCACAGTCAACAAAATTTGCGCAAGCTAATAGACGTAGCCTTTAGAAACGATTAATTATACGTAATATAAAAAGTACACATTGCTAGCAACAAACATACCGACACATTTACCAAGTGTTGTTGAACTGTGCATGTTCATCACGGCGCCCCGTCTCTTTACGTCACGTTTCGTTGTCGTCATCGACAAGCGCCTCTGAACAAAGGGGCGTGCCGACTGCGACCTATTTTCAATTTGAGCGCTGGAGCAGCGCTGTAATATATTGAAGTAAGTAATAGTTACAGCTTCGGCTATATGAAATATACACACCGCTTCTTCTGGAATATTATTACAGTAATATATTATTTACCAGGTTGTTTAGAGATTCGGGAGCTTCTTTATGGTAGAAGGTGTAATTTATTTGAAATCTGCACACTTTGTATTTAATCTGGTTATTATCTGTCAGATTATCTCGGAAATCTGCAAGTAAAGTGTCGTGCAAAATGACTAGACATTTAGTTCTTACTAAACATTAATATACGCGGTTGTCTGATCTTATAAGTAGTATGTACATATTTTAAAACTATATTACAGTCATACAGGCTGTTCATCTGATGTAATGCCCTTTGTCTTGCTGTCTTTTGTAACATAGTCAGTTGACAGCGGTTTTTCAGCGGAATAAATAATCAGAATTTTACCGATTTTACAGTAAGAGTTATTAGCTATTTGTTAATGTATAGTAAAACTAAGTGTTATTGCCTTTGTTTAAAAATGCTATGTAATCCACACCTACCGTAGCGATTTTTTCCACTGGGAGACTTGTTTTTATCTGATATTATAACAATACGATTGCCCATGTCATAATTCAGCTTCTTTTTAGATGTGTATATTGTTTGTTTAGGTAAAATATCAGCCTTGGTGCCAGTCGACTTATAGGGCCTACGAACAAATGTCCATTTTATATACAGTACAATCATCCATCGAGCATGGTCACTTAATGCTTTGAGTCGCTGCAAAAATACTGACTTTCTTTTGTGTATAGGTACTCCCTGATTAATAAATTAATAAACAGAAATGGTAATAATGGTGATTTTTCTTAGGTATATATAGGTTAATATGTTCATATGTTCTCTTAATAGGTGGTCTTCAGATTTTTGATTTGGGAATGAAATTTACCCCATCTGTCAGCTTTTTACTTGAATACTAATGAAAATGCATTTAAATCTGCAAGACTGTAGCTTTTGAGGCTCAGGGTGGCTGCTCCTGCCCTAGCGACACAATAATAATAATAATAATAATGTATACTTTTTCATTGCAGAGATTTTTGCAACATCTGGAAGTTAGCTCTAGCATGGATTCTCCCCCTAACCCCCCAGAATCAAGGTCCCTTAGAGGGTCGTCCTGTTCCCCTAAATCGCCGGACTCCAAGTCCAAAGTAAGCTGTCTCTCCAGCCAAATTGCTGCGTGTTTGATGCATTTTATTCTTGCAGCTCTACATTCACAATGCCGTCTTCAATAAATGATTTTTCTTTTAAGTCCAGTTATAGCAGTGAAGTCAAATGATGTATTTTCTTCCGTACTAATGTAAGTGCAGTGATAGCGGTGACATTAAAGTGCTGCTAGAATATTTCAGGTGTTTCGAAGCAATGTAAAAAGAAATTGTACACCCAGGGTTGGACTGGCAATCTAGCATACTGGGGGTAAAATGTGTTGTGGGGACCCGCTACCCCAGTAAGCAAAATTTACCACAGAGGTCATCAAAACCTTGGGCTGATTTTTAATGTCAGTTCTGCCCATCCATCCATCCATCCATTTTCTATACCCACTTATCCTACTGGGTCGCGGGGGGTCCGGAGCCTATCCCGGAAGCAATGGGCATGAGGCAGGGAACAACCCTGGACA
>JAODUD010000107.1:11807024-11817591 GCA_026784285.1 Stomatorhinus walkeri
CCATACCGCTTAAAGTTCGACGCATCCCCCCCCCCCCCCCCCCTGCCGAGAAACACAGCGCAAGCTGGGAAACTCACGTGCGGCAACAATACGAGAGCAAAAGCTGACAGGAGTCAACGATGCTGGGAAAACCCAGAATGCAAAGCGGGAAATGTGCTGCCTGTGTCCCGTCCCAAGTATCAAGCAAGACTAACACAATGGGTTAAAATGCCCCCCCCCCCAGTCACTTTACTGCTATTTTACCCAGAAGCTACAAGGCCAATCAAGGCCGCACGAGGTCAAATGACTAGCGGTCAGGCTGGATTCATTTGTTCTCCCAAAATAAAAAAATGAGGGAAAACAGAAGGATTGTGCTGGTTTATTGTTTTGGCTAGACTATTCTTTCCCCCATAGCAATTAAGAAACATAATACACACAGGCTAACAGCCCACACACTACACAAACTACCAGCAATTTCTAGTAAGAACCTGCAACATGCCCACTTTACGGGGCCTCAGAAGTTAGTGCCCTGGAGTATCCCTTCCTGCTAGACTGAATGTGAACTCTGAAGTGCTGCTGGTCAGTCTCTCTCTCTGACACACAGATACATGCTCACATCTTTCACTTTGTGCAAACAGGAGCACCAAAAAGCAGCAAATACCAGAACGAACATTCTCTGCATGCAGTGATCACAGCAGCTTTTCACCAATAACAACCAACAAAAAAAAAAAAAAAAAAAACAATCTTGGGCCACCAAGCATTTGACAGCATTTGTGCGAGTTGACCTGAATGAGTGACAGATGAATAGAAACTCGCTGTACATGTGGGGAGGGCCTAGTGTCCCAGGGTTTGGTCTCACTAGACCGGGAAGATCTCCTGACCTTGAGCCATGAATGAATGACTTACCATGGTCTTACCATTAACAGGCAACTGAACCACTTTTCTGTACAAATATATCCAGATGCCTTTTGTTTGGAAAGGAGAAGGAACCCCTTTGTTTCCATAAAAATCATGCTAACTATAAAAAGAAATAAAATCTACTTTTAAGAGCATGACCCTGGCTTGGGTAAGTAATTAGACAGATGGATGGACACTGGTTTATATTTTCTTGTTATTTATAAATGAAATGGAATAATTTACTGAAAACCATCAGTGCTGAGATGTATGGGTGCTTCTGTAAACGGTGTCCGGGGTTTATTTTTAGACACGATGACACTCTAACGCGTGCCTTGAGAGAAACGTCACCTTTGACTCAGTACAATTAAGAAATTAGACTGGCAAGCCTCTGCTTGAGGCTCCCTACACGGATCCAATGACAGCACTCATCAGTGCGCCACTCCGTTTGCCCCACACGACTGTCTCAGCCCAGTCTTCTCCTCTTTCATTCGCCATCATAGCCCCACTCACACATATTTCTATTACTATGCAATCTAGCACCGTGTTTCTTTATCTGGTCTTGGTGGAGGTTTTTGCTCCCTCCCAGCTCGCACTCTTCCTTCCCCAACTGGAGAAGCTCCCTTCCAGTTGGGGAATTTTTGCTCCCACGGTGTTTAACCTGATACCTCCGCTGCGCAATCTGACCTCGGGGCCCTGGCTGTAGGGTCGGAGCGCTGGGGCTTCTAGCGTGACTGCAGGTGTCAGCTCCACTGACACTCGCCATGTGGCATGTCCCGGGGGGTGCTGGGGGGTGGGGCACAGTGCGTATCGCAACATGAACTGTGATAATTACAGTGCTGGCTTGTGCGCAGCAGGAATCGCAAACTAAAGTGTAATAGGCCTGAAAACAGGCCTGAAACAGCCACAGAAGATTACACACCCCCACTATTATTAAGCTAAAGGGATAAGATGGGCTGACGGCACTATCACGTCAGATCTAGTGGCAGCAGAATCTTGGGGGGGGGGGGGGGGGTAATCTTGTTAGTGTAGTGTGACGGGCAGGATTACGGCATTAGAGAGGCGGGCAGCCAGAGTGACAGGAAGGTGGGGTATGTTGCAAAAAAGAAAGAAAGGGAATATTGAGGCATTCTGCAGTGACAAAGGGCCACCAAGGCGCATGGCAGTGACACGCGGTGGTGAAGAGCGACTGATTTAGCTTGGTGTGGTGAAGACCGGAGTGGCACGGACCTCACACTGCAGACAGAGAATAATGAAGGGGCCGGGAGGAGGGTCCGCTGTCGACCCACTAACTCGATTACAGCAGCGTCTGTGTCCCGTCTCGACTCTCTGCGGGTCACAGCAGCATCCACACGACTCCTGCATGCTGCAGAAGCACACGCGCACACGCAAGTGCCAATACACAGGTATGCACATACACGCGGAAATGAACATATACAGGTATGCGCGCACACACGCACATGCGGAAATGAACATGTACAGGTATGCACGTACACACGGAAATGAACATGTACAGGTATGCACGTACACACGCACACATGGAAATGAACATGTACAGGTATGCACATACACACTCACACACGAAAATAAACATATACAGGTATGCACGTACACACGCACACACGGAAATGAACATGTACAGGTATGCACGCACACACGCACATGCGGAAATGAACATGTACAGGTATGCACATACACACTCACACACGAAAATAAACATATGCAGGTATGCACGTACATACGTACACACACACGCAAGTACACACATACAATATATACACATTTTCAAAGAACTCTGAACGCAGTTTAATTATGGTATTTACACCATTCTGAAGTCAATCCCCATTTGCTCTGCCAACAAACACCAACTACTGTCTGATGTAAAGTGTGCCACAAGAGTGAATTGGGGGTGATTTATTCATAATTATGTTGCGAAAACATTTTTTCCTTTGAAAAAACTGCACAGCACCTCTTATACAAAGGTTGTTGCCAGTTTCAGTTCTAAATGCTTACTTAACACCGTGTGAGCGATTACTCTGGGACATGCATTAAACCATAAGGACTGTCGTGGAGGGTAGCCCAAGTGTAGTGCTGTCACTATTAAAGCCAGAGCTCTTCAGAATTAAATTAGTTTACTTGAAGTAACACTGTAAACAAACACCATTTGAAATGACTGTCAGCTGTTATACAAATATATTTCAAGGTATCATTAAGAAAAGATTTAGGCCGGCGGTTAATATAGCACTAAACAACGCATGGTTAAAACCCTGAGCAATCGTATGAGGACCAGGCATTTATTAAAAGCAAATGAGAGTTCATAATATTGTACAAGCAATGAAAGCGGTGGATGACCTCACACAACAGACAATAAAACCATTTAAAAGATATTGGCTCAGTCAGAACCGTCACTTGCAATACGAAACCTAACTGGAGTTTATTAGAAGAAATGGGCAGCTCTAAATGGACGCAGGTCTGCTAAAGAAGCGGAGATCCAAGACAAAGACGTAAAATGCCAAACAAAAAGCACGGGGAGGTTGGGGACGGGGGGGGGCTGGCATGCCACACGCAGGCACCGCCTTCCTCCGCACCCCTCCGGCTCTCTGCCCGTACGCCCCTGCCGCTGGCTTAGGCGAGACCACACACCGCCCAGACCCAGCCTTGTGCTGGCGCTCAGTCGCCGGCAAACACAGAAACCCAGTAATAACTTCAACAGGTGTGAAGCGAGGACTGGTTGTAGCCGGGATCTCGAGGTGTTGCAGGACTTACAGCAGGAGCATCTGCATGTCAGCTCCTACTCACAAGTCTCTCGAAATCCCAGGAGGAGCGAACGCTAACGGTAAGACAAGGAGGCATCCCATTTATTGGTAACAGGTCTGACGGAGATCCAAGAAAATAGCTGGTGCTCAGAGCAGCGTTTCCCAGCTGGCGCTTCTCAGCGGCTCTGGACTGTAAAGAGCCCAGCTGGGCTGGAAGAGCGGACAAAGGAGTGGAGGAGGGAGGGGGCACGATTTTTAGGAGAAGCAAGATATTTCAAGAGATTTTTGTTTAAAAAGCAGTTTCCATGCGGTTCCTAAAATATCAGGGGAGCCCTTGACACATCGAGGCACATAACGGCAGAACACGTGACGCATCACACTGAATGCATAACACTGAACTGGAGATAAAATCTGATGAAAATGAAAAGGGATCAAAATTGCTCAAACACACTGGCAACAGCACAGACTTAATTACTACATACTGATAGATTATTAGGCAGCTAAAGTGACAGTGGTTCTCACTGGAAAGATACACCTTTTACTTGGACCTTATGCTGCCTCACCTGGAGAAGAATGTTATATTTCAGCATCACTACTTATGTTTGTAACTCAGCTTCCACCGTTGGCAGAATTCCCACCACACCGGACGTACCTCCAGCCGTGCACGCGGAAGCCTGGGCACTGGTCACCACACCGGTTACAGGGCTGCCCCCAGTCTGGATCCTCATCTCCTGCCTGCTGGGGTGACAGTGCAGAAGTCCATTAGTCAGTTGGCCACTGCTGGCGTTACCACGGCAGCAGCCAATCGCAGGCTGCTCAGTGCTCCATTACAAACACAATGCAGTGAATCAACAATTCAGATGGAATTCTTTCTTCACAAACAGTATGAATCCAGCTTTTGGGGACAGCATCATAGTCGCTGGTATACATTGGGCACAATCGACTGCACATAGTCATGACTTAGCTGAAGACAATCAGCCTGTTAAATTATGTTTTTTATTGATTATGAATGATTTTAGTTATTTTTTATATTTTTATTCCAAAAACACAGTTATTTGAGTATTTAAGGAGCCAGACCTTCTTCACAATGCACTCTCAAAACCATTAATCCAACACTCCATACAATTATTGTTATTAATACTGTCATACATCGGTTGCTTCAGCAGCTAGAGTAAGACAGACTTGCAACAGATTAATATACTTTTCCGAGTTAAAAAAAAAAAAAAGCGTAGTCTTTTAAATTTTGAATGCATGGTCAGAAGCTATGAATATGTGCAGACTTAGCTGTGAGGTCCCGTATGTTTGACCTTGCATTAAAAAGGGCAGCAGGGCTCAACTCAAAAATGACATCAGGATGACAAAGAAGAACAATGACTGTCACGGTGATCAAAAAAACATAGTAGCAAACATATCAAAGAGAAATCCCAAAAAAGCGCTTCTCCCCCTTATCACCTCCGTTAAAAGCCTGCAATGCTTATAGAATGTTTCTTTGTTTTATTACATCCCGCGGCCCCCAAACTCCGCAGAAAGTTCAGCAGCTCGCTGAGCAGTCAAAGGCGAGCCCTGCACACTGTGCCGTTTGTTTCAGCGCCTGTGTGGCGAGCGAGCTGGAAGAGCGGCCTGCCCCATTCGCCTGTCAGGGGATCAGCTTCTGAGCGCTGCCGGTGTGGGGGGGCATGGTCATAATGAAGAGCTTTGGGGAAAAGCGTGACACTTAAGCCAGAAAGCCTCCAGTAATCACAGTGACGGCTAGACTGAAAAATCGCCGTTTAAACATTTGTCAGGGCACTAAAATCAGTGCAACATGATCAGCCTTTGTCCATCCATTTTCCGAAACCGCTTAATCCCAACTGGGGTCGTCGGGGGGGGGGGGTACGTCGCCTGGGCTGTGTGGGAACCAACAGGGTCTCATGTCTAAACCTGGGAATACATTGGTGTCAGAGCCAGGCTCTGCGTGTGCTACTACAAACCTGCCTTTAAGCACAAGCAGGAAAAAAACCTTCCTCAACAAGCCCCGGAAGCAGTAGCCAAATACTGTGACCAAATAATGACATCAAAAGGAGTACATGTTACTTACTCAGAGCTACACAATCTGTATTTTAGTCTTACTGCAAACATGTTAAATGGGGTGTTACCTTTAGTTTGGCTTCAAGACAATGCTAGCGACTTAATGAATATCTACTTAGCATACTGTCAACACAAAACACATGACTTCCCATTTCAATGATTAATTTATGGTGAGAAACAAGTGCTGTCTGGTGTTTTCTACTTCTTTTGTTTTACGGCAAAATTGAAATTGCTATGGAACGAAGGTACATTGCTTCTACCTGACTTTCAGGTTTTCAGGTTTAATTGACCCCAAACAACGTTCACCTCCGCAAAGTAAAGGTGACGTAAGAGACAAATCGGCGCCGCAGGAGGTGAACAGCTGGACCGAATCAAAGTACCTCACTGTCTTCAGATGAATCCTTCAGGCTTTCCAGATGACCTCGCAGTTTTAATCACAAAGCCACAATGGAAGTTCTATCCCAAACCAGAGTCTCACCAAACAGTTCTGACATCCCAGACCTCTCCTGCTTGTGAAAAACAACAAGCTGGGTGCTGCAGGATTATAAATCACTCAGAAGAGAGCCTGCTCATACAGGCAGACCCATGATGGCTCAGAGCCGCGCGGAGAAACAGATGGTTGTTACCCTTATAAAAAGGTATAAATTTTGTGTGACTGGATTGACTGTTCACATCAGGGAGAACTGCAACACTAAAAGTGCACAAAGAAGGTTTCCAGAACTGGATAGGCCAGTTTAAAGTGTGAAAAAACAGACTCTGGTACTCTGTAGAAGTGCTAATATCACCTGGGAAGGTTTAGAAAAACAGATACCACTGCTGACTTTAAAGACCCAACATGAGGAGGTAAATTTGTAAAACAAATATCACACCCTTCTCTCTCCAGCTCACTCTGCATACCCCCAGTTCTGCTTTCAGCCATGGCTTGCCCCCCCCTCTCCCCTCCAAACAGCTCCACTGAAGCTGGATCTTGTCCCTTTTCTTAAGGGGACAGTCAATGACAATCTGTAAGCAGCCTGTCGGTGCTCCAGTCATGAAACACAAAGGACACTTTCTCAACATTATGAAAGAGCATCACTTACATGTGAGCTGCTCAGCTTCTTAATTAGCCCATCTCGTTATTCCAGACCTTTACAGCCCTCCTGAGCCAGACCTGATGACAAACTAATTCACACTCAAGGTTCAGATGACTGGATGAGTCGTCATATCCTGTGCAGCAGCTGCTTAAGGTCCAGCAGGTTGCAATAATTCAGCTGCTGTTTCTGCCGGTTACTGAACAGCTCTGTAGTCGTAAAAATCCCAAATGCTGAAACTTAATTATCCGCGTTCCAAGCCAAGCAGGGGTTTTGTGCTGCCTCACTCACAAACCAAATCATAAATGCGTCAAAGGAAAGTATTTTAACTTTAAAATCACATTTAAATTCAACAATTAAGCAAATTCTCAGAAAACATTTCTTATGGTTTTGATTGAATGATCTGTGGTTCAAGACAAGGCTGCCACACAACAAGAAAATCAGTGGT
Organism: Stomatorhinus walkeri; assembly: GCA_026784285.1. Lineage (NCBI taxonomy): Eukaryota > Metazoa > Chordata > Actinopteri > Osteoglossiformes > Mormyridae > Stomatorhinus > Stomatorhinus walkeri. Next base: position 11,814,239 of record JAODUD010000107.1, read on the forward strand.
TTAGAATACAGATGAAAACCGTTGACATTTAACCTTACACACTAAAAAGAGGAACACCGTTAACGCGGTGGGGGAAGCAGGCTGGAATGGAATACTTAAAAATGTGTGAGGTCTTATAAGGAAGGACAGTGAGTTAATGAGATTGTATAATTACCTCTCACACAGTAATTTGATATTAATTGACAAATGAATACTTAAGCATTCTCTTAATTATGAAACACCTCATTACAAACAGACTTAAATGAACTAAAACTGTATCAAGGCATTCCATAGAAGATGCTACGTCCTTCTCTAGTAATGCAGATGAAATCCACACGCTGACAGCTGTGGCAAGAGGTCTGCAGATTTTTCAAAATTTCAGAATCTTTGCTTAGAAACCATATTGCATTTTCTTAAATTTTGTCAGCAAATTGTCATTTTTTTCCATGCTTAGGAAAAAACTATTTCCAAATCTTAATTTGACTGATTACACTAATTAGCTGGACATTTTCTAAACACTTTAAGAAGTTCATTTAATTGTCCTGCATCTGAGGATCACTGAACAGGCATTTAATCAGAGAACACACCTTCACAACACAGCCACAAGTGATAGATGACATTGCTTCAGTAATTTATACTGAGCAAGGAAAGGTTCACATCTGGAAACTTGCAATGCCTTAAGTCAGTGAGATGCCAGATGTTAAACAGAAATCAACAGCTAAAATATCACGTCCTCTTTCAGTTAAGCCTATAATACATAACCAGGAAATTCAACAATATTTTTATTTATTATTATTGGGGGGGTTGAAAAGGGGGGTCCACTACTACGTTCCTTGAGCTCTGCCGAGACCCTGCAAGAACTTTTTATAGGGCGAGTGATTTGTTAAGGGCAGTAACTCAACATGACAATATTTCCAGCAGGCCAGTTCCTTTCAGATGAGAGCATGCAAGGTGCACCTGGTGATGCTGAAGACCTGCTTTCCAGCATCTAACCTGATAATCTGGAAGCTGAATGGATCACGCACCGCACTGCTCCCTTACAGGAGACATCATGGATCAAACTGAGCCATCTTCCCTCTGATGTTTGGCTTTAATAGTGCTACAGGGTATATCTGGAGCTTGGAAAAAGGCCACACTAGCACAGAGCGGTCTATGAGAGAGGCTCTGGTACTGAGACAGTGCAAACGAGATGGACTGGCTATCATATTACTATTTCTGTCCATGAATCAAAAGCTTACGGCCTTAATTAGACTTGATTTTTCTGGTAATTGAAAAACTTGTCCACCTATCCATGAATACATTTCTATGGCCGCTTTTCCTCTGCAGGGTCATGGGGGCCCAGGGCCTATCCCATAATCTACGAGCACAAAGCAGGAAATGGCCAGGAATTTGTAGTCAATTTCCTTTGTCTTCAAATATTTTAATAATAATTATGTCAGACTTAATGTCTGATCTAAATAAAAATTAATGAGAAAATCTACTTTTGGTATTTTACAAATTAGCAATTAAAAAAAAAAAACTTAAGAAGTGCAAAAACAGGTGCCCCGATCTGATTTTCTTACTTATTACTGGTCTACATGAGTGCTTCTGGGCTGAGCAGCAAGGGGTCAGACATCTTTGTGTGGCGAGTGAGGAGTCAGACCCTCGGGCTACTTCCAAGGTCAGACAGCACCAGAAGGAGAAAAAGCCCCTTGACCAGCTTCAGAGGCCGGGATGTAGAGGAAACAACTTACATCTGTCAGCTGGGGGCTGCCGCTCTTTTTTATGCCCAAGTAAAGAAAAATGCAAGCGTGGAGTGTAATATTAACTATTAGTATGTAAATATGTAATCACATTTTGTTTAGAAATGCTCTTTCAAGTACTTCTATCCAAAAATCTATGCAGATTTTTACGTGATCGTCAGAAAACGTGTACAACCGTTTTATGAAGAATACCCTTAGCTATATCCAACACTCTGAACTCCGATTAAGTGACTACTTAAGGAGCAATTAAGGCTTCCTAAATGGGAAATAGTCGTTTTTGGGCCGGATATACTGTGGACGTTTGGGATACAAAATGTTCTACAACAAAATCGAGAATGCAAAGCTGGTGTCACGGCGGGATTTGCCTGATTCGACACATAAATCTTAAGAGGAAACATATTTTCAGTAACTTTAAAAGAGTAAACGCATTTTATTCGCAAGAAGCACATACCGGACTTATTCATAATTACAACCTCCATCAACTTTTGATTCCAAAAAAATGTTATATAATAAAACAACATTTATTAATTCGAATTCACATGCTGCCGTTAATAAATTGTGATAATACAGCGCGCAATTCCAAAAGTCCATAAGTTTATCGGATGCAGGATATTAGAGCTGCCCTGGCAGATGGAGGACTCGGGATCGGGGGGGGGGCAGCGGAAAGGCGGACGCCGGGCAGGTGACCGCTTAGGGGAGGGAGAGACGTCCCTCCCTTATCTACACGGTCACAATAGCAGGGCAACTAAACAGGATCCAAATGCATACAGGAGAAAAGGGGAAAATGCAGGTTAGGCTGCGGAAAACTGATGGAAGCAACATATATCTGACAAACGTATACATGACCTCCAAACGACCACTCCTCGGACATAATAATAATAATAATAATAATATGAAGAAGAAGAATCGCATATTCCATAAAGTGGTATGACGTTCGGCTCTTAGAGAGACCTATAATTTAACAGCAAGTTAGCTTTTTAAGTAACATGATTTTCCCGTATTACTATATTGATACTGGACTACAGATAAGAAGCGAATTTTAAAACCAGCATGCAGCTTTCCAAATAATAAAAGTTTAGTGTTTAGTCGTGGTAAATTAGTGTCTCCGAAGAATTTTCATAATAAATTCTAAAAGTTAATACTAAGACTTATCATACACGATATGAATGTATATTAAAACCAGCGTCATAAAAGTGTATAAAAATGTAAATAAATACTTACCGAACGATTGGAGCGTCTCTTTTTGGATCCACGCGTGAACATGACAGGGGGGCTTCCGAGGACGAGGAGCGGAGCTCGGCTGTTAGCTATCCGGCTAAGTGCTGCACGCTTACCGTCAAAAGTAACACTGCGCCGGTACTAAAGGTGAGAACCGCGCCGAGGAATCAGTCTGATAAAGGGAGAACTACCTGAGATCCATCTGACATTCTGTAAGTTAATAAGGTACGAAATGTAAGAATGTCTGGGGGACAATGGGGGGAAAAGAATCGCCTGGGACTCGCGTATCACCAAGTTGTTTTGGAGTGACTCAGGCACGAAAGTTACACCTATTGTCCGAAGCGGCGTTTTTTCCACAGTGCAGTGCATGACGCTCGGGCCGTGCCCCCGCCCCCCCCAGCGCCCCGCCCCCCC
>JAODUD010000107.1:11841060-11861205 GCA_026784285.1 Stomatorhinus walkeri
AGAGCCGTTTATGGGGGACAACATCAAAGGCCTTCTGGAAATCTAAGTAGATCACATCGTAGGCCTTTTTGTGATCAATTTCTCTTGTTGGGGTCAATTGCCCCTGGTAGGGACTCCCAAGGCAAATTGGTCCTAGGTGAGCGGCCATACGAAGTGCAATTCAGAATACCCCCAGGATGATAGAAAATACAAGGAACTATATTACCCCGTCTGGTTTGGGGATACCAGGGCCTTGCCCTGGAGCCAGGCCTGGGACGGGAGCTCGAAGGCAAGCAGTATAGCCAGAAGGAGATACATGGGTCCATCCTCATGTGGACTCTCTAGTGGGAAAAGAGCCTGAGTTGGTGTGGGAAGTAGAGAGATACTGACTTGCACTCTGGAACCAAACTCTTAGAGAGAGGCTGGACTCTATACCACTCTGGAGTTGCCCATGGTGAGAGGCAGAGGTGGGTCTACTTATAGCCCCCCAGTTTGGTGCCAGTGAGTTGGAGTTCACCACGGTGAATGACAGGATCGCCTCCCTTTGACATTCATGTTGGGGGGTGGGCCCTGACTATTGTCTCTGCATGTACACCGAAGATGTGTAGATGATACATGTACATGTATACAGCCTTCTTGGAGACCTTGGATGGGGTGTTGGAAGGTGAACAGTTATTGGACTTCTGTGCTAACCACAGTTTGTCCATAACAAATGGCATGTTCGAACAGAAGGGTATTCATAAGTGTTCCTGGCACCAGAGCACTTAGGCCGCAGTTCAATGATAAACATTGTTTTCATGTCGTCGGATCTGCGCCAGGATGTTTTGGACCCTCGGGTGAAGAGAGGAGCTGAGCTATCAACTGATCACCATCTGGTGGTGAGCTGGAACTGATGATGGGAGAAGATTCAGACTTGGTTGACCCATACGCATAGTGAGGGCTTGCTGGGAATGTCTGGTGGAGTCCCCTGTCCAGGAGATCTTCAACTCACACTTCCAGTAGAACTTCTCTTGCATCCCAAGGGAGTCAGGGGACATTGAGCCTGAATGGGCCATGTTCTAGGACTCCATTGCTGAGAAAGTGGCTTTGACAGTTGCTGAAGCAAAAACTTGGGTTGGGAGGAGCTTGGAGAGGCTATGGAGAAGGACTTTTCATGGGGATATAGTCAGGTAGTGGAAGGTATATTTTGAACATCTCCAGAATCCAACTGATTTGTCTGTTTTTTGATGCATTATGGGAAAATGCTGAGTTAAGCCCTTTCAAACTTGGCTTAAAAAAATTTGATTAGGAATATATGCGTTCTGAAGAGGTAAGTTTTTTTGAAAAGTAGGCACAAGGATGTCGGCGACTGGTTACCGGCTCCTACTCTGGCTTCTGAGGCACCCACCTGCGACCTAATCAGGTCGTGGCTGCTGGAGGATGGGGGTGGAGCAGAAGGCATGTTTAAGTCATTGGAAGGCGACGTCCACCTCGGGAATCCACAAGAGACGGGTTCCTTTTCCTCGTGTCAGAGACATAAGGGGCGCAGCAACCGGGCAATAGTTTCTATTGGTTGTAAGGGGTCGCAGTCATTCTTGAATGCCGGCTACCTTCTGCTCATCCATTGCCACTGTGCCTGGTTGGATGACGTAACCCAGGAATTTTACCTGTGTTTGATAGAACTTGCACTTCTCGCCCTTAGCAAACAGGTAGTACTCATGCAACCTCTGGAGAACTTAACGGATGTGGTCCACATGTTGAGAGAGGGAAGGAGAATAGATTAAGATATCGTTGATGTTTACGACTACGAACTGGTTATCCATATCTTGAATCACTGTATACATGAATGCTTGGAATATTGATGGGCTATTGGCAAGCCCATAAGGCATCACTCAATATTCGTACTGTCTTGTGTTCGTTATGAAAGAGGTCTTCCACTCATCCCCCACTGGATCCTGAACCAGGTTGTAGGGACTGAGAAGGTTGAGTTTGGTGAAGACCATGGCTTTTCAGAGTTGCTCTAGAAACTCCAAAAAAAACTGAGATGCCTACCTCTAAGGAATTTTCTGGGCGAGAGGGGCGAACCAGACAGGAGCGGAGAGCTTGACCAGGTTCTCCGCAATAAAGGCAGAGACCCGGATAGAGAGGAATGCTCAAGCTGCAAGGGCTCTGTGCGATCCTTGGGAACTGTGAGTGCAGTGGGCGTGGCCATGAAGTGCGTCCACCTGCAGCAACACTCCCTTATGCTGTTGTCCAGGGTGACGGAAAGCCCAATACAGTCTTCAACAGAAGGCCGTCAGCTCATCCTGGATCTCCGGATTCATGGAGCGGCAATAGAGGATCTGGAGGCAGTCCTTTAGCCATTGCAGCTCTGAGGCGATGGTGCGGAATACCATGGAGAATTTAGCTATAGTCCTGGTGCCTTTTTTGAGGTCAAACAATAGCTTGATTGAAGATCTCCTCGAACGCTCTCTGAAAGTCCCATGCAGAATCCAGGAGTGGGCTGTCATCCATCCAGAGTGCAGTGACCCAGTCACATGCCTGTCTGGTGAGCAGTGAAATGACAAAATGCACATGAGCTGTCTCTTCCAAAAAGCTCTGGGTGCTCCTTCATGTACAGCCTACATTGCATCAGAAAAGGTTGGTAGTGATCCGAGATTGAACGAAAGTCCTTGGGGGGGAGGGCAGGTAGCCTGAGCTACTTGTCCTTCCCTCAGCTGGGAGACTAGCAAAGACAGCTGATCCACCTGTTGCTATAGTCTCTGGGTCTCCGCGGGGTCCATACTTTTAAGGCGAAGTATTCTGTGATGCCCGGCAATCAGAGAGGAGGCAGACCCCGAAATGCGGGAGAACAGAGATTTATTGGGATAGCTGGTCCAAACAAAGCCAAAGGGGAGATCCAATAGAGAGATTGAGTTGTAATCCAAGGTTCGGTAGCTAGGGAAGTCAGTCCTACATGCAGGGACAGGACGAGGTGACGACAGGGAGGGAGGAATGAGGTCGACGGGTCGGGAGTTTAGGACAGGGCAGGCAGGCAGGGCAGGGCAGGCGAGGCTGGCTGGGCAAGTGAGACAACAGGGCAGGACTCAGCAGGCAGGGCAAACGGGGAAGACAAAATACAGAGAAATGCTTTTTAGTTCACTTTTTAGTTCCATAACTGTAATTGTACTTTGCAATGACAGCGAGATTACATCCGCTTTAAATAGCGGGGCGATTAGTAGGGGATTGCCTGCAGCTGTTCTGTCGCGCCCGTGTGGGTGTGACAATATCCAATTAGACCTAATGTTATTTATTTATTTGTGAATGTATGGTGAGTTAGGGCCTGAAAAAAAATCACACTGCGATTTTAGAATTTTTCCCTTTTATTTAGGAGTTGTAAATTAATAAAATAGCCAAATACATCTAGAACTAAACTATGAACAGAAACTGTCTAAGCAGCATCAACAAATAGCATCTCTATGGAATACAAAACATAGGCCTGTATACAGTGGAAGTCTTTTTGTGACTAGTTCCTCTTCATTATTCTCTTTTTCATTTAGACCTATGTTTGTTTAATTTTTCACAAACACGCCACAAGTTCTGTGAGTCCCACAACAAGGACTAAGCTCATAGTGTTCTGAAACACAAGACCAGGACCGGGGACTCAGAGGTACCAAGTTTATTAAGGATTACACCGAGAGAAGTCAGAGGCTTGAGCGGGGTCTTTCCAGGAGTCCGTCCGTGAGCGTCGCCTGATGCCAAAACGTGTTCCAATGCCGTGGTCGTGAGGGAGTCCAAGGGTCGAATAGCCGGGAAGTCAGTCTGAGGACGCAGACACACAAAGGGGAGAAATCCACGATTAGAGTCATGGGGAGGGCCAGACGAACAGAACGCAACTGTGGGAAAGACAAAGATAAATAGTGCTCAGTAGTGGCATGCCAATAATACCTCGCATCTTCCTGTTGTCGGTGCGGGGCTATATAGGGAGTTGCTGATGTCGGAGTGGGTGTGACCGGGTGGGCATGACTCATAGAAGCTTATGTCAAAGCAGCAGCAGTAAACTTAAGACGGATTATTTTTAAGCACATATTAGATATGTTGAAATGGAATAAATTAAAATTAAAAGGAACAATCAAAATTGCAAAGCTTTCTGAGTTTGGTTTCCTGTGGCGGAGTGAAATTGTTTTAGCAAAACGTATTGATGTTTTGAAATGAGCAGGCTACTGCGGTGCTTGCGATGTGACAGTCGCATGTCAAATGCCATGTCAGTATTAACATCGCACATCGTGCAAGCCTGTCAGAGCGGCACAGTGATGCAGTGGGTAGCGCTGTTGCCACACACGGCCTCTTTGTGTTTGTGGAGTTGGCATATTCACCATGTGCCTGTACTTTTTCAGTGGATCCTCGTTTCCTTCCACTGTGCAGAAACATGCAGCTGAAATGAACTGGAGTGGCCAAATTGATCGTATGTGTGACTGAGTGTGCACCAGCTGCAATGCATATTATGTTATATTATATTATAAATGATTACTTGATGAACCGTCAGATTGTACATTAGATAAACGATAGTGACAGCCATAGTGATACTGTCATGCTGGGCGAAAGAAGAACAACGCAAAAGCTTGCTGCTATTGCAAGGAAATATTGGGAGGGGTGCAAAACTCAGAAGTGGTAACAATGGTAACAATGACTGGACGGGGAGCACAGGCCTGGGGATTGCCTATATACAGGACTAACAAGGGGTAAAACACAAGGCAGCTGTGGGTGGTTAACAGGAGCTTACACCAGCCACACCTCCACAGGAAACAAGGGTCTGGACAGACATATGTCAATCTCAGATGTACTACAGCGTACTTGTAGAGTTAACATAAAGTTCTGGCACTATGGGGTCATTGCAGGTTGTTTGTACACCTTTTTGTCATTATTTTGATTGCATGATGGAACATTATAGCTTTGAGAGAGATTGTTGTTTTGACCGAAAAATACAAATGTATGGCCATGACATATTAACCAAATTAATGAAATACAGCCACAAACCTCCTGAAACAAAGAGCCAACTCCACAGTTGCCTGACCAGAAAATCTGCAAATTTCTAGTAATCAGAATGTGTGGTTTGATTGAATCCTGCAGAATAATATATTTTCTTAGGGTTTAAAGATTGACTTGTCTCATCACCACTAAGAGAAAATGTACACTTAAGTGTTCTGCTACCTTGCTCAGCATAAGGGGTTAGAAGATAATTTAATTACATATTTACATTTAACAGCCTCTTTAATTTTGTAGAACATTTTGTCCTAAACGACTTAAGTAGAGCAAATACATTATTAACATACATGCTGTTCAGGAGTCAGCAAGGCATTGGTGTGGAAAAGCTTCCAATGACTGAGCAAGAGCTACACAACATCTTCTAAACAGAGCAAGAACCTAATAAGAGTGCCATTCAATGACCTGAAAATGAAACTTTAAGAACATTCATAGAACGTATGACATTTGGAAATCCTGCAACAGATGGACCTTGAGGCATGGAGGCATTATCGGTGGAGATGGAATCTGATGACTGGATGTGGTTCAGCAGAACATTCCTTCAGGGGACCACACATGAGAAATGTCTGGTGTGAGACCTCTTGAGTGGTAGAGGAATCATATTGCCTGTCAAACTACAATACAGCAGGATGGATATTAGTAGACTGTTGCAAATTTTTGAAAATTTCCTTTCTCTTTCACTTTAAAAATATGCTAATAATTATGAATATTAAAACATGAAAGTATTATTGAAGGCTCAAGAACTGAACTTAAGTAAATAGACCACAGAGGCATACAGATATACAGAAACAAACATATAAGTCTTCCTGTTTAGTCTTTGTCTCATATAGCCAAAATTCACTAAAGCTGAATGGGTCCTTCCCATGCAGTTCTGTTTGTTTATCCAAGTCTTTCTTGGATTTGTTCAGACATGGGAACTCCAGACTTCAGCAGAGCCGCGCTAAGTAATTTCTAGTGATTTCTGTGCCAAAAGGGTAATTGACATAGACACGACGATTTTCACATTGATGCACTGATTTTCACACAAGCAGAGTTTTAGTGTATTGCCTGGTAAGGACTGGCATTAAAACGTAAGGCTGCAGGCACATTCATTCTGTTAGCTTTGGGGAAGTAAAAAAAATGGGTGCATTCAAGCCAAAGTAAAAGTATAAATTTTCAAAATGGGGGAAACAGTGTCAACAGTTACCGGTATAACTAAAAATAGTCTTTTTGATTGTTTGTTTTAGCCAGTCAGCTACTTATATGTAAAATTTGTTCTCCTTTCTTTTTGTATCTGTAATCCTATCATACCAGCTTGATTTGATCATTTGAACATAGCTGGCTAACTAAACTGTTTGTAACTACAAAACTATTCTACTAGAAATCACTGAACTTTCACTGAAAATTAAACAAATAATCAAACTCAAAAACCCAATGATGACGACTTTATTTGCAACTTTTACAGTGATGAAAGATGATCTACAAAACAATAAACTGTCACTCTGGGTTGCAATGAATTGCATCTGTGCCTTCTGTGACTCTGCAATGAATACTACCAACCACATGTGAAACTTGTCAGGTGTGAGCATAAATGTTACTGGTAGTTGATTCTGTCATGTTAGGTTACCTTCCAAACACCATATGAAGAAGCCAGGCATTCAGGTGGGTCTAAAATATCTGACTGCGAGTCTATCTGCCCAATCAATATTGCTTAAGCAAGAAGTATGTATTCTGCTCTTATAGGAACAATCCCAGTGTCTCACCCAAGACTAAGAGAATCCTCACAGAGTTAAGTGACGTCATCTGGTAAGTGATTGAGTGTGAGAGGCTGCAAGGACTTGAAATGGTATAAATATGAATGGGACAGCACATCGAGACACCAAGATACGATCCTTACAACTGTGGGTTTTTCTTTTAAAATTTGCCGCTTCATCACAGCCAAGGTACTTAAAGGACGGACTACTAAACTGAATGTGTTCCAGGGTCATGCATTACAGACTTCACAAGAGGTAATTTTCAAATAATCAGTTTATACTTTTTGCAGTGTTAGGCCAATGAAGTTTAATCTTGTACCAGAACATGCTTTAAGGCTTCTGACCTTTTTTGTAGCAGGGAGACACCTAGTGGGTTTCAAAAGCACTTTGAACAATCTGGGGTATGCTCACCAAAAGCATAGTTGCTATCAATCGACAGCAGGGTCGAATTGTGCTATTCTAAATATTATGAGAAATGCAGTGTTTTTTCAGTTTACTGATATGTATTTTCAGTCATTACATATTTACAATAAAATATTATGATAGATCTAGGATGAACTCATTAACTGTTGTTCAGTTGTTACCAATTAGGTGCTACAATGGACTGATTACTGGCACGTGACCATTTGCACCCGATGGAGTTTAGAGGGAGTTTTTAATCTGGCTAGGTAAGGTACTACGGTGAGAACGGATAAGGTGTTGACATTTTGGGGTGCAGCTCGACAGTCTTCAGGGGGCAATGAATGTCACGTTTGGGCGTCGACAGGCGGATAAGCAGGCGATCGAGCCATGAATATGGCCAGAAAACGGTTTATTCGGGTGACATGAAGCACAGCAACACAACATCAATGACAGATCTGGGGGAGACTGACTCAGACGCAGACTAAATACACAAGACAAGCAGCAACTAATAGATAACAGGTGATGGCAATCAGGAATTAACACAAGGTAAAGAGGCGTCGTGGCACACATGAGGATCGGACGAGCAGCTCATGACAATGAAGACATATTTAGCACATTGTGGGTGTGTGAACAATGCAAACCTGGCAGTACAATAATGATAAATAATAAGAATATGATAATTTACATTTATTCATTTGGCAGATGCTTTTATCCAAAGCGATTTACAACAAAGGAACAGAAACCCTGGATATTATCGAGAGGAGTCGCAGTGCATTACGCACATCTGAATCTGTTCCTTGGAGACTTACAGTCAGGGCGAGTGATGCGTCCATCAGTCCTTACAGATGATACTGCAGTTGTGACCTGCTGGGCCGGCTACTTAGAGCAGTTGTTTAAAGCTGACCCTCCAGCTAGGATGTTGGACATCTCTGGGTCCCCTGTTCTCAAAGCTGACCCTCTGATCAGCTGTGAACCCCCCAATCTCACTAAGATTACATGGGTGGTGAATCAGCTGGGGGTAGGGAAGGCCGCAGGGATCTGTGGTATCCGGAGTGAATTTCTCCAGGCTGGTGATAAGGCTGTCCTCCTGGAATTGCAGGCAATCTTTGCCTCCATTTGGGCGTCAGGCGTCATCCCAACTGACTGGAAAACGGGACTTGTAGTCCCTATCTGGAAAGGGAAGGCTGATTGCCTGGACTATGGCAACTACAGGGGGATAACACTGCTTTCAGTGCCGGGTAACGTACATCCTAGGGTCATCCTTAACAGAATCTGTGATCACTTGCTTGTCTGTCAGTGACTGAAGCAGTCTGGTTTTATGACTAAGAAGTCTACCATTGATTGTATCCTTGCACTGAGGGTCTCATGGAGCGCAAGCGTGAATTTTGGCAGAGTTTCTTTGCAGCCTTTGTCGATCTTCATAGAGTGTTAGATTCAGTTGATCGACTTGCCCTGTCGGACGTCCTGAGACTGTGCGGGATCCCTCCAAAGTTGCTGGACGTCATGGGCGGCCTGTACACTGGTACTGTGAGTGCTGTGCAGAGTGGAGGGAGAACCTCTGTGTTCTTCCCAGTTAATTCTGGGGTTCGCCAGGGGAGTGTTTTTGCTCTTACTTTGTTCAGTGCTTGTATGGCAGGGGCATGGGGTCCAGAAGCGGTGCGGCATCCATTGGTGAAGAAAGATTCACAACAATGCTGTGATCTTAGCGGACTCAATGGAGGCTCTGCTCGGGGTTCTTGAGAGACTGAGTGAGGAGTCTTAGTATCTGGGATTGCGGGTGTCCTGGTTAAAGACTAAGATCCAGGAATTTAATGACTCCTTGGGCACAGCCATCAGTAGTGTGTCTGTCTATGGGGAGAATGTCGACCTTGTCCAGAGGTTTACCTACCTCGGCAGCAACATTCGTGTCTCTGGTCACTCTTCCTAGGAAGTCAGCAGATAGATTGGAAGAGCATGGGGGGGGGGGGGGCCTTGAGGGCACTAGAAAGGGGTATGTGACATTCCTAATATCTTTGCAAGAGGATGAAGGTCCAAGTCTTTAGAGTCCTGGTGCTCCCAGTCTTGCTGTATGTCTATGGAACATGTATGCTACCCAGTGACCTGAGACGACTGGAATCCTTCGGCACTGTGTCTTTGGAGAATCCTTGGGCACCGCTGTTTTGACTTTGTGTCGAACGAGTGGTTGCTAGAGGAGTCCTGAATGAGGTGCATTACGAGAGCATCAGTTATGGCACTACAGCCATGTGGCGCATTTCCCTGACTTGATATTTCTGTTCCCTGCATGGTTTACCTTACATTTATCTACGTTAAATTTCATCTGCCTAGTCACTAGTTAAATCAAGATCCCGTTTATATTATTAATATAAATTAGGAACAATAGTGGTCCTAAAATTGAACCCTGCGGTACCCCACTATGAACGCAGGCCCACTGTGATATTGTGCCTCTAACTACCCGCTGCTTCCTGTCTGTTAACCAATGTTCAATCCAACCTGCTACAGATCCTAAAATCCCTGCAGCTTTGAGCTTTAGCAGGAGCCATTTTGGGGGACAATATCAAAGACCTTCTGGAAATATGGAAAGTAGATCGTAGGTATTTTTGTGATCATACCTCTGCTATGGACTGTGACTGCTTCCTGGGGATCAAATGCTTCCCACTTACTAACTGTGAGGAGCTGTGGCTATATAATAGATATACTGTACAGGAGAAACAGTGTATGAGAGGGGTGCACTGCAGCAGTCACAGCACCAGTGAGTCTTGAGGTATGCAGGGGAAAAGTTTTTTGTTTGCTGTTCAGTTCAGCAACTCTTCAGCAACTCTTCACATTTATAAGATTTGCCTCATATTGATCGAATGTTCTACTGCTTTTTATTTTCAATGATGTGATCAGGAATTTCAGAGCAGATGCTGAATGGTTGGAAAAAAAATCAGCATCTGCTTAGGAGCAAATAATTGACGGCACAAATTCATTGCATGGAGGGGGAAGATGCACTGCTCGCCATTGCACGACTGCATGCACATTGTCGATGAGGATGATAAAATAAGGGCCCCAATTTAATTCACATTCAAAACCATAGAAGACATGGATTTGTTCATGTCAGAGGTTATGAACTGCATAGACATTAGGGCATCATCCTTTTACTACCCCATTATTGAATGTTTCCTTATCTCAAGGTGTAGCCTAGCAACCCAGTCCAAAGCCCCGAGAACTCTGAATCACTCTGAGTAACATTCTGCTATTTGGAATTTCTTTAGGTGTCTGTGAAGTTTTATTCCTGCTGGGGTGTAGATGTTTGCTTTGTTTTTTTTGTCTCACTGTTATTCATTGCGCTGCATGCTGTTTGAAAGCATGTTAAAAATGTGTCAGAAAGGAAAGGGATTGTACATTAACACACTCCTACCAGATGCAAAGAAACGCAATATTAAAAAAATCTAAATTATTGGAAATGTGGATCCTTATGAAATCCCAAAAGAGGAATGGATTCGAATGGATAACATCAAATGTTGGATGGCGATGGACTTCCTTCAACTAAATAAAAACATAACTGAAGTAATTATATTTGGCCCCCAAACTCTGTCACTAGCCTTCGCAGCGCGTTATGTAAATTTGCATAATGAAGTTAAAAACCTTGGTGTGTTTTTGGATATATCATGGGATATTAACAAACAAGTCAGCAATGTTGTAAAGGGCAGCTTTTATCATCTTAGAACTATAGCCAAGTTAAAGCTGATTTTATCTCTTCAGGACCTGGAAATAGTTTCACCCATGCTTTTATCACCTGTCAGCTTGACAGCTATAATTACCCATATATGGCATTGTCCCATTCCACACTTTCTATACTTATAATCATTTCTATACAAATAATTCAAAATGCAGCTACTAGACTTTTAACTGGAACAAAGAAAAGAAAATATATCACTCCTTTTCTAGCTCATTTGCATTGGCTACCTGTGAAACACAGAGTAGATTTAAAAATTTCACAATTTGTTTTTAAAGCACTCAATGGATTAGCTCCACAATACATTTCAAACCTATTATTTCCATTTTCAGCCCCTCTGGTCACTTAAATTCTCACAACAATTCCTCACTCACGCCACAAAACCAAAGGTGACTGGGGTTTCTCTGTAGCCGCCCCCAGACTTTGGAAGAGTGTCCCATCCTTCATAAAGTCCCACCCTTCCATTGATGAGGTTAAATCTAAATTGAAGACCCACCTATTTTGTCTTGCTTTCAATTCAGTTTGTGGTTCTTCCAGTGTTTTGTCAAGTCCACTATTAGGTTAATTTCATTTGAATACCTCTTTTAATTTAATTACCCTCTTAGTTTTTCTGTTGTTCTGTATGATGGTCTGTTGTTTCCTTCATTTTAATATTTAACTCCATTTTTATCTATCTATCATTATGGGATATCAGAGAGGACTGGGGCCTGATGATTTTTTTTCAAAGACTAAACAACCAAATCCAAATCTCAAAGGCAAGAACGTAGTCTTGAGGGGTGATCCAGAAAGTCTGAAAGACAAGGAGCACGAGACCAGGACTGGGAGCATCAGACGAGGTGGCAGGGCAGGACCAGGCAGAGCAGGATCAGGAAGGTTCAGGAGCAGGCAGGGCGGGAGCAGGAAGGTTCAGGAGCAGGCAGGGCAGGAGCAAGCAGGGCAGGATCAGGAAGGTTCAGGAGCAGGCAGGGCAGTAGCAGGAAGGGCAGGATCAGGCAGGGCAGGGCAGGATCAGGAAGGTTCAGGATCAGGCAGGGCAGGGCAGGAAGGTTCAGGAGCAGGCAGGGCGGGAGCAGGAAGGTTCAGGAGCAGGCAGGGCAGGAGCAAGCAGGGCAGGATCAGGAAGGTTCAGGAGCAGGCAGGGCAGTAGCAGGAAGGGCAGGATCAGGCAGGGCAGGGCAGGATCAGAAAGGTTCAGGAGCAGGCAGGGTAGGATCAAGCAGGGCAGGAGCAGGAAGGTTCAAGAGCAGGCAGGGTAGTAGCAGGAAGGGCAGGATCAGACAGAGCAGGGCAGGATCAGGAAGGGCAGGATCAGGAAGGTTCAGGAGCAGGCAGGGTAGAAGCAAGCAGGGCAGGAGCAGGAAGGTTCAAGAGCAGGCAGGGCAGTAGCAAGAAGGGCAGGATCAGGCAGGGCAGGGCAGGATCAGGAAGGTTCAGGAGCAGGCAGGGCAGGATCAGGAAGGTTCAAGAGCAGGCAGGGCAGGATCAGGAAGGTTCAGGAGCAGGCAGGGCAGGAACAGGAAGGTTCAAGAGCAGACAGGGCAGGATCAGGAAGAATAGGACCAAGCAGGGCAGGATCATTCAGGGCTGGAGCAGGCAAGGCAAGACAGAAGATGGGAAGAAAGGACTGCTCAGTAGTGTGCATCTAGCAACAATTATTTGCAAGGCTCAGCTTTGGAATATGGGTGGACTAGCCAATCCATAAGGCATGACCAAATAATCAAATGATCCTATATGGGTTATAAACGGCGTTTTCCACTCATCATCTTCATGTATTCTGATCAGGTTGTTTGCACTATGAAGGTCCAGATTCGTAAAGATCACAGCCTCGTGTAACTTCTGCTAAGGCGATCAGTGGTAGGGGCTCTCTGTGTTTCACTGTGAATGGCATTGAGAGCACCATAATCAACACACAGGTGCAACCCACCATCTTTCTTTTTAACAAACAAAAATCCAGACGCGATCGGAAATATTAGCTGATGTTTTAAAACTCTTTTAATAACTAGAAATGTAGTTTAGGTATGCAAGTACAGTGGTACCTCGGTATACGTCCGCTTTGGAATAAGTCCAACTTGGTATACGTCCTGTTTGGATACGGAAAATTTGGCTTGGTATACGGCTTGGTATACGACCTTTGTTTGGAATACGACATGCTAGAGCTTGTGTGGATCAAAATGAGTGACGACACCATGCGCTGCCACTGTTCACCTCTCGAGACAAAGCCACGTCTGCCCACCAGCGTCAGTACACCAGTTCCTACCATTCAGTGAACAACCTGCGCTATAACTCTTCATTTATTTCATGTAATTGCTTTTGTATTTATGTATTTTAGTATTAAGCAGTGTTTAAATTATTTTGTACAACCCCATTAATGTATAATATGCCAATAACAATAGGATTTTTTATGGTAACGGATTAATCATTTTCCCTTTATTTCCTATGGGACAAATTTCTTTGGTATACATTCGGTTTGGTATAAGTCCAAGGATCTGGTACGGATTAAGGACATATACCGAGGTACCACTGTATAGCAAATGTGTAGGTTTGAAATTGAAATTGAACAAATCTTTTAAGTGAAGAAAATGATCTCTGTCACTGCACTGATTCATTTAGTTCACTTTCATCACTAATGTACTGATATCAGAAAGACTAATATCAATCCATCCTAAAAACCGGATATCCTGGTCAGAGTTAATTTCCTTAGGCAAAGTAATTAACTTCTCACGTGGCATGTTGGCAGTTAAAGAATCTTTTTCCTAAACAACACAGTTTCCATCTCTAGTAGGGATGCTAGTAAAGCTATTTAGTCAGTCAAGAGGGTCTGCCTTAAAATAGTAATCCTGAGTTTGCCTTGCTTCAGGTTAGTGGTTCTGTGATACGGACGGATGTTCATTTTGGATAAGTAACAGAAAGAATGACCTTAATGAAAAGGCATAAAAAACATATTAAATATCAACAGACTAAATATTTATTTTTTTTTCAACATGAATTCCATAATACAACAAAACTGTGAGTTTTTTTTTATGGTCATAATCATTGTCATCATCGTCGTCATCATCATCATACTCATTGTAATCATCATCATTAATTCTAAGGATATATCATACACAAGAAATACAGCACTACCCAGAGGCATTGAGAGGATCACAAGACATACCATACACCACTAACAACAGAGTAATCGAATAGCATATCAGTAAGAGATTGAAAGGAGGGAGAGAAGAATAAAGAGAGAAGGAAATGCACAGAGAACGCCCCGCCCTCCCTAAATATAAAACCTTGATTTGCCAGAAGCAGAAGTGTGCAGTAAAAATGTTGTTTATATCACTCTGAATCTGTGGCCATAGTGATGTCAATCCCATCATGCATTGTATGCTCACTACGACAACTTTTATCTAGAATCCAGAATAATAAGAGTGGCAATACAAACATATATAATCTAGTTAATGTGTAAATCTTTAGAAGGTGATTGCAACGCTGCTGGTAGTCTATAAAGTTCTGTACACTCGATCCTAATCACACTATTTTCAATGTCTGACACCTGGTGCACAATATGGTCATACTTAAAGAACATAGCAAAGCAGGGTGCATATATTAGATGGTAATTCAGTCAGCAACAATATATTGATTTAAAAAATATACATGGACCAGTCCAACAATCTTTGTAATGCAGCGTAAGACTTAGTATGACAATAAGTGTGAGCTTCAATGATCAAAATGGTGAAATAAATTATTAGTTTTATGCACTTAGACTGCAGTAATGATATGCAGCATTGATTACTGATTTAAAGTAAATATTTACTTATATTTATTTATGTAAATAATATTTTACACTTATGCGGTGAAGATTTTTTGA
This sequence comes from Stomatorhinus walkeri, assembly GCA_026784285.1. Lineage (NCBI taxonomy): Eukaryota > Metazoa > Chordata > Actinopteri > Osteoglossiformes > Mormyridae > Stomatorhinus > Stomatorhinus walkeri. The sequence continues at coordinate 11,855,747 of JAODUD010000107.1, forward strand.
CTGTCCATGCAATGTTTAAGGCTATATACCAACCTCACGTAGAAAGACTACAGTATCTTAGTATTGCAACTCCAGGCCTGATCTGCCAATCATAACATTAAAATGATAGAAAATAGAAATATATTTATTACTACATATATTAATAGTTTTTATATACAATTTATGTAGTCCAACTGACTATGTATGCACTGGCCACACTTCTTACTCAAAGGAACCACACAGCCATAGTACGCGTTACAGAAATGACAGACCTCTAGACAAGAACTGTCAGAATGTGAAAAGAATTAACTAACTGGATTTCATAACATATTTTAATCATGATTTGTCATTTCAGAAATATGTGCTTGTGAATTCTATGTGTCTCATTTTGATGCACATCCAATGTTGAAATACTGCAGTAAGGATTTAAAATTCACATAAAGCGAATGTTTATCTTTGTGCATCTCTGCATGTGAGAGTACAGGTATGAGTATTATTTAAACGCCATTTTAGCAGACATGATTTACATCTGATGCTCACACGGTGCAACAAATAAACCAGAAGTCATGGTGTAAAAAAGCTAAAACTATAAATGTAAAAACTGAAATCAAACGTCAAAGGTACTATGCAGTCCTAATAAATGCAGCATATTGCAAATTCATGTTAGTCATGGTAAACATACTCTTATCAGATAACATAATATTAATATAAAAAAGCAAGTGGACAATAGACACAATTTAAATTTTTTTTTTAAAACATATGAAACAAGAAGTGGAAATTAGTGAAGTTATTACCAGCGTAAAGTACAGGTAAAGTTCCCAATAGTCATTTAACTGTTTATTATTATGAGTATTTAACAATTATCATTATTAATACCTTTCTCATCCATAATATCTCAGTATTTATGTTATTTTACCATTTTTTTAAATGTATATATTTTTCCACGTGAATACACCACAATAAGAAAGCACAAAGAAAACACCTTTACTCCTCCAATCCCCAATCCCTGTATGTTCTCAGCTCCCACCCTTTGTCCCTTCCTCCCTCCCTTCCTCTTTATGTCAACAAAAAAAGCAAATATAGACGAACAGATAGGAGTGTGGAATTATGGGTAAGGTTCGGGCAACACACTCCTCAGGTCACACTGTCAGCTCCTTCTGTGGAAACACAAGGACGGAAAATAGGCAAAACATCCAGTTCATTGAAAAGGATAATGTGTGGAAAGGGGATAATTATACAGATATAATATATAAGAGTTATTCAGCCAAACACAATAATGAATTTAAATTGCAATGTTACATTTATATACCAAGTGTTAAACTTTTCATTACTGCACTGCTTTCATGTTACGTGACCAAGCATCAAGCTGATTCTGTAAACATTTACTCTGACAACCTTGCCAACACTAACACATTTTAAAATATATCACATTTTCATCTGTAAACTAATTTTGTGAGATGAAACCTTAGCTATGCTGTTAGGCCTCAGATGCCATTACAACCTAATAAAATTTTTATGGAAAATTGTCCTAAATAATATTAATAACTATTGATTAAGGTTTGGATAATGCAGCTTTCAGCTGTGTGCTACATACATGTATATGGAAAACCCCTTTATTATTTTGTTTATTATAATATAAAATATATTGTAAAGAAAAAAATAAAATACTGTTGCCAATGCTGGCCCCACCTTTCCTCCTCAACACAGTTAATTAGGCGGTTAAGGTAACTGCATAGCCTGCCTATAGGTGGAGCCGTCCTTGATTGGACAGCAGTCCCTTGATTTACAAAGATAAGGCGTTCCTGAAAAATCTTCTTCATGCTGAAAATTGAATTCCCGTTCGTTTTATTGGTAATTATACCTAAGGGTTCCAAAATCCCAAGCAATGAGGAGATTTTCTGTACTATCTACCCTAAACATGCAGTTTACCTATGATTTTGTCTTTGTACCAGCTCTTCTTGCGAAATACATGTTGTAACTGCTTACACAAAACAGATTTCCTCTGTCATAACATTTTAATTTACTGTCAGTTACTTGAGTGCTTTAATTCAACCATTAATACAAAACCGTCTATAGGGGCCAAGATTCCATTGATCAATTGATACCACTTTGCATATGACACATGCTGACACACACTGGTAAAAAGTAGTCTTGTGTCACACATTAATATACAGTACATGCCTTCCCTTATGCCATTCATTGGCATAATGATGTACAGCCTATGATTTAGTTATGCAAACTTAACAGTTTCCATGGCTAGTGATAAAAAATGGTTTAACCTGACAAAATCAAATTGGCCTTCCGTTATTAATTAGAAAACTTTCACACATCGATACTGCTGCACTAAAAAGAGACTGTCGTTATAACAAATGTTTGTAGATGGAACATTTGTAAATCAAGGGATGACTGTGGCTAAAATAGAGGCTGTTTATTGCTTACTGGATATGTATTAATCACATGATATCCATTCTGAATCACTTAAAAGACATTTTTAAGACTTTGAGCCCTCCAAATCCGTATTTATCTGCTGAATTTCATTTTCAAAGTTAGCCTGAAATCTGATATCTGACCGTGCAAAGCCGCAAATCTTAAGTTGACCTTTTATGTTTATTTTTCCGAAGGTAACTTGAGAATGTTCTAACATGGGCATTGTAAAAATGTAAGCTGTCATTTTACTCACCAGCCGCGGGCTGCTGCACTGTTGCCAAGTTCACATCTTGTTGGCAAAGGAGGTTGGCGCCCCCTGCTGGCCATACCCTCCTTGTCCGTAGTCCCCGCCCTGAGTGTAGCCTTGCTGGTTGTACTCGGGCTGGTACCCTCCCTGGGAGCCAGCGTAGGGATCCTGCTGGGGGTAGCCATCTTGGTCGTATCCTCCTCCCTGCTGGCCAAAAGATTCAGGGGCCGGCTGCTTCTCCTGGGCTGGGGGTTGGCGCATAAAGGGGGCAATAATTCCTGTTTCCTTGAACACAAACCAAAGGTTTCCTCCCCAGAGAATCAAGTTCAGGAAGCCGAACACCTGTAAAGTGAAGACAATATGTTAGCTTTAACACACTGTCACTTTTATGAATTGTATCTGGATTGGAATGTAAAGAACTAGATCAAAAATAACAAATAGTCATATATTCCAACATCCAGTTTGCTGCCAAAATAAAGTTCTGTACTATCACAAACCAAAATAACACCTTCGGTACACCATGACTCCTTGGAACTTAGTGCTGGAGGGAGGAAATCTCATACCTCCATGGTCATGTTGATATAAATGGAGAAATGCTGTCTCAGGCTCAACTGAACAATGTCTCGGAATTGTACTCTTGGAATTGGTTGAAATTTGGTAACTGGAACCATCAGTTTATGGCATATATGGTTTATGTCATTTTCATGCTGATAAAACCATGTGCGAATCACAAAGCACGAATGCATGAGGGCTGACTGTGAAGCAAGCTAACCACTGAATACCCCTCTGTGAAGTTCTTGAAGAACTGTATCAGATGAAGATATGTCTCAGAGTGACATTTTTAGGCAACTGACACCTCATCCACTGGTATCTCAGACTGATGCACAGACATCACAGATGAAGAGTATACACGTAATTTAACCTAGATGATACATCTCCCACACCTCAGTTTAAAGCTCCTGTGGCAGCATGAATGGGCTCAGGTGGAACTCAGGCCCATCTGTTCAGCATTCACAGCGGGCAATACAGTACAGACTGTGTCTGATAGGGATGTGTGTGAGAGGTTCAATGACAGCAAATGTACAAATAGAGGCAAACAGATTGTTCTTTCTCTTTGTTAATTTGGTTTTAGTAATGCCAGAGACCATTTAAAAACTAATAAAAACATGTAGTTGAGTCCGTAGTATGATTATGTCGCTAACCGAATTGTTATGGGACTGATGTCCCTGATTTTCTGTCAGCCCACCCACACTATGATTTCCAGCTCTGCTATTGGTCTAAAGTAGTGTTTCCCAACCCAATCTTTAGGGGAACCCTGGACGGTTCACATTTTTGCTTCCTCTCTGCTCCCAGTGCACCTGTATCAGGTATTCGGTGTTCCTGACTGGCTGGGAGCTGGGAGGGCGTAAAAACGTGGTCTGTCCGGGGTTCCCCGAGAACTGGGTAGGGAGACATTCGTCTAATGGGTCATACTGACATACTAAATCAAGTAAAAAAATAAACAGATGAACACCATCATATATAAAAATGTGAGCATAATAGGATATTAATTGAGTAATTAACTAGAATCACAAATATTTCCTTCATTTTGGCAGTTGCATACATCCATACTACATGCACAATCAATTTTAAAACCCAGCCCAATTTTTTCATAATCATTTTAAGATTAATGACATATGTTCAGAAGTAGGTGAAAACATTGACTTGGCACCATGATTTTCAGCTTAAATGGGCATTTACCCATGGATTCAGTGTTTGTATGTATTGTTAGCAAAGGCAGAGAGAAAATGGAACAATCAGCAAAAGTGGAAACTTACTACAGAGGTGTTGAGGCCGGACATGACAGGGTCATGGACCTCACGGCAGCGATTCTCTTCTTTTCCACAGGCGGAAATTAGAGTGACGACTCGCTCAGGGTCAGTGGCTGTCTTGACATCAGAGAGGCCTTTGGCCCAGGCTGCCGAACTCACCAGCCACATGAATGTAAATACGCAGGTCACTCCAAAGTCCTAAAACACCATGTAGATGACACACTATCATCTGTTAAGGCACAACATTGTACAGACTTACACACTGACCTCATCTCACAAACAGACGCAATACTTCAGGCGGTGCACCTTTCATCTCTCAAACACACATTGCTAAACACATTTTCACACAGAGGCACAACTCACGATCAAAGGTCCCTTGTTGTTCTCACGGTACTTCTCAAACATGAAGATGTAAATCGCCAAGGCAGCCATTGAGTACAAGAAGGCGAACACACCGATGGTGACAAAAAACTCTGCCGAGGATGAGTAATCACCCACGAGGAACAGGCGCTCTGGGGGACCTCCTTTGCAGGTTGGGGCATCAAAATACACCTGGTGGAGCCTGGGGTGGAGCGAAGAGGTTTGCTTCTATATATCATACTGTGAAATCAACCTAAGAACGACCTTTCACATATGAGCATACTAGTTCTGCCAGTCGATTAAAATCATTTAATCGCATATTTGGGTGCAATCAATGATGATTAATCACACATTTATAATACTGTATATCCCATTGTTATGCTGCAATGATAAGTTCATCACTGCAGTGTGCACCCATGTATATACATATAATATTTTGATGTGTTTATTTACTCTGTTTAAAGCAAACGTGCTGTTGACTGTCTGAATCAGTGACATTTTGCTCCACAGTACTCATACCTCTTGCAACTGTGGGAGAAGAAAACTGGGCAATTAAATGAAATTACAGTAATCCCTCACTTATCGCGGGAGATAGGTTCCAAGGCCGACCGCGATAACTGAATTTCCGCGAAGTA
>JAODUD010000107.1:11881009-11901128 GCA_026784285.1 Stomatorhinus walkeri
GTCCATGCATTCAGTGTCGGCTGAGTGGCGATGGAGCTGGAGATGGGTCCATGCATTCAGTGTCGGCTGAGTGTGGCGATGGAGCTGGAGTTGAGTCCATGCATTCAGTGTCGGCTGAGTGTGGCGATGGAGCTGGAGTTGAGTCCATGCATTCAGTGTCGGCTGAGTGGCGATGGAGATGGAGATGAGTCCATGCATTCAGTGTCGGCTGAGTGGCGATGGAGCTGGAGATGAGTCCATGCATTCAGTGTCGGCTGAGTGGCGATGGAGCTGGAGATGGGTCCATGGTAAGGGACAGGCACCTTGTGTTTTAATCTTCAGTGCGGTTCTGACCAGAGCAAACAGAGTGGCGTTGAAGGTCACTGTGCCGTCGCTGTTCAGCGGCATATTCATGGCTACCAACCTCTGCCGGGGAGAAGGGGATGGAAAAGAAACGGGCAGCAGAACGTTAAAAATAAAAGATAAAAGTCTACTCACAGAAAACCTCGCCGCAGTACACATAGGGAGGTATATGATGGTTATACAGAGTATAATACAGTGCTGCGAGACAAGTTGTGAACCCTAAATGTAGTTCTGCTCCTTTGGCCCTGGTGGGGGGCGGTGGGCCACAGCCCTACCAGATCTGTGCCTCCTTAAGGGTGCCAGACCGGAGAAGTTGAGCTTTCATCCCATGATCAAAGTCTAATGGAGGGACACAGTTCATTATGTCAGTCAACGAAGTAGAGTACAGCGCTGTGCCTGTAGCTCAATAAGCAGAGCCTGGTGCCAACAATGCAAGGATTGTGGGTTTGAATCTCGGGAGCTACAGTACATGTATAGTTACAATACATACATGTTTTTGGATAAAAACATCAGACAAATGTAAGCATATAAGTAACCGTGTATCACATTAACCAATCAAATAGTTAAGTACTGAGACAGTGGCTGAACTTCAATGTAAAGGTACAAAACTCACTTTGGGTTGATTTTGAACAACAGTAACTCGTATAGGATGTGCAGAGGAATCCAAAGGACCTAACCACCCTTCTTTTCAGCAGGTGATTCCACGTTCATATCTCTATGACAGCACTAGCATTAACAACAGGTTAGCCCGGTGGAAATCTTTCCAGCCTTTTTTTAAAACACCGTTTCATACATTTCTGGAGGAATGTCTAAAATTGGCCTTTCCTCTAAATAAACTTATCCCAGTGGAGTGGGGCTGTGTTTGTGGCTGCATTGCGCCTAGTTGACACACCATCATTAAGAGAGTCATAGATTCATGAGTCATACTGTGCTAGAATCAAGCCGCCTATTTGCTGCATGAAAAATGTGTCTCACAACATGATAGCAACACTAATCACTCCCAGCAACCTAACAAAAGCAGATGAAGAGAGTTTGACATTTGGAATAATACCGTATCACATTCACCAAAGGTCTGAGGCATAGTGGCTCACTGGTTATAACTGCTGTCTCACACCTTCAGAGTTGGGGGGTTTAAATTCTCATGCAATATTTAAGGAGTTTGCATGTTCTCCCCATATCACGGGGGATTCTTCCTGCAGTCTGGTGTGTGCAGACTGGCATCTTTAAATAACACTTAGTGCTCTTATATGTGCTCTTTAATGGAACAGCATCCCATCCAGGGTGCAGCCCTTCCTCGTCTCCCATGCCGTTCATATCCCATTACAGATAAGACAGTAGAAGATGGGTATTTAGTCTGCATCTGTCATTCCCATCAAATACTGGATAGTGAGAGGCTATAAAAGAGTTCACAGAATTTCACATATTGTTAGGCACTATTATTTCTGTGAAACTGATGGTTTTGCCGTCTTCTTGGGTACTGTTTACAATACTGTTTCTGTGGTAGTGGTTTGTCGGCACGTACCTTGCAGGCGACACGGTGTGGACAGAGCTTTCCAAAACCCAGGGGTGGCTGGATTCTCCGCAGCAGAGCCACTACGTCCAAGTGCTTAATGCGCCCCCTGAATAAATCAACACAACACAGCTCAGGAAGCTCACATGACTACTATGCCAACCTCTATACTGCAGAGAGAAAGAAAGAGAGAGAGAGAGAGAGAGAGAGAGGCTTCTCACTTAGCTTCAGGGTCATATTCAGACCAGATTCTTTTGAATTCATCTAGGTGATGGGGACCCAGGATGGACCAATCACGTGTCAAGTAATCAAAGTTGTCCATGATAACGGCGACAAACAGGTTAATAATCTGGGAAAGAGTGAAACAGGAGAAACAAGGGAAAGGGGGGGCATCTGTTAGGGCTTCATACTGCTTTGCTTAGAGGCCTGAAGGAAAAGTGGCCCCAAGTACCCGCCCACTCTCCCTGCACGGCTCATACTTACCAGGAAGGCACAGAGCATGAAGAAGCTGATGAAGTAGACGATGGCGAAGTTGCTACCGCAGCTGAACTCCTCTCCAGGCTCGTAGTCGGACTCTGGGTCGCAGCGCTTCCCTGGCAGGCTGGCCAGCATGATCTCCTGCCAGGCCTCCCCTGTAGCACACCTGCTGGCCACCAGGGGGCAGACTCCGTCTGAGCCGTGCTTGTTATTCTGTCCTTGCGTGCACATATTATTTGTATAAATCTCCATACCGTGGCGGCACGCTCCCCCGCCCCTGCACACCTGAAGAGCAATAGCACAGCCTGTGGAAAGGTCTGGAAGTTGTTGTTCCTGTTGATGTGTGTGTGGTCCTGCATGGCAATCTTTCCAAAGGTCTGTGGGAGGGGGGGATCAATCAAAAACAGCAGTGACTTTTTAGGCTGAAGCCAATAAAAGTGCATGCATTTGAACAGTATGCAAATATGGCTTGATAAAAAAACTTAAAAAGCAGTTAAATCAGGGGTGGCCAGTCGTATCCAGAATGGGCCATTGTGTGTGCAGGTTCTCGCTGTAGCTCCCTAATTAGATTTCTAATTAGAGGACTGATTGGCAGAAGAGTCCTCACACCTGGGCTTGAACACCTGACCTAAAGGTCATCCCAAGAGCCTGAACACCAGTATTTCCCAACCCGGTCCTCAGGGACCCACAGAAACCATGTCATTTATGTCCATGTCCCTCTCAGCTCCTGGCACGTGGACTGTGTGGCAGGGAGCTGGGAGGGAGCAAAAACGTGGACCGGCTGCGGGTCCCTGAGGACCGGACTGGAACACACAGCTGTTGACCCTTTGCAGATAAGATTGGCTACTCCTGAATGAAATATTTGTTATGTAAACATTATGTATAATTAGCAAAGATTAAAGGATTAGAGTTCTAAGATGACTGTTATATGTACTGTAGGTCAGACTGTAGAAATATATGTTCCTCACATTGTCTGACCTGGATACATGCTTTGCTATGTGAAAAGTGGAGAAAAAATCCACCCTGTGGCCTGTGTGATTGTTTCATTTCATAAACATAAAACAGGTCATGTTAGAGACCCATGTTAGAAACTAAGACCAATATATTCCTAGCCTTCAGCTCACTGACTTCCAGCGACAGTCTCCAGTAGTAACAAGTGGAAATGTGCTTTCAAGATTGAAATATAATAGAACATAAATAGCAATTACTTTTTCATTAGAACCAGTTAACTGCAGGGACTCTATGGGAATACTTTCCTCTATTTTCTACAAAATTATTCTTTCATTTTCTTAGCCTACATGGGGACATTTAGCATTCTCAGAGGGACATGTCAGACAAAGTCGTACAGACAGGGGAAAAGTCTTGAATGTGAAAAAAAGACATGTTAATGTTAATGTTAGCCAGTAATGCCCCATGGTTGGGCAAATTTGGACGATTGAATGTATTCAAACACCACATTTAAAAATGAGAAACTTCCCACTCAACACTATGTTTTCTGCCACGTCAGTTGAAAGTGCACTATTTCTATAAATGATTTACTTAAGCTACATTTTAAGTCACTGGCTTCTTGTGAAACACTTCTTTAGAACATACTGTTTACATGGCTAGCTTTTGCTTTGGAAAAGCTAAGATGAGGATGGGTTTCCTCTAAAGAGTCAAAAAATATGCTAGCAAAATGGAAACAAATTTGATTCAATTCAAATACAAGTAGTATATTTCAGTTTCAGTTTTATTTAATAGGATAATAAAACATGTAGTCATTCTTCTCTGAAACTATGGCACTGGTCATTTATTCACAGAAGATGATAAACATGGGACTGATTTTTTTCAAAGGATCTAACCTGCAAACAATGTCATGCAGTTTATTTCAGTAAAAGCCAACAGGTAGGTACCCACCTGCATGCCGATGACAGCATAGATGAAGAAGATCATGGCGATGAGGAGAGCGACGTAGGGCAGGGCCTGCGTGAGAGGAACAACGTACACCAATAGCAAGACCACCCGACTGCAAAGCGGCGTATCTTGTGGAGACCAGACTTGCAATGAGCACTGACCTGAAGTGACTTGACAAACGTCCAGAGCAGCGTGCGGATGCCCTCTCCTTTGCTGAGCAGTTTGACCAGTCGCATCACTCTGAACAGGCGGAAGAATGTGATGGAGACTCTAGAGCTGTCCTCGGAGCTCTGCGGGGACAGAGAGAGACACGCAGGGACAGGGAATGACACACAGAGGGGATCGCACAAACGTTAAGGCATATACCTCTCCTTCCTAAGAATGTACTAATGCATTCTCTGAGTACGTGTCGCATGGCCTGCATGCTAAGGGGGTGTCAAACGAAGGTGACGATATGATGAAGAACATGACGATGGTGGGATGAAGTGTGCATGTATAGATCGAGGAGCAGCATCTTCTCCACAGTAATATGAACATGGGAAGAGCTTGTAAGCTCCACAGAAGGAGGTAGGGTTTGAATCCCCATCTTGGAGGTGCGAGGCAGCTGTGTTAATGAGCCACCATCATCCAACAGCCCTTACATATACATACTAGGGATGGTACAATTCCCATATTTGCATCAGTACACCAGCATGAAAGTTTGCAATGCGATTGCCCCAATTAAATTATTATTTAGAAATGTGACCAATTGTTTTTGACCAATAATTTTATATTGAGACTGATTCCCCCTCTCTAAAACTCGTATTGAATTGCACAGCATGATATCCTTTTGCACTGCATCGTATTTTGTTGAATCACATTGTGTTGAATCAAATTCTGTCAAATCGCACTGCTTTGCAATGTTAATGATTCATATTGTATCACATTAGTAGTTGCTTCATATGTATCTTTATTATATTAGATCGAGATGTGTATCACATCAGCCTCAGTGATGGAAAGGCAAATCTCTAATACACATACTTTATATACTGAATAGTATATAGATTTGTTTCTAAGATGCTTTGGACAAAGGTGTCTAAACAAAGCTGTATCCTCCTGAGACCCGAGGAAAAAAGTGTCCTTCAATTTTAGGTTATTTGTCTTTGGGGGAAGTAAGACATCTTACAATTTAGATTTTTTCATTTATTTTTATTTTTAATTTCACAGCATGTCCTCTTTGGTGTACAACAGGAATAAATATGTTTCCTTACATCAGTGAAAATGGACATAAACGAATGGGTGGGGTCTCAGGAGGATATAATAAATAAATGTCTGCTTTTAGAGTGGAGCGCCTTTAACAATGTATTCACTATGAACAACACACCTATAGATTGTTTCAAAAATGATTTGATGTCATGATGCTGTTCACAGAAGTGCACTAAATATTCTCCATGCAAGTGCTGTAATCACCATGCGTGTCTCCAAACTTACGCTAAACTCTGTCACCACAATATCCAGCACACTGCCCACCACGATGAGAGCATCGAAGGAGTTCCAGGCGTCAGTGAAGTAATGCTGCATGAGAAGGAGAGTCGTGTCATTCACAGGATCATCCAGGAATGACAGAGAGAGGAACAGTGTAAGCTTCAGAGTGTGCCTGCAGGTACGACACCTTGGTGGACTGGTCTGTATGTTTTTGGCCATAGAAACTCGGCTGTAAGAGTGTATTTCTGATAAAGTGTGAGCGGATGGGAGATGATGGGCAGTAGAATCTCACCCGGAACCTAAGTGCCAAAATCTTAAGCACCATCTCCACAGTGAAGAGTCCCGTGAAAACCATGTTGAGGATGTCCATGGTGTAACTGAATATTTTTGACTGCTCATAATGCTGGGAAATTTGAAAAGAGAATGTATTACTGTCCTGTGCTCAGAAACACTCGCGATCATGTCTGGTTGGGGGGGAGGGTCAGAGAATAGCATTCGTTACCTGCACTGCCAGAGTCACAGTATTCAGCAGGATCAGGACGAACATGATGTACTCAAACGCGGTCGAGTTGACGATAGACCAAAACCTGTACTGTATGGGGTTTTTTGGTATGTACAGCTTCAGAGGCTGGGCTTTCAGGGCATATTCCACACACTGCCGCTGAAATGCACAAAGGAACAATGTGCATTAATACAATGACAAGAAGAAACCTGAATTAATAAGTCAAAGTGTCCAGTACAGGGTTCCCCGATTCCGGTTCCAGGGGCCAGTGTGCAATGCAGTTGGCAGGTCCCCCTGCTCAAACACAGTTTAGTAGGTGGAAAACTCACTGAGTTTCAAGTAGCGATTTCCACAATAATATTATGTGCTTTTCTTTTCAAATGACTGAATGTGCAATATTTTTACAGATTTATTCACCTATTCGTTGGACCAACCTGGTTCTTGTCCAGCTCGCAGTTCTTGTACTCCTGCTCTCCCTGCTCACGAAAGGTGATGATGACGAAACCGACGAAGATGTTCATCATGAAGAAGGCGATGATGATGATGTAGACGATGAAGAAAATGGAGATCTCCACCCGATAGTTGTAGATGGGACCACAATTCTCGCCGTTGGCGTCAATGGCCTTGTACAGAAGGCTGAAAGAGTTGGAGACCCAAGATCAGCAAGAACAGAGTGAACAACATGCTTCTGACGTCCGCTGAGTGGGACACAGATAAGTGCCTCTCTCATATATTAGAATGTGAGCTTCTGCTTTGTGGACTTCAGGGGCATGTGTGGAGATGACACGCACGCAGGCCAACCCTCGAAGGTGGAGACGGTGAAGAGAGCCATCATGCCCATCAGGACATTGTCGAAGTTGAAGTCACTGTTGTGCCACAGTCTCTCCTTCACCATGGGCTGAGTCACGTCGCCGTCCTTGTACACGACAAAGGTGCCCCTGAGGAACACGGCAAACACACGCCCACTTGTCTGAACATACCACTCCCAAACATCGACACCGGTAACTGGATATTCTAGTGTTTTTGGGGGAGGTTTTGTGCCCCGGTACAAAAAAATATGAGCATTTACTATTTTCTATTCCATGAGCCGGTCGATGCTCCACAGAAACTGAGGGAGAAACACGGAAAAGAGGTGAAAGAGGCAGAAACAGAAGACGGTTCACTCACTTGCATTGCTCTGGGGTGTGTTTTGCCTCATCATTGCAGCGATAAAATTTTCCCTAAGAAAAAAAAAAAGACACAAATTTGTAGCACAAACACTGAGCACAGTATGCAAGTGTACCTGTCCACTCAGGCCAGAACTAGACAGTTTAAAGCAACTGAATCAAAAACAGCGCAGTCATTTTTATTCATAAAAAAATGATGTCACATTGCACTAATTCAATAGCAGCATTCACAGACAGGATGACAGCGATTAAAAAAACATAAATCGGTCATGGAGTCGTTTGACAACGGCGGCAGATGGATTACCTTAAAGAGCTGCACTCCGATGCAAGCGAACATAAACTGCAGCAGTGTTGTTACGATCATAATGTTGCCAATGGTCCTGATGGCCACAAAAACACACTGCACCACATGCTGTCAATACATGGGCATGAAGAGCTGTTAGCGACGGCGAGGAGGTGAGGGGCTGTGTAGATACACCTGTACACTTAACATAAGTTCCCATTGTTTCTATTCTGCTCATTAATTAGTATACTTATTCACATCCTTGTACAGCATGCATTTTCCTGACCTTTTTAGCACTCATTTATTCTTTATCACACAACACCACAATGTAAATTTTATATAGAGGGTACAAACACAACACAAAACATCAGCAGGCAAATTCTCATGCGTACACGGATTCACACGCACACGCACACTAATGTAGGGTAAACATATCCTTATGGGGACCGCTCATTCATTTGTATGCACACACACACACACACACACAGATTCACACACACAAACACATATACACACACACACACATGGATTTGCATGCACATAGATTCATGTGCACACACACTGATTCACATGCACATGGATTTGCATGCACACACACAGATTCACATGGACACGCGCATACCTTCAGTCCCTTTGCTCTGTTGATGGCTCTCAGAGGCCTGAGCACTCGAAGGACCCTGAGTATCTTCACTACAGAGATGGCGCTCGAGCTGCGGGGAAGGAAGACCATCAGATTACAACAGAACAGAATGAAACAGCGACACTACATCCTGAGTACAGGACAGATCATATACAACAGCAGTGCATCATATTAGTCATTTCTCTCCTTAAACAACTGCACTGCATCCTCCCATTTACACCTACAGAAATTTCTTTTGTCAATGTGCACTTTGTATGCGTCCATATTCACAATATGATTCTCCAACTCAGGGCCAAATATCAGTAACGAGAAACGATTTCAAATGCACTGCATCTGTTTGTCCACCAGAGGTCAAGCAAAGGCTTATAACAAGATATTCCTGAATCCCAAAGTCTTTTTCAAAGGCATGATGAATTGCAATAGAAAGCTTTATATAAAGAGCTTAATTTAAATTTTATTAAACTTAGCATAGATGACACTAATAAGCAGATATAAAAGCCATGCCTATAATGAGAACTGCAGTTTAATTTTTCAGTTTAAGCGCTGTTTTGTGGGTGTCAGGCTGTGACAGAAAAGCTTTGTTTTAGGGACTCACTGCAGGAAGAAGGACATCAGTGACACACTGACAACAAGAAGATCCAGGAGGTTGAACCAGTTCCTGCAGAAAGACCCCCGGTGGAGGAACGCACCATGTACTGTCATCTAGGAAGGAGGCAGTGGGCAAAAACTCAACCTTCACACTTCAAAAGGTGACAAGTATTTAAGAACCTAAAGAGAGAGCTGTCATTAATTCACCAGGACAGATTTCTGTTTGTAGTCAAAACACCCGTGACTTCTGATACTTAATCTACGGTACGGGCAGAAATTCTATTTGACAGTGGTTTTAACCCAGATGTCAAACCACTTGGTTTTATTTACAGCTCCAATCCATCACCGTGCCATGAACTGACAGCACTTTTTGATACAAAAGCAAACCACAGAGTCTCCATCATGCAAAGGACTGTGGAATACCTTCAGTATGATCTCCACTGTAAAAATGGATGTGAAGGCATAGTCCGCATAGCCTAAGACCTGCAGAGTAAAAAATGGGTTAATTACGCTGACAGGCCTGCCCGATCGGAGACAGCCAGCAATGATTGCATGGTACAGGACGATAATTCGTCAGCTGCCAGTAATTGGTATGTCCTCCATGACAAATGTGTAATAAGGGCAGCTGCTGACCTAAATAGTTGCCGTGGACTATGGACTATGGTCAACCACATTCACAAGCAGCAGAATGTGATGAAGCTATATACATAGTCCCAGGACCAGACTATGCTCAAGGGGAATACAGTTTGCTATATACAGTACAGTGTGTTTTGGTCAGAAGACTAAAAGACTACGGACTACTCCTTCAAGGTCATGCAGCATCTATTGAGATCATGACTAGTTAGTTAGAGAAAGTGTTTAAAATGTCCCCCGAAACACTGCTTGTTACATAGCTGTATAAAAATTTTAATTTTTTTTTAATACTTCCAAAAACCACTCACAGTTCCCCATCATAAAATTACATAATAACACCCCCGGTCACTTATTAAATTAAAATAAAATGTTTATTCATGACGCTATTCATAAATCATAGGTACGATCATCGTGGTCAGGGCATGCCTAGGGATCACAATGCACAAAACGTTCTCTGATTCAATTAATGAAAAAGGATCATTTCTAAAATAAATGCCAGTTGACATAAGCAAATAATGACGAGCTGGGCGTTCAGGGGAAACTACGGCATGTTACATGTGCTGAGCCAAACTGCCTATTACGAAGATTTCAGGAACAATGCACTCTGGGAAAATTTTACACAAAGATTGAGTTTGAAGAAGTGCAAGTTAATTAACTGAAACAGGCATGAATTTATACACTTTATGCTATTAAGTGCTATTAAAGTACTTGCTGAAATACTTTGGATATTGGTATTAGATTTGCAATAGCCTTAAGCTTTCTTGGATTTCTTTTTGCCAGTATTATTGCTCACTACCTCAAACTATTTGTTTCAGCTGCTAAATTCGCTATGGCAACAGCCTCAAGCTTTGACCTGTGGACAGTCATCATAAAATTGCCTCTAGGTGTGCTGTTGGGAATTGCAACCATATCTCCAGCTCTCATTGGTCATGATAAATGAGTGACTCTTTGTGACTTACATTGTTCCTAAAGGAGTGCGCCCTAATTGGATCTTCTGCAGCCAGAGAGATGCTGCTGAGGATGATGAAGACCAGGATGAGGTTGGTGAAGATGTGGTGATGGATCAAGGTGTGACAGGCAACTCGGATCCTTAAGACACGACAGCAATACAGTCGGTTAAGCATCATTCCTTACTTATGACTGTTCTGTAATTTCATCAGTAGCCTTTCTGCAGGATAAGGTAGACATGTAGAATATTATGGTTTTGGGCAGCAATGTAGAGTAGCATAGTGTGCAGTGCTTAGGCGTATGGAAGAGATGTGCAACAGTGTTTCCCAGTCCAGTCCTCGGGCAGCCACAGACAGTCCGCATTTCTGCTCGGTGGGACCCGGGTGGGAACAGAAATGTGGGCTGTCTGGCATTGAGCTTGGTCGGAGCAAAAACATGGACCGACTGTAGGTACCCGAGGACCGGATTGGCAAACGCTGGTGTGGAGCATTCACACTGTTACACAGAACAGCAGACACAGCAGTTACTCACGGGTTGGTTTTGCTGAGACAGAAGAAAGCACTTCCCTCCGGAATGGGGAGGACTTTCTCTTTGGGGGGAGCAAAGTCAGCCACATTTATCTGTACCCCCCCGTCTTCTAACAGGGACCGAAAGAAGATCAATTAGTATTTTAAAGTAAGATTTTAATTTCCTTCCTTTAAATAAAACTTGATGTGCCTGAAATCAGAGTAATGGATGTTTTCACTAACCCCCCTCATCACCCTCTTCAGGTTCCTCCTCCTCTTCCTCCTCCTCCTCCTCATCCACCTCGAGCTGGACAAGAGGCAGGGAGCGCTCATGTAAAGAAGACACTAACGGCTGACAGGAAAAGGTTCGGCCAGAACTGCAGGAAAATGACACGACAGCTATACCTTCACTTCTCCATTCTCTGTCCCCTCTTTCTTCTCTCTGCAAAAAAAGCACCAGTTACTTTTTGCCAAACAGTGGCAGCGGTTCTGGATGTGCTTACACTGCAGCAAGAGCGTGACGTGTGTCCCTGTGACTGCAGACCTCTCACTCAGTCACACTCCCCTCAAGTATGTGTAAGGCAATTAGTGTGTATACTCTTAGTGTGTATACTCTTAGTGTGTATACTCAATTAGTGTGTATACTCTTTCCACACACCACATACTTCTTGTGCACATCCCTCTCTTTCCTTACTCCTTTTTAGTGTCATCGCAGTCACCTCCCGCCAGGTTGTCCACGGCAATGGCCAAGAAGACATTAAGTAGGATGTCTTGCCGATGGTGAAAATCGGAAAATATCTTTCCAGAAAAAGAAACCGAAGACAGGAGAAAGGAAAGGACACTGACAGCCACTGGAGAGCCTAACAACCAAGAGAATGATGGACAAGCGACACTGGGAGCCAGGGAGGAAGGGAGAGAGAGCTGCAGCCTTCGTAGGGCAGCAGCACCTCCTGCTGACACCTCCTCATGAAGGATACAGTTACCGCAGATGAAGAGGATGACGAAGTAGAGGCAGACAATCATGCCGGGGAAGTGTGGGCCTCCGTAAGCCGTGATCCCGTCATACATCACAACATTCCAGTCCTCTCCTGTGAGAATCTATAGGCAGAGAGGCTACCGATATTCCCATTCCAGTAAGAGCACAAGCATTTTTCAGCATATACACTGATGAGCCAAAACCTTATGATCACCCCTATGTTAAACAGATAATGTTGACCATCTAGTGAAAACAGACTGTGTCAAAGTTTGGGATATATTAGACAGTAAGCTAACATTCCGTACTTGTGGTCAGCATGTTGAATGCAGAAGAAATGGTAATGACACGGAGTGCATGGAGTCCTGTCGCCTATCGGGCTACTTTGCCACAGACTAGGCAGATCGGCCATGCTGACCTCTGCTCACCATCAAAAATGCTCACAATGAGCTTAAAAGTCTCAGAAGTGGAATGCGATGATTCCTTGTCGAGGTTGCATCACATGGACGGCTGGGTGCATAGAGAGCAGCTATACAACACACTGGACTGAAGTCCTATCCTTAGCTACACAGCCCTATACACTGCAAGGCTCGAAGCCCTCTCTGTCATCACACAGTGCTCCTGTGATCATCAGAAAAATGTATCCCGGACCTTGACACTCACCATTTTTACAAGATTCAATTCACATGTGAGCGGTCATAATGAGTTATCAGTGTACAAAGAGTGTGTACGACATTGTACAGACAGCAATCAGTGGCAGTAACAATGGCTTTAGTGTGAAAAGAGAAGCCGTTACCTGGAAGCAGGTGAGCAGTGCCTGAGGAAAGGCGTCGAAGGTGCTGCGTTTAGTCTGCGCTTCGTCGAAGTTGAACTTGCCGCCGAAGAGCTGCATGCCCAACAAGGCGAAGATGATGAGGAAGAGGAAGAGCAGCAGCAGCAGGGAGGCGATGGACTTCATGGAGTTCAGGAGGGAGGCCACCAGGTTTGACAGGGCATTCCAGTGTCTCGGGGGAAGATGCAAACACCTTTAAGTACAGCTCACTGGTGGAGTAACATGGCGACACTCAATGATGGGCAACAGTTCCTCTGGGGACTGCCGTACCCTTGGTAAGAGCTGCATAATAACAGATACAGTAGGGGCAGAGATGAAGGCTTTCCATACCGTGTGACCTTAAATATCCTCAGAAGTCGCACACAGCGTAGCACAGAGATCCCCAGGGGGGGCATGATCTCAAGCTCCACCAGGATGGTCTCCGCGATGCCCCCACACACCACAAAGCAGTCGAAGCGGTTGAAGAAAGCCACAAAGTAGCCCTGCAGCCCAAGACTGTACATCTTCAGCAGCATCTCCATAGTGAAGAGCGAAAGCAGCACTTTGTTGGCGATGTCTGCAGAGGCAGGCAGAAGGTGAGCTGAGCTGTGAGATGGGGTGGCGGGGGCCCTGAAGGGGGGCACGCACCTTGGACCTGCGTAAGCCAGTCAGGTTGGTTGTAGTGCTCCGAGGCGCTGGTGACCGTGTTCAGGAACACGAGCAGCAGCACCAGCCAGTAGAAGCTGACGGACTTGACAGCCACACGACAGTTTCTGCGGCATGCACGGTTCCAGCAACGCAGCGTGCGACTGAGATGAAAGGCGGGGAAAGGTTCGAAACCATCACTGAGGAAAGCTGCATTAATACCTAACTACTTAGGGAAAGCCTCACAGGAAGGATATACTTCTCTCACAGATATGTATTTCTATAATATATACTTTTATTTTCCCGTTATCTGTAGCAAAACATTTATTACAAACAAGACTCAACTGACCACTGGGCACTCAACAGCGACTGCAGCAAAAGCCTGAGGATCCAGAATATTCCACCCGCAGTTTACTGACACCTCCAGATCAAAAGGAACCAGATCCCGTTTTAACAAACCAATGAGCAAAAACACACATGGTCTTAAGAAATGTAAGCTTTATGTCTTACGAAATGTAAGCTTTATGCACTCACCAGAGACGACTTTTCATTATCTTGGTGCTGAAATATGCACAGACAACAAAGAAAACGTATAGAACCAAAACATTTTTTATTCCACATACATTTTTCCAAAGTTATACAGGACTAATAACCTAATAAATATGCACATATTGCTCTTTTAACTTGCTGATCAGTTCATTACTATCTGTATTTAATTGCAGTGAGAGAGTGAGACAGAGGCCAGGTGATGTGCAGTGAGTTAGTGAGACAGGGGTCAGGTGATGTGCAGTGAGTTAGTGGGACAGGGGACAGGTGATGTGTGGTGAGAGAGTGAGACAGAGGCCAGGTGATGTGCAGTGAGTTAGTGGGACAAGGGTGAGGTGATGTGCGGTGAGAGAGTGAGACAGAGGTCAGGTGATGTGCAGTGAGTTAGTGGGACAGGGGACAGGTGATGTGTGGTGAGAGAGTGAGACAGAGGTCAGATGATGTGCAGTGAGTTAGTGGGACAGGGGACAGGTGATGTGTGGTGAGAGAGTGAGACAGAGGTCAGGTGATGTGCAGTGAGTTAGTGGGACAGGAGACAGGTGATGTGCAGTGAGAGAGTAGAACGGAGGTCAGAAAATGTGTGGAGAGTGAGACAGAGGTCAGATGATGTGTGATGATAGAGTGAGATAGAGGTCAGGTGATGTGCAATGAGACAGTGGAATGGAGGTCAGAAGATGTGCAGTGAGAGTGAGACCATGGTCAGGTGATGTGCAATGAGAGCGAGACAGGGGCCAGGTGATGTGATAGAATGAGACAGACATCAGGTGACATGCAATGATATGGTGGAACAGAGGTAAGGTGATGTGCAGTGAGAGTCAGATGATGTATGGTGAAAGGTAGAGACAGAGGTCAGATCATGTGTGGTGAAAGAGCAGTCACCAGCAGGCTGCGCAGCAGTCCCTGTGCTCCTCCTCTATATTTTCTGTGGTCTCAGATGCTGTTTCACTGGCAGGGAGACTCGCTGAGGGCCATGTACAAAGACAAAAAGGAAGGCAAGCACTGAGCAGCTACTGCTGTACTCAAGCAGATCAAGCATCACCTCAAAAGAGAGGAACTACATTAGAGATGTGTGAACATGCCCTGACTGTCACCGGCAAACTGTAAATTCGCCTAGAGATGCAAGATGCATTCGAAGGCACAAACGTTGTAATCTATGGAACTCAAAAGGCAAAGAGATAAAAGTGCAGATCCCTGCAGTCACTGAAGGGGGCAAGTTGAATTTAAGAAAACATTCAAATGAAATATTTTTGGGAACCACTAGTCTGAATACAGAGAGAACATTAACAGCCATATAAACAAACAGAAATACAACAAGAAAGTCACAAATACATAACAATTAAAGCATATAGAGATTCATGGGTGCTGCTAGAAATTTTGGACCCCATGACAGTATGTCATATTGGGCACCCACCCAATTACATTCCAAATTTCTTAGGGCCCCCTTGGAATCGTCCTTTACGGTGCCTCTGGACAGTCATGACATACCATGAGTTTCACTGGAATGACTGAACCAACCAAATTTTCCTCTCTTCTTGTCAGACAAGTCGCCCAGAGTGACACCTGGGGGGAGAGCTGTGTTATTACAGCGGCACAACAGCAACAACAAGGTGAAAGCAGATGGTCCACAGAATCCACAGACGCAAAGGCACTAGCGCACCCTTCTTTCTATGCAACTCACGTTTGCTTCCATCCTCGTCCTCCTCGTCGATATCCTCCGCTTGTGTGATCCAGTCCATGTAGCCGCACAGGTCCTCTTCCATCTGCTGCCTCTCCCGCAGCTTCTGGAAGTCTCCACGTGCCTTTGCCTTCTCCCTCTCCTTGGAGAATTCTCTGTGCACATCGCAGACAGGACGTCGGGTCACAAACACACGGAGATAAGCACACACTAGGGGAATCCACTGTTCATGTTACGGACCCACTGAGCACGCCCAGGACGAGGTTAAGGACGAAGAAGGAACCGAAGATGACCAGGCTGACAAAGTACACCCAGGGTAACTCGAACCCGATGGCGTCATTCATCTGCAGGGAGACAGAAACCACGGCGGGAGCAAGGAGTGAAGTCCAAGTGGAGAAACCAGCACGTTTCACATTCTCAATCGCACAGGCTGTGACATTACCCAGTAAAGCACGTCGGTCCAGCCCTCCATGGTGATGCACTGGAAGACAGTTAACATGGCAAAGAAGAAGTTATCAAAGTTGGTGATCCCCCCGTTGGGGCCTTCCCACTTGCCCCTGCACTCTGAGCTGTTCACCACACACTGTCGGCCGTGGCCAGCAAAGGCACAGGGCACTGGCTCGTCTCCCACGAAGATGTCTGAGGGACAGAGTGTGGGAAGAGCATTCAAGGAATCATCCGGACTGGTACAAAATCAACGCGGCTCATAAACATAAAGCCTTCTGTAGTAATTACAAGCATTAGCACCATTCACCTTGCAGGCAACATAAACACTTCTCTCACCCACACTTTTTCACATTTCTTTACTAAAATTCAACTAGAATTTAAAAGAGAATACATACATTATACATCATTTAAAATACATTTCCATATGTACCCCCTTCTTCATATGTATTTTGAAGCAAAATAAAAATTACTGCATCAAATCCAGAAAATACAGAATCTGGAAGGAATACAAAAGAAAAAGTCTCGTGCTTTACTAATGCAAAGGACGCTCAGAACATTTATTATAATTCCAACAAATAATATTTTACTTTATTGTTGAAAATATATAATGGTGCATCAGTAAGGAACCCTGGTGAACATCTGGGTGTCGACGTGACCACCCTGGCCATCAAACAACAGTGGACCGTGCCGGCGGGATCTAGCACCTGTGCCAATGTAGTAACAGGTCCGGTGCATCCTGCCGATGAAGAGCTCCAGCCCGATGATGGCGTAGATGATGATGACGAAGAGGACCAGCAGGGCGATGTGCAGCAGAGGCACCATGGCCTTCATTATGGAGTTCAACACGATCTGGAGACCTGCAGAGGTGCGGCCCGTTGGTGGGGGGGGGACACCGCATACGCATACAGCGATGCACGTACATGCAAGCACGTGCCCTGTCATACTCATTCATAAAGACCCACGTGACACCTGCCATGTGAGCCAGCAGCGGCTCACTCCAGTTTACGGTACATTCACGTGTAATATCCACATGGATTGTAAACTCATCATGCGTGCAAATGCACTGAATTTTACATACAGCTGTAAACAAATGGTCATGATGTAGATCAGCCTTTCTCAATTTAGGCATGAACAAACACTTAGTGTGATATTTCTGCACAGTTTTACTTGATTTAAGAAGTATCTTGCTCAAATCAAATAACCAATAATCCCCTAAATCCAGTTAGTTGTGTGTATTCTGAAACAGGCTAAAAACAAAGGCACGGTTTTGACAGAATTTCACTACATGATCAAAACAAATTAGTCAAGATTATTGCACTACATTTCATTTATTTTATTTTGCAAAGATGCTCTTGCTTTGTCTTGTGTTATAAAACCAACACAGTCCTTTTCAACTAATTTTAAATTGTTACTCAGTTAAATTGTAGAGTTCAAGGAAATCCAAACTGTTAAAAATAGACTCAATAAATGCATACTTCCAAAGTCAATGTGTAATTTTATTATTGACCAAAATGATCATTATTATGTTTTTTGCCATAATTGAGCAGCCCAAATTTTCTTTGCATTGTTTTTTATTCTGCTATCCTTCTACCTTGTTTGTTGCACTGGAGTAGCAGCAGTATCACTGCACTGCTGGTGCACCGGTACATTCATGCATGTGACAGACTCAGGAACCAAATGAAGGCACTGTGTGTTTTCACATTGGTGATACGGCCTCGTTTGTGGTGCAGTGATCACCGGGGGCGAGGGTACTCACTGGGCACGCCTGACACCAGCCTGAGGGGCCTGAGCACCCTGAAGGCTCGCAGCGCCTTCACGTCCAGCCCCCCCGGCTTCCCCGCCATATGGGGCAGCTCCCCAGGTTTGTGGGTCACCGTCTCCAGGAGCACACTGAACAGCCTGCCAAGCACACACACTTCTGTGACAGGCACCCGGCCTGGCTCCACACCTGCTTCACACATATCCACGTCTGACCTTGTCCGCAGGGACACTTCAGGCTGCATATTACTCAGACATGTGCCTTAAAAAAATACATCCGAAAATCTGTGTTAAGGACTGAAATTCTCTGGAAACCTCTTGTAGAGCTGACAGGCATGACATGTCCGAGTCCGGTGAATAAAAAAGAACAAGGACGGGGCACTGGCTCTTAAATGCATGTCTGCATGCAAACAGACCATTGTATTATATTGTATTCATATCTTTGTGGGAGCCGTCCATTCACTTCTATGGGAAAAACCCTAATCCCAACATGACAACCTCAACCCCCACCCAGCCCTAACCTTAACCATAAGTAACCCAACAAAAATACGAGATTTTAGGCATTTTAAATTTTTTGTTTACAGCCACAGATTTTTCTAAAATTTAGTTTCCCTTTGGATTTGGGGATGAAAAACGGTCTCCACAAGGTCAAAATAACAGTACACACAAACACACACACGAACACACACACTCACACACACACACACACACAAATAGAATGACAGTGTGCTTGTGAGAGAACGAGATAGAAAAAAAAGATTGGTATTTTTCCATGCTGACCAGATCAGATAATCCCCGAGAAAGAGTGTAAAAAGTTGAAGATGGAGCAGAGGATAGGGAGAGGAAGAGGAGATTAAAGTCGCAAACAGTGAAAGACGAAGGCAGAGCGAGAAGTGCAGGAATCGAGGGAAGTAAAAATGCACAAAAGCGGAGGAGAGTGTAGAACCCGAGAGCGCGAGGGAGCCGGCATACCCGACGATGACGATGACGAAGTCCAGCAAGTTCCAGCCATTTCGGATGTATGAGCTGGGGTGCATAACTAAGCCATATGCCAGAATCTTCAAGAAAGTCTCCACTGTGAAGATGATGAGAAACACATACTCCACTTGCTCCTGTATACAGAGACAGACAGAGCAATAGACTGCTAGATACTATTTACTTCACCTATTTCTGTTTAATGCATATTTTAACCCAAAAATGATGACTAGGACAATATAAACACATGCTGACATCACGCCAGCTGGTTGCAGGACAGTAACATAGGAATTTAAAGATTATTTGGCAAAATTGACAATGGCACTGATATGTGACGGAAATTATGATGCTGATATGTGTTGTATTTCCAAGCACACCGAGTGCACAAATGTGTTTTTACTGCAATTAAACATTTATTTACATTAACCATGCCAAGACATAGCGCTGAGTGGAATCCAAATCCCAGACTAAAATAGGGAGAGTAACTTGATAGACTGACACAGTTATGTGAAAATCGCATGAGAGCCCAGGGGAATTTTAAATGGGTGAACTGAATTTGTAAGCGTTTCAAAGGATTACAGTGCCAATCTGTCATCATCTTTCACTCCACCACCCTGTACAGATTGGCATGTCGCCCCAGACCTAAAACTCGCGGGTGCACATGCAGACACACACACACACACACACACACACACACACACACACAGAGACACACACAGACATACTCACAGACACATACAGACACACATACACAGGAAAGACACATCGAAAAGTAACACATAATGGATAAGTAATATATTATGCACCGGCCTGGGCAGATTATTCCAAAATTATGCATACTCATTTAGATATTCATGTTAATTTCACCATAACAAATTTTGCAACTAGTGCTACATTTTAAAATATAGACAAACAAGCCACTGTCATGTTATGTATTGTATATATGGATATGTATATGTATATATGGCCAGCAGAAAGAGTATATTTTAAATGAGAATTACAATGTAACAATGCAATATACAGGCAATATACAGGTAGTAATTACAATGCAATGTTCATGCATAAGTCATTCAACATGAAGCTAAAGAATACATATATAGATCACGCTGATGTGTTTATTTGTGTGTGTGTATAATATACATGAAAACAGACAGGTAACAGACTGGTAATTGCACAAGAGCCACAGGCGTTCTCAAATTTGCAGTGAAAATTTGGAAAAATCCCGAAAGTGAAAGGAGGGAGAATGCAGCACAGTCACACAGACACAGTGAGAACACAGGCTGACTCGGGCAGAAGCACGACAGCGGCAGTCATGAATGTTCGGGCATGGATGCCCC
>JAODUD010000107.1:11916840-11935596 GCA_026784285.1 Stomatorhinus walkeri
TACGGGGCTTGTGGTACGGGGCTTGTGGTACGGGGCTCTGTGGTACGGATCTTGTGGTACGGGGCTCTGTGGTACGGGGCTCTGTGGTACGGAGCTTGTGGGCCATGGCTTGCATTTGGCTGCGTAAGGTGCAAGGTTTCGTCTCAAAAAGTTTCCCAGACTCCCACAAAGCTCAGTCATACCTAGGGACGTGTTTGGAATGTTGTGCCAATTAGTATTTTCTTCACGTGCATACAGTACATGCTCCTGTTCACTGGTTTATGTGTGTCACGCCTGAAACAGGCCTGTTATCGCAATAAGGTACTTCCAAGACAAAAAGATCCTCTGTATATATTTTTTTTCACAATAATGGCCCCAGGACACCCACTTGTTGTTGCTTCACACATTTCTGGGAGGTCCTCCTCGCGTCACTTTCCTCTTTGGTTCATTCATAAAAAAACAGGCCAGCATGGACTTCACTTTCTTCACAGAAGCCATGTGTCTCTCCAACACAGGCCCAGCCTTCGTGATCCTGTGATGAAGGGCTTCCTTCAAGCCTGCTTTTGACGCTGTCTGTTATCGTCTCCCAATTAGACTTGCCTGCCCACTGCATGCTAATTCGTGCTCATTCCAGAGATTCTGACTTTGTCAAAACAGGGTTCTGCTAGGGTTTGGAAATGAGTTACTGGCACTGTTCTCAAGTGGGAGATTTTGAAGGAAGGTTTTCCCTTCAAGTGAATATGTATGGGGGAAAATGTTAGACTCCTCTAAATATTCGTACAATTAAAAGTGTCTGCTTCTTCATTCAGTGGAAACTGAGAAATCTGGCCTTTCTGAATTACGGTGAGCAGTTTGCCTTCAGGACTGCAGAAGATACCCAGCATTCACAGTCAAGCTTTCCTGTCAGCTTCTGAGTTTTATTGGCTCAAATCATATTTCAGTGTTTGCAGCTCATACCTACATGATATGGGATTCCCCTGAACTTACATGTGAACTTACAGAGTCATAGACTGACCAAAACTGTAAGGTCAATCTGGGTCATGTTACTGTGACATTGATGATTGTCGTATCTAAATGAACTCAGAACCAGCTTTAATTTCTGTGGCGGCACTTTTGAATATGTATTACAACTGGGCTGATGATTTTTTGCATTATAGCCCTTGGGTATTCTTTCCCTATGCTTCTCTAATGAGCTTTATTAATATCCAAGATATGAACAGACAATTAAACTAAATACCTCAGGTTCATCAGAACTACATTTTGGATTGAAATTTTAGACCCTTAAATCCAGAATGGGGTTTAGAGTTGGAGATGGGGTGTTGGGCATGAATTTGAGTCCATTAAGGGGCATTGAGTGTATCTAAGAAACTGAGGAATGCGAGAATTAAATGGTTTTCATGATTTGGAAAAGGTTTGCATGCCCTGACTAGAAATGCCATCTTACTTAGGTGACATTAGAATGTTCATCAAGGTTGTCCTTTCAATGATGCTCTCACTCACTGTGCTTTTGGGCTAGCAAAACAAAAAGCACATTTCCTCAGCCGACCTACCAGTGCCGCAGAGGCAGCCAGCTTCTCTGTTGTGTGATTCTAGGAGACAAAAACTTCATTGGAGTTAGTTTGTTTCCAGTGAGCTGTGATGGACATGTAATTCTCATAACTCACGGTGCCCCCCATGTCTGCAGTTAGAGGAGGATAATCCGCCACCCTGAGATCCGCTTCTGCGTGCCAGTCTGCTGTGCTGTCTTTACTTGGAATAGCAAGTTTGGGACCTTTTGACGCTAAGGATTATTTCCCCCCACGGAGTGAAAGCGCACCATTTATACTGCACTGCATCTCGTTATTGCATTTACGAATGCATTCCATATTAAAGTCCCACATTGTATTCGGCGCTTTTAACAAAGGCTCCGACAATGGCTGGCTGTATCTGGTCTCATCTGAGGGCTGTCTGCTTCAAACCTCTGGCAGCAAACCAGGTCATGCTTTGCATATTTTTGCAAATTCAGCTGGATGATGGAACTCTGAGGTGAGAGTCAAGACTTGTGGTATTTTCCCTCACCGTTGTGTCCTCGGCTTGAAACCGAAAAAGTGCTGAATGACTGCAGTGGTGGTCTTGCTCGTGAGCAGGGCACCCACCCAGAGGTGTGACCTGCCTCGCACACAAGGTGGAATTTTTGGGCACCATTAAACGTGCGTGGGATTTAACAGTAAAGTTACCGATTATCGTTTAAAAAAAAAAAAGTAAAAAAATAAAAAATAATTGTCGTGGCTGTTTCTAGCTGCTATGATACTGGCCGCATTTTCTTCAGTGGCAGCTGCTGGTCTGTAATGACTTCTTTTTATTTTAAGGACTTTCCTTTGCATTTTTGACATGGAATTGATCCATTTATCAATGAACTAAATCCAACTTCTTAGTTTGATCTCTGTCAGTTGAAATGTGAGCGTATAGACCTTTAATGAAAAACAAAAAACAAAATAAAGACTAATGCCTTTGAGGATCGCTCATCCGTAAGCAAAGCAATCGTTTTTCTGCCTCTTAAGGGAATTGATCAGCTTGGGGTGGTGTGCTGCTGTTGTTGTGTGGCTTTGTGTTAATGACCACCTCCCCCCCAAAAAAGAAAAAAACTGCTAGATTTCAAGAGATTTGGACTGTGGTTTTTTTGTGTCCCTTTAATAGAACACTGTGTCTTTATTGTCATTATACACATACAACGAAACTCTTTATTAGTTCCTCTCTAAGGACACTGAGTAGTTTGAATAAATTGCAGTCATTTAGACGCACATAACCCTTTCTGTGGCCCTTAGGGCTATGCTGATCTTCCTGGGAGACCAATGAGCTTCGTTCTTGTAATGACCCTTAGCAACGCTACACCACTATTGGTTCTAATCTACAACCCCGTAGTGGAACTGGAACAACGACTTTGCCCAGCTACCTGGCTGGTTGGAAAGAAGTGCTGCTGAGGTATTCCAGCAAATGTAATTGCTGGCAGAAGACTGGTGCGTGTCCGCACTCAGGTAAGCAACGAGTTTCGGTTCTCTGTGAGCCGAGTGACTGCCCGCATGGGGGTAGGGAGAGGGTGAGGAGTAATCTGCCTTGGCTGGATGCTGTCAGGTTGGACATGAATGCAGCTTCACCACCAGGCTGTGGCGACAGCATGACCTTGATCTCTGTTCTGCCTGCTCCGTCGGGCTGTCTGTCAGTCGCTGGCTGTTAGGGTCTCAAGGCAGGGAATGGCACACAGATGCATCGCTTAGTCATCTGGACGGGATGCGGCTGATGAAAGGCTGAGATCCAATCTTGGCATCCTGTACTGAAGGAAAAGAGCAAGACTCCTAAATCAAGGATGGGAGGGAAATACAGATACCGATTCTGCATATCAGACTATTTACTCGGTGGACACTTTTGCCTAAAATGGATAGATTTTTGAGAAAGCTGTCAGCGAGTCCTTGGAAAAACTGGGGATAAAGGGCCTTACTCAAGGCCCTACTGCTGACATCACTCTACCAACGCTGGATTTCAGCTGGCAACCTTCGGATCTCAGACACAGCCTCCTAACCCACTGAGCCAAACGCTAGCTTCTCACGCCTAACAAATGGTTAAAGGAGGACATCTGAGAAAAATGTGAGCAATGGGTATCCCAAGTCTCTATGGCCATTTCTGGAAACTTCTGTGGTTACCGGATGAAACGGTCCAGTGACGTACCACTGCAAGCCAGTTGTAGGTGGGCCTTCACTTGCCGTGGGAGACCTGAGAAAAATAAACAACGCAGAGTTTGTGGCACCTTAATCGGGTTAAAACCTCAACACCTCATATTTTCCGTACACTCTCTCCTGCTTTTGCATAATTGGCTCAATCCATCAAGTACTTATTCTTGCTTACTCAGCGTCCCGTGACTATGGCACCCTAAAGAAGATGGCGGGGCACGGGCTCTCTGATGAATGTTTTTGCTATGGCACCCTAAAGAAGATGGCGGGGCATGGGCTCTCTGATTGGGTTTCTCTCGTTTCTCTCTCTTTCTGAGGCAGGCTATGGCTCACTTGGCAATCGCTTCTTCCTTTGAGATAGAAAAAAACCGTCTCCTTTGTTCAGCGCAGTCACGAAGCAGCCCCCCAGGTATCAGCAGGCTGCCCCCCCCCCCATGGGGTCCACCTGTGCGTGAGGGAGCAGTGCCATTAGGAGTAGCCATTAGCGTATGTGTATGGCAACAGCTGACCTGAGTCATAGCTGTGACGCCTGATCCATCTGAGGCTCCATTGCTTACATTCTTTTTATGACACAGCAGTTGCTTTACTCAATACTACAGATTAATCTATTGGGCTATTTATGGAACTTCCAAAAAGTTAGACATTGTTTCCATTCCCATCACGCACATCACCACACCACAGTGAAAGCAGAAACATTCCACATGCATCATGGAAAGTTTACCGTGGAAAGTGTGCCGTAACAGGATGGCACTGAGTGAGAATGTACCGGAAATGCAAAATCACTGCAGGCCAGGGGATGAGGAAGAGCACTGCGAGGTTTACTCACTGTGCCTACTCACTGCACCAGCCAGCACAGCCCCAGCCAGCACAGCTCCAGCCACAGCCCTACTGGTGACAGGGTTCCAGGGCCTCCTTCCCCCAGTGGTAAACCAACCCACAGTCGCTGGCGGAGAACAGTCCTCCGCGCACAGCAGTGCTGCCTGGGGAGTACAGATGCCGATGTGGCGCCAATGCGGGGTGTGGTGCTGTGCCAGGCTACACGGTACCGACCACCCGGTCAGAATTTAGAACCCCAGCACAAGGCGGAAGCCTGAATAAGCACTGTGCAAGCAGGAGCACATGGGCCAAAACAGCAAGACTGATCGGTGGCACATGGGTGTAAATTGTGAAGGGGGGTTGTATCCCAACGACCAACTCAGAGATATGCCCTTGGGGTGATGTGCCCTCGATCTGTGGCGATCGTGCCTTCACCAGTTTGGCACTGCCTTGCCTTTTAACCTGCTCTGTAGTCCTGGCACAAAGACAGAGAGCTGGGCATTAATATCAATAGCACACACACATTTCCTGAATAAGAGGTAAAAAAAAAAAAAACATGAAAACAAATTGTAATACTGGTTGACTGAATCCTGGGGACGCAGTATCGACACACTGGGTTAGTCAAGTTCCTGAGGTACGTTACGGGCATTCCAGAAGCTTCTGACAGCCTGGAATACACCCATGGTAAAGGCACCGTCACAGCCCTCCGCTCTTCTCCAGGGATTGGGAGAATGGATTAGGGCTGAGAAAAAGGCATTTGTTACAGAATAGCACGTAACTTTCTTTGGTTATATAAGAAATATTAATTCCTAAATTAGAAATATGACACTGGATACTAACTGCTTTATAAAAACAATATTAATTAAAGGGGAAGGACAATGTGTGTGTCTGTGTGTGTATGTATAAATAACTTTTTCATAAAACTTCCAAAAGCTTTACACTTTCTGCATTTTATTCCCATTCATTGGTTAATGCTGACACATACACATATCTTAAATATAACTTCCAAAAATATGCACCAGGTAAACACATTAACAGTCACGAAACACAAGCGGAGACGACCTCTCACTATTTCCATGACGTTAATGCCACAGATGGTACCTGGCTACCTCAATTAAATGACAATCAATTGGCAGCTGGTATAAAAAAAATGCAGCGAGACGAGCAGATCTAAGCTGAAATAATGCTATAATAAACTCCTATGACGACAGACAAGACACAACCCATTGCTACATTATTGCCATAATTGAGTTTTCTAAGGCTCACGAGCGTACTCCTCCATGTTGGAGCAGCGCCGGTGAGCCGACGTCATGTCTAAGTAATGAGGCACTTGACTAGCCGCTTCTGCCTCCACACCAATCGCATAAGAGGGCATAAGCTGCGCTGGATGTCGCCCGCTAATGGTGCACTATCACCGCGGACGCACAGGTCGGGGGATCGGCGCCTGCTTTGGAGGCGGGGTAATCCCTCAAGGAAATTCACAAAATTGGCATATTGGATATTACCTATGTAGCTTATGTTATATCTCTGAAATGTATTCTTTGCAAGCATTGACCAGATTAACATTTCATAAGGTCTTTTTTGAGCTTCTGTCAATTTATCTTTCCTCTTTCAGGAAGCGCTCGGCCAATCAGGGTAGCGATGAGCCGGGTTGCGAATGACGTAAGGGGGATAGTAAGGGACGATTGCGCGGCTGTGTAGGCAATCAATGGCGCGGCCAGATGAGATAATATGATTTCTATTTTTAAAACAATTTCAATAAAAAAGGGGGTATTCTGCGTGTTAGTTCTGCAAGTATGCAGTTTGTTGCGGCAACTGTTCTGTATGGCTGTAGATCTTCCATATATCCATCAATTTTATGAAAGCGCTTGTCTTATACAGCGTCGGGGGTGGGGCTGAGCCTGTCCCGGAGGCTGCGGGCACGAGGCAGGGAACAGCCCAGGATGGTGCACCAACCCATCGCAGGGCACAGTAACACAACAGTCACTCACACCACGGGTAGTTTGGTAATAACAGTTAGCCTTGGCTTGTATTTTGGACTGTGGGGGTGGAACTGAGTATCCTGAGGAAACCCCACGACGACAGGGGGAGAAAATGCAGACTCCACACACGGAGCCATGGCGGGTTTCCTCTTGAACCCAGGTACCAGAGGTGTGAGATGACCCACCGTGCCGACCCTGCAATAGATCTTTTACATAAAAATAAGGCTTTACTGCGTCTAACAAGAGGTACTGTAAATGCTAACCCCTACAGAATTTTGCGTGTCCTTTGTTTACCGGTCTCTTGATTATAATGCCCCCTAGTGGAGACAATACTGCACTACGGATTTTGACTAAATGCAGCAATCTGTCGTTATCGCGCTTTCTTGTATAGAATCCGTCGGATCCTTAACACTTTATGTGTGCATGGACAAGCAAAAATTTGGCTTGGATCAATTCACAACAGTCGCTTTAAGAATACAGTTATGAGCAAAGCTAAATATAAACAAATCTAAAAGTCTGACTTTAAAACTGCACGAGAACGACAAACGTGCACAGAAGCAACGTCGCACAGTTGTTACTTAACATACATATAAATAAGCATTACAATCAAAACATACACATTCATCGTAGTGCACATACCTCAAACAAAACAATATTCAGAAATATTGTGACCTGTTTTTTTGTTTTTTTTTGATTTGTGCTATTTAAGTTATAAGGAAATGAACAAATCGAGCTAGCTTGGATTCTGGAAATGGTGAAGGTCAGTACATTTCGGTTAGTACCAGTTCTCCTACCTGTTTCAGAACAATGGCCAGAGTAAAGACCTCATAGTTAGAAAAAGAAATCATCTTTGGCCCTTAAACTTAGCCACAGTCCAACAGACTCGTCATAGTCTGTTTAATTCAAAATCGATCAAGAATATGTTCAGGGAAATTTATCCTTAAATCCTCTTCCTGGGTGCCATGCTCTAACAATTTTATTACATTTTTATCTATATCCTCTTAACACAGACAACCTGGTATTAGTAATCCATCCATCTTCAATAACTGCTCCTTCTGTATGCAGAAAGCACAGGTCACAAGCAAGAGATCCCCTGCGGGACTCTCCAGTCCATTCATGCTGGTATAACATCCTCTAATTATTCTAAGCATTATTAACTTTGATTTATTCATACAAAACCACGAAAAGAGATTAACTCTTCAAGATGTTAACAAGCAATTCATTTACCACAAAAGGCACTGAGTGAAGTTTTATGAAGGTGAATAAAACCAATGTTTGTAGCAGTTCAGCTCCCAACACTGCAGTCTTTACTGTGAGAGGAGCTTTTCGCTCATGCTCTTTTGTACTCATGCAAAGTGTTTATGTTCTGCCTTGTTTAAGGTGATCAAACAAGTTATTCTATGAATAAATGAATGAATACCATTAGAAATAATTTACAATGGCTAGTACCAGGTTTTTTTTTTACACTAGAACCACTAGCATTGGAAAGTTCCTTTATATATGCAGTTTGGGTATCCTGAGCTGTTGCCATGGAAACGAACTTGTGTCTCACAGTAACCACCGTTACTGATTGTTCTGCATCTGATTATCTGCAAGGAAGCTGAACATATAAATAGTGCAGGTGTTGGCCATTTAGTCAAATTTCAACATGCGGCACTGTTTGTCATCGGCGTGATTTGGGGTGGGGGCGGGGGGGTTGAGAGGTGCCTACATTAGAGAAGTTTGCTGGATAGGTTTAGGGTGACACGGATAATTCCTGTAAAGAAGATGCAAAAAACAACAATGCAAAACAAAAGGTTTAGCTACATCTAACCAGTCACAGCATTTTTTATGTGCAGAAAAGAATCTTGTGGGCCACAGTTCTCCATGCTGACTGATTCCATCATATTATTTCTATAGTTAGCATATGGTGTCTGGGTAACAGGTTTAGCTTTCTTGTGAGTAACGCTGTTAACGTTTCTCACATGCTTTCCTTTTCATGTTTAACCGACTTTTCTTCTCGTTCTCTGACCATTGCCTCTCCACTCTCTTCCTATTCTCCTTTTGCTTTTCTTTCTCCCCCCCCCCCCTTTTAAAAAAAAAAAAAAAAATTCTATCAGTTTTTGCTTAGGTCGTCGTCCAAGAGTAAATGGGGATTATTGTTTATCACACTGGTATCAGATCATTGAAGTGTGACTGTTTTTCCCCCGACATGTCACACGCTTTTCTGATCCAAATATGGCAGCTGTACTATTTTCCCCTGCAGAAACAGAGCTGCTGATAACTCTGGAGTTGTCTGGACGCAGAAGTGCCAAATTTTAAATAAAGGGGCCTATGTAGGAGTAAACTGCAGCTTGCGCGCTCTTAGTGAGTCAGCATCTGACTGGGGGTTTGCTCCTGTGAAAGTATTTGTTTCTCACTCTGTCTGCAGAGTGTGTGCTACAGAACAGGTTCTGTTTACGGTAAACAAAGTCTCCAGGAGTACTTCAGGGCTTACATGAAACCAGCACAGTCAGCCAACTGCACAGCACAGCATAATGGCGGCAGATCTGAAGCAAACAGGCTTCGGTCCATGGTGGAAAGACTGCGTTGTATTTTATGTGAAATAAAACTCACACCTATGGGATGGCAGACTTGTATGCTGGACCAGGTTTGTGTGTGGACTTGGTGTGTATTCAAATTTCCTCCTGCAGTTCTGCTTTCATTGGTAATTGGTAACTGTAAAATGTCCAGTGTATGCAAATCACTTGGTGATCGATTGGTTTCCTCTCCAGAGTGCCCCCACCTTACCCTTTATGTTTAGATAGATAGCATGTAATAAATCTAAGCTACATTAACAGTAATCCAGTTAATTACTTAATAAATTGCCTTAATAAACCCATGACATGAACCCTTAGTGAATGATCAACCATCATACATGAACTCCAGCATGCTTCCACATTTTAAGTGCAAGATAGTAGAAATTTAGACTCCTTCTGTGCAGGAATGAGTGTGACTCCCTTTGCTCTACTACAGTAGGCATATTTTGAATATATAACATTATATATCATATATATATTCTGCATCATATATATCTTGTAGCATGATTCGTGTGTAGGCGTAAGAAAGGAAAACACTGACCAGTTTCTATATAATGACAACACAGGGGTCAGAATCACTTAAGATACTGCTTTTCCATTTTGAATCTTGAGTTCCATAATGGAAATGTGGTTTGTGTTGAGAGAGAGAGTGTTTTGGTTGTGCAGAACACTGCGCTGACACTCGCATGGCGCTGTGCTGTTGTTAGCAGTATCTTAGGGAGTGCAATGAATCATTAGCTAAGGGGGGAAAACAGTCAGTTAATAAGACTGCAAAAGATATTGCTGCATTTGATGGATAAGCACTCGAAACAAACCCGTTTCTCTTCAGCTATGCGGAAACATCAAAACAAATACAGACGTATCACCTCAAAAAGATTAACATTTTATTGTCACTGTTATATATGGTACTCAGCCTACAATGCGTAAATCGGTTACATCATCCTTTTATGCCCAAGTTATGTCACTCGGCAGCAGTATAATTAAAGCTAGTGAAAAGTAAACACATCTTCATTTATGAAAAAGTAATGATAAAACGAGAGGGGAAAGTGAAATAAACTTAATATTTTCCATATTCCTTATTTTAACCATTCTTTTAGAAAGCCCGCACGATGAAAACCCATTTATCAATTAAACCACGAAACCTTTTAAAATTGCGATCTGAAACATATTTTCCGTTGCACATGGGCAGCCATGGAAGACCTCCTGGCTAAATCCGGCTAGAAGTCACTAGACATACTTAATGAAAAGTCAAAGAGGTGACATTGACGAGCAAAGCGGGGGATGATGTCATACGAAGCCAAAACAAAAGCAAAACTAAGCGATCATTTCCGCCGCTGCCAAACTGTTGAGTTTGAACCGCTTCCTAATGCTTCATACCATAAAAATTCTCATTTTTGGCCGATTCACCGAAACATTTACAGTTATTTCAGTAGCATTTCAGTTCACCTAAATCGTAAAATGAGAAGGCCACTTTAACATTCCCGAAGGACTAATCTACTGACATGGACAATGCCAGGTAGTAACTCTATTTTATACATATTTCACCGTGCGGAGTATACGGCAAATTTGTGCAGATATGCCGTATAAGCAAATGACACGCTGTCCACTTGTAGGTCATTGTTCCCCCATCGTCCATTGTTCCATATTCAGTCACAAGACCGAAATGAAGGGGGTGAATACGTAATCTGCAGCCGCAAACGAATTAGTACAAATCAGTCAAAGTACGGAGCAAGTCATAAGCCACACACGCTGAATACTACCGCACAACCTCATACGTACAATAGGCGGTCCCCCCTCCCCCTTTTTACAATATCCCCTCCTCTCCGTAGCCCCCCCTCCACCTCCGTCCGTGTTGCTGCCTTTATCACCGTTTCCTTATTGCCACTGCCCGGGAGTATGGCATTGTGCTGTAATGCAATGTGATCTGACCCATGTTCTGTTAACAAAAAGCAGCTAGAAAAGCATGCCTTCTTCCCTGGACGGTAACGACGGTAACTAGCACGATGGCATCCCTGGCCAAGTGAAATCAGTTTTCTGCGTTACGCTGTAGTTTCCCTAAGATAGGCTGCCAGCCAACAGCGAAAGCTGCAATAACCTGCAAAACGCCGATAATCAAGCGGTATCAAATCATCATAAAGGACATGCAACGCGGAACAACGTCGAGAGAAAGGCTGAAATTATGAAGGTATGTCATAATAATACCTACCACTACATTTATAACTGTACGTTGTGTGTATTATATTAAAATAGTCGTCATGTTCCGTAAATAGAGTAGGTTAAATACAAAGGTTTGATTTCCAAAAGGCTATACCGTCCTTTGGAAATCACGATTTCTGCAGCCTACCTCGTGGACCCACAGCAAATAGACGGCTTGAACATTGAGTAAAGACACTGTCAGACTTGTCGTTTTTTCCTCCGATTTTTTTTTACTCCAAATTCATCTAGGGTCTTGTGGTTCGGCTGTGAAGCGTCCGCCGCAAGCTACACGATATCGAATAAGCCGTCTGAGGTGCGAGTCTCTGCCACTGGCTCCGGATCGCTAACAAATAACAATAATTATAGCAATA
Organism: Stomatorhinus walkeri; assembly: GCA_026784285.1. NCBI lineage: Eukaryota > Metazoa > Chordata > Actinopteri > Osteoglossiformes > Mormyridae > Stomatorhinus > Stomatorhinus walkeri. Next base: position 11,928,447 of record JAODUD010000107.1, read on the forward strand.
ATCACCTATAATCAAACATTTAAATTACGGGTACCAAAGAGTCCGGGTAATAATACAGCAATTCTCGGTCAATTTGTTGCAACCGCACTCTGACAATTTACCCGAAGTCATAATGTTATTAAAGGAAGTTTCAGTGGTGCCAGTGTGTATTGACGTAATAAAACTTATTTTTTTCGAGCGATTAAATTTCATGAAAGGAACATGTGCATGTCAACGCCATTGCAGATCAGTATTTTCTGCAAATGTTAACTGTGTGATCGTATATATGATCGTGCATGTGTGCTTTATTAACAGTATCAGAGTGTCAAATCGGGGTCAGAATAGCTTCCTGTCCAGATAAAGATATTTCAGTAAAATGCTGATATTGAAATTTAAGTAAAATATCACAGTGAAAGTGGATACTTTCAGCACTGAATCTACTGCTTTTTCTGTGAAGCGCTTATGTTTTTTTATATACTCAGTAAAGATGCCTGATACTTAGTGTAGCGGTACATTTATAACGCGTAGATTTGCCCTACGCTGTCGCCTAATTCTTACCATAACGGTTGCGTCTAAACATGACAAAGTCCTTTCTGTGTTTAATTTTATGTCGAAGTGAAAATGAGTGTTTTGCCATGCACTGCCAAAAGACGCAGTGAAAAAAATATCTCGGGAAACTCCTAGAGTTTGAACAAGAACGCACTAAATGACTAAAAAGGACGTTATTATAGTTTTTTTTAATACTATCTGTTTCTGTGGCCTGCGAAATGTAATTGAAAACATGTTCCAGATTATATTTGCAGTTATTACTTGTATTAATATTTAGAGACTTTTAAATGTACAATGTGTAGGCTTTGTGTATGAATAAATAGTAGCCACAGTCCAATGTGTAGTAATGGATGAGCTGACCCTGATTTTACACTGCTTTTTGTAAGGTTTGAGTGCAGTCATGGTTGCTGTGGCAATGTCGTTATAAAGCATTAATTAAGTCTAGCCAGAAACAGAATAGATGTGACGTTGGGGAAAGCCTCACTCACTCAATGCCTTCATCTATTCCCAGAACTCTGTCAGTGTGACTCCTGGAAAGTCAGACATTCAGAGTTTTGCTCTCTGCTGTAGACCAGATGGAGTCTGATCACTTTTAGATACTAGTGATTCCCAAACTGAGTCTTGTATGTGATAACAGTGAGGATTTTATATTGCCCTCTGTATATGTCGCCTCAAAAGGTTTTGACCCCAGCGGTCAGAGAACCGTGAGATAGGAGGTCATCTTGAAGGTTTCCCATTTAGATTACTGTACTGTGAAAGCCAGAGGACCAATGAAGAAGAGCGTTTCATACCACTAACCTAGTGCTTGTTTTCAGTGTCTTTATTGGTCAATGACAAAAAGCATTCTTAAGAACTTGTGTTGATTCTAGTATTTTTTTGCGTACAAACAAATGAATAAAAAAATGAATATTCTTTAAGTTCAGACAGCTCAATATGTCTTCGTCTTGCAAAAGCACTGGGAATGGATGCTTTTTAGTTTTGAATCCATTATCATTTATGAATTTACTTCACCTGCCCCCCATTATTTCACAAAATAATGTTGATGTGACATAAGCTGGTGTCTTGCAGATGTTCATTTCACACCTCTGAACTTGTGTTCAGTGACGCCCCCCCCACTGGCATTTATGATAAGGAGACCTTGGCTCAGCATCTGCTTGAGGAAGCAGGATCATCTGCAGCTGCCACTTCGGTGGATTCAAGTGCTTGATTTGTTATATTCTCCCTTTGTCTTCCTCTCTCCATCTATACGTCACTCCTCCCCAACTTGTCCTGGAGATTGTCGGTGGTTTAACTATTTACTCGGTCCTCCATTTTTATAGGAAATATACTGCCATATTTTTTTTATGATATTAGTGTACATTTTATGCTTTCAGTCCTTTATGGAGGATTTCCACCTTTTTTGTGGGGATGGAAAAAAAGCAACAATTTTCTGTCATTTATGAATAGATTAAAGAAAGCATGAATATATAAATGCCATTTGGACCTGCGACATTTGAGCCTGTTCCCAATTCATTTAACCGTCTATTTTTTTCAAATATTGGTAAACCTATTAACTAAAATGTGGAGAAAAAATTTGAAAATGTTATCCGTTGTTCAAATTTCTAACCTGCGAAGGGAAAAAAAATCATGGCTTTTTGGTCATAATGATCACCACTGATACGAAATTCAGTTTCTGCTGAAGAAGAAATTTCACCATCATTTTATGTATCTAGTGCCCAGGCCTATCTGAATAATCTCCTCAAATTTTGCGCAGCACATAAGCACAGAGTGATTTCTTAGAAGTCCCCCCCCCCCCCCACACACATATGCATTATTCAAATGCTAAAAAAACTTAAATTTTCTTATTTGACTTGCACATACATCTGACCTTATACCAGCTGATGCATATACACATTCCAAACAGGCACAACGCAACGTTTTCACCCAGCATGCGGCAGTTCTGAGCTATTCATCTGAAATTCACATTGACGTATAGGGAATTAATTCCTGGCTGCTTTCCATTGATCCATTCTCAATAACCGCTTATCCAAACGGACTCCCGGTGGTCTGAAGTCACACACCATAAGGCAAGGTATACCTTAGGCGTAATGCCAGTATATAACAAGGAATTTGCATATTCGTGCATATTCACTCATGCAGTCACACATTAAGGCTACTGAAAGACACCAGCTGCATTTTGGACGTGTAGGAGATGCGTCACCGGGTTGCTAGAAATTTGTCAACTGCTGGGTGGAATGAAATCAAAATGAAATGCTGCCAAGTATTACAGACTGTGAGTATCACCTTCTTTTGTATAGCACACACTTTAATATCGAATGATAAGCAGTGAATGTGTAGAGGTTTTGATTCAGTGATTCAGTCCCTGTACCCTCATGCTTAAAGAAGAATCCTCATGCCAAATGTTCATCCACTTAGCAATGCAGGATAGCAGTCAGCCTGGAGCCTACCTCAGGAAGCGCAGGGCGAGCGTGCTGGGCAGCACGCCAAGCCAGTGCAAGGCACGTACCATCATACACTAAGGGCAGCTTACAGACACTCATTAACCCAAAGAATCTATCTTATGGTCTGCGGAGCTAAACCACACAGACACGGGGAGAGAACATGCAAACTGCATGTGCTGAGAACCGGGGTGGGACTTAATCCCACATCACTGGTTGTATAAGGACACGATGCTACTCATTGAACCACTCGCCATGAAAAAAAAATATATAGTAATCTTGCAATTAATCAATGGAACATCCAGAATATGCAACTTGTGAAATTAATTTCAGTATGTTTAAAACTCTCTGTGAACAATACCGATGATACACAGCATCCACTCTTCCATCCATCTGTTTGTCCGGTACAGGGTTACAGACCGGTGATTTTTGTATACGGGCAGTCCTCAGGTTACAAATGAGGTCCATTCCGTAAGTCTGAAGTCAAAAATAATAATATACTACATATAATATAATATAATAGTACATTAATATAGTGGAATAATATAGTACAATAATAAAAGAATAATAATAATAAAATAAGCTACATAGAATACTTTATTGTACCTCGAACTGGCAAACCGGTGAAACCGCGAACTTCACAAAGTTCTGCCTGCGTTTGTTATCACAAACCATTGTGTTTAAGCGGAGTATTTAATATGACAGGCTTTATGGCAGCCCGCTCATGAGCTCAAGGTGCCTGTAAGTTGTCCGTGCTTAAGCCAGGGACTGCCTGTATTATATAGCCGACCGAATGTTATTTTGGGGCCACAATCTGATCGCGGAAGGTGGCAGCGATGGCTCTTATTGTTTGGCATTCTTCAGGGCTGTGACTGCGTGCTTCACTTAGACTTGGAAGAAGCTATTTAAGAAACTAGTGAAATTTAAGATCTGCTTCTGGTATTTTGACATTTATTCATTAGTATTAGTATCGTTAGCGGTGTAAGCTGTGCAAGGGCTTTCAGTTTGTGTTGTTCTTGCAGGTCTCAACTTCTTTTGAGATAACGACCGCCGCTCATGTTAGAAAGATGCTGATGCGCTACAGATATGGTGGGTGTTCCAGCGGGAACCTGCGTTTTGGCTTGGGTTGTAATGTTTTACCCGTGAAGCCGGATTTGTTGGATTAAGCGTTAGGTTCTGCGTAACGTGGCATTTTTGCAGGTCTCTCGGGTGTTGTGCTAATTGAAGATTGTCTTGGCAGAAGCATGTGCTGTAAAGTCAGGTGACACTCAATTCTCTGTTTTTCGGTTATAAGAAGTTCTTGAACGCTGGCAGAAAGTGCGTCTGACTGCTTGCATGTTAGTTTAATAGCCGATTTTAATCTGTGTCTCCCGGCTTGGCTTGATGTGTCAGATCTCGTGCCTCTCTGTTGCCTGCCGTCTTCCATCTTTTAACTCCCTTTGCTCTGCGAATCCTCTGTTTGCTCCGGCTACCGCAGATTGCTCTGCGCCCACTTTGGCTCCAGCCAAGCCATTTGGCTCCCATTGTCTGCTGGTTGTCACAGTGTGCCTGTTGTCCAGTTCCCGACCCCCGCCGGCCTGCATATTGCTCTCGGCTGCCCTGCGGCTGGTGTGTTTCGCTGTTCTACAACTGTAGTTTTGACAGCCGAGGAGAAGTCAAAGTAGCTCAGACCTCTCACACTTATCGTTAAGTTTAATTGAAATATACGGCCTGTGCAGTGGCTGGGGTGTTTGCCGCTGCAGTCTGACACCTTGGCTGCTCTGAGTTACAATGCTGGACAGCTCTCTGCCTAACATTTTCTCATGCATTATCCTTTCATATTGCATGTTGGATGTGTGTGTGTGTGTGTGTGTACGCGCGCTCTGCAGTCGACTGGCGTCCTGTCCTGGGTTTCCCCTCCCTTGTGTCCAGTGCTTCCTGGCACAGATTCCAGGTCAATGTGTCTCCATAACTGGATACAAGGTATCGAAAATGAATGGTCAATGAGCTGTATATGTTGGACATCGTAATAATAGGAAAAAGAAGACGTGTTTGGCTGGAGTAAGATGTGAGTAGGGAAGCTTGGGCCCAGAGAGCAGGGTCGGCTAGCTCACAGCGCCCCGGGAGCAGTTGGGGTTGGGGATCTAGCCTAACTGATCCTCACTGACATGACTGCTGTGCTGGATGAGCTATTTGGATTTGCAGCCTGGGCACAGTTCCCCAGTTCACTGTGCTACACCAACATGTATAGTTCCAGTGGAAATAGGCATAGTGACATATCATTTTGGCTGTATTTTATCCACAATTATGCAAGGTATATCATTGTATTATAATGGTATAAAGAATCAATTAAAATGGTAATTACAATAATTTCATTTAATGTATGTTAATCTCTGTATGGTCAATAAGAGTTGTATAAAGAGAAAATAACTTTTGGCAATTGGTGTAACTGGTAATTTTTAGACTAATAATAATTTTCACATGTTTATATACAGATTCCAAAAAGGGTAAAGTAAGGTTGTCACTATCGATTTGATTTATAATTCGTTGTATCAGTTAATTTGATGATTGATTGAACAATCATTTATATATAATGTATTTAAAATATTATATTTATACATTATAAATTGGTATTGGCACGAGGCAGGAACCATTGCTAGGTGCACAGGGTTGGTGTCTGTTTGGCAGGACGCACATTCACTCACTCGTCAATTTAAGCACTCCCATTAACTTAAGTTGCATGCATTTGGACTGTGGGAAGAAACTGGACGATCTTACTTAAATCCACGCACGTGGGGAGAAACAGAAACTCCACACACTCAAAATGACAATTGACAACATATGTTACATGTATATAATTATCACATCGCAAGGACACCATAGTGAACCGGGTTAAGACAAAGTTACGCAAAAACTTTTTCACTCTGTCAAACATAGCGAGTCATAGCAATTTTACTAATAGTTCCTTCTCAAGATTTTCTAGTACGACGAGTCTCAACCCATGAGTTGTGACCCCACAGTTTTTGAAAGGGTTGCAAGGCAGAGTTGGAAAAGTAAGCATTTCAAATCCAGCAAGCTCAGATCAAATTACACAGCCCCAATCCTAAGAATTAACCTATTTAAACAGGTCTTGGATATGCAAATGCTTAGTGTAAAACTAGTGAACACTCAACCAATCCAAGAACCCAAACCACAGACGCTTCATTTAAAATTCACTGGCACATCCAATCAGATTTGTGCAATAGACATTGATTGGTGTAAATTGATCATGGCATTAATTTAAACCTATACTTGATATAGGGTCACGATTGAGCTGACTTTGTAAACATTGGGTCGTGTTGCAAAAGTTTCAGTACCACTACTCTAATATATGGTTTAAAAAATCAGTCTACTGTATTTGCATGAGCATTGCATTCACTCTCTGAGCCAATCATTATCATTTTCGTCCATGCTGTTTAGCTCGCTCATAGGCAGTGTGGCTTGTTTGTCAGAAATCTAACAAAAATGACTGAGAAGGATAAAACTAAACAACAACTGACCATCAATAGACATTTGCCTTCCTCTGTATTGAAATATTTAAACCTCTCTTTTTTTTCCTTCCTGAATGTTTATTTCCTTCTTGAGTTGAAATATTTTTGTTTTGACAGTTTGGGGGTGGGGTCATGGCCGTTTCTGTTAGTAAATCCTATTGGCTGACGGCTCCTGGTTTTGTGATTGACTGCGTACTACGAAAAGCTTCTTCAGAAGACAAAGATCATGGTCAGTAGTGATGGGAATTCCGGCTGTGAGCCAGATTATTCATTTGGCTCAGCTCAGCAAAAATAGCCAGCTCTTTCAGCTCCCAAACGGCTCTTCATTTAGTATTGCTTCTGACTTTTATAATTCAGCCAAATTTAGCAATGCAGTTATACTAAACCTTATTATTTCCAGAATAGCATTATTTTACATAATGTTTGGTATAAAAACATTAACGCAAAAACATCAAACACTACTACATATGTATTGAACATCGTAATATTCTATTTAGCTGCAAACATTACACATTGCATTTGATCCTGGTGCTTAAATGCATGTTGCAATTCTAAATTAGCGATGGATAATACAATGCCTCATGAACCATGTGCTGTATTTTTGACCCCAGTAGGAGGTGCACTTGGTTTGCTTTGGGGGGGGGGGGGGGTTCCTTTATACCTTATTTGAACAAA
>JAODUD010000107.1:11982462-11995597 GCA_026784285.1 Stomatorhinus walkeri
CCTCACACACATGTCTTCTCACTCCCCTGTCTTCTCATTCCCCTGTCTCCTCACTCCCCCGTCTACTTACTCCTCTGTCTCCTCACTTCCCTGTCTGCTCACTCCTCTGCCTCCTCACACCCCTGTCTTTTCACTCCCCTGTTTCCTCACTCCCCTGTCTCCTCACTCCTCTCTTTGCTCACTCCTCTGTCTCCTCAGTCCCCTCTCTGCGCACTCCTCTGTCTCCTCAGTCCCCTCTCTGCGCACTCCTCTGCCTCCTCACACCCCTGTCTTCTCACTCCCCTGTCTCCTTACTCCCCTCTCTGCTCACTCCTCTGCCTCCTCACACACATGTCTTCTCACTCCCCTGTCTTCTCATTCCCCTGTCTCCTCACTCCCCCGTCTACTTACTCCTCTGCCTCCTCACTCCCCTGTATTCTCACTCCTCTGTCTCCTCACTCCCCTCTTTGCTCACTCCTCTGTCTCCTCACTCCCCTCTCTGCTTACTCCTCTGCCTCCTCACACACCTGTCTTCTCACTTCCCTGTTTCCTCACTCCCCTGTCTGCTCAATCCTCTGTCTCCTCACTCCCCTGTTCCTCAATCTCCCGTCATCTCACTCCCCTGTCCCCTCACTCTCCTCTGTATACTTACCCCATTGTCTGGTCACTCCCCTGCTTCTCACTCCTCAGTCTGCTCAGTCCCCTGTCTGCTCACCTTGCTCCTGCTCCCTATTCTCCCTACTGGCTCCTTCCCTTGGCACCTCTATCCTCTCACCTGGCTCGCTGATCATTTTGGCCTCTCCCAGCAGTTTAGCTTCCTGCATTGTGTGTGTGAGCACCTGAATCTCTCGGCATGATCACACATTACAGCCGCCAGTCGAATGTTGCTAGGTAAGCTCAGTATGTGATTACCAACATGTAAAGTGTCACTGAACCCAAACTGTCATTCTCAGATGCCCCAGAACCCACAGAATTTGACGCAGACTACAGGACAAGAAAAACCCAGAGAGCACCGCCTAAGGTAAGGTTAGAGCATGTGTCTTGTATGTGTGTGTATGTTTGTTTGCGTGCCTGTGAATGTGTTTGCTGATGTGAGCTGTGAAGAGACATGGAACCATGCATTCATCTCGTTCCTAGCACATGCACCGCCACCCTGTCTGACCTGATGCCTGTTCTACCTTCAGCTGGACTCCAGGTACTACAATGTGGATCTGGAGAGGGGTCCCACAGGCTTTGGGTTCAGCCTGCGTGGGGGCAGCGAGTACAACATGGGTCTGTATGTGCTGGGGCTCATGGAAGGAGGACCCGCGTCCCGCAGCCATAAGATGCAGGTGAGGCCTGTGTGCACAGTCCGTACTCCTGGTCTGCGTCTGACAGCAGCAGCCTCTGTGTTTAGCTGGCATACTGTCGGCACACGTTGCCTGAGACCTGCACTGTATTTCAGACACCGGGCATGGTGATGTCTCACATCCCTGCTTTTAGTTAAGGGAGAGATCAGTCCAGCTCAGGCACATGTTAAAAAAGGCAGGAGGATTCCCAGAATATTAATTTCTATATCGTCATCTACATACATTTTCACAGTGGTGTGTGTGTCTGTGTCTCTTTGTGTCTGTGTGTGTCTGTGTGTTTCTGTGTGTGTGTGTGTGCGTGTTCCCTGTGATGGGTTGGTGCCCCGTCCTGGGTTGTTTCTTGCTTGGAACCTGTAGCTTTCAGGATAGGCTCCAGACCCTCCCGTGACCCTACATAGGATAAGCGCTTATAGAAGTTGGACGGATGGATACATTGTCGCATTTCAGTGCCCCCCCCCCCCTCCACATTCAGTAAAATTCCAGTGACCCTTTTGAACTTGTGCTTGCACATATCTGTGTGTGTGTCCGTGTGTCTGTGCTGCTTGCATGAAGCCATGTGTGTCCCGCCCTCACTCAGGTGAGCGACCAGCTGGTGGAGATCAACGGCAGCAGCACGGCGGGCATGACCCACAGCCAGGCCGTGGAGCAGATCCGGCGGGGGGGCCACCGCATCCACCTGGTCCTGAAGAAGGGGGACGGATACGTGCCCGACTATGGTGAGGAGGGGGCCGGGACGGACAGGTGGGGGGGAGCGAGAAACCAGTATTACGTATAGCTTTTACTTACTGGCGGCTGCCTGGTGCGCCTCTCTGAATGCTAATTTCTTGCTGATTTCTTCTTTATCAGTAAAAGTTTCTCATTCTCCTGCCTTTTTTGTGTTTTTGCTTTTCCTTGCCTTTTTTTGGGGTCTCTCACTCTTCCTTTGAAGTGGTACTGTTTCTTTTTGGATGGCCACTCTCCTCTTTTCCTCTCTACCCCCTCACTCTCTCCTTCTCTCTTCCTCTCTCTGTCTCCCAGTGGAGCTATCCAGCTTGTCTCTCTGTATGACCAACTCCAAGCTGGGCGAGCCCTGTTTCTATGTCATCGGCCGGACGGAGAGCACGCGGTTGGTAGTGGCTTGGGTCGCCTGGCCTTTGCGTTGCCATCCCCCCCCGCCAGCTTACAGCGTGTCATGTGACTGTCTGCCTTCATCCCTTCACACTCCTGCCATTTTTTCAGTACCAGTAGATGGATTTAACATGTTTACGCTGCATTATCTTCCTGTTTTGCATCATGGTGTTGTTAAATGTCTACTAAATATAAGTGAATGAATTGCAGAGGGCAATGTAAACCAGCATTCCTGAATCCTGGCTCATTGCATAAGTAGATTCTGCTCCAGCCAGATTCCTGATCAGTCGGCTGGCACTGAGATGCAGCAAACATTTACTAAATGAGCAAAAGTATGTGGGACCTGCCGCCTGTTCAGCATCTCATTCTGAAAACATTGGTATTAATATGAAGTTGCAACACCTTTTTTTTGTAATTGCTGGAATAATTTTCTGGGAAACAGTTCCATTCGATGTTGGGGTTTGCTGCCATTCAGGTTGGGTATTGATGCTGGGTGATCAGATCCCTCCCTGAGTGCTTGTGTGGCCCCCCACCTGGTAGCTGAACTTGCTCTCTGACATTTTGACCTTCACGATCTCTTAACTTGGCATTGACCAGGGCAGCTGTGGTAGGTAGGACTGTTCAATTCCAAAAATTTTTGAGTCGCCTGATTTCTGATTCTGGTTCCAAGAATTGCAGATCAATTTCAGACAACAGTTTCCTGATTCTTGATTCCAGAGACTTAAAATATAAGAGAAAAAAGGTCTCATAATAAGAGAACAAGACAGAGTAGCATGAATCACACGGGATCTTGATACTTTCCATTTAATTTTATTAAATGAAAGTACAGTGGTACCTCAGTTCTCGCACTCATTAGAACTCGAATTTCTTAAAAGTTGAACCAGCCAGTTCGAAAAAAAAATTACCCAGAGCTCAATCTGAATCTCAGAAGTCAAACCATGACCTAAAATAACTTGTACACATGGGGAAATGAGTCAGTTTGTTGGTGGAAACAAAGGGTAACGCTTCAGTCTTAGCCTCGCATTCGCTGTGATAGCATTGTGCATGTTTACACTAGCTGAATACATATATTTAGACAGTAAAAATACATTTAGACAATGATAGACAGCAACAGTAATTATTATTATATATTAAAATACATTTTAAAATAAAGATTCCTTATTAATTATTTTAATATTAATAATAAACCATCAATACATTTAATTATAATAATATTGTCATGCTGAGCGGGGATGGAATGGAGACAAAGACATAGGGTGTCGGGGAATATGGGGTTCAATTACAGGTAAGGCAGACAAAATACAGATGGACAATACAATGACCGGACTGGGGAAACAAACTGAAATGCGGACAAATTGAAAATAGAACAAAGGCAACATATAAGATGCTGAAATTGAGACATTTTATTGTTTTTTGACAAATATATGCTCGTGTTTTTAAAATGGTTGAGACAGGGGTATGTTTACCACGGTGTTGCACCACCTCTTCATTTAACAACACTCTGTAAATGTTTGGGAGCTGAGAAGACCAATTGCTGGAGTTTTGAAAGTGAAATGTTGTCCCATTCTTGCATGATATAGGATTTCAGCTGCTCAAAAGTTTAGGGTCTCCTTTGTCACATTTTTAGTGTCAGGATGTGCCAAATGTTTTAAATGGGTGAGAGGTGTGGACTGCAGGCAGGACAGTCTAGTACACAGACTCTTCTACTATGGAGTCATGCTGCTGTTATACATGCAGAATGCGCTTTAGCATTGTCTTGCTCAAATATATAAAGCCTTCCCTGAAAAAGACGTTGTCTGGATGGCAGCATATGTTGCTCCAAAACCTGTATATATATCGTTCAGCATTAATGGTGCCTCCCCAGATGTACAAGCTGCCCAGGCCACGGGCATCAATGCACCCCCATACCATCGTGAAAGCTGGCTTTTGAACTGTCTGCTGATAACAAACTAGATGGTCCTCCTCCTCTTTAGCCCGGAGGACGTGGCGCTCAAGGTTTCCAAAAAGAAATTTGAAATTTTGATTTGTCAGACCACAGGACAGTTTTCCATTTTGCCTCAGTGCATCTTAAATGAGCTCATGCCCAGAGAAATCAGTGGCGTTTCTGGATTATGTTTACTGTAGGTTTCCTTCTTTGCACGGTAGAATGTCCTCATGCATTTGTGGATGCAGTGACAAACCGCGTTCAAAGACAATGGTTTTCAGAGGTGTTCCTGAGCCCATGCAGGGATTTCCCATATAGAACTGAGAAACATTACTCTCAAATTGTTTACCCACGCAGTCTTTTACAGTGTCGTGAGCCTCTCCCCATCTTCACCACGCAGACGCTTTTTATACCCAGTCATTTTACTGACCTGTTGCCTTTTAACCTAATTATTCATGAGATATTCATTCAGGTGTTTTGTTTTATTATTACACTGACTTTTACAGTTCCCCACCCCAAAAGATTACACCCAAATTTTTTTTTTTTTTTTTTTTTTTTTTTTTAGCATTTAAACCCAAAATGAACCAGATAAAAGAAGAAGAGCATATACTGTACTAAACACATCTAAGCACATTTATCAAAACAGTCATTTGTAAAGTAAGAAAATAAATGTATGCAGGGCAGAAATGTGGAAACGGAGTTTGGAAAGATGGTGTCCTATGATAGTGCCACTAAGTCACTAATCTCTCTTGTACAGCCACCCATTCTGCTGCTAATGTTTTTGGCAGGAGATTGCATGACTGTGTGTCTAAGTATACCGCGTCAGCAGTGGGCGTGGCTTCATTAGGCATTTCCTCTAATTAATAGGTGTGTCCACATACTTTTGGCCATATAATGAATGGTAGCTGTATTAGAAGATAAATTCAACAGGTCTGTTCTGCTATTAAGAAAGTAAGATAAGCCTCTTAATTTGGTAAATTTGTGCAGTTTGTAGAAGCCCGTACAGATTTACTGTGAAATTGCTATGAGTCATTTATTCACTGATATGCAGCCCTAAATTAAAAACACATTTACATTAATTCATTTTCAGCACAAATGGGGTAGACAAAACCAGCATTGTTTCATTATTATGTATGCCTGAACAATCTGTCTGAGGGGTCAGAGCACAGTCGTCGCTCAATCAGCAGGCCTGCTGGCTTAAGAGCTGGCACAGGACAAAAGCTGCATTCACAAAGCTTAGGAGGATGGAGAGTCCAGTGTAGGTAGTCAGTGCTGTTATCCTCGGCCTCCTAAGCCACCTCTGAGCCAGCAGGTAGAAGCTCCAAGGCATCCTGGTCTTGCTACTGTTCTCCTGGATCTTGGACATCTTTATCCATGACTCATACAGTATGCAATGTCCTCCTCCTCCTCCTCCTCCTCCTCCTCCTCCTCAGTGAGACAGATGGTTCAGTGCACATCATTTCATTTACATTATGTCACTCTGATAACTGATGTGTTTGTAAGTCAACAAGAAGTGTGTTAGGAAGCAGATGACCTGCCACAGCCATAACCCTGGTGTTTCTCTCTCTGTCTCCTTTGTGTCTCCAGGCCGTAAACCCAAAGCAGCCTCCCCGTCCTCCTCACTGTACCAGGAGGACCCGGGAGTGACTGCCGTTGAGGACCCTGACACTCTTCTCAGGGGGGGTCAATGGTCGAAGGCAGACAAGAGGAAGGGGGTGAGGAAGGGACAACGCAAAAGAAATGGGAGCCAGGGAAGAAGGGGAGGTGAAAAAGGAGGGAAGAGGACACCCGACAGTGATCTGGAGTGGGAGGAGAGGAGTGAAAGGCTAGGTCACCTACGGGGTCAGAGGTCACAGTCTTTGGGGAATAGTGGAAAGGGGAAGGGCAGCCATAGCTTGCCTCAGGATGAGCCAGGCAACTCGGGAGGCAGCGAGGAGAGGGATGACAGGAAGGAGAAAACCAGCACGGGGGAGTTGAAGGAGAGAAAAACACACCTCCCCTCAGTCAGCAGGAGACTACCCCAGCCCAGAGCAGAGAGGAGCAGGGGGGAGCACAGCAGGGAGTGTCCGCAGCCCTCGGCTGAGACGGAGGGTGGCACCGTGCCTGATACAACTCCCTTCTCCTTCCTCATGTCTCTGGACAGAGACACCGAGTCTGAGTCAGGGGCCAGTCTGTCCGGGACCAGCGTGTCCGGGGCAAGTATTTCGGGGTTCTCTCTCTCAGACACTGGGGTGCCAAGAGAATCAGCCGCCCCCTGCGGTCCCCAGCCCTCACCCGGCTCCCTGTCCCCCGGCCCCTGGCTCCGACCGAGTCAGAATAAGCTCTCTCAGATACTGACAGGCAGGCGGCTGGAGAGAGGGGATGGAGGACTCTGATGCTGACGGGCAGCAGGCTGGCAGAGCAGACATCCAGGCAGCAGACGGAGACAGAGTGGGACACACGCGAGTCCTCCGTGTATCCGACCTGTCACGATGATGCCTTTTTCCATTTTCACACCGATCCTCCTGCATGACTGATTTACCACCTGTAAAACTGACTCCAAGTGCCATCTAGAGGACACTAAACCACACAGCAGAAGATGGAGCGCAGTTTTCCTTTGGTTGCACCAGCAATGCTACCCTGTAGAGTTAGTGCCCCACTTGATATGTTTGTTCCTATTTTAACCCTGGCTTTCTATCTTTTTATATTGAGATTTATTCACATTTAAAGCTGGACATGTAAAGAGCTCTGGGACCAATTTAGAAACTCCTCCAGTCACCAGATCCTACAGCAAGCTAGATGCTTCTCTTTTGACAATTGAGGTCTGTCTCAATCTACAATCTACATCTACATATGGTGTAGAGCGGATACAGTCTTCATTAATGGTTGGGGCAGGCGTCAAGTAAAGGTCAGTGTTGAGTTGCCATTCTGGAAAGTAGCATGAAAAGTATGTTCTACCAACAAGGGATAAATCAGTCTCTCACTTTGCCTTGTGCCTTTTTCTTCCTGAAACTAAAGTTCAACCAAAAAATATTTATACTGCACAAAACCTCTGCAGACACCTCCATCAGATCACTGTTGGCCATCATCACCCTGATGTCCGAAGAGAAATTAAATTTTATTTATTGCTAAAGAAAATGCAAGTAATATGAAGTGCCTCATTCTTATTTTCAAGCAGGCAGTGGCGTCTGTATAAGATAACTGCAGGTGTCTTCAGCGTAGAATATCGTTCCATTGTCTGTTCCATGCGGACATCCATCAGTTACAGTGACCTCACATCATATTAAATGTCTACACATTTTTTCTTTTTACATTTAAACATCTCGTTGCTATTGTCTTAAGATGTATAGACTTGCCTATACGTTTGTATTATTGGTTCTGTTGTAAAAACACTTCCATTTTTTTCATAACGTGAAACGACCATGGCATTAAGATGCCAATCTCAGTCACTAAATGTCTTCCTTCTACCCTTTCCTTTTTGGCCCCAGTCTTTTCTCCCCTAAATCACATTGTTCAACTTGAGCTTTTTTTGTATTCAGGGGACAACAGAGCATTTTCGGCTGGTCTTCTATGCATTTTTGAGGATTCGCTGGTTTTGATTTCTGGTTGCGTTTTAACGAAGGGTGAAAGATGAAATGCAGTCCCTCCCCGGCGGGCAGACTAACAGAGTGCTGGGTAAATACAGATGAGAAGGTGTTGTACTGTACATGAATATGCATCCTGCGTATTACCTCACTCCTACGAGCAATAAGAAGCCATTAACCACCACTAGGATGTGTGCACTCCACGTACGCCCTCTCTGCTCGTTAATATGGATCAGTGGTTAATTTCCTAGTGAGTGCCATTGTTCTGGAAGTTGGTATGTGCGTATTTTTAATCTGAACATTTGTGTAAAACTGTAAAGGGAAAGGGGCTCATCTGATTTTTATACTGTTGCCGAAAAAAAAAAAAAAGATGTTCAGGGATTCATACAAATATCAGTAGATGCCATGCTTTCCGGATCTCTTCTTCTAATCATTTGCTCGACAGAAGGATCAGCCCACGGCTACTTATAAACCCAGAGGTCTACACGCTTCCCATTTGCAGTAAAGAGACAGAAATTTGCTGAAACTAAGTCTTCTGTTTAAGGTTCCAGCAGTCGGAATTATCCTGGGAATTGACTGGGCAACCTTTGGTCACTAATACACTTATTCAAACATGACCCCGCCTCCAAGCTGACACTGTGGTGGCAGAGTGGAGGTCGCTTGTATTTATGATGTGTTGACGGTCACATCATTTCAGGACCTGCATGTAATGGAAGGGTTACTCTTTCTGGCACCATTAGGTTTCTTCTTCCTGGCGATGTGTCCTTCACATTCCCAGAACTAAGAATTTGTTTGAACAACAACAGAAAAAAAACTACGGTAACGCCTTACTCAAGGGGGCACAAGCAATTTAGTAACTCAGTTACTACTGAAGTACCAATCATGAACATGAACTACATGAAATGTACGAACTATTATGATTGATTAAGGATGAACCAACAAGGGATCAGAACATAACATTTAGTTTCTGGTTAATTAATACATTAAGTAAGACTGTATTACTACATGATTTGTGCCTCTCAAGTAAAGTGTTACCAAATCTAGTGTGTCTTACAGAAATGCAGCAGTAAAACTGTCCCAAAGGAGTGTCACTTTCAGTAATAAGGCTTTTTGTATGAATTCTCATTCTCACAGCAAAACTGGCAGTGTGCTCTGCAATATATTAACGCTGTCGGTCTTGCTGTGACAGGAACTTGCAACGGATGGTCACTAGTGTAACATCAGATTCATGCTGGATACTTGTCTCTGTGCTCCAGCCGACCTGTCAACAGTGGATGCAGTTCATAGAAGTGGCACAGTGCTAGTTCAGGAACATACTCATCAGCCAGATGTGCCCAGAATAGTGATACTGAGCTGTACAAAATACAAGCACTGCACAAGGGGGCATGTGAGGAATGGGGATATTTGCAAAAGGTATATTTCTCTGATTCCTCAAATGTCCTACTCAAGCACTTTGCACAATACAGTGCGCATGCACATACACGCACACACACACACACACAAAAACACATCCTGATAACATCATTGCTGCATATTGTAATGTTGCACGGTGCAGCCCGTCACCGATCTGGTCCATAAATTGCACACTTTGAGCGTCAAACCCACGTCGGTGTTTAGGTGCATGCAGATCAGTCTGTGTCTTGTTCATGTACATACCCTGGCTTTGATATTCATTTAGAAATAATTGCAGCCAAAAAAAAAGTGCATTGAAAGTAGCCTTGCTTTTGTTCTACGCATATACACAGTATATATGTGTGTGTGTGTGTGTGTGTGTATATACACAAACACACACATCATGCTACCTGTCTCACAGACCCTATGAGTGGAATGGAGAGCTGCTAACGGTTTGCCTGCCTGAAGAGAGAAGCTGCTGATGGAACTCCTCGTAGCTGGGGAGCCCCTGCTTGGCGGGAGTGACCTTCCAGCCCCAAAGCACTAGTGTGATGACATGCATACTTCCAAAGTCCATCTTTATGGCTGGGCTGGTTCTGGCCTCAGCAGCCCTGCACCGCTATCGTTTAAGCCGGGAAAGGAGCCTTTAAAAGGAGCCCGACTTTAATGACACCCAACTGTAGTCCAAGGTTCCAGCAACGGCTAGTCACTATTCTCCTCTGTCTGCTGACTAATGATAAGAATGTTTATTATTAGTTAATGCTATTCACTGTGAACACATTTCTCTCCTTTTATGAATTTTATGGGGGGAAAAACGACGTGAAAACTAACACCTAATATTTTAATCACATACTAATGCCCTGAAAGTATTGAAATCTGTTTATTCCTTGGCAAGCCAAACAGAAACCTAATGAAAAATCGCACCTGAGTTTTTAAGAAAGAATGCACTCTCACTTGGTATTAAGAAGTGAAGCACCAACTTTGCACGCAGGTTTAATTGCGTTTGGCTCGTAAGTGAAGAGAGTTATGTGACTGTTACGTTTCCCAGCGGAGAATTGGGGAATTCTTTCCTCTAGAGTTATTTCTGTACAGGTTTGACCTTGTATTTGAGCCGGTGGTCACATTGACATTGGTGTCTATGGCTGTATGTATATATAAATATCACTATAAATACAGGTGTACAGTTTTGTTCTATGAGTATACTTGTTATATTATTACTGTTATGTTTCTGAATGCTTAAACAGGGAATTTTGAAAACTGACAAGATAAATGCAATTGCTGAAATAAAATAGATAAAAACAGTTGTTTTTTGTGTTTTTTGACCTGTGTCTAGGCTGGAATGTATATACCTGTGCTTGTAACAGTGGTTCTGTCCCTTACGTCAACAAATTAAGTCTAAGTACCTTTTTTAAAAAAAATCTGCTGTTCCTTTTTCTGAATTTTATATCCTCCTCTCCAGGGTCAGCCTATTTCATTTTATTTAAAATGTTTACTTAATGTTGAGCTTAGAGTATGTCCGTTTATTACGTTTGTCATTTTCCAAAATGCCATTTTTAGTGGAAAGGTCTTCCTAAGGGTGTTCTGTAGAAAAGAAGAAAAGTTCACCACCATCCAGCAGAGGGCGCTCTCTGTCCTTGCTAAATATGTGTCATTCTTACTCTGGCAATGTTGACATGTTACTGTGGGATGCTACCGCAAGTTTGTTGAGAAGCACTTAATATATTTAACTTAATCCGTACTTACGGATGCATATTTTATCCCCTGCTGTACAAATTAAACCTCAGGTCCTGATTTATGAACATACTTCTGCATTAGTCTTGCAGCTATAGATAATACGCAGCTCATGGGGTCTTAGAAGAGAAATGCTCTAGTCATCAGTACAGGAGAGGAATGAAGACAGAGACGTATGACTGAGATTGATAAGGGGTGATCAGCCTCTGAATCTGCATTGTTCAGTGGACAGGATTCTTGATATTTAGCCCATACCTAGAGTGGGGGAGGGTAAATTGGACCCTGGCCAATAATTACAATGACAAATGGGGAAAGATGACTGAATTTGCCTTGAAAATAAGATACAAGGGAGGAGGGAGCAATGTTACTTTTTATAATAAACATAAATGCACTTTTTATATTATACCAACGGGAAAAAGAGCAAACATCAAGTACTAGAGAAAATACCGGAATGTTTTCCCCACATACAATAATGTTCTTTGAACTAACAGTCAACAATCTAGACACATTTTTAGCATGTTCATTTGCACAGTGTTAATGGTGTTGAGTAGGTAGACTCGCCCCATTTCTCTTCTAGCAGCTTATCCTATACTTGGTTGTGTGGGTGGGAAGTTGGGGGGGGGGGGGGGACTGGAATCTATAGCAGTTAACATAGGGCACAAGGTAGAGTACGTTACATTACTGGAAATTTACAGACACTAATTATCCTAAATGTATGTCTTTTGCCTGCTGGAAGGAATTTCAGTATCTATAATGACTGTATGACACCAGGAGGACATACAAGCTCCACCTTCACACCAACGGACATTTTTCATCAATGTTTCTCATAGCTGCATAGTTTAAATCTGTTAATATGTTTCTCATTCTCTGATATTACTGTTAAAACGTACTGTGGTGGTCACATGAAACTTCATGGAGAAGGTCCAACCAGGGAGCAGAACCAGGACCAAACACAGGGAGCAGAAGCAGGACCAAACACAGGGCAACATTACACCATGACATTTCATAATGGCAGACTGAGGAGCAGGACAAAGGCAGGCACTTAAATACACAAATAATAAGGACTAAAAAAACGCAGGAGTGAATCATCAAGACAATTATCCAATGAGCACAGTACAGGGAAACAGGCCACAGGTGGAGAAACTAACAATTACCAGGCACAAAACTAGGGAACTTTAATACAAAAACTAGGAAACATTAACTACATGCCGGGAAATACACACTCATACAAACACAAGCAGAACAGGATCAAACTGGACAGAAACAGGATAAACAAAACAAGTGAGGCTGACCTCAGTCCCATGACTGCAAGGTTAGAGCCTTGGTGCTACAAGCTCAGCCCAGTGAGCTATGTAGCAGGCATGGGAAGAGGGAAAACACACTAGGGAGGAGTATGAATACAGAGGGAACAAGACGGCCAGCAACATCTGCTGGCCAAAGGGGGACTGAACACATAGAACTGGGTTGGACAGGCGCTGACCCTGACAGCACTATGTTTAAAATAGCATTAAGGGGAAAAAGCTATGCAAAGTATTGCTATAACCTAAAACCAGAAAAGCTATTCAAATACAACAAGACTATTTCATAGGAGTCAGGTTAAGTGCAAAAAACAAGATCATCCACTAGCAGCAAATTTTACTGAAACAGTCAATGAAGGCGGAGAGCCAGGGAGGGCCATCGGCAGGTTGTCCCTCAGACAGGACTCGAGATGTTTTCTGAAGGTCATGAGGAACTAACACAGTACAGCTAGATAGCACCATCACCAACCGCAGCAACTTCAGAACCATAGACAGCTCCACATTTTGCCCCAGAATGTCTTAATCTGAGAGGCGATGGACAGTCAGGCCCTTCTGTGCAAAGGCCTCTGGTCTAATGAATAGCTGCAAATTCAGCTCATTAGCACTGTGGAGCACTGAGAGACTTACTGCCTGTAAGAATGCCTTGTGTAGCTCCCAACCGCCACTGCATCCGTCTGCATTGGGATTTGTGGACTGTTTTGGGGCTACGCAGTGGATTGGGATTTGTGGACTGTTTTGGGGCTACGCAGTGGATTGGGATTTGTGGACTGTTTTGGGGCTACGCAGTGGATT
>JAODUD010000107.1:12015777-12029438 GCA_026784285.1 Stomatorhinus walkeri
CCCCCCCCCCCCCCCCCCCCATTCTGACAGGGGGCACACAGCATGCTGCTTGCCTCTCTCCTATTAGCTACTTCAGGAACGCAGACCCGGTGGATGAGACACTGCGACTCTTTGAAATCAAGGAGGAGAAACAAGTCCTTCGTAAAGAAGGAGCGTTCCCTCCCGAGCTGGTGCGTTAGGGCTGCAATGCGCAGACACACGCTATGCCAGTCCTTTGTGGTGGTACTTAAGGGGAATCCTGCAGGCCATCTCCGGCTCACCTGGCGCACCTCACCCGCGCCACGCATGCAGCGTGGCACTAGCCTGTCATCGCAGCTTCCAGAAACGCAGAAGATGCAGAGAGGACCTGCAGAAAGGCCCGTCTCAGTCTGTCACACTGGCGTCTGGCAGCAGCCAGAGTCAGCCATGTTTTTGACGTCCCGAACACCGGGGTCGTGTAGCGTCTGGTGAACGTTTTTGCGGGCATGCCGAGCCCTGCTGCCGGATAGCTGGGCGCTCCTCTGCGCTTCATCCTCTCAGCGCTTCTTTTCTACCATTAAGAAGTGAACTTGGGAAGAATGGTTACTGGTTTGAACGCAAAGCACAACAGCAGGGCATGTAGAAAGTCTATATAGATATGTAAGTGTGTGTGTGTGTGTGTGTGTGTGTGTGGGAGGAATAGAGGGATAGCAGCGTATGAGTGCTACCAGCAGGCTTAATTAGTGTGACCTGAGTTTAATTACACTCCTCCCCATAGGTGGGACTCACTGCTGTGCACATGATCTGCTGAGCAGTGCACTCTCTATCTGTCCCAGACTGACTGTCGTAGCTACTGGAGCATCTAATATAACAACTCAGGAGGCCAGGAAGTGACCTCAGACCGGCCCCTGCTATGCCCTGACCTTGGAGACTCAGTGATGCTGATAAGTGATGTTGGGTGAAAGATAATTCACCTTAAGCTATCTCTGTGGGAGAGTAAATGCTGAGCTGCACATGGTCATGTGATCAGGCTCACTGACAACATAACGCTGGTAATTAATTCCTAATCGGACGGGATCACACAGGATATATTAGTGGACCAAGATGGCTATGTGCACATTATTAAGTTACCTAGCAGACTCACTAACCTAAGTTTACATCAGCACCACACTGTATTGGCAAAGAGAACGGTGAAACTGTGGCGGCTTGCATTCTATGGCAGATCATTTGTAGGTAATAATTCCAGCTTCACACTGTGGCTCTGGTTAATGAGACATAATGTGCAGGAGACCTGTAATGTTTCAGGAGAGCAATTACCCACGCAGAAGTCGGGACTTATGTGGTGCAATAAGGGCTGCGCACGTCTGCTTGTTTGCCTGGTAGATCACCAATTAGTAATTGACTCCTGTCCCCTGCTTTCCTAAGCAATATTTCTTAAAATATGTGCATTCATTATGTGTGCCAGCTCGTAGGCTGACGCATATATAATAAGTTATACAATGTAAACAACGGCCATTATTGGCCCTTATTTACGTCTTTCGGTGTATCAAATGATGGTCACATCACAATGGCGCCACGAGATGTCAAGAGATCCTCTTTCGCTTGGAGCGAGCCGGTCTCGTACGGCGGTTTCCAGGCCACCCCACGGGTACCACACTGCTCTGTCACCGCTTCCTGCCATCAATGCCCTGGGCTCTGTGGCTGGGCCGTATCTCTCTGTAAGTTCGATTTAAGCAGAGGTCTTTTACTGCTGTGGAAGTGGCTTTCGTTTGGATTTACGATGGAAATCCGAACGGAAAAGCCAGTGCGTAAGCACAAGGGCGTAAAACGAATAGAAACAGCCATATCTGGAGACATTGCAGGGATGTATTCATGATTTACACAATATCATTGCAAATTTAAATCATTCTTGACATATATACACTAAAAGTTTTTGCTCATACTGAGATTTTCTATATTTGCATGTTACTTAACATTTACTAAAAATACACTCAATATGGTTTGCTAACAAATAAATTTACAGTATGTTCATCATCTAAATACCTTTATTAGCAAGAAAATGTCATATCTGTGATTCATCAAAGTAACCTCCTCTAGCAGTTATAACAGAAGAGAAAACGGCATTATTTGTACAAGGGACATTAAGTACTGCTCTGTTTCATGGGATGCAATGGTTAGCTAATGCATTTAATGTTGGACAGCCTAAAATTTGTCTATGCCATCGCCACACAACCATTTAACAGGATGTTAGGCAGGCACCGTTACATACTCTTTCAGTGTTATAAAGCAAACTTGTTTTATTTATCTTTTCATTATATTTTCATTTATAGTTCACTCAATGTTCCAGTGCTTAACAAAAATAAAAATCTGCAGTTTATGAAATGAATGGAAAAGTGGTAAGAACCTGTGGTGTGTCAAAACCTCTGACTGGTGTTGTATGTTTATAGATATGTATATATGGTACTGTGCAAAAGTCTTAAGCTAAGAAAATGATGCTTGAACAATGTTCATGTTGGTGTTTCCCTGTAGTAGTATGATTGTTGTCAGCTTAACCATTTCCAAACCCCTCCTAAAATCACACCAGTATTTCCAGCAACCATCCAACACACCCATGTATTTTTGACCCAAAAACTAGCGCACTTCATATGGCTAATCAGTCTTTCATTGGCTTTTTAACAAGTTGAATGAGTTAATGAAGTGAGCTGGTGGTGAAATGTAACGAATGCATGGAATGGCTGGGGAATGGCTGGGGAATGGCTGGGGAATGAGGAATGGCTGGGGAATGGCTAAGGAATGAGGAATGGCTGGGAAATGGCTGGGGAATGAGGAATGGCTGGGGAATGGCTGGGGAATGGCTAAGGAATGGTTCCTTTTCTTAGACTTTTACGCAGTGGTGTAATTTTATTTCTATGTTTGTAACACATCAGTCCAAGCTGCCACATGTAAAGTTTTCCTTTCAAATGCAATAGTACATTTTGGAAGCTGCGGTGTATAAGCGGCATGGTCGTGCTTTTAGGGGTCTTCCATAGTGGAGCCAGTGCAGTTACCTGAGCTTTGTCTTTAAGGTTACATAGAGACGCATCACCTTCATCCTCCCAAGCCATTTTATAAAAGTTATTTTTAGAAAGAGGTTAAGCGGAACAGTCTCATAATACCATTCGTTGCATGTTTGCAGATGTTAAATCATAATCATACCTTTATTTTACACACAGAATGTACACACAATGTTTTTTTGTAGTCTTACATTGACTTAATACAATTTCCTATTGCATTACATTAGTTTAAATTGTGGCATTTAATTATTATTATAAATTATTTTTAATTTATTTTAAATCTCAGGATCTTTCATTTAATTTTTTAAAGCACTATAGACTAATTCAAGGAAAGGTCTGTAAAATATGCAGCACCTTTTTAGTTTACGACATTGCTGTAATTGATATTGTTACTGATATCTTCTAAACCAGCAAAAAAAACAACTCAGTTTTCAAATTCTGAATGGCAGTTCGTAATTTCATGTCTTATGTTTTTCTAGCTGTGCCGTGGGTAACGCCGTACACCAATTCATTAACCATCAGAAATAATCATTATGCACTAATCGGTGTTTCCTTTTAATATTGTCAGATCTGGGAACTTACAATCAGAGGTTGCTCCCGCTCTAGTCTTGCAATAATATGTAAATGTGTTAAAAGTAAACTGATGAAGTTTCACTGAACTGCGAGTTTATGGCAACAAACAAGCCTCTTAATGATATAAACCGAGAAGTAGGAAGGGGTCCGGCGGCAGAGGGATGCTGCTGTGTGCACCAGCCTGCATCTCCTGCTGCACGTTTCCCTCTTTGTACTGACGCAGTTTGTGCTGTAAGCTGTGTTGCGTTTGGCAGGCTGGGGAGGGGGAAGGGAGTCTCAAGTGTATTTTATACTTGGTGTCCTCCGTGTGTTTTTCTTCACAATACACAGCCCACAGTTGCATTACAGGTCATTGATCTTCTTTGCCGTGTTAGTGCAGTGTTGGTACATAGCACTATTAAAACTACATGTCACAGCCAGACTCCCAGTATAAGCTAGTGCTGTCAGTTTTGCTTAGCCGACGTCATAAAAATCTCGTCGACCTCAACGCTGGGAAGTAGCTTAAGGTAGATCTAGTTCTACATGATAAAGAAGTAAAATCGTACCATACATGCTCATTTTTAAAAGCTGCCTCATTTACCATCAGTGGGTTTTAAAAAGAGACAAAACAGCGTAGTAGCAAAGTTGTCATGATGTGACACCATCCTTTTTCTGTCCCCATAGCATTGCCACTCCTCTGCCTTCTCTATGCTCGCTCACCATGGCAACCACAGTAATTGCTATATTTGTTGAATTTTTCAAGTAGTCAGTTCAAGTGCCTCCGGTTTTCTTTAACGGTAAACAACCCCATGTAGTGTTGTAAATTGAAGACTTTTTTATTGCCCATTTTTGCTTTTTACGATGCCTTATTAATGCTGAATCTGTACAATATGGCAAAGCCTGCACTGTTGTTCAGCATTGAGCCAGCTTAGGGGGTTGGGCTTTTATTTCAGTTTGTTAGTGCAGTACAGGTAATGCAAGAAACATGTAATAAACGTGTTATAAATGGACAGTGTTATTTCACCGGCTTTCAACTCTCTGGCAGGCGTGAAAGGGGCCAGCGCACCATATTGTACATGGACTCGTCCACACGGGGAACACTTGCATTGTCCAGAGGTGTCTCCTCTGCTTGCTCGTCCATGCTCCCCACAGGCCTGTCAGGCACCTGCAACTTGTGGGCTTCCAAAAATAAGAGCAGCTTCTCTAGCTGGTGATGTCTTGCTGTGCCTGGAACGTGTTAGCAGTGTGTGCATCGAAAGTGGCGTTGCTCAGGGCATCTGTGAATTATGGGTGTACAGCTGAGTCTGAGAAACACTCGAGAGAGGGTGAGAAATTAAGGTGTGTGCTCATGCTCGGGTAGTCATACACACTCACACACACACACACACACAGGTTTGTAATTATATCTTTGTGGGGACTCCATTCATTTCTAAGGGGAAAACCCCTACCCAGCCCTAACCTTAACCATAAGTAACTAAACAAAATACAAGACTTTTGGCTTTTATGTTTTTTTGATTGCATTTAAAAAATTGTCCCCACAGTGTCAAAATGTCAGATTTTTATTACATTGTGGGGAATATTTAGTCCTCACAACATAATATAAACGTAACACACACACACACGCTCCCTCCCTTTGTTGTGGTTAGCTATTAGCTGACAGTAACCACTGGAATGTCTCCTGTCCAGAAGGGGGGGCGCAGAGGTTCCCAAAGAAACACGCCTCCGATGGCCACCCCCCCTCGAATCGAGTTCCACTCCTTCTCCCCCATTTAGGAGATTCTAAAAACACAGGATGACCCGGCCTGCACTAGGGGACCCATAACACAGCGGCTGCTCGGGGCCGTGCGTGCATGCATGCAAGAATGCGCATGCAGGGATGCGACGTGACGTGTGTGCGTGGCGCGCTGGGTGCAGCTGGGAGGTCAGAGGCCCACGGGGCCTGCGGGGCCGCTGGGGTAGCTGGGCCGCGTTCTGAAGGGAAGATGCTCCTTCTGATGTTTCTCGGCGTCCTTCGCATGTGCCTACTGGGTGTTCTTTGTATGCTTAACCCAGTTTGTTTTCTACATGATGTGTTTTTTAGGGGGGTCATCATTCTAGTGACTTTTGGGAACTTTGTCAAATCTGAACATAAATAGACTCTTTAAGCTCCCTTTGGTGTTAGCAGTGCGATCAAGATAAAACCTCAGCTCCCCTGTGTCAGCGGTTAACGCACTACCTGATTACTCCCGTGGGCTTGCTTTCATGTTTTATATTCACCAGTTCATGCTGAAGAGTCAGATCAAATGGTGCTGGGTCCATGTGCTAATCCGCTATGTACATCTTATGTGTTGGAATTTTGCTGTTATGTATGAGAGGTCTGGGGGAGACATGAATTGATTCAAGGACAGCTGCAGCAATTAGTCATCTGTACAGCGACTAAGCACAAGCAGCCATTAATAACACATTTAGTACACTAAAGGATTACTGTTGCAGTTACTCATTTTTACTTCGTAACTATGTGCACCCTTCATTTTTTGTGTTTAGAATGAGACAGGAGGAGTTATTTTTAATTTTTGTTCACAAAGACCACTTGCTGTTCAATAACTAACACAATGCAGACTGTTCAGTTCTGTTGTTCCATCCGTGTAGGAGAGCGATGGGTCCCACACACTGCTGATAATGTTATCCATTGGAGTGATGAAGCTCTAATGACAGCTGTACAGTGAGTCATTAGCCAGTGAAAACTGGAGTTTCCTGTGATGCGTGGGCAAATGCAGTTCAGGGGTTTAAATGAAGTGTAGGAGCCAGAGGATGTATTGACTGAAACCGCATATCGGTTGTGTGTAAGTGAGGTGTTTGCTATGGAGTTACTGACTCATGTTTCCATTTTTCTCTCTGTGTCTTTGTCTTCATTACAGGTCAGGTGGAGACTGTTCCAAAAAAGCCAGGTCTGTACCCTTCCTGCTCTGCTCCTCTCCTGTGTGCACTGTCCTCTCAGTCTCCCGTCAATGAAATCTATTGGCCTTCCTGTCATTTTGAATAACTGAAATGTCTCCCGTGTGTTGGCAACAGCCTGCGGTCCTCGAGGGACCAGAGTACTGCCGCCTTCCCGAGATGCATATCGATTAGCGCAGGATGGAAACATCAGGTCGAGGCGACTCAATAAAGCAATTAGGAGTTGGGGGCTGTTTGCTGGGCCTCAGAGGTCAGGGTCGGACACCCCTGCTTTAAGGTTACAAATCCGCAGGCCTAAAATTCCCCCAGAGGTTAATATTGACTTTGTTTTATATAGTCCACAAGGACACGTATGGTTGACTGTACACACATGCATATGCACATTAATCACCATCAGAGTCAGAATTCCTCGTAGGATCGGTGCATGTTGGCTTTTGTTTCAGAATTACGTAACCATTTGAGCTTGATTTTGCTAGCAGCACTAATCTCAATGTCTTTCGAGAAGCATTTGCTGCAGACATACTTATGGTAATACAGGGTTAAATGAAATGATATTTGGTCCATTCGTGACTTGGAAACAAATCTTTCCCCATTAGCATGATGTTAATTGGTCAGCAACACACTATTGTTTTACTTAACTGCGGAGAGGTTAGGAACTGCTGTGTAATGGACAAATAGATTTAAATGGTAATGATATGGTTTATCTCCACTTTAATCACTCTTGCAAACAATTCAGAAATGTGGCAGCATTTCAACGTTCCAAATGGTCCAAATTCAGCTAGCAGCCACATTAAGCTTAATACATTAAGTGTTGAGATGGATTGGAAACAGTCAACATGATGGGACATGGACACAATCATGTTTAGGGAACAGGTACCCTGCTGGACATACTGTAGGTGACTGGGTATAACGCTCCCAGAACAGATGCAGAAGTGCTGCCTCTGACGCATCATCAGAACTTCTAAAAGCACTGGCACACAAACATGATATTTGGTTGACATTTACAAGAAACTGCAGAACTGAGCAATCATTCCATCCAGCGAATGCGACACACCGTGGCTGGCCCCGCAACGCCACTAGCATTTGAAGTCGCAGCGAATGCGCAGGTCTGAGTCCCTCTGTGACTCTGCTCCACTTAGGGAGTGCTAAGCTGGGCCTTATTCGCGGGGATCTTTTCTTGGAGTGGTTAATGCCATGCATGTTTACCCGACAGGCAAAGGAAATCTTGGTGAATCAAATATATAATTATAAGCAGATTAGCAAGTGCACTTAGAATAAAGTGAACCAGTGAAATGACTTTCCTATTTGTAGTACTTCAATCTCTGATTATATAATTGGAATATTTAAATACACATAGTCCTACTTTCCCTGCTGTAGTTAACTCAGAAACGCGTAAGGATACTGGGTAATTGCAGTCTTGTGTAGTTTGTTACAGATGAAAGCCGTTTATTACACAGTATGTACAATGAAGTTAAGACAATGTGCACGGCTCCTGCGCATTATTCGCTTCTGTTCTCTTGTCTTTCAACGCACTAAAAATAAACTGGCATGCAAGAGGTAAGGTGAAGGTTTACAGAGCAGAACACGGCAGGCCTGCAAAAGCAGGGCAAAGCAGAGTGTGTGTCTCAGGGCAGGATGCGGCCGAGATGAGGCAGATGACCGCACTGGCAGGCTGTGGCAGGCCTTTTAAACAAGGTTGTCACGGCACTGACAGCAGAGGCTTTTATATTTAAACCAAACGGAACATTTTGAATGGCGTAGGTGGTCTTTTCAAAAATCAGATTTTGTTTGTGGTACTTCTTTCATTGTATTGAATGAAAAGCATCAAGAGATTAAAATCAGTCTAGACTTCAGTCTAGATAATTATTCATCTCTCTAAAGTCTGCAATACTGAGGCAGGCTGACATGCTCTTGGTGTATCAGAAAGCTGACTGAGTTTTCTTGAGCCCATTGGATTGAAACAAAAATGTAAATCAGTGTTTCTCAACCCAGGCCTCAGGGACCCTCAGACAGTCCACATTTTTGCTCCCTTCCAGCTTCCTGCCAGACAGTCCACATTTTTGCTCCCTTTCAGGTACCTGCCAGACAGTCCACATTTTTGCTCCCTTTCGGGTACCTGCCAGACAGTCCACATTTTTGCTCCCTTTCATGTGCTTGTCAGACAGTCCACATTTTTGCTCCTTTTCGGGTACCTGCCAGACAGTCCACATTTTTGCTCCCTTTCATGTGCCTGCCAGATAGTCCACATTTTTGCTCCCTTTCAGGTCCCTGCCAGACAGTCCACATTTTTGCTCCCTCCCAGCCACATATTTGCACAGCAAGAAGCACAATTATCTGAGAATATTGATGAGCACAGCATGCCCTTATGCTTGTCAGCATAACTTATGTTGAAAATCTAGTTTTTGAAACATTTCAGCTCTTATATGGGTAAATGTATGAATTGTTTAATCCCCTGTGAAGAAACACATATCTCAGAGGCACGTTTCTGGGAAAGAACTGATCTGCCTGCTAGTTTCAACTTGAACCTACACTGCAAGGAAATATATCTTTCCACTGTGCACTGAAGATCGTCATCTAAGTACGTACGTATAAGCAGTATGTCACGTTTTCAGTCTTCATTAGTTCCAGTCTTCATGGATCTTCAGTCTTCATTAGTTCCAGTACAGACAACACCAGAGGGGTCTGCTCGAGAAAGTCATAAACAGCTCATTCTTGCCAAAGGAGCAAAGGAGATGGTGTATTAAGCACTGGGACAGGCACTAGGGCAATTGAGTAGGCCTGGCTGCTGGCGTAGGTCAGCGTTTCCCAACTCAGTCCTTGGGAACTCCCAGACAGTCCATGTTTTTGGTCCCACTGGGAGCTAGGAGGGAGCAAAAATGTGGACTGTCTGGCAGGGAGCTGGAAGGGAGCAAAAATGTGGACTGTCTGGGGATCCACGAGGACCGGGTTGGGAAACACTAATCTAAACAGTAAAGGTCTGCTATTTGAGTGTAAGAAATGGTCAAGGAACAAGAGGCTAAAAACTCTGAGGTAAGGTTCATATAATATTGGTTTTTAAAGTTCATGTGTTCAATGTCTGGTTTTCTTTTGTATGATTATTTGGTGTTTGTTTGATTAATGCTCTCGGATGGGGGGGGGGGGGGGATGGAACAGAACTGAGTTTTCAGTGTAACAAATTAGCGCATGTTGACGGCAGATGGGATCAGGGCACGCAGCTGCACGGAGGAACATTCTGCGGCGCAGGTCCCCTGTTGTTTTCATGTGACAATGAGGAATCAGAGCCAGTATCAATACAGGGACCTGCCAAGAGCATGAGCCGGATCCCAACGTAACTGCGGGCGGCGAGAAAGCTGATTTATGGCGGTTTGTCTCTAAATGAGCTGTGCGCACCACTGATTCGTTTCTTGTGCTTCTCTGACAGCAGATTTCATCCCATTTAACTTTTTTGGTCACTGTAAAATGGTCCGGTCTTGCCTAGTGAATACATCACTGCAGAATGAATAGGTACTGATGGGGAGATTTGCTTTTGAAGTAATATAGCTTCAGTGCTGCTATTTACTCTGGTCAACGCGAATGCTGTTATGCAACATCGTAGTGATCCTGGGAGAGTATATGTTGTGTACATAAATCCTGTAATAGCAAGCAAGTTTTTTTTTTTCTTTTTGTAAGGCAGAATCCACCCACAGTTGATTTGCTTAGCTCCTTGTATCAGGCTTTTGCAAGTTTGATATGTATGTGAAAGATGCATCTGTAAATATTCCTTTATTCATTTATGCATGGGTCTTGGCAGCATACTGGCCTCACACTTCCTGGGTTGGAGGGTTGAGCCTCGCCCCCGCTCCGTGTGTGGGCCTAACATGCTCTGCATGTGTTACCTATGGTTCCTCCTGCATTCCAAACGCTGGCAGTTAGGGCAATTGCTGATTCTGATTTCCTGTAGCCTGTGTATCTATGTCCTGCGATGGACTGGCATCCCATCCAGGGTGTACCCCACCCTTCAGCCTGGGATGGGCTCCAGGGGCCCTCCCATTATTTTAATGCCTAAAAATCCAATTACATTTTATGTGTTTCACATTCTGATTTAGCCTTCTTTTGCTGCTCCATACTTTATTCAGATTTGAAACAGCTCTTCAAACTCTCAAAATA
Organism: Stomatorhinus walkeri; assembly: GCA_026784285.1. Classification (NCBI taxonomy): domain Eukaryota; kingdom Metazoa; phylum Chordata; class Actinopteri; order Osteoglossiformes; family Mormyridae; genus Stomatorhinus; species Stomatorhinus walkeri. Next base: position 12,026,421 of record JAODUD010000107.1, read on the forward strand.
CTTTTGATAAAATGTATACAGTTGCTAAATTGCCCGTAGGTGTGCCTGTGTGTGTGAATGGTGTGTGGGTGTGCCCTGCGATGGGCTGGCCCCCCCCGTCCAGGGTTGTTCCCTGCCTTGTTCCCATTGCTTCCGGGTAGGCTCCGGACCCCCCGCGACCAAGTAGGATAAGCTAATGGATAATGGATGGATGGAAAATGTATACAATACCTCTGTGCAACCGTAGGAAAAGCTACATAATGCCAGAAGCAAGTGTTTTCCTGTAGGAAGCACACTTCAGTTTTTAATCTTTCATTTTTAAAAAGTGGATAATGGTACTTGGGTATACCTGTGGATCTTAAATCTACAAATTATTAGTGAACCAGCTCTGTATCTTATGGTTCATTCAGCCTCTTTGTTTCTCCAAAGTAACACCAGAAGCATGTGAGCCTTTTTACCAGAGCTTTCAATGTTTCTCCTCTCGCCAGCGATATCGTTTTTGTTAACGTGACAGGTGAACTGAGCAGATGGCAGCAGTAGCCGTATCAGCCACATGTGTACAATCTTATTATGGTGCGAGTCATAACACGGAAATATTGTGTAAAATACTTAAAACAATTTTGAATTGTAATAGCTTGTAATGTTTTGTAGTCAGACTATGGTGTCTTTTTTTCTGAACTACCGCATAACTTCCATGTTCGTGCCGGTGGTTGATCCGCTTCACCAGTTTGTCCGTGGGCATACGTGTTACATCACGTAAAGTTACACCATGCAGCCAATCACCAGCAACTTTAGATCTTTCACAAGTATACTGCATGCTTAGTGGCTCACAGGTGCTGAGACTTACTGTTTGGACACAGATAATTCATTTTTCGGTCCCCGACAGGATTGGAGCATTTACAGTCGGTACCGCAAAAGGACCAAAGTTCGGAGCCCAGCCCAGTGTACAGTTGTTCCGCCACTCAGCTGCGGTGTCATAGTTTGATAGATATGGCTGCCTCTCATTAAGGCTTATTGGGACAGAGCTGCCTAAAATATCGTATTTGGGTTCTGGAGTTCTAGTATGGAAGCAAATTCAGGTGGCTTTGTAAATAGAAAGATACTAACTGCAAATGCAGGACAATAATCCCACGAACATGGAAATGATCTTCTCGGTTATCAGGTCACTGTTGCTCGTATCACGCATCCGTGTAATGGCTTGGCTAGCTGTATACGGAATGAAAAACTCTGCAAGTCACTTACTGTGCTTATTTAGATGAAGTAGATAATTGGCTACAATAATCCTTGCTTGTATCTACGCTGGTAAACTACTAGTTGTCCATAATGGTGTCTGTTTTTAGTCCATGTTAAACCATATTTCACATTATATATTGCTGTAAAGGAAGGGTGGTGTGTGTACACCCCATCAGTTCACTGGAGTAGTTCACTTTCTTTGTGTTTTGCATCGAACTAACCATAACATGTGAGGCGGATTGACTTGCTTTGGGTGCCTCTTATCCAGTTTAAACTTCAGTATCTCTCATATCCTAACTCTACATCAGGATATTTATGACCTTGGCATCAAAGGTCACAGCAATAATGAAAGTGCTTCTGGGATTTCTTGTAGAAGCCAATAATGTAATTACTGCCAATATCGTAATAATCTTTCTATTCTTAATGTAATAAAAGTTGATAATGTAATAACTAGACAATAATGTAATACATTTTCTGAACCAATAACATAACTTTTTGCAGATCATGCAATAGGTTATTACATTATCGGCCAGTTATTCTATTATTGACTTTTATTACATTAAGATGAAGAAATGTAAAATGTTATTTTATTATTGGTATCTGTTACATTACTGGCTGCTTGATTTCCTTGTATTAATTCAATTCTGGTATGGCTTAATATAAAAATGTCTTCTTTTCCAACCTGCAAAAAATGAAACTCTTGTTTGCGCACAATTATTGCAGTACACAACTTCAGCATGCATTGACAAATTGAAAATGAAAACAAAATTTGACAAAATGTGATCATTTCATAATGTCTCATAATTAATTTCAGCACATATAAATGATTATGTCATACTGCGGCCCGTGTTGCAGTGCGTTGCCGTTTACGCTCGGTCTTTAGTCTGCCCTGGATCCCCCTGCTGGTTACGTTAGCAGGTAAACCCGGAGAGGTGCTGTAACATGGATCCAGAGGCTCATCTTGTTTTTACTCGACACCTTTCAACCATGCAGCCGCACCGTTGGCCAGCTGCGGGGCCGGGCGGCGCAGGCTCAGGTTCCCTTTGTGACCAGGTATGTCCACACCACCTGTTACCCAACGTGCATCACGCAGCGTTCTGCACCCAAAGGCCTGGGAGAAGGTTACCCCGAGAGGAGCTCAAAAATGAAACGGAAACGGGGGTAGTAAATAGGGAAGGGTTGTGCGAGAGAAAACAGGAAGTAGCGCAGTCTGAGATTGATTATCGGTCGTTTTCCTGGGTGTCGTCCACCTGCTTCATTCTCCTGCTTACACTGAGTTGACCTCTTGCTCGGCACTGATGTGAGAAATGTCACCGTGCTGCCTTGTTAGGCGCGAGGATGGACACGGTGGGGGACACGCCCAGAGGGGTCGCAGGCTGCCGCACAGCAGAAATGATCCGGGATCCTCCGGTCACCTCACTCTGCACCCTGCTGGGAAGCAGCCATTGCAGGGTAGACAGCGTCACAGGGGGGTCACGGGGGAATGTGCCCCCCACCCACTGTGCTTCCAGTGGACAGATTGACCCCACCTGCACCTTCCAGGGCCTCAGGAACATATGGTTTTTGAACTATGCTTGTACACCTGGGAATAACCAAAACATCTGCAGTCTGCCCCCTTGGCAGTCAGAGCCGGGTGAGGGGGTCACTCGCTGTTGACATGTGACTAATGTGTGGGACTCGATGACCGCACAGGACTGGTATCACTGGTATTCAGGCTTTTTTGACAGGGTCTTCCTAGGGCTGATATGTCCTGGGGGGGGGGGGGGGGGGGGGGGGGGGGGGGGGGGGGGGGGGGGGGGGGGGGGG
>JAODUD010000107.1:12075523-12090642 GCA_026784285.1 Stomatorhinus walkeri
ACCCCGCTTACGCCTCTCTCCCATCACCCCCCCCAGCACCCGGGGCAGCCACAACAGTCGGGCCAGCAGGGCGGCCACGCCGGAGGTGCCGGGAGCGGAGGCACCGGCACGGCAGGCAGCTCCAAGTCCAAGCCTATCAACCGTATCAGTACTGTGGTATGAGAGGGGCGCAAGGCTGGGGCCGCAGGACCAGGGGGGCCCGGGGGGTGCCGTGGTGGAGGCCGGCGGAGGCGAGCCGGGTCCGCAGGAGGCAGAGTCGGAGGCGACGTCGGAGGGCTGGCCGCCGCAAAAAGCGCAGCCTGCTCCGCCTCTGCTACTTTCATATCCGCTTCCCGCGCGTGTAGCTAGTGAGCGAGCGAGAGAGCGAGCGAGATGCGTGTGCTGCAGAAATGGCCTGGCACTCACGCTCACGCGCACTGCCTCTTCCACATTCCCCAAACCTGACATTTACTGGGAGTCCTGCAAGGACGGCTGCGTGCGTGAGGCGACGGCAGGGGCAGATAGGGACGAGCGGGTTCCTTTTCAGAAGTGAATGTTTGTGCTTTGCAAATAAAGGGCTTCTGTTTCCTGATTGTAACAGAAGTTACACGAACTGCATGCAGCTGCCAAACACGGGATTCACTAATTGGGTTGCCAAACTTCTAGTCAGGGATTGACAGCATTACGGTTCCATTTTGCTCCATTTCACAGCGACTCGGCGGAGGAATTTCATATCGATCAGAGAATGAACAGATGCCTTTGTTTCTCTGATTAAGCTCAACTGAAAGAAAGTGGACTGAAAAAGTGAAGTGACAAAATAGCAGAAGATAAAGGAAGATGTTATACGGCTGCTCAGGTTTCAATAGAGCGATGCTGGGGATGATCGATGGGACAGCTGGGCGTTGAGTCGGCATGCACACACTGACGGTGATATTTAGGATAACAGAAGCACATGCCTGCAGTCCTGTATATATACACTCATGGGCAGAAGGTCAAACGGGGACAGACTGTATTCACCCATTAGGGAAAGCGAGATACACTATGAACAGTAGCAAACACAAAGCCTGAGGTCCAGTGACTCTTTGGATGGGTGCAGCCTGGACAGGCTGCTGACTGCTTACGACAGCTTCAGACTGCTTCAGACAGCTGCCAGACGGACAGATTTACAAAGCTGAACCTGAAGGGTTTCAGGGGGAACTAGGCAATATGACTGGAAACATTATTCAGTGATGCCTTTGCGATTTGGCTCATCATCAGTGATGATCCAGCCAAATCAGCATCCAGAAAGTGTTCTTGTTTAAAGTCAACATAAATTTTCATAGCAGCATTTCATAACAGTTTTTTTTAAATATGTATATACCATTTTTATCCATTGTCCATCCAGGTATAGAATGCCATTTTGGACAGTTCCCAGAAGCCTGTGGGGCAGAATTTACTCTCCTCTGAAACACTCCCTGTCAAGCCGAAGGCTTGCTTTTCTTTTTTTTTAATAAAAACATACTGCAGGTCACATGACAGCCAACAGGCAGCTAAAGGCAGTCTCTGGAGGGCTCTGACTGGTCTGTGGCAAGTCCCGCTGGCTTAAAATCATTCCCCCATGCTGAATCAATGCCAATTACCCTCCTGCCTCCTCAGATCTCTGCATCTGAAAAAACACAAGACACATTCGCTGTACTCATTCACTGGTAAAAGTATCTTCATGTTTCTATTTTTCTATTTGAAATCAGTGGATTTGTCATCTGTAAACTATAATGCAATCTAAGTATAACGAAAAGATGTTTAATTTTACCATCCTATTTGTACATTCCAAAACTCACTACTATTCTGGATGGTGGAGATGGTGGGTAATCCTATTTGATCTGCTGTACAGGCAAAAAAATTGTAGTCAGATCGTCATTCCATTTTCATTCTATTTTAACTGTTATCATGGGAGTCTGCAACAACTTACACCAATTTTTTGAGAGATTATTTAAAACCTGCAGGGAAAAGGACAATCTGAACCATTTAGGTTTTTCACTTTTATTTTTTAGTCAGTCAGTGAATAGCCATAATACTTTAAATATATTTTTTCTTCTTTTTCTTCCGGGAATAAGCCAGCAAAGTAGTTGTGAACCAAAGTGGAACCCTGCAGATGTTTCAATTAGAGTTTACATACTTCGCATTCAGATTTGTAATTCTTCGCATATCCATCCATGTGTGAAGAAGCCACTTCTAAAATAAGTAGACCTGAATAAGCTCTGGAATGGATTTATTTGGTCCTTCTGAGTTATCACGCCACCATTTTTTTCCAGTACCAAAAGAATGTTTAACATACATAGAAGTATGTATCAGTAACATTCCATAACATGAAACATGAAATGTGGCATTTAAAAGACCCAAATAAGCTGATTGGTGCTGCCATTGTGACTGGGGTAGAGCAGAGACACCAATGGACAGAGAGAAGGGAGACAATTTGCTCAGTCTGTTGGGATTTATATGCATTTCCCTTCAAGTATTTTTACATTTCTGTTATTACTAATTTTTATTTGCAAACTTTAGTCTATTTTTGCTGGTATCAGTGTTAAATTGATCATTCCTATTATGAATATGCTCTTTGTAGAAATACTAATTTTTACTAACAATTGCAGTCCTATGATGAACGAGCAAGAAAAATGTTATAAATACTCTAGCTATGGAAATCCCTCTCAGACTTTGATTGTACAGGAGAGCCTGATGCTGTGTGTGTTTGATGATTATAATGTCACTTATTACTAATATTGTTGAAATTGTTGTTAATGGTGTAACTGCTATTATTGATATTATTAATTATTGTTTCTAGCAGAACAGTTTTTCTATAATTTTTATATTGTCTTCTAAAGGAGTCACACGATATGCTTGTGTGTTTGCGCGCATCTGAAACACTAAATTTATAGGAGCAATCATTTGATTTATTTTAAGAAAGTGATGATATGAGTTGTTTTATTTCAGTTGCATCATAAAAAAATTCGCCATGACATCTGACCTATATTGTTATATTAAATTACACACTTTATTGCAGAGGATACTGTATCTACAGGTGCATATATTCATGGGAAAATATAGCATGTCACGTTATCTGTGCATACACAGAAACAGCAAATCAACATTGTTTATTTCAACAGTGTTAAGGTGCCGCTTTTTGGATACATTTTTGTAGTTTTGCACACAGTGAGTACACTGTTGAGCCCCACTCCTCTTGCCATCACCCTGGCCTCTTCTTTCCTCCCCGTGTCCCTAGTACCTCAGCTTAAGTGTGCTTCACGCTGCCTTGGACTTGGCTGTATTATACTACGTACTATATCACATTAACAGAAGGGAGCGGGTGAAAGATGCACTTACTGGCTGATGAAGCTCTACTGCACTGTAACGTGCTTCTTCGTGCTGCTTCGGACTTGACTGGGCTGTACAACATAATCGGCATTAATGTCGGCTGGGGTACCCATTGATTAACAGACAGCCGAACCTCTCTTGTTGTTTTACTTTTATGCATCAAAGATACTGCCATTTGCCCTCTTTTCTCTCTTTTATAAAAATTTGAGCCCTCCTGTGCCGAGGATTGCGAGTCTCCTCGAATGAAAGCTGGATGGTGAAACAATCCCACGACATGACTAGTGAGGAAGGGGAATACGGGAGAGAGAGGAGAGGGGCCTCTGCTGGTGTCTTTGGCTTTGTGTGTTGGCCATCACTGACCCCAGTCAGAACTGCCAGTGTCTTCCCATTGTGATTCATGTTGCATGTGTATCTGCACTTACTGAATGAAGCTGTACAGACCTGAATGTACATATTATCTTATATAAATAATCAACATTGACTATGGAATGGACTGTATCATGTTTCTGTAATTCAGGGGATTTGGCAGAATTAATATTGTTTTTATCTGGGTTGGGAATGAGGGAAAAATGTAACTGTAAAGTATTAGTATGTGTGTGTCAGAGGTCTTAATATTATTTTAAACAGACCAGAAATATATATGGAATTTTATTTGTATATATATGAGGTTTTAACTGAACAAATACAGAGAAATTACATGTGAATATTTATTGCTTCTAATACTATAAAACGTTCTTGCTGTGGAAAACGTGGTGAGTTCCTTAGTCTTTATTTTTAAGGTATATTTACGAATTACTTGAATTTTATACTGTTTACTTGTTAATTGTAGTAGAAATGAGAAGCAGGACAGAACAAGTTGTGTATATTTTTACCACAGCATGACAGCACAAATCAAAACATAATACTTTACCACAACACTCCAAATAAGCCTTCATATGAACTGTAAAATGTAAAGAAAAACATATTTAAATATTTAGGGACCAGACTGTGTGGTCAGGGTTGTTTTTTTCCATATAGCCCCAATTTTCTACGCACTACCCAGTTAACCTTCCTCTTGCTGCAGTAGTAAAGTTGCCTTTTTCCCGTAACTAGCGTTGCAGTCCCCCCATTTACGTTGCGTGTCTGCTATTAGCGGGCTACATTTGACTGCGCTACTGCTTAAGGCAACAAACACAGCGTGCAAACAGACCAAAACCCAAGACGCCATTCACCTACGGCGAAACATGCAGGTAAGTAAAATTTATTTCGATAGACCCGCCCTTTACGTACCATGGGCCAATGAAAATGCCACTTTGTTTTATAAACCAATGAAAACGTGGCTCCGTGCACAGCGCTGGGTGTGCGTACTGATGTCGCGTACTTGTGGAGTATGTTAAATAATTTATGTACACATACACGAATTTATTATTTTTCAACATTGGACATTTCTACTGACCTATATGTGTAAATCAGCCGTTCAAAAATATAAGATAAATGTACATGTATCTGGACCACGGAATGTGTTACACGGAATATATTCAGCGATGTAAATACACCCGATTAGATAATGTTCTCTGGCGTATATACCAGTAGCATGGCGTTGGGTCCCAGCAAATTACTTGTGTGAGATATGAACTTGTGTGTCTATAACCAATACAGCAAGAACATCCTCCTAGAAAGCAAAAAAAAAAAGTATTAGTCGACTCGAACTTTTGTGGGAGCGCTGTATGGGGGGCACCGTATGACACGTGAAGAGCGATAGGCAGCCCAGCGAGACCGCCAAGCGGCTAAACAAACAAGGACCCCCCCAGCAGCGAAGGGCAGGGAGATGTCAGCGTGGCGTCTGCGGCGGCTTGGGACTCCGTGGAAGCTACACGCTGGCGAATACGTTATAGGAGTTAAAAGCCGTTAAGCAGGAGGAACCCCAGGGAGCGCGGCTCGCTGTAGCCCCGACACCGGACACGCTAGGATGGGCTGAGAAACGGAGGCCGGACTGTCGGTTCTACACGCAGAAGGACAGACGCAGTCCAGACGACAGACAAGCGGGGTTATCAGCCCGGGCCCGGAAGACTCCGCTCCTTTTAACTGACAGTCGCCACACAGCCAAACTCCTCGGACCGGCCATGAAATGGTCCGGCGCGGTATAAAGGGATGTGGATGGAAGCGTGTTTATTAGCGAGTTAGCCGCCGGTCTGTAGCCTTTCCGTTCACCTGAACGCGTCCAAAGCGCTAACCTGCCGGCCGCTTTAAAGCCAACAAGCCGGCCGCTTTGTAGAAACTTATAAGAGCGGCTCACTGGACTAGAGGTCACACATTAACCGGAGCGTAAGTGGATATTATGAATAAATATTAGCCGTTCAGCACAGGCATCAGAACATACTCCAGCGTTACACACCGACGGGAGGCCATTGTTTGTAACCGTCCAGCTGTCGCTAGCATGTGCAAAAGATTATTTATTTCCGTCAATGTATTGTATGTGAGTCTTATTTTAGTTTAACATTTTATTAGCAAGCAAAGAATTTCCACGAATTACACTACCAGTCAGTATTTACTGTAGCGTTATAACGTCGCTAAAACGATGTATGACGAAGTACGTTGCTATCTGAAATTCTTACAATATAGCTGCTTGCTGGCATCTTACCTTTAATGTAATAAAACAATCGTAGGTCTGTGAGAGTTTGTAATTTAGGTCCGCTTAACGCGGTTAATGTCTTAACCGGCCAGGTGCAGAAGTACCGTAGCGATGGCCCCCTCGGGCGGCTGCGGGGTTTATTCAGACAGCCACATTATTTATTGAAATGATAGTTAATTTAGACAGTCATTCACTAAAATAAAGTATTTGTTGAATAAAGTTTTACGACCGACACAAACGGATAAAAGTTCAACCCTATACTGTCCGTAAATATACTTTATGGATGTTGCTAGGTAAGTATTACAGTTAACCTATTTTTGTTAATCCACAGTATAAACTAAGTAATTTGACATTTCTTGGAGGAGGCGATAGGGGTACCAACGATAGTAGTAGGAAAGACTGGATATAAAATAGGATTCCCAGACCACCCCTGATTACTTAATGCTACATGCTGCCGATTTTGGATCAGGGTGATCCCACGCATATCCTTCTCAAAAATCACACAATATATGGGCCAAACTGACTTCGGATCAGTCGCCGAGCGTGTGATGCATTTACGCCTCCCATGCTTCCTTTTCTGTGATCCGAGAGGAGGCGCTAGGGAGGCCTGCGTGGAACGGAATATTACTGTGGTTCCACACTGGGACTGGGAGAAAGAGTAGGGACTAAAGGGGTTACATTGTGGCTGGTGCATTTGTTGTCTTGTATGTAACTGTGATGGTAATGGATTAGTACATATACATATTTTACTTCGAGTGGTAGTGAAATCTGGTTGTTGCTGCATTGAAAGGAGGAGTATTTGGTCTGGCTCACTTAGCCTGAGCCGAGGACAGAGGTGGGCCTGCATTGTTTTTGGTGTGGTCGTTTAAGCACCTCGATGTGTTTGATCGTCGTCGTTGATGTTACGGATGTCGAATCTACCGGTCACCAGTCACGCTTACACACGCGTGTTTATTAAAGGGCATTTGCTTAAGTCTCCGGCGTGACAAGCAGTGTGATAAGGCTTCCTTTTTGTCGCCAGTGCCAGTGTTCGTCGGCTATCCTAGAAATCTGTGAGCTTGTAGAGCACGGCGCCTAGAGGCCAAACGGAAATGGTTTGTGTACGTGCGTGAGCGAGCATACCTCGGCTCCATCTTAATGGTCCGAATAGCAGCACGCTTCGATGCAGTTAAACATACTGGTTTTGTTTATGTATGTGAACCGACGTTGTAAATGCCGACGTGTGAAGTGACACAGTGAAAAGTCGTTGGGGGCTCACATCTGCACAGCAGTTAAATCTCTTGCGAAATGTGATGCAAGTTTGCATTGTGCCAACGTGCTGAGGCTTCGGTCTCCTTTTTTCTTTCTAGAAATGGACGGGGAGGATTTCTTGCCACCGCCTGAATGCCCCGTTTTTGAACCGTCGTGGGAGGAGTTCGCAGATCCATTGGGTTACATAGCCAAAATCCGTCCCATCGCCGAGAAATCCGGAATTTGCAAGATCCGCCCCCCTCCGGTAAGAAGTGGTACAGTTTTATTGGCGATGTGCCTTTCTGTGTCTTTCATAACGATGGTTTCTGTGATGAAATTTAGAACAATCAATCCCGTGAGATCTGCTTCTCAGTTTAGTTTTATATGTTATTTGTAATATCAAAGATATTATATAGTTTTAATTTTCTTGTATGTGTGATACTTAAATGGCAACTTATTAAATGAAATTTGATAAATTAAGTTTTACTTTGTTTTAAAGAGTATTCACTTGAATATAATGACATTTTTTGCGGCAGTTGTAGTGTAAGGAAGATTCTTATGCCTAGTGATAATTTAAATCATGCAATCAGTGTGTAGACTCACTGGTGTTTATTGTCTGCATGACATCACCTAAGATACAGGTAGTTAGTGTATTTCATTAGGTCACGTGGGTAAACTAGCAAAATATTATATTGCTTTTGCAGCGTATTATAACACCGTAAATGTTCAGATTGAACCGGACATGTGTATTTTATACTTGATGAACCTCAGTTGGTTAGATTTTATGAAAGATACAGATGAATTAAAACTTTTGATATTCAGTTTACATTAGGTGTGTTGGCTGGAGTTGTAGAAAAGCCAGCTAAAGACTGGTGTATTCATTTTCTGTAGTTTTTATGAGAAGTAATTTTAAAAGTCAGACAAAATAGCAGTGGTATAAAACAGTTTTACATTTTTGAGCGCATACTTGTTTAGCTGAATCCCAGCTGGAAGCCTACAGTGCAGCTGGCCTGAAGTGTGCTTTGAAAAGCCACGTTTTCTCTGTCATCCTTAAGAACATCAGCAGAGGTGGAAAGGAGATACAAACTTGATTTCAGGCATTTCATGAAGTGGTAGGGTGCACGTGCTGTTACAGTGGAGCATAATGACCCTACACCTGGGTCTGACGACACGTGAAGTTCAGAAGATGTAGATGTGCCAGTTCCTTGGCAGCCTTGAATGCTGATACCGTGTGTTTGACCTTGGTAAGTGGATTTTAACTGGCAGTTGATGGGTTAAGGCGAGGAAGGATAAAATGCAAATAATTCAGAAGGTCAAACACCAAGACTTGCATTGTCATTTTGAATGGGCCTAGTGGTCTAATGATGGCTGCGGTAATGTGATACAGGGATGATAGACCATGCCAGCATCTGCTATACAGCGCTGTGAAGCAGGGCCAGGTTCCCCAGATATTAGCACAAAGCATCTGCGGAAGTTGCGTCAGCGCTGTGGGCTGGTTGGAAGCAAAGCTGTCACTGAGTGTCGAGTCAAGGTCCTTTTATGGTGCTGCAGTCCTATCGTTCAGATTAATTGTAAGGGCAGCCATGGAAAGTGTGTTCATGATGGCAGCACTGTATTTCAAAATGAACTTTACCGTATCAGAGTTGTTAATCTATAAGCAACCTTACCGGCTGTGACAATGTCAATGATGATATCGCGAACATCAGATCTGTCACAGTCACTTTCCATCACGCATTATATTTCTATTTTATTTACTGTATTTTTAAATATCTTTATTTTTAGTTCCATTCATTTAACTTGCTTGTTATATCTTCATATTGCACGTTTCTTCACCTGTTGTGTCTTGATCTGCAGACTGTGGCAAATGAGCAACAGGAAGTATCCAGTTCAGTATGAATGTTTTTTTTGTAACACTGATTCATTTTGGAACGGCTTTGTAAGAGCTTGGTCTATTTTGTCACCCTATGGCTTCTACGGTAAAACCCCTTTGGCCTTGTTTTGGTGTGTAGGATGACCTTCCCGGTCCAGTGGGCCTTTTCAGTTTGAAGTGCATTTAGGAATGAAGTGGAATGCATTTTCTCATGGTTGTCTTGGCACAGAATAGCATCTGTGAAAACCCGAGTGCACAGCTTTAGAGGAAGATATTAATTGGCATGTTGCTTCTTTACATATTTCAGCAATACCGTGTACATTAATTTGTTTTTCTGGAATAGGAATGACATGTAAATGCACACTTTTATGTAGCTGGGGAAGGATGGTAGCCTGAATAGTAAAATCCTGGTTAGCCTAATATCTATTTAACGTCCTTTCTCAGCATTAGTTTAATGTTTGTTTATAGTATTTGAGCTCTCATTCAGGATACTATTTGTGTAAGTATATGTAGTTTCTTCCGTGGGCTTTATGCAGTACAGTAAAACCTCCCTTATCCGGGCAGAATGGGACTGAGGGGTAACTGCAAGAAATGGCCGTAACTTACAAATGCATGTACAGTACAACATACGTGTACACGTACAAACGACGTGATATTTACCACGGGTAATAAGCTTCGTCCATCTCTAACAATACAGTGCTTCTTGGTTAATGCAGGATTAGAGCTAGTTGTCACACGCTTCTTTTTCGTTCGGTCCCGGCTCCTTCCTGTGTGGAGTTCGCACGCTCCCCCCGTGTTCGCGTGGGTTTTTGCCGGGGGCTCCAGTTTCCTCCCACGGTCCAAAAGCGTGCAGGATGGGATGATTGGTGTATCTAAATTGGCCCTGTAATTGTGTGTGTGTGTGTGTGTGTGTGTGTGTGTGTGTGCCCTTTGGTGTGTTGGCAATTGCACAGGGTTGGTTCCCGCCAGCGCCCATTGTTCCCTAGGCTCTGGTGCCCCCCCCCCATGACCCCAGTCGGGATTAAGCGGTTTCAGAAAAGGAATGGATATAGACTTAGCCACTCCAAAATGGTCTGCAACATGGTCTGATTTTTCCTTGTCGCATCTGTGTAATGATTTCGAGCTTTTGGAGGAACGTGACACTACGCTTCCTTTTTGAAGCCATGGACTTTGCACAGCTGCTGGTTGCATAAGATTAATCTGCGCATGCGCATGCCTAGAGCTGCCTGCTACAGGGAGGTGCCCATATATTGGAGATCTGGATAAGGGAGGTTTGGCTGTATATAGAAATGCATGTATGAGTCATTCACTTTTACTGTTCATAAAGTGAGCTTTCTATGGTGGTACCCTTAAATGTTGTCTATATGGAGTCGAGTACAGCAGTTAAAAATGATCAAGTTTTATGCAAGTTTTCCCTCAGTATATGTTTGTTGTATCTGTTGATACAAGTGGTGCACAAATAATTCACAAGTTATCTCGCTGCACTCTTTATTTTTCATTTATTTGATTTTTACAAAGTGCATGTGTTACTAAGTTCAGAATTTATTTGAAAATAATGTCAGTGACCCAGGCTTATATATTTTGCCTTGTTTCTCAGTGCACGTTCCTCTAATTTTTCATTAATTCATTGTTTTTTTTTAACCCTCAGGACTGGCAGCCCCCATTTGCTGTTGAGGTGGATAACTTCCACTTCACCCCCAGAATCCAGAGGCTCAATGAGTTGGAGGTCTGTCCTCTGTACAGTTTAGTTGGAGTGTGTTATGTAGTGCTATATTTTGTGAGTAGTTCAACCAGATTTATTCCATTAGGAGTCCTTGTTCATCATTGACTGATTTTTCTGCTGAAATTTCCATTTCCATGTTTAGGCGGAGACCCGTGTGAAGTTAAACTATTTGGATCGCATTGCCAAGTTCTGGGAGATCCAGGGCTCCTCCCTCAAAATTCCTAACATCGAGAGACGGATATTGGACCTTTTTAGCTTGTCTAAGGTCTGGAGACGGACTCGCTCTCTCTGACACACACACACACACACACACACACACACATCAGTGTTGTCAACTGTTTGTCAGCGCTGTAATTTCACTGAGTGAGATGTGTATTACTGCACCAACTATAAGCATTGCATTAATGGGCTTTGTTAGAAATGTTGACATGTTTTTACTGAAAGTCTGCTGAGGTTCTTGTGAGCCAAAAATCCATTCCTTGTGTGTGCCGTTTTTCTACCATAAGCTTCCCGAAAAGCATCCTGACTTTACTGTCCCATTATGATGCTGATATTAAATGACTTCATAAGAGTAAAAACTGAATGATGGTCCTTATTCAAGTAGCGCAAACCTTTTTACAACTTAAATAATTATGTCATGACAGACGTACCACGTTTTACCTTTTTCCTGATGGCCATGGAGCAGGTCACACTTCGTATGCTCGAAAGTGGGATAGAATCTCTTGGTCACCTGGTACCAGCGAGTATTGACTGTAATTATGGTGTGTTACAGATTGTGGCTGAAGAAGGAGGCTTTGAGTCTGTCAGTAAGGAGAGGCGATGGGCTCGCGTGGCCCAGAAGTTGGGGTACCCACCGGGGAAGAATATCGGCTCCCTGCTGCGCTCTCACTATGAGAGGATCATATACCCCTTTGAAGTGTTCCAGTCAGGCGCCATTTTGCCTGTGAAGGTCCTATAATCTTCCACTATTCCTCTACAGAATTATCTATGTCCTGGTTGCCTTTAAATGATAGAAACGTCTGGCCTGGCAAGTCGACTATGGCTCTGCATGCTAGTCTGTGTAAACCAGAGGAGCCTGGTTACTCCCATATGAGTGTCCTATGCTGTTCGTCACGGTGGCTAACATCAGTCTCCTCTCTCCTTCAGCAGTGCAAACCAAGGCCATATGACAGTGAAGAGGTCGATAAGGAGTACAAGCCCCACTCCATCCCCCTCCGCCAGTCAGTCCAGCCCTCCAAGACCAGCAGCTATGGGCGCCGAGCCAATCGCTTACAGCCAGATGTGAGTGATTCTGTCCTTGACGTGCCCTGCTGTTTCCAGTTGCAGGTCATCTGCAGCACACTGTGCATAAGTCCTTGTAAGGGCTAATCCTTTCAGCTAGCACTGCAGTCTGACTGACCTTTTTATTCTGCATATTTGGCCATTTCAGTACTTTTTCAACTGACTGATTATTGTAAACAATTGGGGAAAAAAAATCGATTTTCTATGGTATCTGTGTAGATTGCACTGCCGTTGCATTTCAAAGCACGCTTTTTTTTCTTTTGTTTTTCTTATAATAAACACGATGAGGCAGCTATTAAGAGATGGAATGTGGTAAAGCAGATTTTCCTCATTACAGTGTTCCCTGGGTGTTGAATGCAATGAAACACTGAGCGATAGTTTGCAGGCTACCTTCAGAAAGATTGCAGACTGCACGCTGAAGGGAAATGCAGGGCACATAGGTGGTGGCATTTGTAGATTCTTTTTTCATGGTCTGAAGAAAAAGTGCATCAAAGGAGAGTGACAGGTGTATCAGAGGCATGAAAAGGGTCAGCTGGCTGATATAAGAGCCTTGTAGGTTCCTGTTATGCTGGTATATGCTACAGAGATTTAAACTTTCTATTTCATGCATTATCCAAGTCATTTGCCTATATGGGTGCTGTAGCAGTATTCCTGAGCGCATATATGATAGCTTTGTCTTCTGTCACAAAGGTGTGGCTTGAGCTTTGCAGCAGGGAACTGCTCTTTGGGTTTTACAGGAATGTGGTTTGCGGTTGTGAGTGGGTGGTTCTCAGTCCACCTTGCCACTGTACCACCCACACACCGCCTCACAAGGCGTGCTGACCGCTTCAAATTGGGGGTTTTCGATTTTACCAATAGAAGGGCTATAGAAGGGCTATCTACTTAATTTGGGCATTATTGACACATTGGGTATTATTCAGTAGTATAACCTCTGCTCGGATTAAAGCCTGTTAAGAAAACCATATAATTATAGAATTTAACAAATCACTTTTTTCTGTTATAGTCATTCTGTTTGAAATGTGCTTGAAGCGTGTAATAAATCCATACCCCTAAGTACAAGCAGGTGTTTAAGCTAATCATGAAACCTCACTTCCTGTATCACCGGGGCCTGCTTCCAAGCTAGTTGAAGTTGACATCAGATTTTACATTTTTGAACAAAGCTAGCTCATCAAAAATAGTGATTGGAGTTGACATGTTTTCCCGGTTGTTCCCTTAAGCAGTGTTTTAATGATATAACACACCTTCATTTTCCATCTGTGTTCACATTCTCCTCCCTTGGTGTGGGGAAATGGTAGAGGGTTTTACTCTACCTGGGGAGCGAGTTGATTGTTGGCTGAGATCATCACTTAGGAAGAAATTGGGGCATCTAAACAGTTTGGTATGAGACCTGATATGGCTGCCAAGTCAGATGCCTGTCACCTGCTGCTGATTATGCTACCTGATCGCTGTTTATCCCAATGAACAATGTGCTGCAGTCCTGTCCGGTTGTGGGCCTCCTTCTTCCACACTGTCCCACTATACATGTCCTCCACCCTTTACATGTCTATTATGTATTTTTTTGCCTTTGCTCAGCTTTGTAGAGATGGGCATGAAGCACAAATAAGCCAATTAAAAATGACACTGACAAACTGATATGCTTTTTGTTTGAAGCAGTTCTGCTCTCAGTTTTTATTTATGAGCAAGTGCTGTTCTCTAGTCTTCCCTTTTAATTAATTGTATTGAATTGCTGAAGTTATCCAAAGTTAACTGCAGTTGTGCCCTAGTTATACAACTATAGTTTGCCACGGTTTGAGTTAAGTACTGCTTAAGTACTATACTCCGCTCCATACATTGACTGTAAAAGTAAGTTTCATTCAGAAATGAAATTTTTAGATCCACTTGCACTTTAAGTGGCTACCCTGCTGATTAGTTTAATAATTAGTTATTAACATATCGTACATAAAGCTTCTTTACACTTATTTTACGTGTCAAAACGTACTTGGAGCAGATTGACCTCACAGAAGTATTTGGCTTCCTGCTTTGTGTAACTTTTTGATATATTCTGGCTTGCGTAATAACTTTTATTGCAAGAAGTAGATGGTCAGGCCAGTGTTCATTTCATAATGTACTAACTTCTAGTCTTTTTTGTTGCTGTGACATATCGGGAGAATTCACAAGTTCCATGTGAATTCTGAAAACAAACAATTATGCTTCTGAAATCAGTGGGCTTCAGTGTTGATTTTTAGCGACTGGTATATGATGACAAATCTCCATTCCAACCCACTTCAATTAGTTTTCCTCACCTCCTATGACCTGTCCCCTCGCCAGTCCGTCTTTACCCCGTCCGCCGCCATTTTGCCATCCTTGTGCTCCTCCTCTTCACCCATGTGTCCCATTGCTGTGTCCCTCCTGTCGGAGCCCCGCCTCCCTCAGTCCATTGTTGCTGTTGTCTCCCCATGCAGGGTCCCGACGACTTGTCCTCCCACACTCTCTCTGCCGGCTCCCGACTCACTTCGGTATTGCCTCTCTCCCGCGGTCCTCCTCTCCCCTCACACGCCGTCTCCATTCCCCATCTCCATCACGGCTTTCCGGGTGCCTTTCGGGAACCCTCTCTGTCTCCCTGCCTCTGCTCCTCCCTCCGCCTTTCTCCCGGCCAGCCGGGATCTGCCTGCTTATTGCCGCTCCGGGGCTTTGGCTGGCTGTCCCCCATTGAGGCTGCATGTTTGTGGGCCCTGTTCAGTGTGTCTCTTGCCTGCACGTGCTGAGCGAAGGAGCCCAGGCTCTCGCAGGTCACGAGGTCCCCCTCTATCCCCGAGCAGAATTGGAGAAGGGCAGTTCACATCAGTGCTATAAAAACAGAGAAAACGCACAATACAGACACACACCTATTAGACAGCCCTAGCTAATGGGCTGCAGGGACGGAGGCCAATGGTGGTGGGGCCCCGCTGCCTCTCATTGGCGGTGGGACCCCGCTGCCTCTCATTGGCGGTGGGGCCCCGCTGCCTCTCATTGGCGGTGGGGCCCCGCTGCCTCTCATTGGCGGTGGGGCCCCGCTGCCTCTCATTGGCGGTGGGGCCCCGCTGCCTCTCATTGGCGGT
>JAODUD010000107.1:12125982-12140480 GCA_026784285.1 Stomatorhinus walkeri
TGGAAACATGGAGGGAGGGCGTTTGGCTGCCAAGGGCCCTTGAATTGTGGTGGTGGTGGTGCTGGTGGTGGGGGGGGGCCTCGCGGACGTTTTGCCCAGGGGCCCACACAACCCATAATCCGTCCCTGCCTGTACGAAAGGCACATATTCCGAATTTATCTGAAACATTTTGGCAGGTAACACATGAAACCAAGTAAGCTGCTTTTCATAAAGGCATTCGCTAAGAAAAATAATTAAGGAGTCCCAGTGCCTCTAAGCTGGACACTGGGGATTTGGACTGCTGACTAGAGCCTTTAAGGAGCCTGTGTTTGGCTGTTAATCCAGCGGTATTAGTTTGCTCTGAAGAGACCTTTTAGTGTCTCAGTAAATCACTGACGTTGCATTTCCTCTGTACGATTGCTCATGCAAACTGAAAGAAAAATCGATTTCAAAGCTGTGATGACATCACGGAAGCAATGCAGTAAATGATGACGCCATAAAAAATGAACTGCTTGATCACAACGACGGCACAGATCCTAAGAGCAAATCAGAATTTGTGATGTGTTGTGTGTTCATTGCATGCTGTTGATCCTTGAATTTATTAAATTATTTAAATTAAATTATTAAGGTGTAAATATTTTTCAAATAAGGTGATCTTCATGATAAAACGTTATACATTGTAGAATGCACTTTCCTCATTTCCATATTTTGGAGTATAGAATTTGCATTTTTCTGTTTACACTCAAATTATGAGGCATAATTTATGAGATGCAGAATACTTATTCGTGCATGATTAGATGCATTGCAGAAGAGTGGATTTGAGTAGGAACACTTCAGTTACTACGTATATGAAGTATACATTATACTATATGGGAAAAAGGATGTGGACACACCTAGTAATTAGAGGAATTGCCTAATTAAGCCATTATGGCCATTGCTGTCACAGGTGTATAATCAAGCACAGTCACCCAATCTCCTGCAGTAAACATTAACTACAGAATGGGTTTTTGTACAGATGAGGTTAGTGACATAGGACACCATCTTTCCAACAAGTCAGGTCACCACATTGCAGTCCTGGTCAACGAGTGTTGTGATCATGAGTGAAGGTCAGAATGTCTGGGAGCATGTTCAGATTGAAGTGATCGGCCACACAAACTCTCAGAAAGGGAGCTGATAACCTACCATCAATACCCAACCTGAATGGCAGCAGATCCCACCAGAAATATTCCAACTTCTAATGGAAAGCCTTCCCAGAATAGTACGGCTGTCATAACAGCAACTGGCCAATCAGCTTCATCCTTCATATGAGTACCCTTGGTTTCAGAATGAGATGTTAGACAAGCCGGTTTCACATACTTTTGGCAATATAGTCGTGGGAAGGAATGGAGAACATAAAGAGAGGACTACTACAAACCTTGTTAACAGCAAACGAGTAAATCATTAAGAATGTGAAGGACCAACATGCGAGGAGGTAAGTGTTGACAGATGTAGTGTTGCAAAGAATGGGATGATTTTAGGCTGGGGCTGGTGTCCGACCGAACGTCGAAGAAGAAAACGATACTGACCTGGAACATGACTCTGTACTGCTCCTCCGGCTTCTGCATCACACACATGTTGCACCCCATTGTGCCTTGAAGCCGATGCAGTTCAAACCAGACTAGAGATATGAATCCACTGCTTTCTTCCTCTTCAAAGACAAGAGTCCTCCAATTCACTCATTAAAGTCCATAAAATGTCCAGACCTGCAAGTAATCCAGTTGTGCACTGTAAATCTCTCCCGGAACCCGGGTCACAACTGCGGGGGTGTGATGTATGAGTTTGTCTTCAGTGATTTGCTACTGTCCTTGTTATTGTGCTCCACCGTTGTCCATCTTCTGTCAGCCACTTATGTCTTGTTTCGTACTGAAGAATAGTCACCAAATTGAAATTGTTTCGAAAAGTGTTCACATAATCTGCGTATTAATTAACATACTGGAAACTGCAATTCTGTGTCGTTAGTTTCCCAGTTTCCTTAGCTGGTGTCTTAAGTAGTCCTGGAGCTTAACTTTAAATACAAATACTTATCTAAATACAAGATATGAGAAATAGATGCAGCTAATGAGGATCACGTCTTTAGCTGGGAGGTGCTCCAGCATCATGGTGTATGTGTCTGCATAAAGCCGACTTCCTTCACTGGGATAAACACAGCAACACGCTGCTTGCATTTCACGCATGTGGATCTGCGTTTAATTAGTTTCAGACGTCTGTTTGCTGGCTTTGGTTTGAAAAAAAGTGTGGAGAAATTTATGGATGAGAAAGTGGTAGAAAATGAAAGAGTGAGGCTATTGGAGAGGTGGATTCAGACTGAGACACAGGTGGGCTCACAAATCAGCCAAAGTTTCACGTATTTACATTTCCCACAGTCCCAGCTCCATTTCCCAAAGGTCATATACTTATTCAAATGTGACCATTTAAGAATTTGAGTGCTCGTTCATATATTTTGATACATTTGGTCTTCAGACCCTTACAATCTGGCAAGCAAAATATTCACATTCCTTTACAACTGCATATAATAATGTCACGGCTATACTACAGTAGACTGTACCCCTGTTATCTGAATACACTAGTGATTTGCAGGACAGAGTGATATTTTCATTTAGCACCTTAGTGATGGCTTTCTGCAAACAAACAGCCACTGTTTGGATTTCCTCTGTCGGATTAAGAGTAAATCAACAGAGAAACAATCCGTCAAATGTTTGTTCTTCACCCGCTGCTTCATTTGCTAAAAATACAAAATTTTCATAAAATGTCACATTTGTTTTTTTGTGTTGTAATGTTCTAGAGTCACTGTTGCTGTGGTTCCTTTTAATCTTTAATTAGACCAATTAAGCAGGTACTTAGCCATTTACCATCTATATGTTTTTCTCTCGGTACAATGGTTAAAATCATTGTAGCTCTTGAATTTAAACATCACTTTACATGATCACAGTCAGAAAGGCTTTTACCTTATTTAACGTTAGTGTACATTTAACTCCTGTCCCACTGCAATTCACTGTGCTCTGTTGAACCTACTCAGTCCTCTACTCAAGTGCTTACATATGTTTAACTTGATGTTTTCCAAATCAATATTCCAGATGAAGTGTACATTTCATATTTGCAGCAGTGACGTATTGCCCTGACTGTAATTGAATCACGCTTTAACTTGTAGCTTGTATGTGTCAGTTTAATCAGCCAAAAACCCATCAGCTAGAACCTCTATGAATTATTCAATCTGTCAATGACAGAATCAAAATCCAGGAAAATATGTGGTCATAACAAAATAAGCACTTGCTACGTGTGGCTGTCATGATGTAAAATCCGTTATCTCAGGCTAAATAGGAAAGCCTGCCACTTGATTTCTGCTTACCAGAGAAACACAATGTACACCCAAGTCATGACATTGATCCAGGAGGCTTAAAACAATCCCTTGTCTGATA
This sequence comes from Stomatorhinus walkeri, assembly GCA_026784285.1. Lineage (NCBI taxonomy): Eukaryota > Metazoa > Chordata > Actinopteri > Osteoglossiformes > Mormyridae > Stomatorhinus > Stomatorhinus walkeri. Next base: position 12,129,417 of record JAODUD010000107.1, read on the forward strand.
AAACTAACAGAATATGTTAAAAGAACCATTTATGTGCTTGCTTCTAATCACAGAATAACACAAACTACAAAAAAAATATTTTGCTTGTTTGTTGATCTGTTTATTTTACCTGTAAAATCTGTATTTAACCCAGTGATAATATTTATGTTTATGTGCAATATGTCTGTTCTGATTTTTCTTTTTTCTTTTGACTCATGTATTTATTATCCACAATGCCTCAATTTAAATCTATTCCAAAACAACAGTTTTAACTTTCTAATCTGCACTGGCATTTATGTTTTAATCCACGTAAAAGGGTGTAAAGCAGAATAAAGTATATTTCTCTGTCGTGTGCAATGCCTCTGCAGCCAAACCTGAGAGTGTGATCTTAATCCTTCAAAAAAACCCAAATAGTCAGGATATCAGTGAGAACAATCTCCTTTTTCACCTTTGTAGCAAACAGGTGCTGGATTAAACCTTGTTCAGGTCTTTCCTTCAGTGTGAAACTCTGATCCGTTACTGCTTTTATTAGATTTAATCCTCTCATACATACAGACATTAAAAGGTTAAGAAAATGTGAATTGTCAGTCACTGCAGAAGTAAAACTGAATTGTGCATTTGTGTGCATGTGTGTTTGTGTCAGACGCATCAGGTGCTAAACAAACACAAAAAATTACCCACCTCTCACCCACTGTTATCTTACTCCTGAACGGAAAAGGATGACTTAGTGCCTAACCCTCACCTTACCACTACTAACAGTTCATGTGAAACACACAGGCAATGCGAATGGGCTGTGTACTCAAAGAGACAAAAAAAAGAGACGGAAAAAGAAAGATATGGTTTGGAAATGCCACAAGCAGGTATGCAGACAGACACAAAATGAGAAACAAATCTCTCTGTCAGTCACCAAACCAGAGCAACAGACTTCAACACTTCATCTCTTCTGCTTCTCCAGTCCCATCAAAAAGACAATGAAATCCAAAGGAGATAAGTGGGGAAAAATGTCCTTCCCACATCTGTACCTGCAGCGAAGAGGGAGGGAGGATCGAAAGGCATTTAAAGGGGCGACCACCTGTCGTCCTTCCTGTCCACCCCCCTAATGATTGCAGATTAGTCTTCACAGGGCTGTTTAATTAATCCTGCTTTGCAGAGCACTGAAAATCACAAACGGTCAAAACACCAAAAGCCCATAAAAATTGCTTTTTTTGGTCTGTCAGGTTATTGAAAATCCAGTGAATTTGTCAAGTACGGGGAAATCTTAAGACTGTGGTAAAGGACGCTCATGAGAAATGAGGATGAAAAGCAAGAAGAAGCAGGGTGGAGATCCTGTGAGAGCCCTCAAGCTAAACGGGGGGCAGGGTCCCTCCGTGCGCGGCAAGGCGCGGCGGCGTGGCCGTCTCTCCACAGAAACCCCGGCAGCCCACGCAGGCCCCACATCACGCCTGCTCCCTGCCTCGATTCTCCTGCATGCAACACAAACCTACATCCACCAGTCCTGGTTTTTTATTCTCTCTGGTGGGCTTTGGGTTTTGCCCGCCCACATTTTTTTCCCTGCCATTTCCTCATATGCCACTCCCCCTCCTCCCTCTCTCTCTCCATTTTTACTCTCTCTCTCTCCCCCCCCTTCTCAGTCTCTAGCTATGTGGGACCTTCACATGCTTGGCTTTGTAGGTAAATTTTAAGATATGGCTGTGTTTTGATGTCACGTCTGAACATGTCAGGGAGGTGGGGTTCGGCGTCGGCAAGCATGAGGCACAGAGAAAGAGGGACTGAGGCAAAATAAAAAGACTGTGGGACGTGGCTGTAAAATGTACTGACTTCCAGGTCTCCGGTCAGCAGCTGCCATTCCGGTGATACAGTAATAACACACAGGAGAAGTCCTGTTACTTTGAGTTGCGTGATGAGTTTATTGCTTTCAGTGGTGGGGTTGACCAATCAGAGATAAAAGCTGAGTGCAAAGCCAGCAGAGAAAAACCTATGAGCAATATTTCACATGTGGTCAAAAGGCCCACTTGAGTATAATGAAGAACCATACTTTTCCATTGTTCTATATAAGTCGTCTTCCTTTCCCTGTATAAAACATACACTCATTTGTGTCACGTGTGTCGCGCACGGCCCTGTGATCACGGGACTGAACAGCAGGAGTCGCTCTAAACCCATCACAATACTTAGCATTGATCCTACCTATAAATCCATATTATTGGTGTATAACTGCATTATTAACCATTACATTAAATTAATAATACAATTATTTATTTATACAGATATTTATTATATGCCATTGCATGTTCTATCTATCTATCTATCTATCTATCTATCATCATAATCTTCCAAGATTAACAGTGCAGCATCACTGGCTACACTACTGATACAATCTGTAGAATTGTTGGAATGTATGGGGGAAAATAGAGAATATGTATTAGATTATTACTACTGATGACAGAGGTCTGCATGAACTCTACGTCCAGAGTTAAATATGGGAGCTTTCTTCTTGCTGACAGTGACAGAGACAGTGAATTGAGGAGAAGAGAGAGCAGCGAGTGAACCCAAAAGTACTGAGGGAGATTTGAGGGAAGAACAAGGGATATAATCACATCGCAGTTTACAACCGGGATGAGTGACGGCTGCCTTCATTATAGAGGTTCACTGAGTCTGTCATCAATCATTCACCAGATCTGTAGCAATAGAGCAGATTTTCCAGCCACCCTTTCTTTCTGTTGAATTTGGGTGACTAAGAGTGCTTTGTGGCAGAAGGGATAGATTAGTGCTATAGGTTAGACGAGAGGCCAAGGATTTCTTGGTGAACCTCCAGATTCAAAAAACATGCCCAGATCAATTGATTTCATTTGCTGCATCTCTCGGCCTGTCTCCTGCTACGCGCACTTATGTCTCCAGTAGCACTTGTTCTGTACAATTCAGCCGGCAAAATAACGCTGGAGGACTTTCCAATTATGTTTGAACAGCCATAAAAATGACAGTTTTTGCTTGTAGCGGTGGGAACAAGACGTAATCGGAAACGCTCATCATGAGAATGTTTATAGGCAGGCTTCTGTGATATTGCAGCCATAAAATACTTCAGGGACTCAAAGGAACTCATCTTCCATCAGAAGTCAGCAATCTGTGTGTTCCATCGCCTAACTGTGTTTATTGTATTTTTCTTGTGGTGGCGGACAAGCCATGTGGATCACAGAAACAGTCTCTGCTTGATCCCAGTAACTGTCTTTTTGTGTCAGTCCTACCCTGGTAGTCACCCTGCTCCTGTGCCATTTCTTGACAGTGCTTCTTAAAACTATTTTCTACTTTGTCAAAATTAAATGGCTATACATTTTTGAAGGAACAATAGTTCTTGTAAATAGAGCCATTAGCTGGTATCTGGAAAACTCAACTGGGACATACTCAGTATATTAAGGGGTCCTTATTCTTGCAAAAAAGATGCCCTAGTTGTTCCCTGCTGCTCTTTCACCCGCTCGCCTGAGCCCAGAGCAGTATTAAACAGCCCAGGGAGAGGCAGGAAATGCTTTGTGTGTTCGAATCCCTGCTTTGCTATCAAGCAGCATCAGGTATGTTAGTCTGAAAACCCTAATGTGAGAAAGGAACTGCAGAAGGCCACCTCAGGACATGCACACGCAGCCATCCCCCTCACCTCGTCTGAAGCTTAGACGCCCCCCGGCCCCCGGTGGGATGCCGTGGGTAACCGGATTACATGGCATCAGCGGCTGACTCAATTGGCTTACGACCATATCAGCGCTCTCACAGTGAGCCTCAGATCGGCTGCCTCACACATGTGTGGAAGCGAGCTGAGTGTGGACGCCAAGCCACAGCCACACGAGCACACAGGCAGACAGGAAGGCAGACAGACAGATGGGGGAAAAGGCAGACAGGGAGGCAGACAGACAGGCAGGTTAGAATAAAGCAGACAGACTGACAGACAGACAGGCAGACTCGCTCAGACACAGAATTCACAAGGTTCACTGTGACAAAACTGTAAGTGGCATTCATGATTTACACTCTGAAGATTAAAAGAAACATCCAGAACTTGAAAATTGGTTGACTGGTCATAATACCTGCACTGAAACAGCTTTTATTTCTAAACAAAATGAGGAAAATCTCCAGGCAAATCAGTTTGTTTGTTTCCACTAATGCACTAGAATGCAGCTATAAACTTACTGTCACATATTTGCTTAGAGACATATGAGTCTGCATACCAATCAGGCCTCGGCGCAGCAGAGAGAGACTCAGCCAGAATGCAAGCTGACCTTGCTGGGGGAGCCGGGGACTGTTTCTCATGATGTGCCAATATATATAAAAAAAAAAAACAGAGACACACCAGAGGAGGAGGGGGATGAGCTGCAGTGGGGGCAAAATCAGTTAGATCTTTAACCTCTTTTCTCTCTGAAAATTGTAATTGAAAATCTGCGTACGTGCAGGAAATTAAACGGACAGAGAGAGACGGCGTCTTGTTATTTATCCTCATTTGATGCCAGTCTCTGATATAAACGCTGTCCAATACATGTGCTGGCATTTAAAGCTGAGTGTTTGCCTTTGCCCAGAAAGCTTCCTTCAATGAATGGACATTATTTTTCATAAAGAATGGAGAATGAGTGCATATGAGCGGCGAAAGGGAGATCGAATACAAGGTGAATTTTAACAATGTGCTCATTATTTATTTACCGCTTGGGTAGAAGGTGGAATCACAAATAAGAGACTTGGCTCAAACTACCAATCCAGCGTGGATTCTTAAGTGAGCACGGGTTGAATGGTGTATAAGGGATTGACTGTATGCATCGCTGTATGTGTTACAAGCGTGACTGAATTTTACTCAGAGGGCTGCATCCCAGTAAATGAGTGTTTTGCAGTAAAGGAATGGATCGATAGTCTTGGCAATAACTGAGATGTCTCTGGAGATCAATGGAAGTCAGCGGCACTGTCGCAGGGGGCAAGATGTATACTGTCACACTCAATACCCACTGACATTAGAGCACAGGGACCCTTCGTTTTTGACAGATGTAAAAGGAGTAAAACAAGAAAAATATGGAGGCATTACTCTAAGACAGAGAAGCAAAGTGTAGCTCATGGGGGGGGGGGAAGGAAAGAGTTAGGGATGGGGGAAATTACGGAAAAACTGACCATAAATACTGTCCTGCTTATAGGTAATGGAACAGGCCAGGCAATAAGAAAAGCTGAAGGATAATATGAAGAAAAAGGGCTACATGGCAGGCTGACTTCAAACGGAGTCATACTGTAAATGAAAAAGAGATCCAGATAAGAGAGAAGAGAAAAGCCAACAGGAAGAATCTTATGGAAGAGGAGTAGGGGTTAGAATGTGAGAGAACAGCCATGGCTGCTATAGCTGATGGTAACTTCAGAAATCAGAGACCGAACAGATGGAAAGATCAGCTCTGTAGAGCTTCGGGGAGAACATTGGGATCATGGCGGCTGTAACAATGATGATCTATGTCTAAAGTGAGCAGATCCACCTGGGAGAAACAAAGGGGTAGGAATGGGTGTTGAATTAAACAAAGAATGACCCCTGTAGCAGGCAGGAGAGTCATGGGTCAAATGGTGCCAGATGGCCAACTGGAGTGAGGGCTGAAGTTGAGTGGGAATGCAAAGCTCAGTGAAAGAGGAATGTAAAAATCCACTAGGAGGCTGAAGGAACCTGGGTGTGGATTCCCCTGCAGCCAAAAGGAGGAAGGGAGATGTGGCTGCTTTGAACCAAACAGAAGCAGGGCTGGATGCTGACAGGCGCAAACTGAGCCACACTCTCTGAGTACCACTGGGGAAGACCTCTGCAGTTTGCTGTGCCATTCAGGTTATGGAAAAATCTGTTACCAGCTCAAAGGAGAACATGTTATATATAACCATTTATTTGCATAAAAAACAATTGTCATGGAATAATGAGGGAAGGCGCCACACCTGACCATGAAACTGCTCGTCAGTCACATGTCCAATTACTATTGAGCCTTTGTAAATGGAGAAACTGGAAATGGAAAATGGTTGTGATTGTCAGAGTCGGCGCTCATCCGACCCTGCCCCTTAATGTTCACTCTTTGTTCTGAGTAGTAGGTAGCTGCTCATTCTGGTCTCGCTACTGTCATGTGGTCCCGTAGCTATAGTGTGTTCTCCCTGCACCCTGGACAACTGCATAGCTCACTGGGTTGAGCAAGTCTCCCATTGTGAGTTTAACACTGGCCAGAAACTAGCCTCACTTGTTAGTTTGTTTATAGGTTTTCAGATTTCCCTACTGTTTCACATTGGCTCTTTGCTTCCCTGCTTGTGTCTGATTTAGATTGTTTTTCCTTTTAGTCTTTCTTAATGTACTCAACCCTTTGTTATGTTCCCTGCTCTCTAGTGCTTCCCTGACTTGATCATTATAGCTCCCCAGTCTTTGTGCTCGTTTAGTGTTTCTGGTTCCACCTGTTTCTCATTGTTCCTGTTCCTCTCTTGATTGGTTAATTGATTATTAGATGCACCTGTTCCTTGTTTGCCCTGGTGCTCCACTGTATTTAAGTGCTTGCCTTTGTGTTGCTTGATTGATTGCCTGCCTGCTGTGTTCATGGTCATTGTTTGTTGTGAACGCTGCTTCGTTGTCTAGTTCTGCTCCTTTTATAGCACTGTTATTTAGTGGATTAATTAGTTTATTCTTATTTTGCCCAGTTTTTTTGACCCCTTGTGGTACTTCTGTTTAGTATTTTACGCCAGTGTGTTCCGTTTTCTTTAATGAACCCTGTTTTGTCTTGGCGCTGCTAGTGGTTCATCACCTCACCTCTTTCCTGCCCGCGCTATGCTGTGCCGTAACACTAATCTCTTAAAGTTAATGCGATGCCTTAAATTAAAGCTGAAAGAATATACTCGCGTCACATCTTGATTGCTTAATTTCAAATCTACTGTGGTGGTACTCGGAATGAATTACAAAAATTGCATCAATGTCCAAATATTTATGTGAACTGTAAATTACCAGTATAGCCAGACCAAATGTCAATGATCTGCATTGTGAATATCATGCAAGGTGATGTCACATTCCTCTGCTTGGTCAGGCTACCACTTGCACCCTCTGCATTATCTGCCCTCCTCAGACAACCAGATCATGCAAAGCTTCTCTGCTAACTTTCCCCTTGGGAACCATTTACAGGTTCTATGGTTGTAACTCTGGCTACTTATGTTTCATTGTTACATTTTTGTAAGGGAAATGTAGGCTTACACACTCTGAATATTTATCATGGGCTATTATTGCACAGGTACTCCCTTGTGCCCTGTGCTGCCTGGGTTTGGCTCTAGGGCCCCTGTGACCCTCACCAGGATATGCAGTTGGAAGCTGTATGGATGAATGACTGGCATTGCTGTTACTTACAAGATGCTGTGGAGTCCTTTTATATTAATATTTTTAGGTTTAAATACTTCATACTGGATTACAGTGGTATGCAAAACTGATGCTGGTGTTGGGTTAGCGTCAATATCAGTGTTACGCATCTGACTCGGTAATAGACTTTTCCCCAAACATCTCCTCTAAAACTGCAGGCCCTTCAATGCTATCCTATTTACTGCTCTAGCTTCACTTTAGACATCCTGTCAAGTCCTGCAAAAAGAAATCCTGTCGTGTTTGGCTGTTTTACTGAAGGTCTGCAAGTGTCCTTTCCATAGAATTTAGCCAATTGTTAGCAAATTCCACCCGCCCATTTTCTGTAACCACTTGTCCTATTCAGGGTTGTGGGGGTCTGGAACCAATGGGAGCTATGCAGGCATCATCCCAGGATGGGGCACCATCACAGTGCACTCACACACCTAGGGGCAATTTAGTAACTGATTCACCTTACTGTGCTCTAGCTTGGGGCAGAATAATTACTGTACAAATACCCAAATACCATTTAAATAATTTGCTTATAGTAAAGAAATAGTCCACTTATAGTGTTTATTTTTCTTATTTTTAAACATGTCAACATGTGGAAAAAATTGAAACTACAGTATTTATTTATTTTTTTACTTTCCTTTGATCGCTTCCCCATCTGCTTCTGGCTAGCTACCTGAGGCTAATGCTGCATGCACAGAAAAATGACAGGGAAAAGAAAGTCATTTTTGCTCAATGACAAATATAGACATCAAAACTTATGATAAACTGCCAAAATGGAGTCAACGAGATGCAGCAGCGAAACTACAATAAGGTATATTTTATGTATAGTACTGTATTATAATGTATTTGAATTATATGTAGTTCCATATTTAAAACTGTTTGAAACAGTTCTACTGTATTTTCAATGAATCAATAAAATTCAATATTCATGTGATAAATATACAAATGTCAATTAGATGGTAATCTGCCTGAGACAGAAAGAAAAAAAAAATCAGTTATAATGATCACTGTAAGCAGTTTCCACTGATTGGGTTGTTTCTGTTTATTAGAGATGTTATTGCATCCTTCACAAGCTCTACAACAATCATTATTCCCTCTCGAGCGAGGCGGTGTCCTTTAAGTAATTCAGTGCCCATTTAATGTTTCCAAGACGATTGTAACGTGGATTGACAGCAGCCATTTTGCCACGCTTTGTGAATCAGTCTTTCTCGGTGACTTAGGGGTCCTCTCGACTGCTTTTTAGTTCTCCCAGGCTTAGGTGCTACTTTTAGCGCTAAAGGACTTTGTGAATTGCTCCTCAACATTTAGGAATGACACACCCATTCATTTTAGGAGTTCCTCCTAAATCTGCAAGTTAAGAGCTACTTTTAGCCTTAAGATACTTTGTGAACATGGGACCTGGTTGGTAAAAAAAATGTACCGGCAGACTGTCCCCTCCCCCAGTCAGTAAATGGGGTCATCTGGCTCTGGCTCTGGTTGTGTTTGTTTTTGGTTATTTTGGGGGTCATGGGTGGGTCAGTATAGGAAGCTGTGGTCTAAATATGTAACTAAGCACCATAACTAAGGTAAAAGTCCATCCAATGTCGGTACAGCCATGCAAGTTTGTCCTGCAATGGTTGGGATCCATTGTAAGATTTCCACCCTGTGGAAATTTGCACTGGAATTGATTGTCTGCAATGATGATGAGTGGAAGTAGAAATAATCGCAATTCTTTATTTACCACTTGTGAGTACAGGTACATTGGAACTCCTTTCTTTGCCTACCCCATCTTGTGGGTCGCAGAGCAGGGCGAGCCAACACGCAATGTCCCCGGAGCTCAAGGGCCCATCAATATGTGGCTGTTCTGCCAAGGGCAGTGCTGGAACCACTGATCTTCCAACCATGGGCACAGAGAGGCAGCCCAGTGAGCCCCTCACTACTCCTAAGTGTAGTGTGCGGTAAGCTGAGGATGGGTTTAGGTAAATCCCTTCAATTGGCTCCTACAATCCAGACAGACACTGCATGGTACAGAAAAGGGTCTGAGGATCTACTTGACTGAGACTGTTTTCCCTGTTTTTTCCCCACAACATGCATTGACCATTGGTTTGGGGGTGGGCTAAAGGAGGGTCCTTTTTCAAGCAGGCAGGTACTGAAGGCTCTGGCCGTCTGTGTCATGTCTTAATGTAGCGAAAAATAATACTAAAAGTAACAGTCACTCGGAGACCAAGTGCTTTTGTATTCACCGCCCCACTGAGTAAAGCTGTTTAAAACCCACCCCCAAACTGTCTGATCAAGACAATTAGACTGACATGATAAAAACTTGTTCAGTTAGTGGCAATAAGTAAATAGTACAAATTCTCTGCTTGGCAGAGAATATTATAAATATTACTATTCAAAAGATGCATTTATTTAATTCTCTCCAGAGTATTTGCCAAGATGAGGGGTGGAAAATTGAGATGCTGTCAAGCGAGTATGAACAATTTCAAATGTAACACTCATGGAAGATTTCATCTGTACATACTGGCAAGTGCAGCTTGCTATCAGAAGCTAGTGGGTTCAGACACCAGTGTGCAGATGGTACAGAAAAGCTGAGGAATAAGCATGACAACAGCTGCATTCCCCTTATTTGTGGACAAAGGCAGAGGCAGAATTGCAGGAAGTCGGACTGACAGTTTGTGAGATTGTCACTGGTTGACACACAGGTGACCGTCATGTCGTTATTGTCAGATAGATTAGTAACAGAAAACAAGCCATAATCCTGCATGTCTCTATGCGATGCGACTGGATGACAGGAAAAGCAGGGTGGTGATCTTAAGGAAAGGGGATAAAGGCACGGGCTGGATGGGTCTGGGGGGGGGGGGCTGTGTAATCCACAACAATACTATTTTAAAAATTGTTGCGGGGAGATTGATCCAGATGCACAGAAAACACGGGTCATTTTAATTTTCAATCTGGGAGTTTAAACAAGATCAGACTGTTTTTAGCAGAGACCCCTGGGCATCGGCCTGGATAAACCTATGTATTAAAGCATCCCTGATCAGGAGTCTGAACATGTGATCGAAAGGTCACCTGTTCAAATCCCGAGGCCGTTACTCAAGGGCTGTTTGGCTCTTAAACAAGACGCTCAACCTCCCTACTGCTCCAGTGGCGCCACACATTGATCCCAAGTTTAGCTCTCACTGGAATGAGTGCTTATGTCTCAAAAAGGTTGAGCAAGCTGGAGTATTTGAACAAAAACATTCCAGTGTCACTGTACTCATGCTTGTACTAATGGCAAATAAAGCATTGCTTCATTTCCGGTTCCACTTGAAAGATCAGGAACACAGTGATATTGAAAAGATTATATTGTAGCCTTGGCCTCATTGTACCCTTAATCAAAACTAGATAGAGAGCAAGATCATTAATACGAGACTAAGATGTATATTAAAAATTCTCTGCTTGTGTTGTGCTTCCTTCTTTGCAAATCTTCATAGCTGCTTCCATATTACTGTTGTTACTGAGCCTATGTTTTCTGAAATACAGCTGGGTGCCTGTCCGTGAACTGAATCTGGTCTCTGAGCTAGACGGGAGATAACGTACAAAGAGGTATAATATGTTCTGACAAAGAGGATGAAACCGGTTAGGGACAAAGGGAATATAAGACGATAGAACATATGATTGAGATAAAATTTTCTTTTGGACTAAATTCTCTTAATTAGAGTCCCACTGAGCTCATGTGCTTATTGGTGATTTACTGTGGGGGGGGGGGGGGGGGGGGA
>JAODUD010000107.1:12148565-12169647 GCA_026784285.1 Stomatorhinus walkeri
AAGCATAGAACTGACCCCAGCATACAGGGCTATGCTGTGCATTTAATAAGAAACAAGGCTGCACAGTGGGACAGATAAGGCAGCCTTGTTCTCTGTGGCCAACAGTGACACCTAGTAAACAGATGCCGGTACTGCGGCTTCAGTGCATTCGGGGATCAATGGAACTTTTCCCATTTACTCTCCTCCCTGGATGCTTCTTATCGTGTTCAACTTGTCATTTCAATGGAGGAATGATCTTCACAGATGTAAACTAACTACGACGGTGAATCTATCACTCTGAGGCGTTAACTTGGTTTCATCACTTTGAGACGTCTGATCTGTGCAGCACGTAATAGAAAACGGAAGATAGGCAAACACTTAAAAGGCAGCTTAGTCAAGCATGTTAAAAAGCAGAGATACAGAAAAGAAGGCAGAGACGAGTAAGGATCACTAATCTCACAATGTTCTGCTTAAGGAGAAAATGGCTACGCTTACATATCTCTCTGTAAGTGTTACGCTTTGTTAGTCCACTGCAAGTGACAATTATGCAGGTAGAAAACGTAGCTGTCTTTTCATTGTTATTAATTCATTCATGAATTCATGAATTACCCACAACAAATGGAAACTGAGATGCACTCAACCCAGAGACAATAATAAATATCCATCCATCACTGTAACCGCTTCCCAGCCGGGATCATAGGGGACACGGGAGCCAATCCCAGGAACAACGGCCGCACACAGGAACCAACCCCGGGCACCTGCCAACACACCGCAGGGCGCACACACTCACACACACCAATCCAATACTAAATATGAATAGATATTTTGGTTACTTTAAACAATAATTCATTCTGACTGAGAGATGAAAGATTTTTAAGCAATGCCGAGAGAGAAACTAATTGGCATTTATAAACAGGTTAATAGCTGAAGAAAACATAACTCGGTGGGTCTCCTGCATCAATAGTGGTTTCCTTCCATTGTCCAAAGACATGCAGTTACACTCAGTGGCCTTCACCTGCTCTCACCTGCCCGTAGTGCATTCACGTACAGGGGTTGGACAATGAAACTGAAACACTGGCTAATGTAAGAGGACAAACTGATGGTGCACATCACAGTGGCACATCTGTAACCAAGACAGCAAGTCTTTGTAGTATATTGAGAGTGATCGTATCCAGGGTAATGTCAGCATACCACTATGAAGGACAGACCACATCCAAGAGGAGTAAGTGTGGACACAAGAGGAAGCTGTTGCACCAACATGCACAGCAAGACTGGTGGCAGAGTGGTTTCAAGAACATGAAAGTGACGTTGAACATCTATCCTGGCCTGCACAAGTCACCAGATATGAATGTTATTGAGCCACTTTGGGGTGTTTTGGAGGAACAAGTCAGGAAACATTTCCCTCCACCAACATCACAGGGTGCGCTGGCCATTGTTCTGCAAGAAGAATGGTTCAAAATCCCTCAGGCCACTGTAGAGGACTTGCATCTGTCATTCCAAAGACAAACGGATGCTGTATTGACCGCAAAAGCAGGCCCTATACTTTACTAATAGAACGCCTTGCCGAAAGAAAAGTCACACACTTTAATATTTGGTTGGACTGCATTTAGTTTTGATTGTGATACATATTTATCAAAGCATTTTCCACATGCTTATGCAACACCTCAGCATACATTTCATGTCAAGATCTTGTATTGATGATAGGTAGTTGAACCACTCTGTAAAGTCCTCTTCAGCACATCTCAAAGACTTTAAGTGGGGTTAAGGTGAAGACTGTGGTGGCCAATTCTTGTGTGAAAATGATTCTTCATGCCCCTAGAACCATTCTTCGACAATGCCTGCCCAGGGAATCTTGGCTTTATCATCCGGGAATATGTCGAGCCCATAGGAAAGAAAAGAATCGCTAGATGGATGATGCAATGGACAGCACTGTTACCTCACACCTCCTGGGTTATAGGTTAGATTTTCCCCTTTTCCTCACCTTCGCAGCATATGTGTTACATATGTGTGGCTGTATACTGGTTTCAAAACACAGATGCTAAGATGTCTAAATCTCCTTCAGTGTGCGAATGCACGCCCTGTGAAGGACTGCTATCCTGCCCTGTGTAGGACTGCTATCCTGCCCTGTGTAGGACTGCTATCCTGCCCTGTGAAGGACTGCTATCTGCCCTGTGTAGGACTGCTATCCTGCCCTGTGTAGGACTGCTATCCTGCCCTGTGAAGGACTGCTATCCTGCCCTGTATAGGACTGCTATCCTGCCCTGTGAAGGACTGCTATCCTGCCCTGTGAAGGACTGCTATCCTGCCCTGTGAAGGACTGCTATCCTGCCCTGTGTAGGACTGCTATCCTGCCCTGGGTAAACGGCTACTTCCTAGCCTCTTTTTGCAGGCATAGCTACAGGTTCATATATGCAATAAAAATTATTTTCCAATTAGACGAGTCAGACACATTCCACAGTAAAAGCCAAGCCATAACCAGGTGCTTAGACAAGAAAATATACTTCACATTAAGGTTTTACCATTTATTAATTTACATAACTGTACACTGATAGAAGCAAATTAAGTAGTCAGCTGAAGTACTCCAGCTGTAGTACAACGGATACAGTTACAACTGTGGTAATCCAAGCCCAGTTCCCTAACCAATATACTACATACTCCCCCAAACACATGAACACTTCCGTTCTGTAAAAAGGAGCTGCAAATGGATACTAAACAAACAAATTCATCACCGATTAAAAACCTCAATAAAACTCACATCAGTAACAGAAATCAGTTACATTTAATAAGGTGTATACTGTGACAGTGTGTGGCTCTGCAGGTTAGGCGAGTCACTGCAAAGCCCTTATCCCCAATTACAGTGATCCCCCATTATATCGCGGTTCAGCTATCACGCCCCGGCTATATCATGATTTTTTCCCCCACGCATCACAGTTCTATGCATATCGTGTACCTTGCTTGTGGTCTGATTGTTGTGAGCGAACTTTAATTTTATGCCCTACGATATAAGGCTTAAACTATGAAAAGTGTTGATTTATGTGGTCTTTCTATATCGCAGATTTTCACCCTTCGCTTTTAAGGCTTAAACTATAAGAAAATGTTTATCCATATGGTAATTCTATATTGCGGATTTTCAACTATCGCTGATGGGTCTGGAACTTCCGCGAGAGGCGGGGATCACTGTACTCCAGGGAAAGGCCGACGCAGTTTCCCTACTTGTACATTGTTTTGGATAAACGCATCTACTTAATATTCTTATTAATGTCAACAACTCCTCATAAACTACCAATAAGTCAAAGATGGACTCAATGTCTGTTTTTCCACTAGGGTTGCTATGTTTTACGATTTACCGTCATTCAATTTTAATTCAATTAAGAGCCGTGGTATCACCATTTTTGATTTTCATGAAATTTGATATGCGAATTGCACATATCTTCCAGGGCTCTGATCTTTTTTAAATCTACCTTTGGTGCCTTTTCTACATCACAGCTATAGCTGAAACGCGTACTGCAGCTCAACCTGCCAAAATGACTGCCATCCTGCTGCACTGACCTCTATGGTCTATGGTTTTTGGGGCAACCTTTAGGGGTAACCTCCAGGTGTGAGGACTCTTCATCCAATCAGTCCTCTAATTAGTAATCTAATTAGAGAGCTGCAGCGAAAACCTGCATACACACTGGCCCTTTGCGGATAAGACTGCCCACCCTTGTTCTACCTCCAAGCCATCGGGACTATTAACACTGCCAAATAAAAAACTGCAACCTACACTTTAGATCTCTTCTCAAATATTTTTTTGTTATCTTTTTTGTCTTTACTATTTCTATATTTTAGCATTTTTGCTAACATATTACTTTATATTATTTTCTTATCTTTCTACCTTGTTCACTGAGAAGCAGCAATCGCATTTCATTACTGGTGTACCAGGACATTCATGCATGTCACACATAAAAATCTTTAGTCTTGAATTTAATAAGTTACAGCTCACCCAAAAACACTTTGAATTACCTTTCTTTTCTTTTTCTTGCTATCCATACGGTAGGAAATGCACTACATAAAGAAAATGGTTTTAAAATAAGAAACATTTCTGGGCCCCTGGAAGCTATGCGGGATTCACAAGCCAAATTTGATCAAAATCAAAGCGGTGATGCACATACTTTTTTTTTTTTTTTAATTTGACGAATTAAAATGGAACGACAATTTAAGGGACGATATAAATCCAGAAAACAGAAACACGGTGAAAATTTCAAGTTAATATAACCCATCTGCAGTTGTACGTTGACGTACCCACAGTTAGACATGAAGAGAGTGTAGTATATAAGGGAATGACAGGAAAGTGAGCAGCCTGGGCTCACACTCCTACTTTCTTGATAGTCTCTTAGAGGGTGGTGCTGGGGGACTGGCTCAGAGCCTCCTCACACTCTAGACAGTAATACGGCTGGTCCTCCGACAGCATCCGCTGGTACCTCTTGAAGTAGTCAGAGTGCTTGTACTGCTGGCCGCAGCGGCCGCAACGGTAGCTCTTCTCGCCGTTGTGGATGAGCTGGTGACGGTGCAGGTTGCTGAAGCTCTGGAAGACATCGCCGCAGACGGGGCAGCGGCAGGTGAGCTCGCCCGTGCACTGCCGCTGGTGGGTCTCCAGGCTGCGGCGCAGGGAGAAGCGCTTGTGGCAGCGCGTGCACTGGAAGGGCTTCTCCCCCAGGTGCATGCTCTGGTGGCGCTTCAAGTGGTCCGTGCGCCGGAAGGTCTTGCCACAGACGCTGCACCGGTACGGCTTATGGTCCGCCTCCAGATGCTGAAAGCGGGGGAAGTTCACGCGGGGGGTGAAGCACTCGGCGTGGATGGTGAAATGCTGCGCTGAGAAAGACCCCGTGCGAGAGCCTTCCTTGCCCGACCTGCTTTCGTAGCACTGGGCCATCAGAGAGTGTGGCTGTGAACTGGTCTGTCCCCAGTGGGCTAGTTCTTGGGAAAAGCCACACTGGACGGAATAGGAAACCATTCCAGAGTTCCCACCAGTCTCATCCTTAAAATTTACCTGTGTGTCATCAGATTCTGCAGCACTGAAAAGTCCAAAGTCTGGGAACACTCTGTGGACATGGATTGGCTCTAACATCTCCTCCTTGATGGGAACACAGCTCACTCGCTCACAGGACTCCCTCGCCAGCTTCAGCTCAGGAAGCTCTTCCTTTATGGACATCAAGTCCACCTGGAAGAGTTCCTGTTTGATGGACACGGGCTCCAGCAAGGGTTTCATCTTCTCTGGCATTTCCTGTTTGACGTGCAGCACTTTCAGTTCAGGCACCTCTGTGTTTCTCTGTAGATGCTCCATCATTATTGCGTGATGCCCACAGGGACCTGATAATATAATAAAAACCACAACTGTAAGTATTTAAAAATTCTACAAACAATATGCAACCCAAAGAATGTGAAGTGATTCTGTTTGTATTGTTGACTTGTTTCTTCTTTTTGGGTTTTGCTGATTATGCAGTGTTATAAGTGCATTTTTTTCCAAATCCTGCTCACACAAGGTAATGAATTGAGGGTACTGAACTGAAAATGCATACTACTACTACTACAGTATGTTGCAATGACAGGTTTAGACAACATATATATATATATTCGCTAAGGCAAATTAATTACGTCTAAAGGCAATTAAAGTGAAAACATTTGCCGAGCTCATCACAGCATATGCTAAATGACACCAGAAACAAATTTATTATCTGTGCCAACCCCGTTCCCAGTGAATGAATCACATAATAAAAGCAGGTACTCATACCGAGTCGAGTTTTATTTGGCAGCAGTGGCAGAAACAGGTATTTTATTTAGATGTCACACCTTAAGTTAGATAAGCGTAAATTATTATACCAGAGAGACGTGATGGTACAGATTGTCACATTAATTAAATAGATGAGCCGGAACTGTTCTGCAGTTAGACGCGACGCTAATCCTTAACGATGCGGGTTGTCGAACAATGACGTAACTGGCTAGCAGACTGAGCAAACAGTCTAGCTGTTTCTCGCTAGCGAAGTAAGCTAGCTAACCGCAGATATTACTGCCATAAAACACGCTGCGGCTCACGAATGCAAAATTTCGTGTAAACACGACGAGCGCTTTTGTAAATAATGTGAAGAAATACAAAAAAAATCCCAATAATTACTTTAAACATAAATTCCGAGAACTCGGTCATTCCTATTTTCTTGCTAACCTGCTAGCTATCTTCGGCTAGATATGCTTATGTCTCCTATCCTGGAAAAAAGCAGCAAATTTTAAAGCGCATTTAGAATTACTTTAACTGAGCACGCTGCGCTACTAAACATCCATGCATGCTAACTTTCCTCGTAATTCCTCCACCTGCAAGCTAATAAAAACCCCGCATATATCTGCCCTTTCCGAGGCCCTCTTCTGCCCTCCACTCCTCAGGCAGCTTCGCTGTTTTTGGACCGACACAATGGATGATTTTAATTGGTTGCGCGAGGCACCTACTATTTTATCATTGGCTGCCCAAGAATGGTTCGTAACTCTGGATTGCCCGCACGAAAAAAAAAAAAAAAGAATGGTTTAACGCACTGGCAGATAACCAACTAACTGGAAGAATCGCGCACATATCGTTTAATACTTATGAATTATGATCCACGTACATACAGAAATGTGAATATTGTTTTATAGTAGTCGTTAACTCAATTTTGTAACATCGATTATCATTGGCGATGTGTACAGGGAGGTAATGTACTGCTCACTGCATGGGCTAAGTCTCTGTGCCTGAGATTGGAAGGTTGCTGGTTCAAGCCAGAGAAAATAGTCACATGTCTGTGGGTAGGGAAAAGGATCATTTCCCCATGGGGATTAATACCATATTACTGTTCCCATCATCATCATCATCATCATCATCATCATCATCATCATCATCTACTGTTCCTGGTGTGGGCCACAGTGGCAACATGTCAAGCAAGTCAGAACACACCTTGCTCTTCAAGGCCACATACTCAATCCTATTCTGAGGGTTCCCACACATTCCCATATCAGCTGTCCAGGAGATATGTTCAAAACAGCCATGTGTAATAAATAGCCTTATAAGATGCATGTAAACGTACTCTCCCCCAGTCTAAAGGCTCAATGGCTCTCCTTCCTATCTTTGTAGGCGATGTCTGAATTGTGAAAAGACAACCAAATAGAAAACATTTCTCCATGTCAGATATGAAGAGGATAGTATGTTTCGCAGGTTGGTTTGCACTCACTCATCCAAACTGTCACACTGCCTGTGGCAGCAAACTGCAAAGGTGAGGTTTTAAGGATGAAAACCTCAAATACAAAAGGAGTTGAATTCAGCTAAAGTCAGGCACAGGAACAACTGCCCTTTTAACTTCTAATTCTGGTCAGTGCTGGAAGGTCCTGGCACATTAGCAGATTAAGCCATACGACTGGAGGATATTCTAGATAGGATTCCAGTCCATTCCAGGGCATGAAAATACACACACACACACATACAATGAAAGTATGATTCAAATCTCCAACTGTGTAGGTGTGAGGCAACCGGGGTGATAACCATTCAGCCACCACACCACCTAGTGAAGGAAAATATTCAGTACATTTTAGCTGTAGTGCATGGCAGCACGACTTTGTGGGTTGTGGGCAGGCACGGAGTGAAACTAATTTTCAGACCGGCAGTTTTCTGTAAAGACCAGCCCATTTTGTCTTCTGGGGAAACTTTGATAAATGATGCCACACTGACATTTCAAGAAGCAGTAGGTACATAATAAATAGCATATTGAATTGTCAAGCAGTCTGACTTTTTCGGCCTCACCCACTATCTTTCTAACATCCATCGTTGCGCATTTCACTATACAGAACAATCGTTTTCTGTTGTGCGTATAAAAACTCACTAGTATTCGCCAGCTTCTTATTCGCAGGGTCCATGTCACCTTAAATAGGGGGTGCTGTTTTGACAAAATCCTGCAGAGGGCACCGTGTATGCTAAATCGAAGGCTCCAAGAATGTTTTCAGCTTTTGATTTATCTAAGGAAATGGTAGTAATTCAAAAGTTTTTGGTCACATTGCCAAACTAACCGTAATACAATTAATTAAATTTGGAATCTGTTGTTTGCTGTGTTTAATTTATCAGGAATCACCATCAACGGCATTTCGGTTCTCATGTATGTCTTGCACATAAAATGTGAATTAACAATAAAAATATCTTTGAATCTTCAATCATCATTTTTATACTTGAAGATATTTCACATTTCACTGTACATTTTTACATTTACTGCCCTCTGAAACTGGTACTCCTTCATTAAGACCTACTGCACAAACAATCCGTTTTCTGACCAGGTTAAAGGCTTCTTATTCGCAGTTTCCCTATGGGGGATAGTGCTCACAGTGGCACATTCTGTGCAGTTAATAATAAAGACATTTTGAAAATACAAAATAATGTATGAGCAAAACATTTCAACTGTAGCATTTGTGCTTATTTTATATACAAATTTCACAAATCTATTTTCCAGTCCACCTACAGAATTTTCAGTCTTACTTCAACATGCCTTCTACTAGTGAAATTGTCTCCATGATTCGTAGTTCTAAGTCTTCAACCTGTAAACTCGACCCTCTTCCTACATACTTGGTTAAGCTCTGTCTTCCTTCTCTCTCTTCCATTATCACTGATATTATTAATCCCTCTCTTACTTCAGGTTCTGTTCCGACTGCTCTAAAAACTGCTATAATTACTCCCATAATTAAAAAACCCAGTCTACAGCCAAATGATCTTAATAACTTCATCCTGTCTCAAACCTTCCGTTTCTGTCCAAAATTCTTGAAAAGATTGTTGCCTCCCAGGTTCATAACTATCTCTTCCAAAATGATCTATAAGAAAATTTTCAATCTGGTTTTTGTCCAGTACATAGTACTGAAACTGCACTGGTAAAAATTACTAATGATCTTTTATTAGCTACAGACTCTGGATTATTATCCATATTAATTTTTCTTGATCTAATGGCTGCCTTTGATACTATTTCTCGTCGTATTTTGCTAAATCGTTTAGCCTCTGTTGGTATAAACAATACAGCACTCCTATGGTTTACATCTTATCTTTCCAATCGCATAGCATGCAGCAGGGATGCCAATGTAAGGAAACACTGAAACTAGCCTGGCCTGTTTGAAACTAGCCTGCACAGTGATCTTTGTTCTTTCACCAGTTGAAGAATTTCCTTTGCCCTTCTTACTCTTAGTTTTGCACATGTATTCCTTTGTCCCAGTTTGACCAAACCTAATGAGGCATTCATCATAGATGATATCACTAAAGATCACTTCATTCTCCACTTTACCTTTGACAAAGTTCTTCAAGGTGAGTGCCAATTCATTGTAATTCATGTAAACGATACACAGATCAAATTCTGAATTATGGATGGAATTTCCATATTTCTAATTTTAGTGAAAAGTTCAATATAAGTGTCCAATCAGCTATAATAACACTGAATGACCTTGAAATAATTTTCAAATGTAAGACCTATGTTTTAGCCATGAATTCTCATTCATCATTATGAACTTTGAGGCCCCATACCATTAATTGTGCTTGCAGTTCTGAAAACAGTATACAAGCAAATTAAATTCACTCATGAAACTCGCAAATTCTGATATAGTTCAACAAACGGTTCCAAAATGATTAGCAGAGTCCTCTAATTTTTCAGCATCCGTGCGTTTGCGATGAAGATCGGACTGCGCTTTCGGGAATTGGTGGGGGTTTTCCCGAACCCGCTTTGATTGGCTAATATCTAGAATATTTAAAGACGATTGGCTGGTTCGTTGCGATTTGTTCTTATTGGCTCTCGAGCTCCATTCGTCTACGCTGTACAGGAATGGCAGAAGTGCCTAAGCAGATGTGGAATATGGGAGTCAAAAATTAGGAACATCTGGATCGCCCGTGCATGAAACGCAGACTAGGGCAGCGGGAAGTCGGGATATCGAAGCTGCTTTTAAGGCAGACGGTGAAAGGCTAGTGAACCACCAAGTGTTCCTCGGGTGAGCGCCTAAAATTAAACGGTATCGATGAGTCTTCGGTGATCTTGGATTGAAAAGAATAGCGGCTGCGGTGAACAGTGCATGGAGACGGCGGACAGCACTGATAGCCAGCGGCCAGTGAGCATGCTACTCAGACGAGCGCTGGATCGGGACGGGGCGTATTTATCCCTAACTAGCTAACCTTGTCTACCCGTCTTTTTACTGATAGTATCGATTAGATATACCAGCTGAAAACTAAGGCTGTTCTACTTAGCTAGTAGCTGGCTACGTATTGCTGCAAACCGATTTACTCAACGTTAGCAACCTCACTAGTTGCTATAATTGGATTGATATCTGTGTACATATATACATATAACAACACAGTTAGTCCTGTGTTACATGTGCAACCTGAAGTTAGCGAGCTTCCTGCTGAAATAACGTGTGATCCCACAGAAGGTGCTGCCTGATTAGCCATAGCTAGCTTTGCCCACCGGAATGGCACCGCCTTCTGTGATTAAAGTGTTCTCGTCGCTTCTTTTTAAAGTAATAGTTCCGTTCAACGCATAATTTGTGCCCACTAAATACGAAAATCTTCTTTTCGATTGTTTCTGATAATGATTCTGAGACTATAGTATGGGATAATGACAATATCACCAGTCCAGAATGCTGTTTCTTTCCTATTGCGGATAATAATGCATCTGCAGCGAACCATGTCACGATGCAGTCAGTCTTAGGAGTTTTTGGATAATTGGGGGTCCAAGCAGTGAATCCATGCTGGAGATCCCTGTTGTTTTCGTGTTTATTACCTTGTACTGTACTTTCCCAGGATCGTAATCAGGCCTGGCTGTGCCATTTAAGTGGCCATAGACCAAGGGTCCCCAGTTCCGGTCCTGGAAGGCCAGAATCCAACAAATTCTTAGGCAAATTCAGTAGTAAAGATGAATGTAATACTTTTATAATGGAATACATTCTAATTGCTTGTACTTAAACAGTGACGTTTTATAAAATGGTAAATTTAGCGTGCTTTAAGAGGGATAGATTAAGACATATATATATGTATATGTATATATATGTGTGTGTATGTATGTTGGTAAGCGTATCTAAATTAACTCAATAAAATTCAAAGCATAAGAAACTTTTTGTGCGTTTATGTAAAACCTTGCCAAAATAGCATGGGAAATGGATTTGCTTAAATGAACCTTTATTACATAATGATTTAATATTATTCAATTTTAGTTTTATACTTCCCTGTATATTTCGGAAAGAATCACCCAGGTAAACAAATTTTCCCGTAATCCTGTTATGTATAGTTTGGATTTGCTCAGTGCATGGAGCGATTGCATGAAATTGTTTTTATGTGTTTTTAAACTGTACTTGTGTCTAATGTATGATTGGTTGATTTGAGTAGTTTGTGCTTTTCGATGTTTCTTGCATAAATCCAGAAGGTATATGTATTCATGTGTGCCAGACTTTGTTGTAAAAGGAACCGCAAATCTGTATGTCTGCTGGAGAAGTTTCTGGATAGTAATGTCTGAGATGAATTAGGACCTGTTTTTGAGAGACTTCATTTGGTTTGCTGGCTAGAATGATCCCATGGTTACTTAACAACTGGGAAACTTTGACAACACTCCAAACTGCAGCCACAGGAGAACAAGGTGCGCTGGTGCAGCGGTGCGGGCTGTGAGGCTCTGTGTGTGCATGCTCTGCGTCCGCAGGTTCCCGTGGCCAGCGGCATGCCGTCGTTCAGCAGGCAGGAGTTCTTTCAGGAGCTGGCAGAGGGCTGTCTCCTGCCCACGGCCCAGCAAGGCCTCCAGCAGGTCTGGCAGCTGCTGGTCATCTGCCTGCTGTGTCGATGCCTCTGGAGGCTGGGTGAGCTCGCTGCCCGTCGAGGCCCACTTTGGCTCGGAGGGCCTCAAGCATGAATCGCAGTTTACTGGACTGTGGAAACAGGGCCAGAAGGTGATTGCGGCTTTGTAGAGGCCTCTTACCGCGCTGTCTGCCCTGCTAGGCCTCCCGCGCTACGTGAAGCACCTGAGCACAGTGGCTGGGGGGTTCTATTCCCTCTACCTCTTCTTCCAGCTCCACATGGTGTGGGTGGTGCTGCTCAGTCTGCTCTGCTACCTCATCCTCTTCCTGTGCCGCCACTCCAGCAGCCGCGGCACCTTCCTCTCCGTCACCATCCTCATCTACCTGCTCATGGGGTAGGTCTTGCTGACTCCAACCAGCCATTTCTCTACATTTTCATACCAGAAACGACCCTGTGCTAGACCAGGGTCTTTTAAGCTTTGCCCTTGAAGTCAGCTGCTAATAAATAATGGAAAAAATTGATTATTAAGGACAAAATCTTCTGGTTATGAGCTCTTTAGTAGGCAAGACACATGGTCTAGATATCTGTTATGGATAACATGAATCAATATAAGAATTTACCAGACGTTTAGTGTTCAGTGTTTTGAAAAGGTTCAATGGCCCAGTGATGGATGGATTATTGGAAAATACATTTACACATCCTTTGAAAAACCACTATTAACATTCAGGGCTCACTCATCCATTCATGTTATTTATAATGAACCTTTTCAGTTATTATCTTTAATTTTCAGACATAGACTGCAATACAGCTGTATTATTTTATTTAAAAAGTAGTATCTGCTGTTTTCTTTCAGTGAGATGCACATGATGGATACTGTTACCTGGCATAAAATGAGAGGTAAATGGATGTGTTCTTGTAGTTTGTCCTCTGAAAAGCTCTTAATTGCAGAGAAGGTCTCACCCTATCCTCTACACCGTGTCACTAAAACATGCCCGTGGATGCATCTGGGAAATTTGCTGCAGTCATGCTTGAGATACGGGTGACCCACATGCTGCATGTGTGTCAGGCTCCCAGATGGTGGTGGCCATGAAGGCCATCTCTCTGGCCTTTGACCTGGACAGAGGCGTCGTCCCCTCCGTGCCTTCGCCTATTGAGTTCATGGGCTACATTTACTTTGTGGGCACCGTGATCTTCGGACCCTGGATCAGCTTCAACAGCTACAAGGAAGCCATCGAGAGCCAGAAGCTGGTAATTTGAAGCTCATGCAGATTATTGATGTTGAGCTTTTAATGTTGATCTTTCAGAAACTGTATTTATTATTATTTCGGCTATTTTCCTTAATAGCTTTCTAATTTTTTGATTTTCAATAAGAAACCGTAGGTGTAGTGGAGTGACTGCTATTACTAAAAATGAATTGAAATGAATTTTCAACAAGCCATCTATTTATGGTGGTCGCTGGTTACATGCTTCTGTTTGTTTTTAAAATCTCCATTTCTAAAAAGACACCGGTGTTAGGCGAGGACGAGTCTGTGCTCTGCTGCAGTGTGGGGGAGCACAGTGCACTTCCACCCAATCAGAGGAGTTTGTCAGCAGAATCCCTGCGCCACTCACCTCCACCCTGTTCTGTCTCAGAGCTGGGCCTGGTTGCTGAAGGTGTGCCTGAGCTGGATCAAATGCCAGCTCTGCCTGATCACCTCCAACTGCATCGCCCCCTATCTCTTCCCCTACTTCATCCCTATCTACGGAGACCGGCTGCTGCGAATGTGAGAATGGGCCACTGCTGTGGGGTAGACAGGGGGCATGGGGACGAGGGCCAGGCAGCACGTTTTGGACGTATTGATGGTTTATTCTCTCTCTCTCTGTGCTCTGATAGCCTGGTGTAGCCTGTGTGTTCATACCTCGCACTCCTGATTTCCAATTATATTTTTGCTTCTGCTGCCTGATTGCTCTGTCTCTCTCTCTTTTTCTTTCTCTCTTTTTCTCTCTCTCTTTCTCTCCACTGCTTTCCTGGCTTCTTATCTACAGCAAAAAGAAACGAAAAAGCAGGTAATAATTTTATGTGTTGGAAAATCTCGCTGTAAGCAGTTTGCCAGCGGGAGGCTGAATGTGACTGCGTTCTGTTCTGGGGACTTAAGAGGAGGAGGTGTTACGGTGTAGAGGAGGAGGTGTTACGGTGTCTGCCCCAATCACCACAGGTCTTTTGGCTTGTTGCGTTATAGGGACTGATGCAGCCTCATTATTACTATTCTGTAATTTATCATGTTGAAATACTTGTTGTTTTTGAGCTTTTCAGTTGTTAAACTTATTCTAATTGTTATTATAGGCTAAATATAGGTGTAGTGTTCTTAATAAATTATGCTGCTTTCATTTGTTAGAATAGTAATAATAAGGAATTGACTTGGCTAATGATCACGTCTAAATAATTCTTTATTTATTAAAATAATAAATGCTGAGTAATATTTATTGGGCCAGTGCTTCTTTCATCCACTTTTTATGTTTCCCTGTTGTAGCCATGCATTCCCACAAATTCAGGGTAACATGATTAAATGATGATAGCAATTGTTCATTCAACAGATTCAGTTTCATTTAATTTGCAGTATGCGATTGTTTCACTGTTCAAGCACAAAGGTTGGACCTTTAGCCCGGCCTTCCGTGCTGCCTGTGAGCGTCTGAGTTCGACACCCTCAGTTTCCGTGCGGCTGTCTGCACGCCCCCAGTTTTCCCCTTTATCGTAGGGAAAATGGAAAATGCCGTCACTCCTTACAGCAGTTTGGAGAGCAAAATACAAACTTGCGTGAAGGGGGTAACAGTATTTTTGGAAATCAAGTTTAATAAGGTTATCTTTGCATTCCATAGCTTAGATATTAACATGTCTCTAATTTTTTGGTAAAATTGATCAGTGAGATTTGGTTGAATTTGGTTGGTTTTTAGCAAAGACCTTTTCCTATCTGTTCATGCTGTGAAATAAGTATGATTTTTTCATATGTTCTTTAAAATTGAGGATATGGTCAAAATTGTGCTTTCTTCATCAGATGAATTACTGTAACACTTTTTAAGTATTTGAATAATTCATTAATCTTAGTTGCACAATCCATGTGCTAACACACATTAATGAGAACAGCACACATCAGTTGGACTACGACTGGGAAACCTCTAGAGAAGCTACCAGACTTCTCAAGCCTGACAAATGGTGGCGTTAGAGAGCTGTGTATGCACCTAAAAGATTTAACCAGTCATTAAGAGTTTACCCTGTTTTATCTACTCACCTGTCATGTCTCGTGTCTGCCATTCCCTTTTCCATTAGTGAAGTTCTCTCATTCTCTCTCTCTTTCCGTCTCTGCTTCTCCGAAGTGCTGTAGTGAGGTAGGTCTTTACCTTTCGATTTTTGAGTCACAGTGGAAGCCCCACAGTGATAAGACAGAGTTGGTTGAACTGTACCGCTTAAGGAAGATCAGACTGATCTGTGATAAACCGTCGCCGAGCTGAGTGGAGGCTCCAGGGCCTGTTCATTTCTTCTCTATGTTCCTGATCTCCATCTGCAGGTGGCTTCACGCCTATGAAAATGCCATGTCCTTCCACTTCAGCAATTACTTTGTGAGCTACCTGAGTGAGACCACGACCACGCTGGCTGGAGCCGGCTTCACTGAGGACAAGGACAACTTGAAATGGTAGTTGCAAATTGCCAGATTTTCTCTTCCCTGTACGGAGATATGAGTTCGGCTGCAAGTGGATGTGAAACGTGTATGTCTGCTTTTTTTTCCCACAGGGACCTGACCGTCGCAAGGCCCCTAAACGTGGAGTTTCCCAGGTCCATGGTCGAAGTCGTGACTTCTTGGAACCTACCCATGTCCCGTTGGCTTAATACCTGTAAGTGCTTGCTGTGTGTGAATGTGTTTCTGTGTAATATGTATAATATACATATATGTGTTGCATGTTTCTATGTTTTAATTTACTGATATAAACCATACAGTAAATATTTTTTCAATATAAGTGATGTATTTTCCATTTGTAAGAGTTAAATTTTTATGCATTCTTTTCAAACACTTTAATTTTGCCATACATACATTTTTAGTACATTACTTTGGCCACCAGAAGGCACTCCAGTAGCGCAAAATGCAAAGCACCTATGCTGAATTAGAGAGTGCTTCTTTAAGTGTACTGCGTAGCTCGGTACTGACATGAGATGTTTTCATCAGATGTGTTTAAAAGTGCTCTGAAACTGGGCACTTTCCCTGCCATACTGGTCACCTACACGGCCAGCGCTCTTTTGCACGTGAGTCTCCTTCTTTGTGCCTTTCAATGATGATATGTGACGTGTCATCCTTTGTTACGGAGTCAGTTTTCACACGGGTCCATTTTATTTATTTGTTTGTTTATTTGTTTATTA
Source organism: Stomatorhinus walkeri (assembly GCA_026784285.1). Taxonomy (NCBI): domain Eukaryota; kingdom Metazoa; phylum Chordata; class Actinopteri; order Osteoglossiformes; family Mormyridae; genus Stomatorhinus; species Stomatorhinus walkeri. The sequence goes on from JAODUD010000107.1 coordinate 12,164,720, forward strand.
TCCCAATGGCAAATTGTAATGCACTTTCCCCATAGGTTTGGCGACACCACATATTGTTAACATTGTTCCATCAGTTAATCCAGCGTCTGCCAACCCGGTCCTTGGGAACCACCAGGCGGTCCATGTTTTTGTTTCCTCCCAGCTGTAAAAATGTAGACTGTCTGATAGAGAGCTGGGAGGGAGCAAAAACGTGGACCGGCTGGTGGTTCTCAAGGACCGGGTTGGCAGACGCTGAGTTAATGGACGGCTGATCTACTGGTCTGTTCTTCAGGGTCTCAGCTTCCACCTGGGGGCGGTGCTACTGTCTCTGGGCTTCATCACCTACATAGAGCATGGTAGGGGGGGGGGGGAGGAGGTCATGATCTCCAGTTGCTACATTTGAAGGTGGTGGAATATTCATGGATGTTTTGCAATTCTGTCTTACATTTCTGGTTTGGCAATTCCCAAAACATTGACAAAAATCTTTGACAGAGGGCCATACTGATCCCCTGTCACCCTCTCCTGCAGTTTTGCGGAAGAGGCTAGCTGTCATCTTCAGTGCCTGTATTCTGTCAAAGCGATGTGCACCCGACTGCACTCACCAGCATAAGAAGGTGCAGTTTTATTTTTACTGCTTTCGCCTGTGCTACGGTCGGCACCTGCTGCTGCACTATATGTGTCATTGCGTCATTTACTCTACTTTATGCGCTCTACTTTATGCGTTTCCTCTGTAGAGCCTGTGGGTCTATGGCGTCAACGTGCTCTTCAGCACTTTAGCCATCTTCCATCTGGCGTACCTGGGCTCCCTGTTTGACGCTGATGTGGACAATGTGGACGCAGAAGAGGTGAGGCGAGCTTCACAGGGGGGGCTGGGCCCGTGTTCCTGTCTTTGGGCCAGCACAGGTATTTAAAGCAGAAACTGAATCCTGGTCAGGTAGTTTTTTTATAAGGTTCTGTCTGGTGCTGTGGAATATTTTCTCATTGATATTTCTGAGGGGTGTAAGCCCCCGTCCCTTAAGGGGCTTCATCGGACACGCAAGCATGCAGCGCTGGAGTGTTTCATCTACACTTTAGATGTATATTCTCCTTTTCCTGACACACCTGCCTTGTTTTCACAAGACTTTTTATGGAGGAAATTGTACAAGTTCACGCAAATGAAACAAGACCAGGAGAAAGTGGTTAGAAATATGTAGGTAAGACTCAGAGGCTCTCAGCTCAGTACTGTAGGGGTTCGGCTGTTTTAGCCCTGAGATAGGCACCTGGCCTGAAATCCATTTATCCACGTGTCTTCTGCTTACCTGTATTGCAGTACAGAGCGCAGTTATGCTGGAGTTTATTGCACGAAGCACAGGGCGTAGTACTGGGGTCAGTCTTTCATGGTGCAGTAGTGACACCAATCAACATAATTATGTGGTTTTGGACTTTCATGGAAGCTGAGCACAGGGGAGAACTGCAGGTTTACACATTCAAACCCCCCATTCCTGGAAAACCCCCCTACCCACAAAGCTTCCATGAAATAATACATCAACACACAGCTGCATAAGATTAATTTCTTTCCAATAAGCCAGTGTTTCCCAGTCCGGTCCTCGGGGACCCACAGCCAGTGCACGTTTTTGCTCCTTCCCAGGTCCTGGGTTCTGACTGAATTGCGAAACACTGCCACAAGCGGTTAGTACAAAGCTTGACTGTTGGCGACAGTCTATTTTTTTCTCATCCTGTAGCACATACCAAGAATCTGATTCCTTGAGCTATAATAGTTCAAAACCATGGTAACGTTGAAAATACTCCGGAACATTATGAAGAAAGTGGTTACCACACCGCAGCAGTCATGAAAGGTTTCTGACTTGGTGGTTAAGCAGGCCACTTTGGGTTAGGAAGCATCAGTCATTTGTCTGGTCTACACATTGTCACCGTCACCTCGTGTTTGCCACTTGCTATTTCTGGAATATTTGTAAGCCTGTGGTATGGCACTCCTGAGGTGGCAGGTAGTAATTTACTTTCAGCACCAAGTAATATATTATTTCAGTGGCGACTTGATTTTGAGCGTAAGTGCATAAGCATACTAGGTGACAGCTTTAGCTGTTGGTGACCTGAGGTACTACTGAAGACGAGACGTCTGTCGACAGTCACTGACTGGCACGTGACTTACAGCGAAGCCACAGAAACCCAACGGTTACGTTCGCCTCTCTGCCCCTCTCCAGGGCTACCTGGCCAATCACACCATTCAGAAGTGGACTGAACTGAGCTGGGCGAGCCACTGGGTGACCTTTGGCTGCTGGGTGTTCTACCGCCTCATCCGCTGAGCATTGGACGGGGGCGAGGGGCAGAAATAACGTCCAGTACCCTGAGTCCAGGGTCCACTGCAGGAGCACTGCAAAGGCCTGTCTTCTGGAATTCCCCTATTGCCCTTCTCTTCTCCAGAACATCCAGAACTTCTCTTCTCCAGAACATCCAGAACTTCTCTTCTCCAGATTCCTGCTCAGGACATCCAGAATGATCCCCACCCCTGGCTCCCAACTGTACCAATGGCACGTCACCTTCACCTGGGACCTGTTCCTTCCTCATCCTCCAAATAATGAGCTACCCCTCCCTCCAAAAAATGAAAACAAATTTTATACTTCCATGCTTTCAATGGAACCATTGCACTGTGAGTCACTCTCAGCTCGCTAAAGCTTGACTGTAACTGGCCGATGGTCCACCTGACAGTCACTCGGATGGACAGCCCCTCACCAGCTTCCAGGTGGTAAATATTTGGACTAGTTTTGAATCTCCAAATGTAACTCTAATTTAATTACATTTTTTCTTTTTATACCTCATGATACCTTGTAGGATTTCACACTACATTGATAAAACTGTTCCAAACAGACAATCGGCACAGGTTTAAATGTAACACAGATTTTCCTTGAGGTGGAGATTCAGCGTTGTAAGCCAACAGTCCTACACCACGACTTTGTTTCCTCTTGGAGAGGGCATCTTGTGTTGGCCCATGTCAAAGTAGCTCTTACACACATATCCGGTTCCACTTTACGGGTCTCCATCTGCCGGCTGTGAGATGTCACTTTCCCAGTTGATGCCTGCTTTCCTGCATGGTACTTTAAGGCTATAAGTGCACTGTGTGATGTGTGAAGAAAGCTGGTGTCTGCCCATGACAGTACGGTGCCTGGAAAGGTGTGAGGGAGGTCTGCCACACAGCTGAAAATGGTGAAGTCACGGCTAAAAACTAGATGAACAGGTACTTCGGTCAGAACTTCATTATGTCAAATTAAATGTGGCCAGTTGAAAATTATGCACCCCCCCCTAATTTTCCCTTCTTAACCCCCTTATTGTTTTAAATTCTTTTTTTTTTTATGAATTCTTGATCTTTCACCAAACTGCTGGGGTTGCTTGCAATTGAAAGCTACTCGTATAGGTATTACAAGACAACACCATATACCAGTACGCACAACAGTAATATATTACTTTCATGCCTCTGGGTTAGTTGTAGTCTGCTTACACTTTATATGATATGAAATTATATCTGAGCCCTGAAAAGGCTGACCTGTTGTATCCTCGTACAAGTGTTCATTGAATAGCCAAATGATCTTATTACACTGGAATAAACTGAGTTGTCAGTTTATATTCTTTTTTGAACTGTTGTGATCATTATCAACATATTAGCTGTCCTTTTTAGTTTAGTTTCATTTGTTTGTATTGTGCCATAGTTTTGGAATAGATCTATTCAATAATTTTGACCATCTGTATTTTTATGAAGATAGCTGACCATAAATCTCTATTACTGTGCCGTGAGTATTGTTAGTTAAATGAGCGGAGAGTTAGTCATTTCCAATCTTTCTCCTTTTTTCTTTGTATATGTTCTCTTTTCTAAGTTACTATGGTTTCTAATATTATGTTTTGTGTCATTTTTCCCATTAAAAGCTGAAGAATTTGGTTTTATTCTCCTTTGGATTTTACTTGCCTCAGTATTGAGAATCTTCATTGTTACACAGTACCTCAACATAACCCTTAATGGCTGATTTTTTTAGCATAAGAACTAGGATTGGTAATATTTCTTGAAAACAGCATTAACATAAAATCTCCCTAAATGGATTGGCTGGCTATTCGGAACATTGAGGAGATAGAGATCAAGGCAAAGCCAAGACTATTTTAATTATGAGGTTTTATCTCCATGAAAAAATGGGACTGTTGCTGTCATCATGTTGGTGGCAAATTGGGTTGAGGGAATATTGTTTGGTGCCCAAGTAGATTTTGGGTGACAAGCTGGAGGGACTCGAGCTTACAGCTGGAGAGGTGACACTTGGGCTTTCTGGACATTGCTGTCACATGTGGACACATTCTATGGGGAATCAGATCTGGCGTGGCTGGGGGCAGGAGGACAGGTGTGGGGCTCTGATGGCCAAGGACCCAGCCTGCCTTTGGACAGGTGTGGGGCTCTGATGGCCCAGGACCCAGCCTGCCTTTGGACGGGTTTCGGCTCTGATGGCCAAGGACCCAGCCTGCCTCTGGACGGGTGTGGGGCTCTGATGGCCCAGGACCCAGCCTGCCTTTGGACGGGTGTGGGGCTCTGATGGCCCAGGACCCAGCCTGCCTTTGGACAGGTGTGGGACTCTGATGGCCAAGGACCCAGCCTGCCTTTGGACAGGTGTGGGACTCTGATGGCCAAGGACCCAGGCTGCCTTTGGACGGGTGTGGGACTCTGATGGCCAAGGACCCAGCCTGCCTTTGGACGGGTGTGGGGCTCTGATGGCCAAGGACCCAGCCTGCCTCTGGACGGGTGTGGGGCTCTGATGGCCAAGGACCCAGCCTGCCTTTGGAAAGGTATGGGGCTCTGATGGCCAAGGACCCAACCTGCCTTTGGACGGGTGTGGGGCTCTGATGGCCCAGGACCCAGCCTGCCTTTGGAAGGGTGTGGGGCTCTGATGGCCCAGGACCCAACCTGCCTTTGAACGGGT
>JAODUD010000107.1:12169747-12184283 GCA_026784285.1 Stomatorhinus walkeri
TGGGGCTCTGATGGCCCAGGACCCAGCCTGCCTTTGGACGGGTGTGGGGCTCTGATGGCCCAGGACCCAGCCTGCCTCTGGATTCCCCCACCTTGGACAGCAGCTGTGGCTTCTCTCCTTCCGACTGGCCAGTGAAAGACGGCACAGGCGCCTTAACTGGAAACGCAGTGTCTCACGCCTTCTGGGTCCCAGCTGCATGCCAGTGCTGCATCAGTACTGCACTGCAGCTAAATGACCCCACTGTCAGCATTAGCCTTTCTCTTGCCCCCCCCCCCCCCAAAAAAAAATAAATAAATATTATGATGCCATTGAGCAGATGTATTTGCACTTTATTGGACCAGGTACAATAGAGTCCATATAAGAAGCATATCCGTGTCTCCTTTCATTCACTATATATGATACCCTCCTAATAATGTGTATTGCTAGCAAACTGAATAGTGACAAACTGATGCAAAATGAGAGCAGTAAAATACATATAAATATTCCCTTAAAAAAAAAAAATCAAACACTGACCTCCTTGCTTTTCGTCATCTCCTTTCTCATCGCCTTTCTCATTGCCTTTCTTTGGCTGTTCTGCGGGGCTCTGAGGTTGCTGTGGCTTCAAATACATTCAGTTCATACATACACACTTGGATATGAGTTGAAAGCATATGAAGAGAATCTGTTGAAGTTCATCAAGTGCATCTTCTTCATCAAGTTGACCCTCAACATCAATGCACCCAGTTTTCTTGAATCAGAAGGCCATGGAACGCCGAACAGATATGTACAATCCATTAAATATTATTTTCTCCCAGTGTCTTGCATGGTAAAACATTTTTGTTGGTGTAAACTGTTAGGATTGGGAAAGGTTTGATTTGTGTTCTTTCCACTATGTCTTTTTCTATGTTCCATAGAATGCGCACCGGATCTTTAAGGGAACGTGTTGAAGAACGGACTTAGATCTATAGCTGTGTCCTTGCCTATGATTAGTCAATCATTAATCGCTCGATTCAGGAAGGCATCTCTCAGACTACAGCACGCCATTCAGAGACGGAACAGACAACATAGTATTTCTGCTACGTGCTGAGGTCAAAACCAAGAACCTGACTAATCCTAACATTTCTTCGTTACAATTGAGTTTATGGGTGAGTAGGACAAACCAACTCTCAGGCCTTAGGTTAGTGTTTCACATTAACTATAATGCACTTCGTAGATAAATCCATGGTTTGAGTGATTTTAGCAATACCATCTTTGTTTTAAAATATCGTACCCTTCCCACACTTGCATAACCGCAATGATTATTTAATAGTCATAATAGTTGTGGTAAAATGTCAGACATCCCACCTTAGGTATATTGAGCTGGAAATATTTTAGCCCGTGGGTGTTGCTGGTGGTAAAATTTACTGAAGGTCTTGCTGGCTTCAGTGGAATAGTGTTCATGGGCTTCAGGGAGCTGCTGTCGATTTCTGGGAGGTTCTGGGAGGTGGGATGTCTGCATTATATTTCTAAATGATGGGTAGTGGTGTAAGTCAACGACTGTATAGAACTCAGCACATTTTGGAAGGTGTGTGCGTGGAGACATAATTTCATTGATTCTGTTTCTCTTTGACTTGTTTATTGTTATTACCATTTGTGTTAATCTTAGTATTACCCAGGTTTGCCAGTCTGGTCTCCTGTTTCACAGCCTACTTTTGTTTCATTTTCATTTATACCTCCCGTGAAATGTGTTAGTGCATTATGCTGTGAAGCTGTTTGATAGCAGTAGCTATCTGTTTGAAATTGCGGTGTCCTTTTTGTGAGACCCAACAGCACCTTCTCAGACAGATGCATGATGGGAAGAGGAAGCAACTGCAGCCGGCCTGGGGCAGAGATTCCCCTGTCGTCAGAGTTATTTGCAGGTGACAATGTCATTGATAAAGGAGAACTATCGTGTCTGTTTGACTTCTGGATAGGTTGTGTTGGGACAGCTCATGCATTTTTTTAACATTCATTCCCTCATGTTTATACAGTATATCCAAAATTTTAAGCACATTCAGGGAAACTTGCCCTTAACCACAGATTCAAATTAGCTAACATGCTTTATTCATGGAATTTAAATGTGAAATTTGTTTTAAATGGGAAAGAGAAGTATTTTTTTAAAAACTGCCCCAATACAGATTTCTGTGGCATTTTTATTCTTATACTATTTTTCTGACCATTATTATGCAGTCCATCCATCCAGCCATCCATTTTCTATACCCGCTTACCCTACCGGGTCGCGGGGGGTCCGGAGCCTACCCAGAAGCAACGGGCACGAGGCAGGGAACAACGCTGGACAGGGGGCCAGCTTATTATGCAGTCTTGTTCTCTTAAACACGATAATATTGTTGCTCAAAGTCCAAACATCATAGCACAGAACATCCGTCTGTTACCTTTTCAATTACTGCTCATCCATTTCAGAAGCACAGATGGGACACCGATTATTGACCAGTCACACAAATACACATTCATGCAAACGCTATCACAGTAAGGGGATTCAGTGAGTGATTCATCTAAAGATGAACATGGGAGTCTGTCTGCCGCACCAGCAAAATGGTATATAACCAAAGGCTGAAATTTATGGTAAATTACAGATATACACAAACGTAACACTGAACATCGTACAGTAGCTAATCTTTAGTTTGCTCAGGGCAGAAAAATGTAAGCAGAGTTAGGTAAAAAAGAGGTATAAAGAGTTCTGTTAAAGTGACTATATTTAAAATATTCATTTCTGAGATATAAGCATAGTCTTCAGGTTCTTCCTAGTTCATAGTGGTTAGAAGATGGATGAATGAATGAATGAATGAATGAATGAATGAATGAATGGATGGATGATATATATGGAAAACCCGGTAGGTAAAGTGTGGATAGTGTATGTCATCTCCCCAGTGTTTACTGCATTGTGGGTCTGCAAGCGCGACTCATATGCATTCAGTCAGCCCACAGCATTCACTCGCACACTCACCCCCATGGGTAATCCAGTAAATCCAATTAACCTCAGCATGCTATATCTAACTGCAGTGATCAAGGATGAGCTGTGGGTGTTCCTCTTTCCTGCCGGCCTGGCCTTCATCATGCTGACCTTGTTCCTGGAGGAGATCGGGTTCTTCCTCAGGCATGCCGTGTCCTCCAGACGCAGACGCCTCTCCCTGTGGATCCTGGGCATGTATCCGGTACAGTCGCCTGCTGTGTTCAAGCTACTTCCATTATGAGAGATGCATCTTGGACTCTCTCACACCTGTTTTTCCACTTGTTTCTGCTGCAGGTCTTCGGACTGTCCTCAATAACTGCTTTATATGTGCCTCGCTCATCTTCACTCTGTAATTTTGTAGCGTCTGTGTAAGTAAAAAGTTTTACAACGTTGCATTTTTTGAATGCTTGTGTCATTACATTGTTTTTTATCCAGGATAAGAATTTCTGCAAACTAGAAAGCACATGAGATGGCTTTCAGTGTTGTATTGAAATACTTCTTGGTGTCTCCATAAAGATATCACTCCACCACATTGCTGAAGTTCATGGGGCTCATCACAGACTTCTTTGGAGGCAAGGACAGGATGCTGGAGGCCTTGGCTGGCCAGCCAATTTATCCCAACCCATTTCCCTGCTGCTTCTGCTGCTGCATCCCCTTGATAACCTTTAACAGGTACCCCTGAGCAACAAGTGCCACGTCATTGCACTGCTTTTTCAAATGGGTTACTTAGACTGTGAAACATGACACTTGGCTTAGGTTATTTCTCAATGCATATACACCGTCTGTGTTGTTAATAATATATACAGGTTAAAAAAGGTTTCCTTCCCAATTCAGTTAGATAATTACTGACTTTTCAGTTAATCTGAGGAATCTTTATATTTTGTTAATTGAAAGTACTGTACTGTACCTGGCGAGCTGAGGTCAGAAGATAAGTTTAGAATGGGAAACAATCATCTGCTGTGCATTCAGGACCACCCTGGGATGGATGATGGTAGCTGTCCTCCAGCTGTCTGTGGTGAGGACCATCCTTTTCTTCATCACACTGGTTCTCTGGACAGATGAACAATATGACTATGGAGATGTAAGTAAATTGTTCTTCTACACCTACTGGCCACTTGTGTTTGACGCAGATGTTTTATTATTCAAATTATAGCTTAATTTGGTCAGTTGATTGATAAGGAACCGACTTCCTTTAACTATTCTTCATATTCTGCTTTATGTCTTTCCTCAGGTTGATTCTGTGAATCCCAATCTCTATGTCAACGCCATCATCGCCATATCATCCTTCTTATCCTTTTATGGCTACTTGCTCTTTTATAAGGCGACCAAAGGAGTCCTGCATGGCTATGGGCTACAGGCCAAGTTTGTCTGCATCATTGTGGTGCTGGTTCTGTGTGGACTTCAGAGTGGAATCTTGGAGACCATGGGAGCTCTGAAAGTGTTCCCCTGCACACCCCCTTTCTCCTACCTAATGCGATCCCAGTGTAGGTGTCAATGTGTAAGGGGAACTTGTTTGAGACCGGGGTTTGTTTCTGGGGAATTATGTTCCATTAGTCATAAACTAGGGGGCGGCATGGTGGTGCAGTGGTTAGCACTGTTGCCTCACACCTCTGGGACCTGGGTTTCAGTCTCCGCCTGGGTTCCATGTGTGAAGTTTGCATGTTCTCCCCATGTCATCGTGGGGTTTCCTCCGGGATCTCCGGTTTCCCCCCACAGTCCAAAGACATGCTGAGGCTGATTGGAGTTACTAAATTGCCCATAGGTGTGCCTGTGTGAGTGAATGGTGTGTGGGTGTGACCTACGATGGCCTGGCCCCCCTGTCCAGGGTTGTTCCCCACCTCATGCCTGTAGCTTCTGGGATAGGCTCCGGACCCCCCACCCCCAAAAGAAAAATGGATGGATGGATAGTCATAAACTAATTGTACACCACTAGTTACCTGCTAGTTAATGATATAATGAACACTATATACTCCTGACACCCAAGGAAAAAAGTGTCCTTCAATTATAGGTTATTTGTCTTTGGAGGAAAGACATCTTACAAATGTATTTTTATTTTTAATTTCACAACATGTCCTCTTTAGTACACAATAGGAATAAATACGTTTCCTTACATCAGTGAAAAGATAGATGCAAAAACAATGGGGGACAGAGCTTCCTGCGCGGCAGCCCCCCGCCTATGGAATGCCCTCCCAGACACTCTGAGGGCTCAACAGACTTTGGACAATTTTAAATGTGGCCTTAAAACTCACCTATTTAAAAAGGCCTACTTTTGATTTTATTTGTGGTGATTTTATTTGCTGCTCATTTTTCTTTTTTGTAGCACTTTGTTTTTCAATGGAAAGTGCATTAGAAATAAAATATATTATTATTATTATTATTATTATTATAAAAACAACATGTCCACTATAATGGACATAAATGAATGGGTGGGGGCCTCAGGAGGATATGACGACTCCTATGTTAAATATGCTTCTATTTTCTTGCAGCGATATACCACTATTCTGTGATTGTGGAGATGTTCTGCATCAGCCTTTTTGCTCGCCATACTTTCCGGAAAGTAGAACCCAGTCTGGAAGAAGGAAGGAGGACGGAGCTCAGCCCTGTGAGAGGTCACAGCGAGAAGGAAGTTCAAACTGAGCAACTGTGGCCTCTTGCGGGGCCGATCAACTTGAACCAAGAGGAGTTCTGGTCCAGCTGCTCAGGAGGCGGGACTGGCAACCCTGGATATAACAGCGATAGCGAGGACACCTTGTGCCGCATCGAGTATGCCCCCCTGGATTATTTCCCCATCCCCCTGCAACTCAGGCCTCGACAGCTACCCAGCCCAGAGAACAAGAGCCCCAAACCCAGAGAGGACATTGTACAAGTGGAGCACTCTGTAATGAGCTTCACTGCTGAAATACACAACGACGACACCACACAGACCACTGTTGTATAGAAACTATACGATGAACATAAACTTGAAATCACCCGCGAGAGCGCAGTCTGACACTCTCACTGAAGATGAGAAAAAAAACAGTGTAACAAAATTACCGCTTTGAAGTCTAGCAGGCACGGAATACGTCGAGTCGAAGATTATGCAAATTGATTGAGTACCTGTTAAATTTCAATTGTTTTCTCCTGGAGGTCCATCAATTTTCTGTAGCCACGTTTCCATGCTCAGGATTGTGGAGGGTATGGAGACTATCCCAAAAGCTATGGGCACAAGCCAGGGAACAACCCAGCATGGGCTACCAACCCATCAACCCACCAATTTGATAACTCCAATTACCCTCAGCATGTTTTTGAACTGGGCGGGGGACTTGGAGTTCCCCACTCAACAATACAGGGAGAACCTACAAACTCCACACACATGGTGCAATGGCAGAGACTCAAACCCTAGTCCCACGCTGTCCCCTACGTATCATGTAATTGACCATAGTTACCTTTAAAATCCCATACGAATGTAACATCAATAAACGAAATCACTTCATTCTGACTAACCTCCATTCACTATGTAGCTAAAGGCTATTACCAGCCTTACTGAATGCCATGTGACCTGGATGCAGGGTTGCCATTGATATGCAGAATGATGATTCCGTATATTCAAGAATAAAAACAATTACATATAGCTTATTCATTCATCCGCCGAATGAAGTGGCTTTATCAGTGAAGTACAAAGTGTACCGCTGCAAAAGCAGTCGTTTTTAAAAATTCAAAAATTGATTGTAAAACACCTGGATGAGCAAAAGGCAATACAATCTGGCAACCACGTTTATTTCGGCAAGGCAGAAGGAGCGGTTTGCGTTTGCAGTCAGCCTCCGGAAAAGGTACGAATTAAGTGTATAGTCAATGTAAACAGTCAAAAGAGTCAACGGCGCGTCACGAAAGGTACAAAAGAGTGAATATCAGCAATATTGCTTTAAATTATATTTGTTCAGTAACCGAAAGACGGATACATGCGTGACGCTCACTGCTTTTAGCTAGCCAGACAGCTAGCAACAGAATACAACTAACCTAGGTGGTGTTTCGTATTTTACCCGTAAGCGTCAGCAATGATGTCGTCTAAAAACACATTTCAGGCAGAATATATGCACACAGTTTGTTTGTCTGTATGTAACCTAACAGAAGTGGCTGTTCCGTTGCTAGTTAGCCGGCGATTTCAGCAAGCCACCTACGGCGATCTGTCAGCAGTGTGACCTGCCTCCCGTGCGGCATTACATCCATTAATTTGATATATTATACGATGAACAAAAATGTTTTTTATGTTTTGCATCCCGCCGGTTAGAATGGCGTTGAATGCTTGCTGGGGTAATAAGGGCCAGCGGTCCGAAACATGGCTATTGCGTCTAGTCCGGCCCTGTTGCGTATTCTGAGGACAGTAACGAAATAATTCGATTTAATTGGAAAATAAGATGACAAACCAGCTAGACAGTAAGTATGTTTACCCAAATTAACAGCCCATTGCAGGTCGCTCGGTACATACACGTAATGTAGATTCAGGCTTAATATTTTATAACTACTGCCAGGTGGCAGCTGTATGTATGTATATCAACGTTACGATCACTCAGTTTAACGCCTAAGTACGGTGATTTATGAAATACTATTCCAAGTTATTGGATCTTGCCCAGGTTCTGCCGTAGTTCTACAAGAGGCTCTCCCAATGTTAATCAGTTGACAGTTTTTGCTCTAGTCCATCTCAGCATGTTAACTTATAATTTAACATCTGAAAAATTCTAAGGAAGAGGTCTGTGCATTATATGCATATGTCAAAATGTTTATATCTTGTAATTTTGAGACTCATAAGAAAAGCAATTATGTCTGAAAAAACTTAATACTTGGAAATGTTTTAAACATTTTACATTTTGTGTACAAATCTTTCCATATTGACACACCAGTCCAATTTCTTTGTTTTCTGTTTAGCTAATAGTCATAGAGCCATCAATCTGTGATTAATATTGTCGTTGCTATACAGGTCAGTCACGTGATATTGTAATAAACTTTGATAAACAGACGTAAGTGATTTTTTTTGTTTAAAAGTTGACTGTCATTTGGGGTTTCTTCTTATTTAACAGCGATTCCTGTTTTCTTGTGTTCAGACACGTGACGTCAACCCCGTCCCCTTTTCCCTTGAGTTTGTGTGGAATGGCTGCAGTCTGGCAGCAAGTATTGGCAGTGGACGCAAGGTGAGCTTTATTTATGTGCATTTAGCTAAAACAATTATTTTCCAAAACTCGGTCTGTATCTCAGAGTTGCATAAAAATAACCTTTTTTTTTTTACTAACCCCTGTCATTATGTTTTGGCTGAAATGTATTGTTCCCTATTCTCCCACAGGTACAATGCTTATCGCACGCCTACCTTCCCGCAGTTCCGCACGCAGTACGTCCGTCGGCGCAGCCAGTTGCTCAGAGAGAATGCAAAGTGTGGTTTTGAGCCAGGGCTGCGCAGACAGTACCTGAGGCTGCGCAGCCAGCTGCTGGCCCTGCGCTATGGGCCCCTCTCTGAGCAGAGCAGCTTCCGAGCCAGCAGCGTGCGCAGCTCCCGCACCACGCTGGACCGCATGGAGGTCAGGCACCGAGAGAGGAGGAGAGGGAAAGGAAACCGACCTTTACATGCATCATTGGTTGCGGGGGGGCTGCATAGAATACTACTGTCTGTCGTCATATTAATGAGCAATGCATGAGCAGCGTAGCAGTGTTTCTTCTTAAAAGAATAAACTTGATATGATGGAAGCATTGAGCCAGTAGAAGCACCTGTCTAGGACGTAGGTGCTTCTGGAAGTGTAGACTTGCGTTCAAATTGTATGATGTTTTATCTCCTTTGCCATCAGGAGTTACCAATCAGCAGAACATAATTGGCTTTATTCTGCTGCTAATTTAATAAAGCAATAGGCTTAGTGATGAGCTTATGGAATAAACAACATCCGGGATTTGATTGGAACACTCAAGTTGGATACGGAACTGGAAATTAGGCTGGGGAGAAACCCATAAAAATACCAGTTGGCAGATACCCAAAAGCAAACAAGAATGCTTGGGTGTCTCTTGTTAGCGGGACATTTTCAGATGAAGAGTATCAAGGTTATGGGTTGATATTTGTCCCACTAGAAACTGAATATGAATATTGTATATTTGAATCTGCAGTTGTCGCATTACCAAACTGAATCTTAATTTAAGAGTTTGAATCTGAATTCCACCACTTCTCACTAGTTGCCAATACTCTGCTACTCAGGGAGAAGAGTCACGCGAGAGTGGCGGGGCAGCGGGCGCAGTACCGACAGTGTTGTTGAGGCACTGCTGTTGATCCCAAAACCCCCACCACAGTTCTCATGGTCCATACAGGAGCGACACTTTTATTTCTCCACTTCGAGCACTGCTTATACAGATCACCATATTAAACGGCAGTCCAACCGATGCTCCCGGTTATTAGCACAGTACACAGAGAACACTGTAGACATGCAGTAGACCAGACGCATAGCACTTCAAATCCACTTTGTAACTTTACATTTAGATCAATACAGGGGTACGTGTAGCAATGCACTCATGTTGTGTTTTTTTTCTTCCCCACCAATCAGGAACCATTTGTGTAGATCTTCAGATTCACCCTTTATTGCCACAGTGAGGTTACAGCCAAGGCTGGACACCCCGCAGGAGTTTGTCCAATACTGTTTTACACTAATTTTTATGCATTTTCTTATCGTGTAACAATATCTCGTCACTTAAGCATCATCATTTCTTCAACCATTCACCATCGCTGTTTTCTCCCTTGATCCACACTCATAGGTGATAAGTTTGTCAATCATCTCTTTTACTGTTTGGTCCTTTGGCTGGTGACGTGACCATCTCTAGTTGTTTTTTTTTTTTTTTTAAATACCCAGCCGTGAACTTTTGATGAACTCGGGCGAATCCCTTCCTTCAGTAGCAAACCTTGTCAACTTCAGCATGTTGAACATTGCCTGGCTATAGAGTTAACAATATATGTCCATCAACATAGTGATAAGCTGCAGCACTAAAAGTATATATTCATACATCAAAGGCTAACAAAATAGCTAACAGATACGGAAACTTCTAAGCCAACACAAGGTGCTAATTCATACGTGTTTTCCATCACATTGTGCACAGCAGTAATTGGTCTGCATTCTCTGAAGGTTACAAAGTCACTCTGCACAGTTTATATCAGCTTCTTATAGTCCTAATGTTTACATTCTCTATGCATTATGAAGTGCTAGATAATATTCCATACTCCTGCCTCATTGGCGAGATGAATATTTTAAAAGATATTTAGCATAACCACTGCTAGAAACCCACGAGATGAACAGGTGAGCCATAACTTAAACTAAACTAGAAGTAAAATTCATATCCACAGCTAGTTTTGCGCTAGTGTGACATATTAACATAAACTAGCAGTGCCAGAAATCGTTCATTTAACCACATATACTACCGTACGAACCAGATGTATGGTTAATGTTTATGCTATTTCTTGTATATATAAAGCTTATTTTTATATATATCATAAGGTAATGCAGTTGCTACACCCTGACCTGCAGAACTGTCGTAAACTTGGAAATGACTTGTGTTGTGAACCTGTGTTCCATTACTTTTCCTCAAGGACCCGGATGTGTGTCTCAATAGATTGAAATTGAATTTTCGAGCTGAAAATTTCCAGGTAGGATAAATTCAGTTTCAACTTCTTGGAATTCAGATTCAAACTACAGTAATAAATTCATATTCAGTTTTATAATGCGACAACTGCAGATTGAAATATACAATATTCATATTCAGTTCCTAGTGGCACAAATATCAGCCCATACAAGGTCCAGGTAAGTCGTTGAACTCTGTAATTCAGGCGTCATGCCAAATCTGCCTTAACATTATGCCCTTAATCGTCCCCTCAGCCAGTGTTGTGTCATGCAGGCAGGCTGACAGCACTGCTTTTTTTGTCCCCTGGCAGGATTTTGAGGAGGATCTGAGGGCCCAGGGGGCACGGGGGCACCGCAGGTCTGTCAGTCGAGGTTCATACCAGCTGCAGGCTCAGATGAACCGGGCTGTCATTGATGAGAGGTATCCATTAAGGGATAACAACAACCCTCTTTATGTCATCCTCATCCTAACAGGGACATAAAGCTTGCCAGCCTTTTCCTTTATGATTCCTGGGTGACGAGGCATTTTATATTTTAAAATACAGAAGTTTGTGCTGTCAAAATGCAAAATACATTTGGTGTAACTACCAAGCCACAAATTGTGTAGCCCTGATGCTGCTTTCCCTCGTACCTGGGCGTCGACTGTAAGGTCAGCCTAGCAGCATTTCTGCCAAGTCCTTCTTCAGCAGCACATATGTTTGTAATGTGTTGTAATCTGTCTCACTCGTACGCCATTTAGGACAAAAGCGGCTTCTAAATATGTCAGTGTAATGCGGGAGGATCTGTTTGCGATCGCAGAGCCCCAGGCAGCCTGGTGCCCACCTCGGTGGCAGAGGCCAGTCGGGCGATGGCAGGGGACACCACCCTCAGTGAGAACTACGCGTTTGCCGGCATGCATCACATCTTTGACCAGCACGTGGACTCTGCTGGTGAGTAGATCAGTGTCGGTACTCTGCGGGCCCCGTCGATGTAACATCCTGTCAGGCCAAAGGTATGGTCTCATCGCTTCCCGTTCCAAGTTCCATTCTAGCTGCTCGACACGATAAGTAGAAAATTGGTAGCAAGGTGAATTTGCAGGGTGTTTTTGCTCTGAGGTCATTCACATGAATTTGCCCTGTGAATATGCGTACCTGAACCAATCCGGTATGACATGGGCAGGCTTCACCCATCAGTTTCGCAGCACTGCACAATGGAGAAGACCATTATCATAGTTGTATCTGGGCACCCCATCCTCCTTGATTGCAAGCTGCCCATGTATAAAATATCAGAACAGAAAAATGGTGCTAGTCACTGTTGGCTTGAAGGTACCACTAAAAGCATATTTCTGATACCAGGTTTGGCTATGCATGTATGCATTAACAATATAAAGGGTTACATGTGCCGATAATGTCATAAGAGCACACCATTTCACCGGTATCTTGGCGGGGGATTCCCCCATGATGAAATTCTACCTATGAAAATACCGTGGTATACCCACCTTACCACGGTAAACTGTATTATCCTGTCACAGCCATTTTTATTCTACTCAAAGTTGCTAGATATTTTTCGCTCTAAAGTGACTGTACCCTAACCTTTGTAAATGATCCACAGTTCCACGGCTGCAGTTTGCTAACGATGACAAGCACTTGCTAGCCTGCTGCTCCCTGGATGGCACTCTGTCCATCATGGCACTGTCCTCGGCCCCACCAAGTGTAAAGGTCACCCTTAGGGGCCACGCTGGGCCCGTCACCGACTTTGCTTGGTCTTTGAGCAATGACATCATTGTGTCCACATCGCTGGATGGGACGCTGCGCATCTGGAACACTCAGGACGGACGGTGCATTCGTGAGGTGGTCGACCCCGAAGCCAGCGAGCTGCTCTGCTGCACCTTCCAGCCGATGAACAACAACCTGACTGTGGTCAGTAGACGCACCACATTAGGACTCTATGTTCTTATTGTCACTTGTTGGGCTGCACAATATTGGAGAAAATTCACATTGCAATATATGACATTTTTATGATTAATATTGATATTTATAAAACATAAATGGAATTGAAATTTACTTGAAATAAACTATAGCCAAATAGCACTTATCTATTAATAAAGTCTATAAAATAAGTTAGTGGTGTTGCTGCGAGTTGTACCAAGAGGCACAAAGAAATGGTGACAAATCATTTGATTTTGCTTAATATAATTTCTTTGGAATCCTAAATATTTTCATACAGCGGAAGTCGATTGTCTTTTGGTGACCAGCTCACTTTCCACCCCCTCAATCATTTTTGTTAAAATTATCACATATACCCCATACAGTCTATGAGTGAGTCTGGCAGCAAGGAGGAAAATGATTATGATTGGCTCAGACAGGACATGCAGAGCAAAAGTAAACTTTAGACTGCTTGTTTTTTTGTAAACACAAAACAAAAGAAGAAAAAAGAAACTATCATTGAAATTACAAAGCTTGCTGAGTTTAGTTTCATATGACATTAAGAATGTTTTAGCATGACTTACTCTCTTAAACCAGCTGTACAGGATGTACAGAACAATCGATGTGGTTTATTATTGCACATTGTGCATCTCTATTGTCATGTGAAGAATTTGAAATTTTTGGCATAATCTTTTTCTTACCCAATTTCACGTTCTCTTGGACTTTTTCCCTGCTTCGTTTGCCCAGGTGGGGAATAGCAAACATATCCTGCAAGTGGTCAACATCTCCACTGGGAAGAAAGTGAAGGGCGGCTCCAGCAAGCTCACAGGCCGAGTTCTGTCCTTGTCTTTCGACGCTCCAGGCAGGATCCTTTGGGCTGGGGATGACTGTGGCAGCATCTTCTCCTTCCTTTTTGACATGGCTACAGGTTTGTTCTAGAACCCACCAGGAGTAGTATGGGTAGTGTAGTTTCATTGCTGTATTTGAACAAAATATGATTTATGTTCATCATTCTATTTGTGTTGTTACCAACTAATATAGAAAATCAAATTGTATGGTGAAAAACCATTTTTAAAGGTAGCATGGTGTTATTTTTACAATTTTGTAGTTTTATGTTTGCCAGATTAGCCTACACAGTATTTATGCAGCTAACCACATAATTGATTCCAGCACCCTTTTTGGATTCCCCTGTTTGAAAGAGTTATTTGTGTGTTGGAGGAATCAGTTGAAGCCTGTGAGTGCGACATGCGAGGCATGACGGCCGCTGTGCCTTCACAGGAAAGCTAACGAAAGCCAAGCGGCTCGTCGTGAACGAGGGGAGCACCATCTGCAGCATATCGGCCCGCTCCTGGATCAGCAGGGAGGCCCGGGACCCCTCCCTCCTGGTCAATGCCTGCGTCGACAAGCTGCTGCTGTACAGGTCAGTCGCATAATACTGAATACTAATGTAATACCGTGTAAGTGCTGGCAGCTATTGAGGTATTACATGATTTGCATATGTTTAGAAATCTTATTGATTAGTCTGGCATCCTGGATGTTCCCATCTTATACCCTCTGCTTCCAGTGAGAGACTCCAAGCTCACTGCTGTCTAGTACTGGCTAAATGATGGGAAGGTGAATGGAGAGGTACTAGGGGTGTAACAATACATTCGCGTATCGATATATCGATTCGACGGCAAATGATCCGATGCATCGATGTGACCATAATAATTATCGATACATGGGTTTTTATGTTCTCGCCTGTTGCAGTATTGTTTTCATGATCCACTCTTGACGTACACATGGTCTACACCAGGGGCGCCCAATACGTCGATTGCGATCTTCTGGTCGATCGCAAAGGTAGTCTGGGTAGATCGTACGGCATAAAAAATAGAGGATGGATGACGCCTTCAACCGCGCCAGCTGCTGCAAACTACCGAGGCGCCCAGTCAGCCTCCAGTTTATTTCTGCTAAACTTAAGAAAGGGTATAAACACACACTACTGGCCATTTACATGGAGAAACCTTATGAACACCAGCGCGCTGACACACACAGGTGTGCACACAGGT
>JAODUD010000107.1:12184383-12198248 GCA_026784285.1 Stomatorhinus walkeri
ACCACTTCCATACTGAATGGGAGGGGGGGGGGGACCGTTTTTTCATATTCGTTGTGCATTCGCCTCATCTGTTAGTCTCACATTGCTATTCCAAAGAAGGGAAATGTGGAGCAGCATTTTCGAACTGTTCATAAGAACCACGACATTAACTTCCCTCCGAAAAGCAAGCTGAGAAGTAGAAAGGTGAAGGAACTAAAATCCCAGTTCAATTAAAAAATACTTTATTTATCCCAAAGGGAAATTAATAATAATAGTATCATAATACATAATATTAACAATACTCAATATTTTTATATATAAAAATATGTTTTTAGTAGGTAGATCATTTTCACTTGGTCATTTATAAGTAGCTCGCAAGCTAGCGTACCTTCAGAGTGTGTGTTTAGTACAGCAGGTGACATGTGACACTATGCTTAGAGCAGAAGTCAGTTTCACTGCAGAAGTCAGTCATGTTGATCTTCCCCATTCTACGTTTCTGTCCATGCAATGTTTTTTATTTGACTTTATTGCACTTATTTTACTTGTTATTGTTGTATCCCAGCATAGGGCAAGCGAGCAGGGAACGAGGCAGACAGAAATCCAACAAACGGGGGGGTATTGCAAGCACAGCACACAACATGGGGAAAACTTCAATGACAGATCAGGGCGACAGATTCTGATGTGGACTTACATGCACAGGACTAGACAAAACAATAAGAAACAGCTGGGAACAATCGGGATTACAAGTGAAGTCATTGAGGGACGTAGCACACGACAGGGTCATACAGGCAGGTCATGACAGTTATGGACATACTTTTATACTTTTTGTTACATTTTTGTATTTATCTGGAGAAGACTTGATTCAAAATAAAAATTATTCACTATGTTAATCTACAATCATCCAAAGTTTTTATTTTTACCTAATTGCACTTTTTTTTACTTGATTTATGAGACATACTTGACTACACTAAATTTTGTTTACAGTTCCCGATAAAATGCTAATTATATTTGCCTTTTTTAATTAATTGAAATGTAAAGGATTGTGTGTGTTCATCATTTCGACTACTGTCCCCAGTATTGAACTGAATCGAGTCGTATCGTATCTTGGGAATTTCTGAGGAATCAAGAAAATCTAACCGTTGGCTTAAGGAATCGATATTGTATCGTATCGCAAGGAAACCTGTGATTTACACCCCTAATATGTTTTTGACAGGGTTGTAGACAATGAGGGCACACTGCAACTGAAGAGGAGTTTCCCTATCCAGCATGGCTCTCAGCTTCTGCATAGCATTTTCTGCCCACTGATGTCGTTCAGACAGGGTGCCTGCGTGGGTAAGACCTGCACACAGCCCTTCTGTAACCGAACAGAGCTTTATTTCTGTGTGGATGCTATCTGACTGCACTATGTCCATCTCTGACTTCTACAGTGACCGGCAGTGAAGATGCCTGTGTGTACTTCTTCGATGTGGAGCGCAACACCAAAGCCATCGTCAACAAGCTGCAGGGTCACAGTGGGCCAGTGATGGACGTGAGCTTTAACTGTGACGAAAGCCTCCTGGCTTCTTCGGATGCCACTGGCATGGTTATCATTTGGAGGCGGGAGCAGAAGTGACCACACCTATTTCTCGTTTCCAGTCACACAAAACAACCACTTTTCGTGTTGCAATTGTTTATGTTCAAAGCCACATACAGGGTAAAAAAAAAATGCTTACCTAAACCCTAAAGACCACGTGTATATGTCCGTGACATATAACTACATAAAAATACTTACTATAGATTTTACATCCTTTACATAATAGAAGCTTGTAAGCAGCAATGTCGATGCTTAACCCTGTTTTTATTTTTTAAACCACGGGTTGGTGGGGAAAATGAAAAATTACAGAAATTGAGTATTTATTGCAAGGAGAAAGCTTAGGAGCCCACTTTGTTCATTGTGTCTTTGTGGCTTAAATACTACTTAAGTAACAACTACTATGTTCATTTATGCAATTGTTTTTGGAAGGGTGAGATGTTTGTGGCAGTACCTCCCAAAGCTGCCAGAATGTTACATTCCCATGCAGTTCTGAATGATGATACTTCACTATCAAATTTACATCAAGTATATTTACTAGTAGCAGTTTGTCTGCCAGACCTATAAAGGACCACTTTCATTCAGTAGAATGCAACAATACAAGAGCAAAATACTGTATTTCAGCCATAAGTTTTGCAGTTTAAAAGCTTATAAAAGCATGAATGAAACCATCCAACAATGGACAGGACCACAGTTTGACAGATATTGGGTTTTTGCATGATTCAAATGTGTGCAGGGATGACTAGCTGACTATAGATATTTTACAAATGTTTTGCCATAGAAAAACACAATATAATTCTAATTATCTTCGTTTTCTGACAAGGCAAAGTAAATATCACAATGTATTCACATATTTTACTTCTGTAATTTGAAGTGAAAACACTGCGAGGCTTTTGAATCTGACGTGCTTAGTATTGAAGTGGCAGCTTTGATATTTCACACCAGTTTAGAGTAACTGAATTGAATACACAACTAAAGTGCAATCAGATATAAATCTAGAATGTACAGGAAGAATTTACAGTGAAATATTTTGTTTTTAATAAAGAAACATTTCATGATCCCGAGCTCTACCTAAGACATGAGGACACTAAGGGATTACCTTTGCCTTTTGTTAGATTGAAGCCTTTTGTGGCTCTCAAAGTCTGTATTTGTCACTGAGATGTAGTTTGCAGTTTTCCATGTAAACAATATTGTTTTGGGATGCATTTGTCGGAAGCAGTGCACTACAGTGTGCCTCGTGTTCTGACTGTGATGGTGGGATGTAAAAAAAATCGATGGTACCATTTTGTGTGGATGTTTCTTTTGAGTCTTGCAGGTTGATAAAATACTACTGATTTATGAGTGCTTTATTCATAATAAATGCCATTACTGGAAGTAAAACAATTTTGAGTATTTTGTTCTGCTTTATTGTTTAATTTTAAGAAAAGTAGTATTAGAAGCTTTCAGGTTTCTTGGCTGAATTTAACTTGTTTAGGGGATTTAAATTGTTTAGGCATGGACGGAATTCAAACTAGAGGTGTTGTTAACTACAATCACAAATGAAAGATTGATCTTAAAATTTGAAGTTCTCATAAACTAAATAGGTATTAAAAGAAAAGTACTGGTTCCTTAACGCAGTAGTGTCCGTGCTACAACTTTTTAAACCGTTTCAACTGAGCGCCTTTTAATAATGTCATTATGTATAAATCCGTTATGCTTACCTCTACTTCTTAATTGAAAGCTGTGCTACATCCAAATATACGTACCTGAGAATTTTTTGCATAATCGCTCACATAAAATATAAATCTTCAAATGGGTTATTCACACTCAGTAATTGTCCAGTACTAGTTAGAAAATGAGACAATAAACTAATTTATTTGATTGATATACATTTTGTTGAATGGAAAAATCACTAACTGGTAATATCACATTGGCCGGCTTTGAAATATACTCAGTGAACGAAACGTTACGCCACACAAATACATAGAAAATGAATATCGAAGATCTATATTCTAAGAATACCTATATACGTGCAAACACGACGCCTCCTGATTGGTCGCTGTCCTGCTCAAATCGATCACACAGCTTCCTTTACATTCTTTGAGTTCGAATTGGTTAACTTCTGTCCATTTGAAAAATTCATCAGCAAACCTCGACGGCTATTGGACAAAATGAGTGCCAGTGAATACCAAACCTTCCAATCGTTGACGTCCCAGATGTCCTACCTCCGCCCATCTATAGCATTCCGATTTTGGCGGTGGGGAGAAGATGGCGGAAAATTTGAAAGGTAGGAAGTATTGCTTTATATTGCTCAGGGGTTTTGCGTTTTGCTTGTAAAAAACTATCCAATTTTTTCGTCGTAGTGCAAGAATACGGAAAATCGACGATATGTTGCAACGAGGCATCTGGAATTCTGACAGCAAGCTAGTTGGCTGGCTAAGTGGCTTTCGGCGACTTGGTAACTGTTAGGTAGATCTCCACAGTGCCAAACCAGCGTAACGACGGATTACCGAGAGAGTGCGGATCCAAGGCAGCTCTAACTCACCGCCGCCAACAGTGTGCAGTACGAGACTCTGCAGCCTGTTAGTCCACCTCGGGCCGCTGGGCGACGATAGAAGGCAGGCCGCTATTATGGGAACAGAGGAGCAGCTAGGCTAAATGTTGTAGTTGGTAACTTTACTGGTGCATCGGGTGTCTGCCTCGGTTCCTTGTGTTCAAGGCGATTAGTCTGAAGCAAGATCCACAGGTGCAGCCGTCTGTTCACAAACAATTTAATGGCACATTTTAGTCCGTCTGGCATTACAGTAGCCGACGCCAGTTTTGGCCACATGTTGTGTTTGAGTAATCAAGACTATGAGTTGTGGGATACTCCACTCCTTTCTTTACGACAGTGTTTAAAAGCATGCGGCCTAATACTCGGGTGACAAGAAACATGTTTACTTTTTTTTTCCGGGTAAACCCGTTTTAATATGTAGTTATGTGTAAGATTGTGAGACTAAATAATGTGTGTTGCGTTGCTGCGATTATACATGAACGTGAAGCGTCTGATATTGCGGTGCAAATGTTAATGAAGCTGTACAATCGCTGAACGGGTTGGCTGTATGTGTGGCTATAACACTAACAGATGCACAAGCATGTTATTCATTCGTAAATCAGAACAGATGTTAGGCCCCAGATTAATATTAAATTAACATTTAATCTTTTGATAACTGCATTTTACTTTGTTTATTATAATGTTGAAGATGTAGTAATCTTATATTTTTCTAGCTCATGTTTTTATTGATAAGGCAGAGGTCTTGCAATATTAAATTACGATACGGTGGCAAAGCCTTTTTTCCTTAACGTTTTATGTTGCTCACAACACTAGTATAACTGGTTTTTCGCCCTCCGGACTTTTTTTTTTTAGTCTTTTTCTAGCCAAACTATTTATTTTAGCCATTGTCAAATTAACGTGTTTAAGCTTGACTCTGTTATTAGTTCTTTTCATTATTAGACCTTTATAGCCAGTTTCAGAAATTTCTGTGTAGGGTCTTGTAAATTTATGCATACTGGATGCTCTAGATAATCTTTTTGTACTGTGTGTTATGGTGTGTTACTTTATTGTGTTGTGCCCACAGTGATTCAGCTGGAGGCCAATTAGAAAGTTAAACCCCTTGTCAGCATAACTGTTTCTGCAAGGGAATTCTTAAGTTATACCTGTCTACACATCTAGTTAATGTGGCTAGCGTGGGTTTTCTCTTTGTAGCGGAGTTGGAAAACACTGGAATAACTGATCATTCCAGAGGAATTGAATATGATGGTTAATACCGGTCGTGCTGCTACTAAATGCTGTGAATGTTGGCATGTTTCTTGCTTGTTTTCTTCCCTGCAGGTTGCAGTGTGACATGCAAGGTGTCACTGAGTCAGCTGCAGACTCTTTGCAGGCAGGAGAGGGTCTTCTGCCAGGAATTGGGACTGAACAAAAAGAACTTTAATGACTATGAAGTGGAGTACCTCTGCGACTACAAAAAGAATAGGGTGAGTCGTGCAAGAAATATATTGGGACTTTATGAGTCCCTGTCTGTTCCCAGTGTACTTTGAAACTGTCATTTTCAAAAGGCAAACTTGTTTTGAAAGGTAGGGTGTAATGGATAAACGAAATTTCATGATTCAGTTAACTTTGCCTTTTATTTAGTGTTTGTGCTTTAATTGCCTATGACAGCTGTCATGCCAAATCTCTTGCCATTCGAATTCCTTCCACCTGTGACCTTTCGCTCAGCTGTTCGGCTGATGATGCAATAGTGATGATGCAGTTTCAAGGTACCATGTACGTTTCAAGTAACCCTGTAAAGCTTCCATTTCGCTCTTAGTGCTGCAGAGTTCACAGCAGTAAAATACATATTCAAATGCTTTTTTAAAGGTGTGTGTTTATTAATTACTATTAAGAAGTCATTTGCATGTAGCTTGATGATACAACCGACACGTTTTATTAGATTATTAATGTATATTTCGCTCATAGCCAATTGTGCATTTATAATTGATAAAACATATCGCTATTGGACTAAATGTACATTTATACGCTTATAAAACATTTCGGTCGTAATATTAAGCTAAATGCAAATTATCTCTTAATAAAAACACACTTTTAAAAACATTCATAGTCATATTTTATTTCTGTGGACTCTTGCTTCAGCACTAAGGTTGAAGTGGAAACAGAAACGCAGGGGGAAGGAATTTGGATGGGGGAAGAGATTTGGCATAACAGCTCCACCGTCAGTTTACACTGGGCTGCTGAGCAAATAGTTCATGGGAGTTTTACTTGCACAAAAATGTTCTGAGGAGAGAATGAAAAATGATTGGCTCAGAAAGAAAGAAAGAAATCAAATTGTAGTGGAGGCAGGCCCAAGTCATCGTATTGAAATGACATTTGTTATAAGTTTTGTGAATTGTATCGAGCTGTGAGCTAAATGCATCGTTACACCCTTAGTAGGGTGTAAATGAACTTGTAATGTAATTAGATGTACAGGTAGGGCTGTAATGGTACACATTCATTAAGTGCCTTTCTGCTTCAGAATTTTTAGTTTGGTATGCGCAATGAAACAAATAAATACATTTATTGACATGGGCAGAACTTAAATTCAGAAGTAGATGGAAAACATTATGCTAATTGTGTTTGAGTTGGTATCTGCTAGTGCTGATTAGTCAGTTGTAATGGCGAAACAACACCTGGAATGCCCTTCCACATCACTTAAATCAGTAGTGTTAAGACCAAGACACTATGACGGATATCTAGCTGGAAACAGGTCCGGTATATGCCGTCTTATTTCAGACATCGTCCAAATGTGTGTGTGTGTGTGTGCCTGGAGCAAGGCAGACTGAGTCTCTGCAAGCGGCATTTAAGGTGCTCTTTTATAAGTGTTCCTAAATTCTGTTTGCAGTTTTAACGATGCGCATTTTCGAAAACAAATTTTCCCGCTGTACCAAAATTGCACTGAACTGTGAACCGAAAACCCAGATGTGTACCGGACTGTGAGTTTTATGTACTGTTACCGCCCTAAATAGCCCCATTTTGGTACCATGCACATTTTTTTGCTTTTCTTTACAATGAGCCAGATTGTCTTGTCAGAATGGCTTTCTTCATTGCCGTTTAGCTTCCAGTGCAAGAGGCCGAATGCAAGTTACCTGCTTCAGGTTATGTAATCCATGTCTCTTCTCAGATGGTGCTGTTTGTGCAGGTGTCTCGTACAATAACCTGTGATGACTGGGTTCAGCTTTCCTCAAGTCAGGAAGCTGCAGGGTCATTAGCCACAGAGGTGTATTTTTCTATTGAATTTATGTACAGGGTGGGCCATTTATATGGATACACCTTAATAATCCAGCACAATGGGCAACACATTTTACAAGTGGTCAGAAACTAGTAAATAACGTATGAAAGAATAAAATTGCGTTGAAACCAAGCACACCATTGTTTTTCTTGTGAAATTCCCAATAAATTTGATGTCACATGACCATCTTCCTATTGAAAACACAAAAGTTGGATTAAAAATGGGCGACTTCAAAATGGCCAAATGGTCACCACCCATCTTGAAAAGTTTCCCCCCTCACATATACTAATGTGCCACAAACAAGAAGTTAATATCACCAACCATTCCCATTTTATTAAGGTGTATCCATATAAATGGCCCACCCTGTATAGTCTGTTGTGGACAAAGATGCTCTGAGGCATTCATTATAAACAAATTGATTTATTTTCTTCCTAGTTGCTTTTAACAAACAAGTAATGCTAGTTGGCCGGAAGCCAGTATGTATTGGAACGGCTGAAATAGCATGCGCTCAATAGGACGGCTCATTTCACAAAAGACTTCTCTCTTGAGTGCTTCTCATCTTTACCTTTAAGTGCAACTTTTGTGATGTAATAATCTAAATGTAGTTAGTCTGCTAACAACAAAATTATACATTTCATTTCATTAGCAGAACAGTGCTAAAGATGTGACTTTTCGGGCAACAGGGTGTGATTGTTCCTGCATGCTAATTCCTAACATTGTCCTTCACTGTAGCCTTGATGATGATTGCAAATAAATGTTTTAAGTTAATAATCATCAATATAGTGCTAATGCTTACCAGTGTTGTTTCCTGGAGTAGACATTAACTGCCGAATAGACAATTGTCTATCCAGTCAATTGTTCACCCATAAAACCCATGTGATATGATGTATAAATCAATGGGTCAAATGGTGTAAAATCTGCAGTTCTCAAAACAGCTCAATCCTTTACTGTGTTTGTACCGAAGTAACAGACGGTGTTCCAAACCTGGGGGCTGGTACAGGTGGCTGCCCCCTTTACGGACAGCTTGCTCTACAGAAAGCAAGTCGAGGGAGACGTAAAAAGAATTTCCCCACGGGGACAATAAAGGATTGATTAGATTAGATATTGGGTTATTAATAGATGCCTTATGATTTTTTTTTTTACTGTAAGTGAAAAAGATTTCAAACACTTCATCCATTAAAGGAAATCTTGGAGTATATTGTATGTCAGTTCAAAAGACTTCTTTCTACGTTTTTGAATTTTCACTGAGTGAGTAATCAAATTAGTTGTTGAAATATTTATTTGTAGGTCCCCTTTTTTGAAATTTTAGCAGGGCAATCTTTGCAAAATACTCTTATAACATTGTTTTTGTTAATATTTAAGTAATTCCTCTCTACAGACATTTTTCTAACTTTAGTACACCGGTGTGCAAAGCAGCCTCGGTCACCATTTTAATGGGCATTGTAAGCAGTAAATATTGTTTTGTTTTTTTTATTCTTTTACTTATCAGTTGATACCGATAGTTGGCAGTTGCACTCGGATCACACTATGGACAAAAGTATTGGGACACCTGCCCATTATGCTAGGCCTGTCACTATCAATAATATCAAGAATGTACTGATTAATCTGCCGATTCAAGATTTGTTCTTCTGTTTTGCTACTCAGTGGGTGTGAGTACAGTGACTTCCGCCTGCTGTGACGTCATGCGCATACTGTTCACAGTAAGGGGAGCGTAAGATAGGATGTGACGATCTGGGTGTATTTTATGCTTTTAACAGAAACCAGTAGCACGATTTGCAATCCTTGTAAAACAAAGTTTTGATGTTGGAATAGTGTTTCATGAACAATCCCACTTAGCAAAGCTCACATGACTGCGGGACAAATAAAGCAATGGGTGATTTGGGAGTCGCTGACCTGGACTGTCCTGCGAACTCGCTGCAGCTTGTGGTGCAAGAGGGGCTGCCGTCACAACAAAGTGTAGCTGAGCTGACGCCAATGGGAGAAAGTGTTAAAATTTTAAACATTTGCTGTTTATATTTGCTTTGAATATATTCATATTGAACTGCAAATGCCTCAGAAACACTTAAAACAAGACATACCAAATGGAACAGTACGTTATGTATGTTTGTAGAAGCCTAATTGAATATTTTTTGTTATACATTTTTTGCACCTGTATTTATTAGCTTAAAGTAAAAAGAACTTTTGTATCGGAATCAGCCGCGTCTCCGTGGTCCTTCCTTTTTGCCCTTGGGTACAGTCATGCTGGACCAGAAAAGTGCCTTCCCCAAACTCTTGCAACAAGGTTAGAAGCATAGAATCATCTAAAATATCTTGGTATGATGAATCATTAAGATTTCCCTTTACTGAAACTAAGGGGCGTAGCCCAATCCTTGATAAACAACCCCACACCATTATCCCTCCTCCACCAAACTTTACAGTTGGCACAATGCAGTCAGGCAGGTAACATTCTCCTGGCATCTGCCAAACACACTTGACCATCAGATTGTCAGACAGAGAAGCACGATTAGTCACTCCACAGAACACATTTCCACCACTCCGATGTCCTGTGGTGGTGTGCTTTACACTGTTCCATTCGACACTTGGCACTGCGCTTGGTGCCGATCTGATTCACTTTAGTGAATGTGTCTTAAACATAGATTGAATAGTCAATGTATTCCAATCAGGCTCTTGTGAATTGAAATCAAATTGTGAAGTCAGGGATGATTCCTAACTGTTGAAGATACCCGTATGTTCCTCAAATAAAAATATTATAATTTATCTTTAAAGTAATCCTGAAACATTGTATGAGTTTTAAACTTGGCCATTTTTCTTTTCAGCCGCTAAGTCTGAAGTAATTTTTCGTGCTTAGACAGAGAAGGGATGGTTTTGTTTTTAAGGCATGTTCTTCAATTAAAGATTTTGGTATATAAACCTTTGGCCTTTCTTTGCTGGTTTTTACAGTGCATTTCCTGTATTGCTGGTTTACAACAATAGGGAAGATTGTCAAGCAGTTTAATAGGTAATAAAGTTGCATTGTATGGCGTATATAATACATTGCGCAGCTATGTTTTAAAATTACTGTCACGTACAGTGTTGCCTGTCACAGTATAATTTTCATTTTAGCTGCCATTTTATTTCTCGTATCGTAAGCATGGGTAAATTCCCTTTTGACCCAAAAGCTGTGTATCTTCTGCCTTAAGTCAGGAGGACTTTTAGTTGGTTTCGTCTTTTTCCTGGTTTCGTTACCATTGTGCTTATTATAAAAGGTCTGTGGACAACAGGGTTGTAACCGTACCGCCTTTCCGCAGTTCTTTGTGTATCACGGTTTTTGGTCCATGGTAACAATGTGGTTTTGGTATAGATATATTTTAATGAGAAAATAAAAACAATCATTTTAATTAAGCAATGAACCCTTTACTTTTCCAAATAACACAGGATACAAAATGCAGAATGACTGAAAAGCCTAGATTAATTCTTTTCTTCCTAGTTGGAATACCAAATCTTATCTTTATTAAGAAAAACATCTTTTATTTGGTGAAACGTACTACTTTAAGCACATCACTGTTAAGAAGTAACCACAGCACAATAAGTGTAGACCAACAGATAATCAATAAACTGTACAGCCCAAGAATGCGCAGAACATTTTTGATGCAGCAGACCCATATAAAGGGGGCTAAAAATATATTGTGGGTGGTTGAGTCATTTTAATAAACTCATTTATTTTAAACTAAATACTCAATTATACTCTATTGGCTCTAAGAGCCATTCTTGTTTTTAATACTAACAGAGACACAGACAAGGAAACCAGCAGTTTACATAGCACTCAGATACACGTTAAAGAAACACGAACATTCTACTGCAAACATTACACAATTGTGACATTTATAATGAACTTAAATACACGTTAATTTATGCCATTTAAAGATATGCGATATGTGGGAAAAGCATGCCGGCTGCTGACCAACCCCACATCGTCACCTTATATCAGCTGATTGTCGGCATCGGGTGGGATTACTGCTCGTATGTCATATCGCTGAAACGATGTATATTATGTTTGAAGTGCATGGCGACCTTTAGCTAGGAGGCAGACAGTTTAAAATTAGACTAGTTTAAAATTCTAGCCCTTGAAAATAAGACTTCGGTTATTTAATGTATTTTTTTGTGGAAAGAACCCTTCTGGTATTCATGCCAATATATAAAAGAAAACGATTGGCGTATCATAATGCCGTAGTTCACGTGTGTGCATCGAACCGTCTGGGGCGTACTGAACGGTTCTGAATGTGTAACATTTGAATCACCCCCTTTTTTCCTGGGTATTTGCCTTTAGCAAATCAAATAAAATAAAAGGTTACAGAATAGGCTTCCTGTGGCTTTTACTTTCAGAATTTGTCTCTGCATTGCTAAACTTATGTTTGCTTGTGTACAAACTGAAGACCAATGAAATATTGAGGCAAGACTGAGGTAGCGGGCAATATTAACAGCAGAAATCTTCACATGGTTTTGGGCAATGCATGTCCCTCAGGATGAAGAGTTCTACCTGGTGAAGTGGAGGGGCTTTCCTGAGTCTCAGAACACCTGGGAGCCACGCAAGAACCTCCGGTGCATTAAGCTCCTCAAGGCGTTCCAGCACGACCTGGAGCTGGAGCTGCGGAAGCACAGGAGGAGGCGCAGTCTCAAGAAGCTGGACAGCAGTATCTCCTCCTATTTGGTGCAGAAGGCCAAACAGCGGCAGGAGCTTCAGCGCTGGGAAGCTCACCTCAACAAGACGCGCAGTCACAAGGGCCGCATCTTCGTGCTGAACGAGGTGGACCTGGAGGGTCCGCCCAAGAACTTCACCTACATCAACAATTACAAGGTGGGCGACGGAATCATGCTCCACGAGGTGACGGTGGGCTGCGAGTGCGCCGACTGCCTGGGCAGCCCGGTGAAGGGCTGCTGTGCCGGGGCGTCCCTCCACCGCTTCGCTTACAACGACCGGGGCCAGGTCAGGCTGCGTGCTGGCTTGCCCATCTACGAGTGTAACTCGCGCTGCTGCTGTGGCATGGACTGCCCCAACCGTGTCGTGCAGAAGGGCATCCAGTACGACCTTTGCATCTTTAAGACGGACGATGGGCGTGGTTGGGGTGTACGTACCATGGAACACATCCGTAAAAACACCTTCGTCATGGAGTACATCGGGGAGGTAAGTTGATCTCTGCAGCTTTGTGGAAAGTTGTTTGAGTGCAGAGAGAAAGTGGCGCTAGAAGGATGTTGGTAGTTTTTATTATATTTTCTGGATAGTTGCTATTGGGATAGCAGTTACATGAGATTATGGTGGGTTCATCATAAGCCGCCTGCTGCTCACAGTATGCCCAATCTGTTACTTCGGTAATGTATACAGACGCTCCTCTACTTACGAACTTTCAACTTACGAACTTTCAGACATACGAATGAAGAGGACTATAAGTCCAAATTGTGTTAGTTGGGCTCCCGTTTCCTGTCCATAAGATCAATTTTTATTTCTGCGCACCAGTTCCGCATAGTACAATTTCCGGCCACTACTCCCGCCGCGCAGCAGCGTAGCGTGCATACTCCCAGCATCCTAGTTCTTTGTACTGTATGTTCCACAGACGTTGGGGGTAAGTGGGGGCTTGAGCCTCCATATAGGCTGCAGGAGGAAAATGTGCGGGAGGCAAGTTTAAGGTCTTTGTCTCTTTATTCTTGGCCAAGGATGCACAGACATTTCAGGCAACCAAGCTGTACACCGTCAGGAGGAAATCCTCCTTATCTTGTACACTAGGTACTTGAACCGCCCATGACCTTGCTCTTACTCCCACCCCCCAAAATAGTTTTTTTTGCATGCCTGCGAGTTCTACCTGTGCTTCCCATTTTTGATATATAACATATGTGTGTCTTTTCTCAAGACCTAACAATCTACTTCATGCACAGGTTGTTCAGTGTTCACTGTAATAATACATGCATATGTGATGCATATCTAAGCTTCTAGCCAAGCTCTTCTAAATCTGTTTTCTCTCTCCTGGGGAGCTCCCTCTCTGCGTGCCTAACTCCTAGGTTCATCCTGTGCTCATCAAAGAATGTGAGGCAGCTTTGACAAAGTTAATGACGCTCCCTTTTGAAGACATTTCATAAATTCCAGGTTTGGACAACCAATTCTGCTTGTTTCTCAAGGTTCCTCAGCTGACCATGGGACGAACCTGCCATGCACGCTCCTTATCCCATCCCAACAGGCATATAATTGTATATTCATAGCACAAGCACTAGTTGTATCTAGCAACCTTAAGCAGTTTTTCCATCCGCAGGCCCTCATGGGTGATAAATAGTAGGGACGCACCGGATATTCGGCCACCGAAAATTTTCGCCCGAAAATGGCCCAAAAGTGCATTTTCGGTTTTCGGCC
The DNA here is from genome assembly GCA_026784285.1 of Stomatorhinus walkeri. NCBI lineage: Eukaryota > Metazoa > Chordata > Actinopteri > Osteoglossiformes > Mormyridae > Stomatorhinus > Stomatorhinus walkeri. The sequence goes on from JAODUD010000107.1 coordinate 12,198,092, forward strand.
GAAAGATTTTTATCACCGAAAAAACACGGCCGAAGCAGTATGTTGTGATGACGCAAACAGAAACCGGGGCCTGCACGTGTTTGTCTGAAGCAGCATGTCTGCGGTGTGGACGTATTTCAATATATCTGAGAAAGACCCACGGATAGCGATTTGCAAA
>JAODUD010000107.1:12198348-12220255 GCA_026784285.1 Stomatorhinus walkeri
TGCAATTGCAATGCCTTGATTTTAGTAAGGTTAGTACACAGTCATAGCCATAAATGCAATGGTACTAATTATTGGCAAAATTTCTTTCGATTTTTGGCCTTCGGCCTTGATTTCCTCTTTTTTGGTTTCCGGTTTCGGCCAAGAATTTTCATTTCGGTGCATCCCTAATAAATAGCCTCTGTTTTAGGATTGTGATGTGCAATTCTCTGCCTGATTAAAAGCTCCGGTACCGTGTCATTGGCCCAGAATATCGAGGTGCAGGAGTGTTGTTCTTAAAAGTTGAATGTTACTTGACTCGTGCTGGTCAGGAATCAGTGTGGCCTGTTTTGTTGATTAGGAATGTACTGTATGGTCTATACCAGGGGTCACCAACTCCGGTCCTGGAGAGCTATTATCCAGTACGTCTTCTATCCTACCCGGCTCCTGATGAGTCACACCTGCTACCGGTATACACCTGAGAATTAGTGTGGTTCATCAGTAGCCAGGTAGGATAGAAAACATACTGGATAATAGCTCTCCAGGACCGGAGTTGGAGACCCCTGTACTATACTTTTTGCAGCGCACAACAAAACTAATTTAGTGTAACAGCAAAAGGATATATTTTTTTTTTAAATAAAAACCTTATTTCTAGGCTTGTATAAAAAAACGGCAAATGTCAGAATTTCGTGTCATTTTCATCTGAAATGATCAAAGTATAAAAAATGTCTTTAATGTATTAATCCCATTTTAACAAAGCGCAGTGCCTTATTTTACTCGGACTGGCAGCTCCAGCACTCAAAACATGCGTGTTTTATTTCTGTATTTTAAGAGCAATGATTAATATTTTAGGTTAATTCTGGTAACTGGGGAATAGCTGTGAATAGTTATTTGAAATATATTGGTGCATTGTTAAACTTTCTAATTTTAATTTCGATTTGTAATCTACCTCTCACTGTGCCCCTTATATGGTTAATAAATCAAGCCAAGTAACATCCTAAAATAGTCAGATAAATTACATCGCTTTGAATTGGCATAAGTGCATGAACATTTTCTACCAAATATAGCAAGTGTATTTTTTGGCATTGTGTCATTATAAAGCACACTTGCATGTATACAACTATGCTAAAAATTCAGGCTTACAGATAATTAATTTTTCCTTTCAAGTGTTAAGTATAATAGCTCCAAACATTTTATTTGGCTGTTGAAGCTTTTGTCTTCATTGACTGACTGAATTTTGAGAATTTGACAACAGAAAATATTACTTTTATGGTAGCTGGGAACTTATTATGGTATGTCATCTAAATAGGAAGGCTGCCCCATTTTTGATCCCATATAAGCTGGCTGGCTTAGATCAGTCTCTGTCCTTCGTTTAGTCTGGCGGCGGCTGCTGCTGTCAGGTCACAGTCTTGATTTATAGCTGCCTGACAGGCTCACTTGTGCCTCAGATAATAACAACGGAGGAGGCAGAGAAACGGGGCCACATCTACGATCGCCAAGGTGCCACATACCTGTTTGATTTGGATTATGTGGAGGACGTGTACACGGTGGACGCTGCTAACCATGGGAATATTTCCCATTTTGTCAACCATAGTGTGAGTATGTGTGCTGTGTTGCCTTTGGTCTTTTTCCTATATTGTTGTGGGAAGGGCTGCGGACGATTACTTCTGAGTGAATGGCTGCAGCTCCCTTACTGATTCCAGTCCAGTAGAGACATGCATTTGAGCAAGATCTTAAACCTCAATTAATCCAGGAACCGGCTGGTCCTGATTTTCCAGCTGCATGTCGCTTTGGATAAAAGTATCTGCCTGTAGATAAAAAAGGAAAAAAAAATGTAACTATGCAAGTTGCCTCTGTTTCAGTAGGACTGCATGAGACTGTAAATTAACATTGATATATGTATTTTCCTGATATTTAGAAACAATAGGAGTTGAATATTCTCCCCATAATGAACTATAACCAAATACCCACCAACTGTCAAATAAATTGCTGGTGTTGTTGCTGCGTGCTAGCAGATGGCACAGTGCAGACAGTTTTTTTTTTTGTTAAATCTCTAGCAAACATGTTGCACACTTTATGCACAAGTAAAAAGGACGCAAATGATTACAATCGGCTTGGAGTGTGCATGTCATGCAGAGCTCATGCAAAAGTGGCTGTTAACTTACGATTGTAATTTTAATGACTGTTTCTTAAAGGAAAAAAACAAAGCTTGCTAAATTTAGTTTCCTACAACAGTAAACTTAGTCAGCTGGCCCCCACCATGAGTATCACGTATTACGCTCCTCTGTGACAGTTGGATGTGCATTAATTTCGCACATCTTGCAGACCTGTTTTTTTTCTTGTCCTGGCTGTTTATTTTTTATCTTTTGAACTTGCCAGCTTTATTATAACTTTTAATGTACACAACTTGCACACATTCCCTTGTGTGTACACCGTTCACTTTGGTTTGTCTGCTGCACTGAAACCTCATGTGTGTGCCCGCACAGTTTGAGTCATGGTTGCGTTTGGGGCACTTCTTTCCATGGCAGTCCTTTGACTAGTACATGTCTGTTTCTGCTCCTTGGCTGTAGTGCAACCCCAATCTGCAGGTTTACAACGTCTTTATCGACAACCTCGACGAGCGCCTGCCTAGAATAGCCTTTTTCTCCACCCGTCACATCAAACCTGGTGAGGAGCTCACTTTCGACTACAAAATGCAAAGTAAGTGGGTGTGGCCTATGCGTGTGTGGAGGTGTTGGACTGTATTGGAAGTATAGTTCTATAGCTGCAGTTTTTTTTCCAGATAATGCAACAGTGTCAGCAAAGATGTCGACATTCAGATGTTTTGGTGTTAACATAGAAAATTTCTAATTTGCTTTGGAATAGCACCAAAATATTGGGGGAGGAGAGAAGCCAAGTCTTGGTGCTTTTTGAAGTGTGCTTTGAGTTATTGTTTTTTTTTATTAAGCCTGACCTTTGGACACCGAGCTTTCTGACATTGGGTACAACACTGCGCTATAAAAATAGGCGGGAATCTCTCATGAGATTTCATAATGCCATGTACGGTTTCATGGCATGCGGTGAGCATGCCATGAAAAGCATCCTCAAAACACCTGTGAATCTCCTTCTCCTTTGACTGGAGGAATAGTGTTTTTTGTAACCATAAAGATGTGCTTCGGCAAAACGCTCTAATTTTGTGAGAAACTCCTACGTCTGAAAGTCCACGTCTGAAAATCAGCTTGAATCTGTGGCTGTTGATCGAGGTTCAGTCTCGACTTTTCAAGCAATTCGCTGGAAGTTTTCATCTATTTTTTTCCCATCCACCTTAAACTTCTTCATAAGACTGTGCTCAGTGGACACAGGAACATGACGGTGTCTAGAGGTGGACTTGTAACCGTGCAATTGTCCATGCTTTTCCGCGGTATTTCGTGTTTCCACTTCATACAATTTTCCACTTTTCCATTTTTCTTGTGCTATGGTATACACACACACACAAAACACAGTTCTGATAGACTTTTCCTCCATTTAAACTGGTTCAGTGTGTTGCTTGTAATGGGTGAGTTGAACTGAAAATGATTGCAGGACTACCTGCTTGAAATGCACTAATTTATTACAGCTTATTAATGCTGCTAATAATTTTGTCAGTTCCATTCTGTGATAGTCGGTTAGACTTGCATGCTACACTTTTATGAAATGAAACACCTAGTGGTGTTAATTTCTGATCATTACAGATGGTGACTTTTTGTATACAGCTATAAGATTGGAAGCCTTAATGCAGTTTTATGCTGACATGCTCCCACCTCAATATGTTTTCAGCTGATCCAGTGGATGCAGAGAGCACAAGAATGGACTCGAATTTCAGTCTGGCTGGCCTTCCAGGGTCCCCAAAGAGGCGAGTTAGAGTGGAGTGCAAGTGTGGAGTGGAGTCATGTCGAAAGTATTTGTTTTAAGCTGTATAGAATGTAAACATTGATCATCACAGAGGAGTGCATGGTTTGAGTGGCTGCTGTACAGTATTTTCTCTTTTTAAATCAATGTAATTGTTTTTTTCCCCTATTTTTATGTCGTCTTTCATTTTGGCATGTTTCCATTAATTTTTTTTTTTTAAAGATAGTGGAATTGCCCTGTATCTTAATCTATTGTTGGCTGAAGCAGGAAAAAAGTGGCATAGTACGAGAGAGGGCTGAAGTACGGTGAGGTAGCAAAGCTAGTAAATGGCACTGCGAATGGAGATTGTTCCTCCACAAACTTGCAAAGTTCAGATTTAACTTTAAGCCTGGTCTCGGTGGAAAACGGCAATGTTTAGATTTGACTTTCCCCCCCCAAGAAGCTGGGTGCACTACCAACAGTTTTATAATTTGTGATCTTTTGATGGAAACGTTCTACTAAAAGGCATTATGTGTAAACTAAGCTAACAACTTCCTCAGTAGTTCCTTTATCTAAAAGCATCCTTTTAAAATCGGTGAATATGAACACTGGAGTTGCTGCCTATTTCACCACATGAGCTATAATCATACTGGTCTGTGCAGTTCATGTATATGTTTGTGGAAGCGCAGAAGTATATGTAGTGTGAAATACTCTGTGTACATCTCGGTATGGCTTACAGAACCATGCACGTCTTCATAGTTTTGGAAGGCTTGCATGTAAATGAACAAAGGGCTAGGAAATGAAAATCAGTTGCGTTTCAGGTTGTAAAAGCAGGACACGTGTATTCGGATATAAACTCATTCTCTGTGGTTTAACAGTACTGTACATTCCTGTAATGAGATGACATGCGAGTCTCCTGTGCCTTTCTCAGCGCTTGTGACAAACTTTCATCCTACAGGTAGTCAGTCAGTCAGTCAGTCAGTTGAGGGTTGAAGATGTGTTTTTTTATCCATCACTATATCCAGTTGGCTGTATATATGACCTCTTACTCTAAATATTTTATGCTATCTTGTGAACAAAAGTGAATGTGATATTGCCTGAGGTGAGATCTGGCAAAGCAATTTTGAATTTAATTTTTTCTCTTTTATAATTTTAACATTTGCTGGCTTGTGGTACACAGTCTACATTTTAACATATTTTTAAAAAACAGAAAATCACTTCAGTGTTCTATCAATAGGATCAGTTACTAGCAACTGTGAAAAGAAGAAAAGTAATACAGAAGACTTTTATGCCTTTATTTAATTCCTTTTACCGCTGTCTTTTTGAAGTGCGCTTGTTTCTTGGTCTGTTGGTGTAGAAGTAGTGGCCATATTCCAGAAACTCTTACTCAGGGGGCTTTCATGCTGTATTTCTTGAGTAGTCTGGATGGGTGTAGTCTATCCATTTCTTAGGGTTGGCACTGAGTGTTTGTAATACAGGAGGACCCACACACAAGCGATCTGCCTCCATTTTGGTCTGCCCCCTTCCCTGCAATAGAATGGTTCTTATTTGATTGGTTCTGTTCTCCTTTGATCTGTATGAAATGAATAGTTGAACAGTGAATTACTGTCATCTTAACCAAAGACCAGCAACAAACTTCATGAGTCATCCACATTTCTTGGTGCAATTATGGTTTTCTGCAAGAAAAAAAAAATCTCAAATGTTCTTTGATTTTGATTATTGTATGTTTACACATTTTAATCTAAACTTCAACTGAATGGTTAGTGAAGTAAAATGTGAATGAATGCAAATCCGTTTCCGAAGTGATGCTCTGGCTTGTATTCTGGTGTTCAGATTGTTTTTATAACAACACACTTGACTCTTGTGCAGTTTAGTCATTAGGTTTGTCGCCAAAGTCCAACATTGTCATTCTGTCGTTTTTAATGTTCAGTATGGACTGTTTTATACACACATGTATATCATTGAAACTGGATGAATAAATTTTGTAAACGCTTCTGTAAATAAAACTTTTTTTGTTCCCATTGCTTTTTGCAGACATTTAAGTTTGTGTTTATATCAAACTTCCATTTCTTGCATGTGTATAAGATTTGGATCAGTAATGCAATTAATCGTTAAACTGCAATTCGGTTTGTCACAATTTTTCGATATTTTGAACCTTTGCATTCATTATTTCAGTGCTGGTAGAATGTGAGATGTTTTGTTACAAACATTTTTTCAGCATTTGGAGTGCTGTTTGTGCTGTTTATGTAGCCTATGCTAAGTGCAGTGCAATGCAGAATGGTCTACCTCTGAAATCTTACAGGTCAAATGTTTGTCATTTTTTTACATTTACTGTTTTAAAAGCAAAACCGTGCAATTTGTTTGCACAAAAATGCTCAGTTTATGCAACAGAGTTGATCTGTGCAATGGCTTTATTCCAGGAACTGACTCCTTGGGTAGGTACAGGTTGTCAACGCTTGCTTTAAATTTTACATTTTAGTAGCACCCATCAGTTTAATATTGGAGTGTCAACCAGCATGCTACAACGGTATTTTAATGATGCATTGAATCACGCCTCTGGTATCATGATTTATATAATTTCCTGGGCAAACGAGCAATACCCAGCCTTAATATATATGTACATGTCACAAACTCACGTTTTTAAGAAAAGTTAGACTCAAAATCATACTCCTAGTTTCCACTAGATGGTACAATTGTTCTGTTAACTATGAACTTTTCAAAACATTAAGTTTTTTTGTTTTTTGTTTAATTTTCATTTCTTGGGTCTTATTTTTAAATAAAGGTTCTGTTGTTTATTTCATAATATGTAAAAAGTGGATGAATTTTGAACTACAAGCTAATTTTATTCTCCTGATTAAAATTTCCATGGTGTTGCCCAATATTATACCATTATAGCAAATACTGCATAAACAGAAGAAATGTTTTTTCTTTTCCTTTTCCAGATTATAAAGAGTATTTTCACCTCTGATTTTGTGTCATATGTTTTTTTTCCACTATTAAATGGGAGAAAAGTCCCTCATCAGTGTAACAGGAACAAGTCTTTTTTTTCCCATTTAATCTGTAATTTTTATACTTGCGTTTGGAAGGAGGCAATTTTAAAATTGGTGGCAAGGGAGAAAACTTAGAAGAGGACAGTTATTTTTTAGCTGGTTTGACCAGTAGAATCTAACTTTCCCCTTGAACTCTTGAATATAGATCTTTCACACAAATATAAGCAAAATATAAAAATCTAAAACACAATCAGGCATTCACGTCCTGCCCTATTTCCGCCAATTTTTTTCATCAGTGACAGATCAGGTCCTCAACCCCCCGCCCCCACCCCCCCACTCTCACAGAAGCGATCACCAAATTATGCTGAGTTATTATTCCGGAAACATCTTTCTCTCCTTTGTGTCGGCAGCTCTCCCTATACGGTCAGCTACTCTGGGGCTTATCCTGGGGTCGCACCCTTTCCTTTTGGGGGTCACAGGGTAGGTGTGCTTAGCTCTATTCCACGTGAGAAATGAAGTGGCCCTCAGCTGCTGGTTGAGTCCGTTGTCCTGTGTAAATATCTTAAAACAGGAAAGGGTTCATTTTAATTTTGTTTTAATGGCTCATACTTAAAGGCTTACTTTGTGCAAAAGTAACTTATAATGGAGAAAAAGTCAGCTCATCCCTGGGGTAGTTGTGGTTAAGGGCCTTATCCCCCCATGGACGGGTATTTCTTTCGGAACCCTTCAGGGATGTTGGATTTAACTTATGGAACATCTAGTTAAAGCTAGTCAGTCAGTAGCACATTGGGAATGTAAAGTGTTTCCCATCTGCTTTATTGCAGTTGTTGCAACTTTACACTGGAAAACTGTCTTGCTAAAAGTATGCGTTATTGGCCATATCTAGCAGGTCGCCAAGTAAAACTATTGAGAACCACCATAATCATATATTTTTTGAGACCAATTGTTAAATATTTGTTTTAATTTTGTAGTTTAGCATTGATATTTTACTTGTCCTTTCTCCATGACATGTTGGATATAGGTCTGATTAAGCAAAACACAACTGCTGTTATTACATGTGTTTACACCCCATTGTGTAATTTCCTTCCTGTTAGAATAACTGTCTTTTCATGCAAATAATATGCTTTCATTTGGAACTGAAAAAAGTAGTTGAAATGCATCAAAAGTAGACTTTTATTGGCAGGATGGCAAAAAACCCACTTCAAATGTACAGAAAAGAACGTGGAATCTTTGATTCATCTGTCTACCCCACCTTCAGCCTCTTTTTATATAGTTTACCACGTACTTGAGATTATGAAAAATGTTACTCCTGACTAATTACTGCAAGTGGGCTAAGAGGACAGTAGTGCTTACAGAATTTATGTTCAGACCTTGTTTCTTAGAGGAATTCCAAAATGGGTTGTTCATAAATCTCTAAATAAATCTACATACAAGTATTACCTCACGATGTATCTTAATCGTGATTTGATATTTACAGTTTTTGTTTCAACTTTCAATGACATTTTGTATAGGTTGCAGAATAAACTATGCTGTTTCTTAAAGTGATCTAACACCAAAGAGGACTTGGGTAGCTCAATATGTACTAAAATGCTGATGTTCTTCATTATTTAATACTGTTTTTGGAAGATCGTGTATGCTGTTTATGTAGTGTGATTTACCACTTTCAGAAGACCATTTCAGAACATAATTATGACTGTAAAAGTAAATACTACTTTATGAATGGCAGAAGCAGTGGATTGGTTAAAAAGCATATTAATGAAGGGTTTATATTAGCTATAGGGTTAGCTATTTCAGTATCTGTAATCACAAGATTAATATTGCCACATTGCATCTTTGGAATTGCATATAGCTTCTCATGGAAAAAATGTATCCTAAATTGTAACAGCTTCTGTTAGGTGGGTGATTGACTATTCCTTTTAAATATCTAAAAAAGTAATTAGTATCTTCTATCTGGGGTTAAATCTAGGTTCTAGAATAACTTTGAATGTCTGATGAATTCTTGCAAATAATAAAAGAAAAAATGAACATCTTGTCACCTTTTTACAAAATCATTTTATACTTACCAGGGCCTATTTCCACAGTTAAAATGTTTTATTTCACATCACAAACTCTTAGTGTTTAAAAAATTGGTTCCCATGACAAATTCCCATAAATGAAACACTACCCTGCCAACCACGAATCTACTGAGGGAAAAAAAAGTGATTAAGGTGTCACCCAACGTTTTACTAGTTCGATAGGAAACTTGTGGTGACAAAAGTAACAAACTGTCAGTGTTGGGCAACTTCTTACAGAAAACAACTTTTTAGTGGTGTTGAAAAGTGAAAACTCGTAAAATATAAAAAGGCTGAAACCATCCACCCACAAGTTTTAACTGCTACTAATGCAGACACCAGCAAAGTCCATCTTCAGTTGATGTTCTTAGTTTCATCTTACTTATATTTAAAACAATCTATACAGCAAGTCTGATATCTTAGTTTCCCATAGTCACCTGTAGCTTAGATATTGTTTGGGCAGCAATTCATTCTTATTTGCTATAGGTTTTCATTTATCATCCATTTATTAGTCTGCTAATGGATACTGGGATGTCTCAATTCAAAATTCTTTAGAAATGCAGCATTCTGAAATTGGATTTAATTTGGGATTAAACACTACTGTCCAGTTAGAACAAACTTAAGATGACTTGACGCACTGCGTTGCTTCTGTACATCTTCTGTACAGAGTCCAAGAGAGACTGAGCAGAGCATTAATAGGAGTCAACATTTTAAAAACAAAGCTCTAGGGTATGTGGCCATTTTTCTTTTCAAATATGTGGAATGACCCTCCCTAGCCAATCATCTGTCGCTCACAATCACACACATACACACAGACATGCGTGGTATAAATCTGACCAAGAACCCCACCCCAAAAGATAGTCCACTGTCCATATTATACACATTGGATAGTACAGCGGTCACAGTTAATTTACAAAAGATAGTATGCCTGATGAAACTCAAAAAGTCAGAACAGGCATTTATGATCAATAAAAAAAGCTGTTTTCTACCCCCCCATCCACTTTGTGATCCGCTTCATTACTACTCCCTCAATCCCAAACCCACACAACCCCCCAGAATGAGTAAAAGTCTCTGCCTGCAATCCACACGAATCATTTCCCGTTGTTAGGTCCTCCGGAGCATCAGCTTCCTATTCTTCTCTCTTCTCCTCAATGTGCAAAACTGTACACTTGTTGCAATTGCCAAAAAAATGTTTTTTTGTTTATTCATCTAGCTCCTCTTCGGTGTGTTTTTCTTACTCAATTCCTGGTGGATAGAGGGGTTTGTTATTCCTCTCTGTATGAGCAAAGGCAGAAGATGCATCCTGCGATAGGCAATTTTCTCCACTGGTTTTCTTTTATCATTTCTCTATATCAGGGAAAAAAAACAGGCACACAAAAAACAAATTGTATCTGTATAATTATGTACCCCATCTGACACTGCACATTATAAGGCCATTACAAACAGTCTTGGATCATTAACTGTTAACATGTGTTTTGTTTATTTTATTTTCTCATTCTAGCCAATAAATAAACAAACAAAATAATCTGGTATTATCTTAGGTAAACAGGTATTACTCCCTACTTCCTTTACCAGTATGTATTTTTCATGTGATATAATCAACCAATCAGGTATTTAAAATACACTGATATTCTTTTCTACCAAAATTCACCATTCATTGTTTGATTAGTAGAGACGACTTTTCTTTTTTCACTCATTCTTATATAAAAAACACTCCCAGCAGAAATGACTCAAAATATGAAACGTTTCACGTTCCATCACTCCTGCAAGTTGCTGACATTATAGGGTGACCATGTCCGGTATCAAAATTGTTCTTCTTTAGTAAATAACATTTTCGACCTGGCATCCCATTACTGCTTAACAGCAGTGCCAGCCTTCAGACTGAAATAGTTCTCTACTAAATGCATATATCAGTTTTGCATGTGTGTGCCGTGTGACACTGACAGTAGGTTAGAAGGTGGATGGATGTAATTACATTGTTAATGCCTGCGTCTGAGTGCTCATCGCCTTTCGGACCTGCACTGTTCACTACAGCCCACTTCCAGGTGTCGTGGCCCTTTTGTGTCATACGTCCTTATCTGTCATTCATCATGGCCTTTTGTCAGAAAGTCGCAAAGTTACCAGGCTAGAAATGAGCCACTTTTGTCCCTCATGGCTGATTTACATAATGAGTCATCATTGTTTCACCGCTGTATGTCACACCTTTCATTTAGTCTGCAACGCTGACTAAAGCAACGAAACAGTTAGGCGATAAGTAACACAACAAATTGTGTGAACTGATTCACTAGAGCCTTTTTTTTTCTATTTTTGCCCTCACTTTTTTCTCCTGTTGTTTGACAATTGCAGTTCGTTGAAACAGAACAATAAGCCCCTCCTTTGATTACGGCTGAGGCAGGAACATCAGTTGTGAAGATCACGCCTCGGTACTAATGTATTGTACCATATTTCATGAATCGAAAGCCTTAGTTAGGTCATACCGAAAACAAAGACGGAGCTGTCATTAATATGGCTCAACTTTTTTTTATATAAAATTCCTTTTTCTTTACTTTCAACAAATTTGTTTGTGATTATTATTTCACCGCAAGGATTTAGGTTTCTGCTCATTTCTCTTGCCAGGTAACCAATCTTTAAATCCATTTCTCAACATATGTTCCTACCTCATTTGTCGGAATAATCTGAACTGAACAATTCAGGTCTTCTGGTAAATTACTTGTGTGCTGTAAAAGCCCTTGTGTACAGTGTCCAATGTATTTGCACAGTATTCCCATATTTCACTCTCATGAATTCACCATTTTATCCAGTGTACGTCTTATTGGAATACAGCTTTTAAAAGGAGATGAAAAGGTCAGGATGTGCAACATAGGACTTCAGTACCTTTACGTTTGTCAAACCAACCTATAAATAAGTTTAAGATAAATAAACACATCAATAATAATAATTTATCATAATCAAAGAGGACCTTAAAGCCAGGCAAGGCAATAGAATACCCGAATATGCTATAATTTACAGAAACCTGGAAATATACATGAATATATTTCACCTTGACCGTTTTAGTGCTGCCTTTGATTCGCGCAGATGAGGAAAACTGAAGCTGCTCCATCGCTGTGGATGTCCAGCGTGAATCATGTGACTTTGTCTGTGAGAGGGCAGAGGAAACAGCTCGGGCAGCCAATCGGTGCCTGTGTCTGCTTGAGAATTGGGACGCCAGCTGGACTGAAATCTCGCTCATAGCATTTCAGCAGGCCCAGATTGAGGTCCGACTGCCAAAGGTGCACTGTGTCTTGGAGAGAAAATTACCCCCTGGGATCAGAATAAGTCTAATTTTTAGCTTTCCCATAAATTTTACATTCATTTTACATCAAAGCTTAGATTATATACATGCATTAAATTTGGTTCCTGAACTAAGTAGTTCTCCAGAAGTATTGAGTGTTTGGAATATGTCTTAGATTATTGTGTAAAGCAGTCTTTGTTAAGACCAAACATCTTCAGAATACCTGTAAAGGCATTTCTGCTGGATGACCCGCAAAAGCATAATTAATGTAGCAATGACAGCTACCTCCGAGACAATGACAGCTTGGCAGTTGTGGTCTTTGTGTGACACCTCTGGCCGGACATAATCCTCAAATTGGACGTCTTGTATGCATTTTAAAACTGGATGTGTACCTTTTAGAACAGGACATAAGAAAACTTCTCCTCTAATAGAGAAATTAAAATATAGTATAATCCTCTGCTTTCTTCTCTCTGCACCCAAACTTTAATGCATCTTGCACTGAATCAAAGGCCACAACAAACCCACGTGGTCCCTCATTCTGTCCGTGGCTCTGGTGCCTCCCCTGCCGTCAGCCCCTCCCCCTCCCCTCCCCTCCCGCTCCCCCTCCCTTCACATGACACAATAAGGCTCCCGGGGCAGCTGAGGTGTAGTCCTACAGCAAGGAGGCATGTGAGCCAGCAGCCCCCGTTTCAGGTCCTTGTTAAGGAAGAAGCAGATGATGGGATTGACCCCGGCCTGGGCAAAGCTCATCCAGACAGTGGTGGAGAGATACCGGTGAGGGATGGTGCAGGCTTTCACAAAGACGCGCCAGTAGCAGGCCACTATGTAAGGGGACCAGAGCACCAAGAAGAACAGCGTGATCACGTAGAACATTCTGCCCAGCCGCTTTTCCACCTTGAACTCCTCCATGCCCAACAGGCGCCGGTTCTGGTTGTGCAGGTTCTGTCGGATGCCCAGCAGAGTGGGCGGCATGGGACCCCGGCCAAATCCAGCTATCCAGTTTGCCGCCGCCTGGCCAGTGGCGCCTGGCCCATGAAAGGTCCAGTTCTGGCTGATGGCTGGCACCATCTGAATGGGCTTCATCTTGCGGTGCTTGTACTCGAAGAGGAGGAGCTTCATGTAGACTACGTGGGTGGCCAGGATGAGCACGGCCAGCATCAGCATGAAGCCCAGCGTGTCGTTGGCTTTGAAGTAGCGGTGCTCGAAGATACACTGGTCCTCCTCACGGATGAACTTGTAGGTGCCCACGTCAAAGACGGGCGGAAACGCCATGGCGACGGACAGGGTCCACACCATGCAGACCACGGCCACGCAGGTCCAGAAGGTCATGCGCTTGGAATAGAAGCGGTGGTGCGCAATGGCCATATAGCGCGTGACGCTGATGCAGAAGAGCATGAAGGCGGCGTGGAAGCAGAAGAGCACGGCCATGAAGGCCACCACCTTGCAGCTCAGCACGCTGTAGGTCCAGGCGGAGCCGTTCTTGATGGACACCAGCACGAAGGGGAAGCAGACCGCCGAGCGGATGGTGTCGGCCAGGCAGAGGTCAAGCAGGAAGTAGTAGGGCGCCTTGTGCAAGGCCCTGTCACGCAGGACGAGCAGAGAGACCACCAGGTTTCCCACCAGGCTGATGCAGATGATCAGGCCCAGCAGCAGCAGTTTTGCGTAGGTGGACACGGGTGATAAGGAGCTTCCTCCTGCCACTCCTGCCACTCCTCCTGCTGCCGCCAGGGGGATGCTGGGCCCTTCGCTGCTCTCATTCCCATTGGCCATGCCTCGTACTTCTTAGACACTCCTGTCTGTCCCCTGCTGGCCACTGCTCCTCCTGCCCCTCCCCCTCCTCTGGCTGCCCCCTCGCCCTCCTCTGGCTGCCCCCTCCCCCTCCTCTGGCTGCCCCCTCGCCCGTCCTCGTGGCTGCCTCTCTTCTTGTACTCACAAGAGACCGTGGAACCCCATTCCGCACGGGCCCATTGTTCACAGACCCCGTTAACAGCTTTCACTTCGCCCCCTTGTTCCAGAACCTATGAAAAGAAAACACAGTTAGTCATAATTAGTTACTGTCCCCAGTAAGTTTATAACAACCATTGTCTAGCTGGAGGTGTGTGTAGGACGGTATATTGGGTGGGGATGCCTCAAAATAATTTAAATGCAAATCTCTATTTCTTGGGGGTGGGGTGTGATGAAAGAAGCCAAATTAAATGGGGGAGTACATGCCCCCCCCCGGTTCCTACACCCCAGGGTGTGTGTGAGTGACCCACACGGAGAGCAAGCACAACAGCCTGCGACTCCCCAGTTTTTCCCAAAAAGGACGGAGCCTCCGCCTATTTTTTGTATCGTGGCCTCAAATTCACAGAAAACTGGCCTAAAGCTGCAATGGACATCCAATGCTACAAACGTTATTTGTAATGTTCAGCTGAATATTCCAGTATGAATGCGATATACCGTCCTCATTTTCCACGTGCCTGTTGGCATGCACCGCAGTAGATATAACGCTATGCTCGAATGCAATGGAATAATCGTAATGGGCCAGGTCGTTCTTATATGGTGGATCTTGCCCAAGTGGACTGACCGGATTAGCAAACCGACTGGTGAACCCAAGCTGCCAAACTCTCTGAGGAGCATCCTGTCTGTTAGCGGGAGAGCGGGTGTATTCTACTGCAGTCTGGGGACTTTCTTGGCTAGCCTGCTGTTGTTTACACCCATTCTCTGCTGTGCTTTAGTGGTAGGTATTATATGCACGCCAGAAGAAAGTCTAACAAAGTTCAGAGTGTCCATTTACATGCTGAAAAAGAGAAATGTACATAGATTCATGTATAGAGCTTATTATCATGTAATGCAATTTTATAGATGAGGTATATATTTTTTACAGATTATTATATACAGAATATGTATAATTTTTAAGAACTGTTTTTTTCCTTTAAACCTGTATGAATGTAGTTTGCTCAACAAATAAATCAATTATCTCCATCAAGCAAAAATAAGTACAACTAAGCATCTGCTGTGCCATACTAAGGAGAAAATTCCCCTTCCCCCTTCTGCACAAATCAGATCGGCTGTTTTCTCCACATGCTATATGGCATGCCAGCTCCTAGCTTGTCACGGTAATTACCTCGCCTGTTGCTAGGCTACACCACCTTACATCCCTTTTTTTGTGTGTGTGTGTGTGTATACGAGTGTGGGTGTCAGTGTGCATGTGAGTGTGTGCCGGAGCACAAACAGCGGTAAAGGATGGGGGGGCTGGGAAGATGGGGGGAGGCAGACAAATCACTGGTGACGTGACAGTAGGTTGGAGACAATCAAAACACAGCGGCTGTAGTGTTCTCCTGCAATGGAGCCACTGCCTGGAATCCTGTTAAACAAAAGAAGCGTGGCATGGTAAGGGAATGAGATCTCTGGGCTTCTGAGCCTGCAGGGTCACTGGCTTCCATCCAGGGAATGTCTGTGCGCAACAGAAAAGGTGTGTGAGGTGGACACAGCACTTGCTCTGTTACGTTACAGAAAGGCACCGGTTTAGCAGATTACCCAGCCGTGTTGATTCCAGCATTAAATGGGGAGGTAAGGCTGATGGTGATGGGCTCTCTAAGCCAATAGCACAGAGGGAACAGCAACGGCATATTGTTTCATATCTGGCATACTAATGTATTTCTGTCACAGTAATTACAGCAGCCTGTTGCTAAGATACAGAGACCTTCTGCCTTGTGTCGTGTTTGTGTCTTTCTCAGAACACATGCAACTAGAGCATGAAGGAAGGAGACAAGTTTCAGACAAACTAAAATGACCAAAACACGATGCTAGATTTAAACCTGCACGTACACATGGACATAAGATGTGTGGTTCACATGGAATGTGGCTCCACTCCCATCAGTCAGTCAGCTGTTTGGGTTTGTGATTCTTTGGAACCTCGCTGTAGGGTCTGGGCTCCTGCCAGTAGCGTTTTGTTGTTTATTTTCTTACAGAAGTGGTTATTACAGATGGAAAAACTGCAGCTGAAATCAATATGCTTATTAAGTTTAAAAAGGCTGTAATCATAAAAGAATTATATTGCAATTTATGTACTCAAAAAGCTTTATGCCCTACAGAATTCAATGCCCTTGAGCAAAAATACATGAGTAGGGAGAGAGAAAGGGAGTTGGAGATGATTTGAAAAAAAATGAGATTTAGTATGAATGTTCCTATCTAAACTGATATCCAGCGTATGATGAGTACATGGTCCTTGAACAGAGGACTGGACCTTGTCTGCACCTTCTCATGTCATTAAGAAAGTGTTCTGATGTCACTATCAAAGTCCTGAGAAAACGGAACTGATTTAATCTGAAAACCAGAACTGTATATTGGATTTCAGCATCAGATGCCGTCAGACTCCAAAGCATCTTATACCGTCCATCCATCCATCTTCTATACCCGCTTATCCTGCTGGGTCGCGGGGGGTCCGGAGCCTATCCCGGAAGCAACGGGCACGAGGCAGGGAACAACCCTGGACGGGGGGGCCAGCCCATCACAGACATCTTATACCAACAAAGCATTAAGATCATTAAAACTGCACTCCTGTACTGTAATGTTATGCTGGTCATTTTACCATAAGCACTAGATGTGTCACTAGGTTAACAAGAAATAACTGTGAAATGCTTGGAGCTGTATGAAGAAGCCAATTGTCCTGCTTTAACAAGAAAAATGTCTCATTATCATGTCTAACAAAATATGAACTGAACTGATTATTGGTCTAATATGTTTAACATTTGTGAAGTTAACTGCAGGATACTGAAAATATGAAACAGTGTATTTAATATCTCAAAAACACACAAATGTTTTCTGAAAGAAAAATATTCTTGCTTTTATCGTGCCTCTTCTCTTATACCTTAATTTTTCTTATAATTATACAAATGTATAAATATGTTGATGTATTTTATAACAAAACATTTCACAAAAATATAATAAACATATAATTTAAATGTTTTGTGTGCTACTTTATATTGTATGCATACAGTATAGAAGAATATAACACCTAATTACAAATGTACTATTGAAATAATTTTAACAAGAACTGAGCAACTTTTACTGCAAGTTGCTCAAATAAATGGAGCGTTCCTTTATTTACTTTTCTTATTGACATGCCATGGTATGGGGGGAGTGATTCTTTAAAATATGAGGAAATGTATCTAGTATAATACATATAGTAAATCCAACACAGACAAAAGTGACCGGATTTTTTCACAATGCTGAGTACTGAGCACAGGAAATGACCTAACATATAGTATTTTTCTATCATAGCTGTGAACTGGCTCTTCCCAGTGACGAATCCCCACTATTTTCAATAGGATTGCTACTGTAAAACCAGTGTAGAGCTCTGTCTGAAAGCCTTTGCTTGTGTGTGAACCTGGCTTGCACTGAAAACACAAGGACACAAGGTGGATGACTATAGTGAACCCACTCAGACCTCCCTTCATGTGTAAAGCATACAAATTACAGCTTTCTGAACGACAGACTATGGTATCAGCCTTGGAATACTTGTAGCTGTACACAACGGACGGCACTGAGAAAATTCTGAGGTCATAGCTGAGAAGAGGTATATCCAAAGTTCCCTTCTAAAAAATAATTCTCATGAACAGCATACTTCATAATTTATGCGTCTCCAGGTGAAGTTTCTGTTTACTGCTAGTCTGAAAATGCAGTGCCACACCTGCTGAATGAATCAGAATCAGTAGACTTTTATTATCCCAAAGGAAATTGTTTGTTAGACTGCACATTACACAACCACGCAGCAAGACAAAAATAGACAGTACACAGAACCACATACAACAATCTCTGCATGAGAATAAATAAGTATGACATCTAGAGTTAGGTAGGTGGATGATCATGGCAATAAGTATGGTAAATATTGCATGTGAAATATAATGAATAGGAAGATGAAATTGATATGTGTGTGTGTGTTATTGTATATGTCCTGGTTGATTGATTTACTGACTGTACAGTTTTATGGCAAGGAAGTAATGATTTCCTCAGGCATTTTTCGTTAATCAGTAGCTGAAAGTGCTCTTCTGTCCAAACATGACACTGTGAAGCGGGTGAGTGGAATCGTCCATGATCGACCGAAGTCTGGGCAGCGTCCTCCTCTCTGCCACACTGTCTTAGTGTCCAGCTCAACCCCTTGCAACGACCCAGCCCCCCTGATCCGCTTGAGTCGATTGTCATCCTCCCACCTTCACACTACTGCCCCAGCACAGGCCCCAGCTACGCCAGACTCCTAAATGATCTACAGCACTGTGTCGCAGACTCTGCAGGATCCTGGCCTCCACAGGAAATACAACCGGCACAGACCCTTCCTCTAGAGGACAATGCAGTTCTCGGACCAGTCCAGTTTGCTGTCAAGGTGGACACCCAGGTACTTATAGTCCTGTACAATCTCCCCCATGTTGGCCTGAATGGACAAAGGGGTAGCCAGAGACCTTGGTCTCCTGTCCTGACACATCTGTCCCTTTTCCCATATTTAATTTTACTGTTTATTTCTTTACCTAACTTACAGACGAATCTGAATTTTAACTGAACCTATACACTAATAGGTATCTCCTTATTCTCCAGTTTTATTGCTAATATATTTGTAATAGTTAAAGATAAAAATGTTACAAATCAAAGTAGGTATCTTAAGGTAAATTTATTTGGTCTGTAAATTGTAATCAAGACACTATATAACTGCAGATCCTCCATGCACATTTGCTGTATTGTCTGAACTTCTGTAATTATTTGCATATTTACTGTTTATACAGTCCTGTTTTAACAAACTGTCCAGAGATGTAGAAACAGTTCCAACTCTGTTGTTTACCATTCCAGCAGTGAGTCATTACATGGAAATGGAAGGTGACCACCGTTGTCAGTACTGAATTTGACTTTCCTACCTGAAAATCCTTGTAA
Source organism: Stomatorhinus walkeri (assembly GCA_026784285.1). Lineage (NCBI taxonomy): Eukaryota > Metazoa > Chordata > Actinopteri > Osteoglossiformes > Mormyridae > Stomatorhinus > Stomatorhinus walkeri. The sequence continues at coordinate 12,217,386 of JAODUD010000107.1, forward strand.
TAGCATCTCCGTATCACCGAGGGGTTTCTGACTGCCAAAACAGAGCTGACATGGATCAGTCTAAAATATGCATGTCAGTATGCCGTGTGATGCAATCACTCTTTCTTTTCGAGAGCTTACATAGCGGCCTAATTGCTGTCACAATCATTTTTTGGAGCAAATGGTCTATGCCAATAATAATAGAATCAATAATTCTGGTTAAAATGGTTAAGTATTTTATGTCAAAAAATATTTCGTATTCATGTTAGGTTACACAGACTTGCCCTGGGTTAGGAACGTCTGACTTACCGACAGCTCTTACTCATGAACAGACTGCCATGAAGCCTGTTATATTAAAAATTTAGGGTAAATACAATGATTCATTATAACAAACACACACATTACTTCATCGCTACAAAACATTGCATGACTTTAGCGATTTGTTGGCTCAATGTACAGTACGGTTCCATATGTAGTCACTTTTATTATTACATTGCATTATTATTATTATTTTATTATTATTATTATTCTTTCTGACTTACCTACAAATTTGACTAAAAAACTGACTTAGGGAACGTAACTCGTTTATGACCTGGGGTCTGCTTGGATCATCCTAAGTAGAATCTTTTTGGTGTTTTTGGCTTGAAGGCTAGAAGAAATTTAAGATCACTGGGTTGTTTCCTCCTTTCCCGATTTCTATTTAACTCTGTCATGTGGGAATATACAGCAGGTACTGAATATGCAATGCAAAAGACCACAGTTTCCACAAACTCTGACCAACATATTTAGTTAGAAGACTGATGGACAGATCAGACTGCATCAGCATGTAACAAATTAAACAGCCAATTAAACAGCTTTTTTGAAAAGTATAATTAGTAACAAGCAACTTTTAATTAATTAATTTTGTTGCAAACTTAAGTTTAATGGCCATGCACAGAAATGGTCTTTACCACTGCAGCTGGTAATATACTTTGGGCCTAGTTCTTACACTTTGGGGCATGTACAACAGATCAGGGCATTTATTTCGCGAAGCTGGGGCTCATTTTTCAGCAATGTTGCCAACAGATTTGTATCTTGACAATTTTGATCTCAGTGGGCAACTTTTTGAGATCTTCCAATCAGAATGCTGACAACCAATCATGTGATTGACTTGGAGCTGCAGTGTCCATCTTTGTGGTGTCTGTCTCCCTGGCAACAGATATACTTTTATCTGACTGGTCGTTGCCAACTGTGGACCCATTGCCCTACATCTCACCTGGTGGCCCTGTTACTGGCAACATTGCCAGGCAGCGTTGCTTGAAAAGTTGCTCTGCTTTTCATCAGATGTCAATATATCCACCTACTTTCTTGATTTATATTCACTAGAAGAAAATATTACCCATATCCTACTGTTATGTCCAAGGATGTAACCCAACTGGTTGTCTTTTCCTTCTCTTTTCTTTTATGTTACGTCCTTGAGTAATCCCTAGACTTCCAGCAGGGTCGTAAGACCTAGTGTCACTGCTATAATGTATGGTACTGCTCTGCGTGAAAAAGTCAAATTACTTTACTTAACTGCCTTATAAAGGCAGTTTTTAATGAGAATTCAAATAACACTTTAGGTTCAAAATCCATCAAACTCAATATGAACTCTGTAAAACATATTGCCTGAAGTATTTAACACAAATCCTGTCACGGTCAAAAGTAAGCAATCTTCATATTATGTTAAAATTAAAAAGGGTTATTTAAGAGGGATGCATGTACTGAGACATAGGAAATTTCCCATTTGGAAAACAGATCAAAATGTAATTTAAGTGGCTATTGGGTACTGAGCAATCAATTCTGAGTTCTCACTGAAAGGAGTCAGCCTTAATGAGGCACAGAAATTGGGTCCCAAACCAGCTGGTATTTTATTCAGTGACCTAGACTACAAATTTGGTGACGAATTAATGTGTAATTACAGAGACTTGCTGTCGCCTACATATGTGTCTGTGTGTTATGGAGAGCAAGATAGGATAGGCAAAAATTACCCTCACAAGGATCAAAAAAGTGTTATTATTATTATTATTAGTGTTGGTAGTAGTAGTAGGTTGCCACACCGAAATTGTGGAGGAAAATGTATGGTACAAAGATAGAGATTTTAGATTTCATTCTCAGTTTTGAGCTGATTAGCAAATACGCGAACAATGGTCAAATCAAAATCAGCTATCTTAACACAATTCTTTCTGATTGGTTATTTTGGCCTGAGTTGTATAGAATTCTTTTGAGAGAATCTGCCCCAAAATATAGCAATTATGTCATTCTAGGCCTGTTCATTGTGGCCAAACATGTAGACAAGAGCACTGTGTAAAAATAATCTGAAATGAATTGTATTTCCCTATGACACTGTCAGAGAGTTGGAAGATGGATGGATGGTATGATGAATTATACTTTATTGTCTCAAGTGGTTCAAATATTAAATGAGTGTGAGCTGTGGGACTATGAAGACCTCAACCTAAACACTCTTCGCAACGATGTCACCAGCCTACCTGCTCAGCACCTTCTGCTGACCTAATGAAGACCTCAACCTAAACACTCTTCGCAACGATGTCACCAGCCTACCTGCTCAGCACCTTCTGCTGACCTAATAGTGAACTGAATGAAATCCAACACACTAATCTTTTTACCCCAGATAGCAGACTCAGGAATGCAGGACATACGGCAGGATTTGGACCCTTGTACTACATTGTCTAGACTTACTCTTGAAATGATAAAATAGTAATGTTCTTAAATCACTTATTTGTGTCACCTTATGAGGTTGTTACAGTCTTTGCTGTTAAGAACATAACTAACATAATAAGAACTATACAAATGAGAGGAGGCCATTCGGCCCATCAAGCTCGCTTGGGGAGAACTTAATAGCTCAGAGTTGT
>JAODUD010000107.1:12220355-12230903 GCA_026784285.1 Stomatorhinus walkeri
TATACCTGGATCATGTCCCCCCTCAGTCTCCTTTGCTTGAGGCTGAACAGATTTAGCTCAACTAACCTTTCCTTGTATGACATTCCTCTAAGACCTGGAATCATCCTTGTGGCTCTACGCTGCACCTTTTCTAAGGCCGCAATGTCCTTTTTAAGATATGGTGAACAAACCTGCACACAATATTCTAGGTAGGGTCTCACCAAGGAATTGTATAATCTTAGCATTACCTCCCTTGACTTCACTCCACACATCTGGAGATATACCCAATATCTTAAGAACCCATATTGGGAATGATGCTCTACAAAACACTGAACTGAATTAAATCAGTGCAGCTGGTCAACAGGCTTGACTTTTTTTCAGTCTACACATCTAATTCAGAATATATCAAAATGATCTATATAAAACAGACTTGTTCTTATACACGATGGTCTTTGTGATAGCTCAATGTACACATCTTGTGCAGTGATTGCTTTAGAGATAAAATTCATCATGTTTATTTCAAGTCGTTTGTACTTTTTCCAGGGCAGCAGAGAGGCACAGTGGGTACCACTGTTTGAGTCCACTTCTTCTGTGTGTCTGTGCAGAGTCTGTGAGTTCTCCCTGTGTAGTGCAGCACCCCTCCGGGTCCAATCGGTTCCTTCCGCAGTCAAATGACTAAGGGTGAACTGGCATTTCAGAATTGCCCATAGCATAGAGTGTGATTGTGAGGATACGAGAGCCCTTTGAAGGACTGGCATACCATCCAGGCTGTACCTTTCTGGCCAGTGCAGCCTGGGATAGGTCTAGGTCTCCTCATATGACCTGGCATTGGATAAGTGGCCGAAAGATGGATGGATTTATATAGATAAATTGTGATTGAAAATTGACAGTTATAGGGCATCAGAGCGTTGATTATAATACTTCATAAGCTCCAATGAAGCTGTCATATATAATGCACTATGGATACCGTCATAATGCATTATAATGGTCAGTATAAGAATTAATAAAGCATTACAGCATTATCTATTGACAGTCATACGGCATTATAGTGTCGATTATAGTGCTTCATATGTTCCAGTGAAGCTCTCATCTATAATGCACTATGGATACCTTCATAATGCATTACAATGGTCGGTATAAGAATTAAGGATGCTTGAATTGCATTATGAAGGTATCTATAGTGCATTATATATGACAGCTTCATAAAGCATTCATAATGTATAATAAGCATGGCTCAAACATGTTGTCTTTTTAAAAATATTTATAACCATGTTTATAATGCTTCATAAATTCATTATAAAGCATTATGAATGCATTCATTGATTCTTATAGACATGGCATTCATGGATAGTGTTTCCAAAAAAATCACTTAGGATTTAGACTTAAAATGTTTCAAAATAAATTGGTGTCCAGTGGTAAAAAAAACATAAAAAGATAAGATAATGACCAACAGATGAGTTGGAAGTTGGGACGCGGTGGGAGCCGTTTTACAAAACAGGATGTAGCCTTCAAGCTGTGAAAAGCCACTGAGTATGAAAAATGGTAAATAAGGAATGTGAACAAGAAGCAGCATGTAGTCTGTACTGCAGTCTAAAGTGAGGTGTAGCAATTACACAAGTGGCAATTGATTAGTTACAAAAAACTGACAGCAACTCAGAGAAGACGCAAGTGGAATTTTAGGTTCATCATATAGCCTTGCAGGCACATGTGGTCCCAACACAGACCAAGGCAAATGGCCAAGAAGTGAACCTAACGAAATGGCAGCTGTGATCACAGTATGTTTCATTTCACTGCATGGAAAACCCAGGTACACGCCGTGCTTTCCTCTTATACAATAAGAAAAACTGTAAAAGACAAACGGAAGCACCCTACGTTACTTTTATCATTCCACTATTGCTTGTACTATGTAAAGTTTTCAATGATGACACAGAAGTCAGGTTATACCAGTGGAAGATTGGTTTTGGACTTAAGAATAGCCAGCTTGCCTTGGGTATTCACAAAACTACTTTGAACAGAGCATAGCATGATTAAATTGTAAAATAAGCTACTTCAGTCATATGGGTATAATTGACCAGAATGGTACAGTAAACATTAAAGACTGCCACTCTCACCTGTTAATAATCAGTTCAAATTACTACCTTTTTGCAGACATATGACTACATAATATTTTGTTTCAGACAGTTATTTTTATGAAAAATTCTGGATGAAAATGTAACTACATATGCATACAGATGAATATATAATACTCCAAATTAGCAAACTCTCTGTAACCATTATGGTGTAAACATCTTAACTTTTGGTTGAACAAACAACTGACACAACCACTTCATGGAGGAGACCATAATTTGTTTTTTTATATTTTAAATTAATCATAAAATTATTCACTTCCAACAGGGGTCGGCAGGGAAACAGCCGGAAACTGAAAGGCTAAAATGTATTTTATGTACAAATCTTGAGAAGTATCTATGTTTTCAGAGTGAAGAATCTATGTTTTCAACGTGAAGTATCTGTTTTCAGAGTGAAGTGTCTATGTTTTCAGAGTGCTTCCATGCAGAAACTCACCATCAATGCTAAATAAGCAGAACTTTGCAGACATAAAAAAACTACAGAAAAACAAATACTCCACCATCTATCCACATGTAAATCATTCTTAAAATCAAATAGAAAAAATAATTCTAGAAAGGATGGGGCTGAACCTACCTAAGTGAAATCGCCACCTATTAACGTGCACTAAAATGCAGCAGGTCTAAGGAAAATGTGACTGGGATATAATTTTCTTTCCATTTCCATACTTCCTTGTCCTATGCAGGGTTCTCGGGGTCTGGGGCCTATGCTAAATGCTATGGGGCAGGGGGACAATGTGACCTGGAGGGAACCGCAACATGACATGTGGAGAACACACTAACTGCACACACCAAAGGTCAGGGCAGAGGTTCAAACCCCAGCTCCAGAAGTGTGAGGCCACAGCACTCACCACTGTATCATCTCCACTTTTTTCCATCGAGACAATAATAATGATAACATTTAAATGATTCTGAGGGTATTAGGTGTGAATCTGACATTTTACCTAGTTATCCAATTATCCATTATCCAAAAAAGAGTTCCAAGTGGAAACAAAACGGCACACCAGGCAAATCTGTGGTAGCGAAACTGTGCACTGCTACGGAACATCCAAATGCAGTGCTACGGAACATCCAAATGCAGTGTTACGGAACATCCAAATGCAGTGTTACGGAACATCCAAATGCAGTGCTACGGAACATCCAAATGCAGTGTTACGGAACATCCAAATGCAGTGCTGCGGAACATCCAAATGCAGTGTTACGGAACATCCAAATGCAGTGCTACGGAACATCCAAATGCAGTGCTACGGAACATCCAAATGCAGTGCTACGATGCAAGTGGCTTAATAGGCAGTGCTTTGGATGCTTATACTGAATTCGCAGTGTACACTTCAGTTCATCACACACTAACACATATATGGACAAATTAATATAACATGAGTAGTTTAATTTGCCTTGATATATAATATAATATGGTTGACTTTTAATTCAGGGGGGAAAAAGAGACAGCATCTGAGGTGCAGTGAAACTGTGGGAGGATGCAGTAGCTAAATCATTTAGGGGAAGGTGAGGTCAAAGGGCACCTTTATTAAAAATGAATGAGAGAGTGGCCGTTGACCTCAGTCGGATTACATTTTGTTAAAACAAATCAGTAGGGTAAAGGCCACTTGACAGTTTAAATTAAGCACTTGATAAACAAGGACATTTCTACCACAGAAATAAAATTAACACTGCATGAAAGTCATTGATAAAATACAACATTTATCACCAGATACTGAGGTTATTTTGAGAGTTTGGTAAACTTGGGGCATGGTAATGCAGTGGTTAGCACTGTTCCCTCACACCTCTAGGATCTGGGTTCATGTCTCCAGCAGGGTTCTCTGGTGTGGAGTTTGCACGTTCTCCCCATGTCATCGTGGAGTTTTCTTGGGCTTCCCTAAAATCCCCTTGAAGTCTAAAAACACACCGAGGTTAATTAGGGTTGCCAAATTGCTTGTAGGTGTGCATGTGTGAGTGACTGGTGTGTGAGTGTTCCCTGTGATGGGTTGGTGCCCCATCCTAGGTTATGCCTTGTGCCCTTAGCTTCTGAGACCCCTGGACCACTGTAACCAAGCAAATACAGAAAAGGACGGATGAACTATTATTATAATTATACGATAAACGTACAAGTACTGCAGTAAGGACCAACGGCAAAGAGCCTTGAATTGTATTTTCACAATTTCCTCCACATTGAACCTCTCATGTGAATCCTGTGAGGCTGTAGGTCAAGAAGGGAGGGGTTGAAAGAAATGGGGGTGTCTGGAGGTGGAGGGCTGGCCCATAGTTAAGTACTGGATAGCAACAGCAGTTAAGTATTAATGCATGAGTTGTGTGGGATCAGATGAAATGGAATTTATTAACATAATCACAAATACTCTCTTCTAAAACCATAACTGAAAGGCAATTGGGCAAATAAACACATCGTCGGAGAACAATAGTATTTTCTCTAAAGATACCTGGTTTGACAGGGAATGAATGGAACGTAATATATTGGGTGGATGGGCGTTAAGTCGATAGAAAGGCAAATATTCGTTAAGGAGGTATGTCAGCTTAAGTCCCAGAGCTGTCTATATGTATCATGTCTAACACGTCTACCTGAAGATACGTACAGCACGTTCGCCAACATTTCATAACTGACTAAGCCCCTTAAAACCCATTTAATTTAATAAATACGACACTACCACACAACACCATAACTGTAATATAACTCAGAGCGGGCTTTCTCAGAAGGAAATATAAAAAAGTGGCGAACCTCTTGGTATCTAATGTGCTTATGCGGTTCAGACCACCTGGTAATGTCAGGAATATGGGTGCTTGCATGTGTGCTTGTGTGTACTGCGCGCAGAAAGCTGCTAATATAGGCCTACATGCACAGCTTTCGGCTAAGGCGCTTTGTGTCGTAACAGTTGCCATAGCACTGATGTGTTGCAGTCCGTTTTAACGCCATACAATGACGGATAGGTATTTAGAGCAAAAAGCAATCAAACGGCATTTAGAACCGAATGGGAGTGAATATTACATTAGTAACTTACCTGATTTTGTGCTTCTCGTCGAGACAAAGGCGGCGAATTCAGTTCCAGGCCAGTTTAAGTGGCTTTCGGTAGTTAATGGGGGAAAAAAACAACAAAAACAAAGAAATACAGTCTTTCAAAGCCAGAACCTGGGTTACACATCAGATTGCAAAAATATCATATCGGATGTAACATGATGTCCCAATAAACTGAATGATAGAAAAATAGCCAACAAATAAATAAATAATAAGAGACAGCAAGTCTGCAAAATAGACCAAACCCTGAAAGAAGTCATTTTGTTATGAATTTTCATAATATACCAGTTGCCGACTTTTAAAACAAAGGACATTTAAATAAACACATGTTTTAAAAAACAAAAAGAATCGCTTCCTCTTTTTTCGTGTGCATGTCATGTCTTCGGATTTTCCATAAAGCGCACAGGTTCTGAATTAGATTCCCATCAGACGCCAGTTGAATAGAGCGAATAAAATACGCCGTAAACAGGAATGAAATATCGCTAATACATCTTCCCGTCTTTATCCATTTCCAACCAAAAAGGCATCCCGAATATCACCTAGATGTATCTTTATAAAATGTAACCTATTTCGAAAATACTGATGAAGATAGCCGTCTGCAGCAGAAAACGCATCAACTGATTCTAGCCTTTGAATGCAGATTTTCTTGAATTCTTCATTTTAACGTTATAGATTTTTCACCTATTAATAAAAATCGATGACATTCGTTTTCAAAATCATGAGACCGTCATCCCCTTTAATGGTGGTTACATCTTCAAGCGTATCCAGTTGTATTTGTCTTGAACATGCAGTACACTCATCCTATGTGAAGATATGTACACAGTGCCTGTAGGCGCCCTATATTTAAATAGTCTGCGCTTGGTTTTTGTGTTTTGCAAAAAAAAAAAAAAGATTATCGCCGCGTTGTGGGATAAGTGCAGATATATTGCATACAAGTTTAGAATCCAGCGTGGTTGTTCTTAATACATAAGAAAAATCTGATGGGAAAACCATCAAAAAGAAATGGCTGTTTGTAATGGTGAATTGGAAACAGTGTCTCCTGTCTGCGTTTTGCATCCGTTATTCTCGGCTGACGTCGGAAACTGTAAGGCTATATTCGGGAGTTTTCGGCGGAGGATAAGATCATCATAAGTCTGAGTGCGCTGCTATTCAGAAATTAGGAAATAAAATAAACAAAGCCAGTCATTTCACTTGATAGTTATGGTCGTCTGATGTTTTGGCAGTCGTACATAACCACTCGGGCTTTAAAGGGGGTTCATTTGACATCACAATCAATAAAAAAAAATATCCGTAATAAAAATAAAGCGCGATTATTCTGATAAAAAATGTCTACATTTCTTAGTGGAGAGTCTGAAATCCTTCTGTTCGAAATAATACACATAAACATGCTTAATAGCAAAACAGTTTAAATAAAACCCAGAATACCGACAGTAGCATGGTAGGTCAATGATGTGAATAATTTAAATATATATGAAGTGTCGTGTCCTGTAATAAAAATAGGTTAAAAGAGATTTAGTGTCACAATTTGTAAAATAAAACACTGATTTAAGATGCCTTAGACAAACTACGAACTATATATCATCGGGAAGGGTGTATTTTTATTACTACGTTTTAAGTTTTGAACAGACAGCGGTTCTGTCAACTCGATGTCGAATCGAATTCCATTTTATGTTTTTCAGACCCAGGGTGCATTCACAAATGATAATTCTGTTTTTGTTACATTTTTTTGCAGTCATGAATGATCAAATATCACTCAGGCATCTTTGATGCCTGTGACTTTTGAGTCAAGTGAAGCTAGTTGATTGACAGGTGTCATTCTCAGACTCGGTCTGCTTATTATGGGCAATTGCTTTGACTTGATAAATAATACAGTATCGCTAAAACCATTTATTGTGTCTGCTAGAATAAAGTTCAGTTTTAGTCTATTGCCTGTAATGAATAATAATAACAGACTGTGGTTCTGCCTTTTGTACATAGATTTCAGAGTTCCTTGCATGTTCCCCTTGCTAATGTTGCTTTGCTTCAGGTAGTGATTTTGTACTATAGTAAGTTGGTGTTTTCATTAATATGTGTGACTATGTGATTTAATGTCTGTGCATAACTGCCTATTTTTGTTATTTATTTATTTATTTGTTTGTTTGTTTGTTTGTTTGTTTGTGATGTCCCATGCAGTACTGGCTGTAAATAACTAGACAAATTAGAAACACCAACTCACGTGAGCACAGGATTTTGGACTACAGCAGGAAAGTGGAGTTATTTAGCGGAAACGCACAGAGACATGGTGAGGTGAGATTATGCAAACCAACAGCCCCGGAGAGGTGAGGCTATAGCACTACCCACCACCAACTGAGCCAACATGCCATGGCTGTCATACGCCAAATAAATAATCAAAACAGGACAGTTCCGTGGCACAAGCCATCATCACTGGCAAATGAACAGTATCTCACCTCACCTGCTAAGTGTTTGGCCAAGAGCATTTAGTCTCTGTATGAATTCCATGTAAAAAAAAACATTTTCTCGGCTTAGCGCTGCAGTCCACAGAGCGGCCTCATGCCTGCGCTAACAGCTGTCTCAACCACTGGAAGCCTGTGTAACAGATGGCCTCACCTGACTCTGCATGAAGGAATATGTTTGAAGAGAGTGTACTTCATATGACTGTCCGAAATTAACAGGTCAATCCAGATACTTCACTAAGATTTTCCAACAAAATAGGGACAATGATTTGTAATAACAAATTTATCAGCAAGTTAGTAGATAATCCTACTCAGTACTCATATAACAGAGGTGGACAAAATAATATTTTAATATCAAGAACCTCAAAAGGGGGAGGGTCATCTTTGACTGCACGTCAGTATTTCTTGGAATGCTGTCAAAGAAGTCCTAAATATCCCCAATATTTCAAATGGTTTGATGACTTATATTTTACCTTTTCCTACAGAGTGGCTTGGGATCTGTGCCAGCAACTGGAAGGCTGTTGGTTTGAATCCCCTGAATGCCCAGAGTGATTCCACTCTATTGGACCCTTGAACAAGTCTCTTAACCTGCAATTGCTTCTTCCTGGGTATGACGCGGGCTGAATCAAATTATACTTTGCCCTTTACACTCCAGGACTTCCCATATAGATTCAATGATGCTGAGATCTGATGATTTAGATGGTCGTATCAAATTTGACTTCATTCTGGTGTTCATGAAATCAAGCTTGAATTTGTTTGGCAGTGTTTATGGGGGCGTTATCGTCGCGGAATATGGCATCATCATGAGGGAACAGTGTGCATTTGGCCCTGTAACAAAGACCCTTATTCCTTGACTATTACATAGCCATGAATATGTCATCCGACCAAATGAGTCCCATATGATGGCTGCCCATAGAAATCAACACTGTGGGCATCCTTTGACTTTCTCCAAATGTAGAGGAGAAGGAGGGATGAGAACTTGAGTGCGGACGGAACCTCAGCAACACACTAGTCTGAATGGACCACTGTGAGTTTTTTTTCCCAGTAGCTGGAGTGCCAATCCTGCTACCAAACCCAAATTCCCCAATAAGCTGGAGGACCTCCTTCTAGGGCTGGATGTAGATTAATGTCATACCCAGGATGAAGTAATTGCAGGTTAAGGTCCTTGTTCAAGGGTCCAATGGAGTAGAATCACTCTGGACATTCACAGGATTCAAACCAACAACCTTCCAGTTGCTGGCACAGATCCCTAGCCTCAGAACCACCGCTCTGTAGAAAAGGTAAAATATAAGTTATCAGACCATATTACTATTTACTGAATGGGAGTGCTGTGGTAAATTCCAGCTTTGTGAAGCTCACAGTACGCAGGTTTGGTTGAGGTTGGGTCATATATTGCTGTCTTTCATCCTGTGGTGATTTTTGAAGCCATATTTTTTTTGTTGATTAGTTTCAGCTTGCTATCATTGCCTTTCTTAACTGATGCAGTTTGTTTATGTTTGTCACGTGCTATCGTGATTTCTCACACTGTTCCACTGTTCCTGCATAAAATAACTTGGTAGGTTTCGTGCTTGCATCTCAGCCACTGACTCTGATTCTTAATTGCCTTGAAAGTGCTGACTCTCGGACGTGGTCAGTCCTATATTATAGCTGCTAATTGGCCATCAATCTAGCATGACTCATTACTATTACTACATTTGTAATTGTGATTTAATTACTAAGGTCCTAATCTACCCTTATATAGTGTATATATAAGGAAGATCGTATGCCTGATATGCGTAATTAAACTTAACAATTATTAATTCCTTTTTAAAAAAATTAAAACGGAACAAGGTTCTTGTAGATAAATTTCACTTTATTTTACTGTATGCTGTTTTTGTGGTTTGTTTTCAAAAATTAGTTTCCATAGCATAATTCTTTTTTGTATTAATGTTGTTCTAGGTTACTTTGGTCAAGCCCTTCATCCAAGACTGTGATTGATTGTTACAAAGAAGAGTAAGAACTGGATTTATTGCTTGTGATGTGTTTCATTCATTTCTTTTTAGGGCACTGTGTCCTATAATTGCGTTTTAATGTATTTGTTCTAGTGCTAGTATGTTTGGTCATTACACAAAATAGATAAACAAGGGTACAGACTACCTAGAGTAGTAACTAGGGTGCAGACTACCTCAGGGGTGCCACTAGAGATTCCAGGCCCCATGGAAACATATCATATTGGATCCACAACCCAGACCAATCCAATTGTGTTCCAAATTTTTTAGAGTCCGTGTTAGGGGCCGTTGGAATCATTATAACTCTCCCCTGCCACTGCAGCAAGGTGGCCCGATCTGCCTTTCTGACTATTATTGATGAATATTACAGCTCAAATACATAATTTATTGCAAAAAGCAGCACATTCATGCCTTTTCTGCTTCAACTAAGCATAGATTGGGATACAATTTGTTTATGTTTCAGGTCAGTCGTTGCATCAATGGGAAAAAGTAAAACACGATGACATACAACAATGGACAATGCTGGAAAAGAAAAAACTGAAAATATTTTATTGTGAAGAAAAAAAATACAGGCAGGTAAAAAATAACGTTGAGCACATTGCAAAATTTAGAAATTAATGATTAATTTTGTTTGCATGTATGAAAAGAGATCAACCTTTTTCTCACAACAGGAAAACACACGGCTTTTTTTTTTGTCCCAATAATTTCTGTGTCTGCATTTATACATGCTTTGTTTCACACATAAAAAGACACTTAACGGTAAAAATGGGAATGGCCTGTTGCTGGTAATAGATGAAATAGTAAAAACATTCATCTGTCATCTTTCTATTCAAGATTGGGTCACAGCAACATTAAAATATTGCAAACAAGGCTTGATGAATCCCTAACATGAAATTAAAGAAGATACAAGACATATCAAAGCAATGGTCTAGTGTGGCTTCAGCTTGAGGTTGGTGAGACAGAGAACAGTCAGAGTTTAA
>JAODUD010000107.1:12247309-12258946 GCA_026784285.1 Stomatorhinus walkeri
TGCGCATAATTCTCCTATATTGCAAGATCATATATCATTTTACAGTTGATATGTTTAGTTTAAATACTTTATTCCCCATGAATAAAGTATTTAAACTAAACATATCAACTGTAAAATGATATATGATCTTGCAATATAGGAGAATTATGCGCAACAATAGCACGTCATGCCGTTCAGGTGTCACGTCACTGTTCTGTGTGCATGGAGTCCATTTCATTTGGCCAAAATGGGTGTTTTATTGCAAAGAACAGTTACATAACACCTTACATAAGGTCATAAAAGTTCAGTTATTGCTACTGTTATCATCGGATACCTGATGGTTTTCATTAAACTGAGGTCTGGGTGAAACCTTAAAGCTTTAACTCAAATATTTCGTAGTAAATTTACTATGTAAACTTCTGTTCTCCATAGATATTCACCAATTTTACATTCACAGGGCAAATAATAATAATTATTTTCCAATAGTAATTATTTTCTTTCTCCTTTACTTTTATATACGTTGATGAATTTTCTGAAGGGTTATTGAGCCACTGAACAACATGGCCATTTTACAGAAGCTGATACTTTACACCAAGGAAATTGCTTACTTAGACATAACGTTTTTCCTTTAAATTAGCAGCTTTTTTTGAACCTATTTGTGAAACTCACACAAGTCTCCCAGTACTAGCGCTAAGCAAGGTTGAAGAATCAGATCAATGTTATTGTCATGTTTTTGTATTTTTACTGTCTAGCTAGGTGTGTCAGCCTGATGAGCGAGTGGAATTATGGCTCAGAGCAGCGCTGTGCACTCATAGACCCCCTGCTTGCCGTGTGACTGGCAGTGCATCTGCCCCGATATCTCTTTGTCGCAGTGACGCCACGACTGCCATTAATATTGCCGAGCCACTGCTGTTTATTATCTACATGCAAGAACTTGCTCTATAACGTAATAATAATTCCACATGCATTGTTCTGCACCGATGCTAAACAAACACCCCAGATTACAATTTCGGCTGAGCTCAGAACAAATTCATTTCTGTCTCATGGATTTATTCTTATGGATGACTGGGGTTAATAAATATAGGTTAAATAACTGAAAGCAGACAGATGGAAGCTGTGAGTCAAAGAAATTAGTGTGGGAGAAACTTCCACTTTCACAGACTGATCAGACAGTGTTGCCGATATCATTTTCTGTGAAGTTAGCCATTATGACTCAATTGAGACCATTTAAAGGATATTTGCCTTTGGTCTAGCTACATATGTTTTTGGGTGGTTACACACACTTAACAACTTCCACATATCCTCATTATCCTAGATTAAAAAAAAAATCTGAATTAATATGTTTCCAAGTTTGCATGGCTGAGGGCTGACCTGAAAGGAAGGAAAATCAAAATGATGGTTCACAAACGGCACATTATTCCTTCGGAGTGCACTAGAACCATGTAGAAAAGGTCTCAAAAATAGAAAAAACAGTAGGTGCATTTCAAACAAAAAAGACTAATGCAGTGTGTGTTTGAAGAATTCTCAGAGGCCTTGTACTAATGTCAATAATGATATGCTGCGGGAGTTTTGGTTGTCAGAATGATCTGCATCCTAGCATTACTTCATGAAACAATATCATAGTAACATCAATATCGTACTATTATTTTTGTTGTCTAGATGTTGCATTCAGTGTGCAGTGACACAACTACTTGGATTTAAAAGAAAATATTTATGGGGAAATAATTCAGACTGCTGTCACAAGAAGTCCATTGAAAATTCCAAAATTGGCATTAGAGCTGAAAATACTGTTTTTTACTTGGGATTTTCATTATGCACTGCATTTTGCCTTTAACTACAGCAGATGCTTCAACAGTGACTTTTTTTAAAGCATTTTAAAGGATTTTGCAGTAGGTACCAGAAATGCCGTTTAGGTAACAGGCTGCGTATATGAACCTAGCTATGTAGATAGAAAAGCATCAAGCCATTTCATATCTTGATTGGATACAGAAGAGCCTTTGAACAACCTTTCTTTTATGGGAGGGGGGTGTAAAACTAATTCATTGAAATTTTAATGCATAAATAATTATACACCTTAATAAAAATGAATTTGGGCTGTCAAGCCAGTTGGGGTTCCAAAGTTGTTTTTGAAAATGTCATGCAGATGTTTTGTGGTGTGCGCTTTCCCTGAAAATTGACAGGTGAATGAATAGAGTGAATTGTTTTTTTTTTTTTGTTCTGATATTGCAGATATGCATGAGTAATACACATGACTAATATGAAGAAATGTATAAGAAGTACTGAAAATAGTGCAAAACAGCAAAATACAAATAATCGCTTAGAGTTCATTTTCTACTGCCTGGAAATGAAAGAAAACATTATTTTGGTTTAAATACAGTACACTGTGCAATGTAGAAACAGGATAAAATATTTTAAAGAATAAATATTATTATTTCTCTGTCAATCTTTATGACCATATTTCACTAAATATCACATAATACCATCAAAGAGATCTCCTTTTACTGTATAGAATAAGGCTGTTTTAAAGGTATATACTGTAGCAATAGTGGCTTCTGGAATACAGTGGTATTTGTGACATATTTTAATTGCTGAAGACAATCTATGAGGGCATAAACATTATTTTCAAAATCCAGGTAAATGTCCCAAGGCGAATAAGGATGAAACATGATGTGCAAAGACCTTTAGTCTGATCATGTTACAAGAAGCACATCAATATATATTTGCTCACTTAGGCTTATGGAAGATATGAAATAAACTATTTCCATTAATCCTTCTTCTAATCACTTATCCTGATCCAGGCTGCAGTGTAAACTAGTTGCAAGTAAGATATAAATCTTTATGCACATTTCCTAAGAAAAGTCAGATACATGTATTCCATAATCTGCTGTTTTGTCCTGTTTCAATAACTTGTCTTGCAGACCTTTCCAGTTATAAATAACATATAGAATATACTTTGCTTAAATTTTCCAACTGCATGTTTCTGGTATTAGCAAATGTCTTTATTAGTCATATATAAATCTGCGAGGTATAGTACACAAATGTATATCTTTAATCGGTGTGTTCAATCAGCATATACATGAAATGCATTCATTGGGACAACAAGCTTGTCATGGATGCTATATTTTAAACTGATTTCCTCGATTCCTTGTGTTTTAAACATGGGCCTGCAGATAGTTAATCACTGGTAATACAAGAATGTACTATAAATATATAAATTTTCCATTTTTGTTTTTATTTTGGAAATTTTATTTAGATAATGTACCTTCAGACACACACACATGCACACACAAAAATACACAAACTTTTATTTCCAAACGACCTCAATTCGCCTACAAAATGCACACCCACAAAAACCAAACCGTCTCGCAAAAATTGAGTTTCCTTCTGAAACATTTTGGTGCCTGAGTTTTTACATTTAAAAAAAAGAAGATCATGACATTTTGCTGGGCGTGGGGTGTTTTAAATGTCAGTTTGAAAAAATGGGGAATTACTCACTACCTGTGTGCCAAAGAATAATGGAAAAAGTGTACTTATTATATACATGTTTCGAACAATGGAGCCAGGTTTGTCAAGTTTGTAATGTTTTCTGAAGTAAGGAAACAAAAAAACCGCAATCGAAAGTTCATGGGATTATGATTAAACCTTTTTACTCCATTGCATTGGTAATACTTTCTTATGTGCGTGCATTAACCACAGGCTGTCTGGTTTACTTAGGGTGGCTAGTTACAACGCCTGGGTATTTTACCTATGCTTCGCAATTACAGGCACATGCTATAGACTAATGGTACTGATAGCAACAGGAAATGCCAGTATTATAAAATATCAGGTCTTATTCTGAAATGCCTGCTAGCAGCTAGAAGCAACATGCACTTAACCTTGTTAAAAAACAGTGTGCACAAAGTATATACAGTTTGCATCTTTGCAGCCGCATTATCATACCTGCCATACCTGAGTCTGAATTTCAAGTGCAAGCCAACCCTGTCAAAGGGACCGCGTAAACTGTCAGTTTAAACGCACAGTTAAATTGCATGTGGATGAAGAGTATGCTGGAATTAGAACTGCCATTGAGCGGGAAATTCATTTTCTGCTCTATATAAGTTTAACTTGTGTGAAACATAGCTTCCAAAACAGGTGGCTTTAAGATTACAAATATACAAGCTTGCTCTTTTGCGGTATTGCTAAGCGCATTGAAATGTACCGTCCAGTTTTGCCAAACCTACAGCACGTCAGCCTGTTATTCGCAACCAATATGGGATCTTTTATATGGGAAGTTTAGAGCAGGTGATGAATCGGTTAGGGCAGTTTTTCCCACACCAGGTTTCCAGAAACGTAACTGCAGTCTGGGCAGTGTAACAGAACTTCAGGATGCTCATGATTGTTCAGCGATGTTTCTTATCACTTGATCAATAGTCAGCTCCCACACAGCTGATGAGAGGGGCTGGCAGCACACAGTGCACTGTGGCATTACTGTATGTTGCACTGCTTAAATGGGCAGGTGGGCTTTACAAAGCGGACTTGCGTTTTAATGCCATGACTTGCTGAGATGCACAAGGAAACAGATAACAGAGTCACACAGGTACAGAAACAAAAACCCCCACCTGGGTATGGACTCCCCCATGCTGCACACTGTACCATAATGTAGCAAAAGTAAATAGTAAATAATAAAGGTAAATAAGTTGCTCTACTATTGTACTTCCCTTTTGATCTCTATAATTAATAATTATGAACACAATTACAAAAAACAGCCTTGTTTCATTTTGGATCATTTCAAAAACTTTCTCTTTTTCTTTGGAGTTGACGGGGTTGTTTTTCTCATGAAATGAAGAGAAAAAAAAAGAAAGCCGCAGAGAGATTCTGTACGTTTGTTTTTGACTGAATTCCTGTTTCCTGGGCTTTGTACGCTTGTGTGTTCATGCTCACAGAATGTGCTCTAGCTGTCTAAAGCTGTATGGAGGCGAAACACTTTCTGGGCACTACATAGCCTTGTAGGGCTCAAATTTACCAATAAGCATTATTAACCTTAAAGGCGGTAATAATCATCCGTCATCATCCAAGCTTTATCAAACACCTCTCACAGAAATTTAGAGAAAGAGGCCCTTTATGTCGTGCAACATTTTCTAGAAACACTTTCTCACTTGGAAGTGGCACTCAAACCTGGATGCCTCGTGTGTCTTCGCTTGATAACTGCTGCTTTTGCAGTGATCCAGTTGGTGCTTAACTTGTGAATCAAAAGGCACCAGAATGTAATGAGAGAGGAGGCAGGTGTGGGTTATGGAACACAGACAAAACACTGTAGTGAAAGCATGCTATGCATTTTTAAGAATAATTCTGAACTAATAAAGGACGTGAAATTTCATGAAAACTGCCCTGTATATTAAAACAAACAAATAGGTGGCAGAGAGGTCCCAGACAATCGGAAACAGAGAGGTCTGCCCCAGACAATCAGAAATGGAGTGGTCCATCCCAGACAATCAGAAATGGAGAGGTCCCAGACAATGAGAAACGAAGAGGTTCCGTACAATCGGAAATAGAGAGGTCTGTCCTAGGCAGTCGGAAATGGAGAGGTCTGTCCTGGACAATCAGAAACGGAGAGGTCCTGGACAATCAGAAACAGAGAGGTTTCGTACAATCAGAAATGGAGAGGTTTCATACAATCGAAAACAGAGCGGTCTGTCCCAGACAGTCAGAAATGGAGAGGTCTGTCCCGAACAATAAGAAACAGAGAGGTCCTGGACAATCAGAAACGAAGAGGTTCCGTACAATCGGAAATAGAGAGGTCTGTCCCAGGAAGTCGGAAATGGAGAGGTCTGTCCTGGACAATCAGAAATGGAGAGGTCCTGGACAATCAGAAACGGAGAGGTCCCGGACAATCAGAAATGGAGAGGTCCTGGACAATCAGAAATGATGAGGTCCTGGACAATCAGAAACAGAGAGGTCCTGGACAATCAGAAACGGAGAGGTCCCGGACAATCAGAAATGGAGAGGTTTCGTACAATCGAAAACATCTGTCCCAGACAGTCAGAAATGGAGAGGTCTGGGCCGAACAATAAGAAACAGAGAGGTCCTGGACAATCAGAAACGAAGAGGTTCCGTACAATCGGAAATAGAGACGTCTGTCCCAGGCAGTCAGAAATGGAGAGGTCTGTCCTGGACAATCAGAAACGGAGAGGTCCCGGACAATCAGAAATGGAGAGGTTTCGTACAATCGAAAACAGAGCGGTCTGTCCCAGACAGTCAGAAATGGCGAAGTCTGTCCCGGACAATCAAAAACAGAGAGGTCCTGGACAATCAGAAATGGACAAGTCCATCCCAGGCAATCAGAAACAGAGAGTTCTGTCGTGGACAATCGGAAATGGAGAGTTACATCCCCGGCAATGGGAAAAAGAGAGATCCCAGACAATCAGGAATGGAGATGTCCGTCCTGGATAATTGGAAATGGAGAAGTCCCGGAAAGCGTTCCAGCAGAATCTGGCACAAATTAAGCACGGGATCAAATGCACTAAAAAAATGTAAGTGTGTGTGTGGTGACACAGAAAAAGCATTGCTTTTTCTTTCCCCAACTAAAGCTAAATACAGATATAATTCAACACTTGCTACGCAGACCCACAGGATATCATGCATTTCTTAGCAAACCATGAAAATCTCTAAACATCATCGAAACAAAACACAAATGCTGTCGTTCTCCAAATACTGTTTAGTTTATGATTTGTTTTGCTTGCCCTGTGGTTCTAAATATAGCACATTGTCCTGCAAAATGCTAGAACAAAATATTTTTTGAGCACAATAAGTCCTGTGTCACAAAGTATGTAAGAATTTTGAATAATATATTCATTTATTTCTGTCAAGTGCTTTCCAGGCGTACGTCTTGGGTGACAGTTCTACTCTTGCTCTTAGAAATGTGTGGTTATGCATTTCTCACTATGTACAAGGAAGGTTAAACCAACTGACAGTATCACGGCTGCCCTTCCTCTGTCAGGCAGACTGCATGCCTGCCCGCCTGTCTTCCCCATGCAGCGCTGTCACCGCAGTCTTGGAATGCACCTGTGCCTTCACTGCGTATCCCCCCCTTACTCCTGTGGCTCGGGGTACCTCGTGGCTGCGGCTTGTTCTCTTCGTTGCTCGTTTACTTGTTTGAGATGAAAAGAAATATAGGAACTTCAGTTGTGAAGAAACACAAATGTTTCCAGAGTCAGGAAGATTATGTGAACTTCTAATCTGACACTATGACCTGCGACTGAAGCTTAGAATAACTATAAAAAACCTGTAGCTCACATATTTAAGAAATATCATTTAGATAAAAAGAATAGAAAAAGGAATTCTGGAACCCCTCAATTCCTTGGCCATTTCTTTTTGCCACCAAACTCTCAAACTCAAATCAACGTGTTCATTAATATCCCCATGGTACATCATTCTAATTGACATCCAGACGAGAGACCAAAATGTTATTCAAGAAAGAATGAAGATCCTGAAGATGTCTTTTGTATAAACAATAATTTAATTTTAAGAAAAATATTTCGTGAAACTGACTGGCCATACAGTCATGACCAAAATTATTGGCACCCCTGGAATTTTTCCAAAAAAAGCACCATTTCTCCCAGAATATTGATACAGTTATATGTGTTTTGGTATACATATATTTATTTCCTTTATGTGCATTGGAACAACACAGAGAAACAGAAAAAAGCCAAATTTGACATAATTTGACAAAAACTGGGCCGGAAAAAAATGATTGGCACCCTCAACTTAATATTTGGTTGCACGCCCTTTGGAAAAAATAACTGAAATCAATCACTTCCTATAACCATCAACAAACTTGTTACACCTCTCAACTGGAATTTTCGACCACTCTTCTTTTGCAAACTGCTCAAGGTCGCTCAGATTTGATGGGTGCCTTCTCCCAACAGCAATTTTGAGATCTCTCCATAAGAATTCAATCGGATTTAGATCCAGGCTCATTGCTGACTACTTCAGAACTCTCCAGCGCTTTGTCTTCAAGAATTTCTGGGTGCTTTTAGAGGTGTGTTTGGGGTCATTGTCCTGCTAGAACACCCATGACCTCTGACGCAGACCCAGCTTTCTGACACTGGACCCTACATTGAGCCCCAAAATCTTTTGGTAGTCATGACATAGTCAAGGCATCCAGTGCCAGAGGCAGCAAAACATCTTACAACCTCCACCATGTTTGACTGTAGGTACTGTGATCTTTTCTTTGTTGGCCTTATTCTGTTTTCTCTAAACAGTAGAATGATGAGCTTCGCCTAAAAGCTCTACCTTGGTCTCATCTATCCACAAGATGTTTTCCCAGAAGGGTTTTGGCTTCCTCAAGTACATTTTGGCAAACTCCAGTCTGGGTTTTTAATGTTTCTGTGTCAGCAGTGGGGTCCTCCTGGATCTCCTGTCATAGCGTTTCATTTTGTTCAGATGTCAACGGATAGTTGGAGCTGACACCATTGCACCGAGTCTACAGAACAGCTTGAATTTGTTTAGAGGTTGATTGGGCTGTTTATCCAGCATTCAGACTATCCTCCGTTGCAGTCTTTTATCAATTTTTCTCTTCCGTCCATGTCCATGGAGATTAGCAACAGTGCCATGAGTTGTGAACTTCTTGATTATGTTGCACATCGTGGACAAAGGAACTTGGAGATCTTTGGAGATGGACTTGTAGTCTTGAGATTGTTGATATTTTTCCAGAATTATTGTTCAAATGTCCTCAGACAATTCTCTGCTCTTCTTTCTGTTCTCCATGCTTAGTGTGGCACACAGACACACAACAAATAGGTTGAGTCAACTTTTCTCCATTTTAACTGGCTTCAGGTGTGATCGCTATACTGCCAGCACCTGTTTCATGCCACAGGTGAGTTCAAACAAGTATCATATGCTTGAAATAAAATGATTTACCCACAATTTTGAGAAGGTGCCAATAATTTTGGCCAGCCCATTTTTGGAGTTCTGTGTGAAATGATGTGAAATTTGGCTTATTTCTCTGTTTTTTTGTGTTGATCCAATGCACATAAAGGAAATAAACATGTGTATACCAAAACATTTCTAATTGCAACAATTTTCTGGGAGAAATGGTGCATTTTTTGGAAAAATTCTAGGGCTGCCGATAATTTGGACCATGACTGTACATTTTGATCCACTTGAGACCGAACTGGCCATTGTAAGTGACTTGGGGATTTGATCCAGCAAATTAAGAATAAATTGTCTCTTAGCTGCTGCTACTGTGTTTTAGTATTTTAAGTGCTCACAATGGCATAGACAAATGAAGGTCAAAGTACACAAACTGAAATAGAAATAAGCATGTTTCTTGATTTGATTTATGGCATTCTTAGACGTGAATGATCATGCACAAAAATGCAATAATACAGGGCTGTATGATTGCCACTCATATTCAGGCCTCATATTCAGAATGATGCTGTTCAATTCTGTAATCCTGGTTTTATTGTTAATAATCACCTAGACTAAATTAAATTTGAATTGTTTTCAGTCTACTTGCAATGTTCTTCCAAGATTTGATGCTAAATGTTGTGGAATTTTTTTATGGATCGCTACCTACTTCAAATCAATACCTGTTTGCACATCACATGTTTCTGGTTCATTTTCAGCTCACCGTCAGCTGCAGTCTGCAGTCTGCTCACTTCTGTTTTGTTTTGTTTTGCTTTGCTTTAGATGAATGTCATTCTGGGCATGATTTTAACAAGCTTTGTGCAGCCATTAGTTTGTACTGATCAAGTGACAACTGTTGTCATTTTGAACCTCATCCAACCTAATATTCCCTGTCCTGAGAGTGCACTGTGGTTCCACTCCACCAGCAATGCCCGGAAATGAGCAAAAGATTCAAAGCAATGGAAGGGAGCCGACCGAGTCAAAGGGCCAGAGGCTGAGGGAGGAGCCAGCAAAGACCCCGCCTCAGGTGGATGATGTCATACAACCAGTTTCCACTCAGGTACAGCTCTTTCAAAAGTGCACAGTGGCAGCTACAATCATCCTTTAAATGGGTTCACTATCGATTTATGTATCAACAACAATACGACTTACGCTGAAGGCAGGTGATGTGTGACATCAGGTTTTTAATCTCATTGGTTAACTCGCCATCCAAGTATTTGCATCGCTGATGAAAGACAGATTTATTTGTTTCGTATATGTTGGTGTTTCTGTTGTGAATCTTCCTAACACTGCCCCACTTAATTATTGGCACACTCATGTCTGCTCTGTGTGCATGCTCTTTGTGTAATGTGGGTATCTCTGGGTACTCCAGCACGCTAATAACATGTGATTAGGTGAACTGATGTCACTACATTGGCTAAAGTTTGTAATTGTGTGTTTGAAGAGCCATACAATTACACAAACCAAAATGATATGATCCTGTTTTTGTTTCTGACACTTGTCGCAGGTCTCATTTCCGCTCATGTTTGGATCTGTGAATCCTTTTAACACCACATCCCAACTTCATACCATTCTTCTAAAACAGGTAGGACTGATTTATGATTCATTCATTTCTGTCAACCACGGGCTTCAGATTACATAAATACTAGAAAACATATTGCAGAAACACGGATCTTAGAATTCTAATTTATAATATATCCATTTATTTGTATGAAAATTCGGTAATGATGGAAAGAAAGAAAACCCCTTAAGAAGAGCTCTTACAACAACAGGAGTACATTTACAGTAGGCAGTCAAATTATTCATTATTGATTATCCGTCATTATAACACATAAAAGGAACAATGCATCCATCTCTCTAAACCATTTCATCCCAAGCATTTGATTTTAATGCTCAACAAATTGTTCCATTGATCTGGAGACAGTTGCAGGAAACTGCATAAACCAAAGCACATGGTTTTAAAGACAAGAGAATTATTATGTCATCATTTAAAAAGAATTAAAAAGCACTCCTAGGGAATGAACACCAGGCACTTTTAAGGTGACGAGGGCACATGTTCAAACAGTACCATCTGTTGGTACAGCAAACTAACTGCAAAACTCCAGCTGCATTCAGTATAGCAATGAATGAAATTCTGAGATTGTCTGGTGCCGTCTGCCTTTCAGACAATAAGATGAAATGCATGAGTCAAGGAAAACAGAGTTTCTCATATGTCTGAGATTACAAAATCCCCGTGCATATTGTAGAAGAAGGACAAATATGACATTCTCACCAGATTCATCTCAGTCTGAAGCGGTTAAGGTCCTTGAATGATTTGTTTACTCTTGACTCATATTCTAGTAATCAGTTTGATGAACTGACAAAACGAACTCTCGATGTATATAATCGCATATGCTATGGATGAACATGATGCAAGAATTAAATGATTTCATATTATATATGTTCATAGAAGAATGTAAAAATAATTCCTTCACTTAGGCTAAATGATGTCACAGAATTAACCGTAGTGTGTGATTGTATGTACATATGCACTCAGTAAGGAACTGGATTCCTATCCACGGTGTATCAGTGCCTAGTGGCCAGGATAAGCGGTTAGGAGATGGATAGATGCATCTTTGCAGAGGGTCTCATTGCCATCCATCCATTCTGGGAAAATGGCAGCCTAGTGACAAATGTTACCAATGATCCTCATCTATGCTACTGCTATTTTATTCAAGGGTGCAGTTTTGGTTTGACTACTGTTAGGAACCAAATCATCCTCAACCCCCCCCC
>JAODUD010000107.1:12259046-12287342 GCA_026784285.1 Stomatorhinus walkeri
CTACTGCTATTTTTTTCAAGGGTGCAGTTTTGGTTTGACTACTGTTTGGAACCAAATCATCCTCAACCCCCCCCCCCCCCCACCCCCTAAACACTTGGCCCTACATCAGCAGGGACATGTCCTCATCGCCCTTACCCAAATCTCGCTCTCATTATCTCCATTTGTTATAACTGGAGGTTCCTCAGCAATAGTAATTATACTCTTCATTGTCTCTGCCTGTCCCGTTCCCTTTTCTAGAAGGGCAACTTAAAACAAAGCCCCCCCTCCCCCCCCACAACATCAAAAGTTATTTACCAAATGCTAAACATTATGCGGAAAATAAACATGAACTCAATGACGATTATTGTCTTTATTTTAATGCTTGTGTGTGTATGTTGACTATATTTGATCAGATGTGATCCTCCATTACTGTAAATACTAGAATGTGTTTGGTAATAATCTGTTTTTAAACAATTTTTGAACATGCGAGAATCTTCACAGCTGGATTCCTGCAAATTTTGATTGTGCAGCCATAACATATGCACCGGCAATGTTCGCTTTCCTGGAAAGGAACTCTTTTTTTTTTTGCATAATCCATACCTTATTGCCCTCGGGCTTAGACATACAGTAACTGTATAGAAAGTCTGCATATAGTATCAAAATTAATTTGATGATTGAATAGAATCAAATTATATTGAATATTTTTTATTTCTTCCAATCATGTGAATGGGGCAGAAAACCAGCAAGGTGTGTACTGTAACAAGCATTAATATGAATGAGAAAATGCAGGCATTTCTAGCAAATAAGCAATTACATCACATTCTGCTACAGGTCCTTCAAGGTAGCAGCCAAGCGCTGAATCTGCTTTTTAGTTTAAATCCACTCAGCTGCTAACACTATACCACAGCAATAAATTTTCTAAAACCCAGGGCCATCTTACCCAGTATCTCCCGCATCATATGAAACTTTGGGGTGCACTGTGACACCCAGATACGGTGAGGCAGGGAGGGGGCAGGACTGAGGTGATGCTCTTGTCATTTTCAGTGTCCTAATGATGAGGTGAGCAAACAGATCCTGCAGCTGATGTCACTGACCCCGCAGCTGAGTCAGCACAGACCCTCAGTTCTGCGCAGGGCCACCCATCTGTTTCCCCAGGATCTGTCTCTTCTCTCTTCCAGTAGGACAGGTACACTCAAAGAGAGGCATCACCTCTGTGAAATCAGCTTATATTTATGTGTGTGCGTGGTCATGTATGTATTACACTGTGAGAACCAAATAGCCCCACAATGTGACTAAAAAAAAATCTGTTATTCTGACCTTGTGGGGACGAAGAACTATGAAAGTGTTCTCCACCAAAGTCTATGCTGTAATGTAACCTGTCTCCTTTATAATGACATTTTTTGACTGTCTTGCATCTCCAGCAAGATCTGCTGCTTCCAATCAGTCTGTTTGGCCAGACCCGGGCTCAGCACACACTTCTGACCTCATCTCGGTCTGCAAAGTGGAGACCAGTAATGGTGCCAAAGTTTCTCCTACTATGGCAGATTGCCCCCTTCAGCAAACAAGTCACAATATAGCCAAAGCCAGCTCAACTCACAGGCAGGGCTCCACTTTCTCCAGTTTTTGTGATGGTCACAATTTTTGATTCCTGGTGCTATTATCTAAATACAGTAAACTGTTCCTTAAACGACTCTTTTGCTTCAGCACTGCTCAATCTGGACTGGGGAGTTTAACTGCTCTGTTTGTAAACGGACTCTGCCGATGGCCAGGCTGTGAAGAGGTGTTTGAAGAAAACTCTCACTTTCTGAAGTAAGCTGTGTTTTTGATGTTGATGCACACGTAGCATGTGTCTACAGACAGACCAGACATGCATATTCTGATATCTTGAAGCTCATTTACGCTGCCTAATTCTTGGTGTTCCTACACTAGACACCTTTACAGAGACCATGGCCGTGGGGACAGAAGCATCGCCCAGTGGCGAGTCCAACAAGACATGGTGCAGCACATGGAGACACAGGTTGGTGCTTGAGAAACAAAAGAGCCAGGGAAGAAGGATCCTGTCTATTGTGGGCATGTGTAGTCAGAGTATGCATCATGAGCACTGCACCATCACGTGTTTGTTTCTGCTGTGCTTTTCCTGCTCATTGTGTGGCATTTTGTGTGCATGCTCATCTGTTTTGTGGGCATCAGAGACTGAGTGTCACTGCCACTCCCTAAGCCTCCAACAGCCTTTAGTTCTTTGATTGCATTGACAGATCTTTGTGGGGACCTGAAAAAACCCACATACACAGAAACACACACACACACACACATATATATATATATATATATAAAACTTGTTTTTCATTTACTTACATAGATACCTATGTTCAATGCCAATGATAGTTTCAACATCAAGAACAATAACTATTGACAAAATGTACAATTATAACAATATACTGTAGTAAAGGTTATGCGAATGTAGTTTCTCTCTCTCTCTTCTTTTCTCAAATGACTGGGATTCTGACGTCTCTGCAGGGCACCGTGGGTAGAGTGAGACATGAGTCACATATTAAATCACACATTAAGTCACGACAGGGAAGACCTGCTGGAAAGGCTACTCAGGGTGATGTGGAACTTAAAACTTGTGAACCATTTATTTTTGGACTTTTCCACTTAATACGTTTCGGCTCACTGAAACTGTTACCGAGTCAGTGGACGCAGAGGTTCCACTGTATACAGATTTTTGATGTGCGTACACTCGCCCCAAGAGCCAGAAGACTACACGTTATTCTACATGCTGTAATACTGCCGCAGACTTGTAGGTGTCCACTGTGTTCTCAGCTCACCATGGAGAAGAGGAAGCTCTTGGCCATGCAGCTCCATCTCCACCCACCCGACCACAGGCCCATTGACTCGGTGAGTGATTCGCTATCTTCTGATCGCTTATCCTCTTACACTCAGTGTTTTTGTCAAGCTGTCACATGACTTAAAATGAATCAGCCGCATGAATGGATAAAAATGGGTCCATTTCTGAGACTTGTGCTTCTTGCCTTGGATAAAATTATAATTATTTGAATGAAAATATATTCTGGGTGCATACATTTTCTAATTCATTGAATCATTTTTGGTAATCATGCCAGAGCAATATATACTGATTATGTGTATGTTTTATACTAACCTGACATGTCATTTAACACTAATAACTTGATATGATTCCATATCAATCATACTGCACATTTACTGTACTACCACTGATGGTTTTTCGACCCTGATGCTGCTTGTATTTTATATACCTATAAAATGTACTTATTGCTCAGATTTTGTACTTTTACAGCATTGATATTTTACATATATATATCTTACTTTTTTATATATATATATATATATATCTCCAAAGATTCAAATATAATTGCACTATTTGTGGTTAATGCAACTGCAATTTCATAGTGGTGGTACAAACACAATAAAGTTCTTGAATCTTGAATCTTGACTGCATGTCAATCTGGCTTTTACAGTCATACGCAAATTCAGCACACAGGTATGTTTGCATGTCCCAGAAAACTGCAGTACTGTTCCCTGCAATGTTAGCAAGTTGTATGCATTTTTGGAATCTTTCAGCCCCAACAAGAGGGTTCAGAGAGACAGCAGTTATGGCTCCGTGACAGTGTCCCCTGCAGTGTCACTAAGGATGCTGCACAGCTGGTGCCACCAAGCTACTGGCCTGTTCCAAACTCCCACTTTGTTCCAGGTGAATAAAACACTCTTCATTGTCATTTCAGGTCACGCAATGTTATGTGGCAACAGTCCTTACAGTAGCAAAGAATTCACAGAATGAAACAATAGACAATTCATACAATACATATGCAATGAGTGATACAAGGACACAATGACACAATACCCAATATAAATATAATATAAGAAAGTGAAAATCATACAACATATCAAATATCAGAATGCACCAATATATACATTTGGAAATTAAAGCGCATGCAATATATCCTCACCAATTTGACAAATTTATATTGCTCTTCATTCATGCTTTACTAGGAATTTACAAAACAGATTAGCTTTTGGGTTCATTTTCTTTGAATTCTAATCTAGCCTAGCATGCAGCAGTTTCATACTATCCCTACTCATTCAAAGCCCTGTGTCATTTTACAGACCCAGGGACTCACGCAAAATAAGGGTATTAAAAATGAGAGTAATCTGTTAAAATGTGAACATCACAACTGAAGACTGTGGCTTTATAAATTGAAGGAATACGCCTAGTGATATATGCTTTAGGTGTCGATATTCCCATCTGAAAAATAGTGGTGTTTTCTGGGCTATTTATTTAATTTCCATATTCATATAATATAACTGCTACAGAAATGTGTCTGCATGAAATTAGAGCTTTAGAAAATTATGAATCCATGGTGCACATAATACCATTTCTTTGGGAACTAAGAAGTAATAAAAATGTGTTTGTAACTCTCCGTTAAAAGTAGCTTCTTTGATTTCACATTAGAAAAAATTACACGTAAGCATCCAGCCATCCATCTACCATGAAGCCACTTTTCTTGGTGAGGGTTTCAACGTATAATGATAATAGGATGTAATATTTAGAAGTATTAATAGCACATAATGCTTTGCAGAACTTGTCCCCAGCATTGACTGCTACAAGTACCACAACATTCGGCCACCGTACACCTATGCTTCCCTGATCAGATGGGTAAGTAAACATCAAACATTTTACAAACCACGCAATACAGAAAAATATATGCATAATCAGCAATATAATTCTTGGCCGCGCAAAATAAATGGCCATTTCAACAATTTGTTTATCATTTCTCCTTGGGTGGTCTCAGGCAATTCTGGATTCCCCAGAGAAGCAGCTGAGTTTGAATGAAATCTATCATTGGTTTACCAAAATGTTCTACTACTTCCGGCACAACACAGCTACATGGAAGGTACAGGGTTCTCTCATACTGACATGTAAAGCGAATTTAACAGAGTACTTGTACTTTTATCCTGCTGTTTGATATATCATATTAGCACTTAAGAAAGCTTCAGAAATGAACTTCAGAAAAAATGTAGCAATCTGGAAAGGAAAGTATCAGGTTGACTTTTTGTCCAATGGGAAAAGAAATATAGGCCTATCAGTCACTTCAGTGTAAACACTGGAAAATCACCAAATCACTCATTTACATTACATCAAACAATTACATTTGGAGGTTTCATTTTTTTACCTCCAATATGATATTCAACGATATGTATTTAACTGTTACTATGGGTTTAATAACATTCAATAGGATAATCATTTCAAATATGTTTGCTATTCAAATTCTAGCCCAAATACGATCAGTGGTAACCCTGTGCTTTTTAAGTTAAACCACTACAGACAATTCAGCAATAAAAACTATTACAAACCACTGAAATTCAGATATTAACATTTATATTTATATGTCCCTGTCCTAACCCTCAGTACCTTTGATTGCCCTCCGCAGAATGCTGTCCGCCATAATCTCAGCCTCCATAAATGCTTTGTGCGTGTGGAAGGAGGAAAGGGAGCAGTCTGGACAGTGGATGAAACTGAATTTCAGAGGCGAAAGGGGCAGAAATTTAACCGGTGAGAGGCTTGTTTCTGGTCAAATGTTTGCAATAAGAAAAGGAATAAAATATTGAAAAGCAGTATTCGCACCCCTGACATTCAATGGCTGTGTAGCCATGAAACTGGATTAGCACAGGGCTGCATCTCGGCACCAAACACTGAACCTCAGAAGTGTGCCTTTTTCCAAGATTTGCTTTTCCTTGAACATTGAACAGGGTGGTTTTAAGGGAGGATTATGGTTAGATAGGAATACGTATACAATGTTTGCGCAAGGATTATATGTGCATGCTCTGGCACTCATGCTTCCTATCTCATTGCATACTCTGTTTCACAGATTTATAAGATACTGTGGCCATGACGGCCATGACAGCTAGTCAGTGTTGTGCCCCTTTTGAGGACCTTTTGCCAAGTCTCATATACAGAAATTTAGCCAACTTTCCAAAGCATTGTAAAGTAACAGTGAACTAAAAGACACTGAGGATCAGTCTTCAGTTTTGCTCACAAATTTCCAACTTATTTAATTTAGGGAGCTAATGCACTATTATTGTGTATCCAAATGTAGTTTTAAACAGTGAAACAAGGATGCAAAATACTCCATGTACAGTGGAAACCACTTATAGTGATCACGTCTGTCTGGGTGAAATTGATCCCTATAAGCACATGATTATTATAACCATTTTTTTTCCTTCTTTATGTCTTAGGCACATTACCATCCAATTGACATTTGTATATTTATTACATAAATATACAATTTTTGGTGTATATGGTGGCATAGTAGGATTGCAGTTTCGAGCCCTGGTTCCTCCTGTCCCTATCAAAGTGTCCTTGAGCAAGACACTGAACCCCAAATTGCTCCTGGTGTGCAGGTTGGCGCCTTGCATGTCAGCCTCCACCACCGGTGTGTGAGTGTGAATGTGTGAATGTGAGGCATAAATTGTAAAGTGCTTTGGTATTCGTAAGAGTAGATAAAAGCGCTATATGAATGCAGTCCATTTACATGAATATAAGGTAATAAAACAGACAGTGTTGCTCTTTATTTAATTTTATTCATATTTCAAAAAATGGTACAGCTGTATCAAATGCTTTTTAAAGTACAGTACTATACAAATTAAATTACTGAACTGTATGTGATTCAAATACACTATAATACACTACAGAACTGTAAATAATATTCAATTATTGTATATTTATTGTAGTTTCACTGCTGCATCTTAGTGCCTCATTTTTGGCAGCTTATCATAAGTTTTAATGAATCTATATTTGTCATTGAGAAAAAAATGACTTTCTTTTCCCCGTCATCTTTTCTGTGCACGCACCATTAGCCTCAGGTAGCTAGCCAGAAGCAGATGGTTTACCACAAGACAAAGTAGGCAAGTAAAAAAAAAGGACTACCATAGTTTGAATTTTCCATATGTTGTCATGGATAAAAAGACCCAAAATGAACACTGTATGCAGACGACTTGATTACTATAAACAAATTGTTTAAACAATATTTGTACAGTAATGATTCTGTCCCAAGCTTTTTGGTCCATATAAGTATTTGATTACTATATCCAAGATCACTATAAGCGGTGTCCACTGTACTTAGAGGCATTTAGTGAATTCTTAGGGCTGTATGTGATAATAACTATAGTCATTCATTTTCTGCCTGTGTGTGTAGTATTTAAAAACACTTATCTTTCTACAGAGCTCTGCCCTACTCACTCTGCCCTCAGGGGTCCTGAACTGCACCTCAAGTGGTTTAAACAAGCCGAACCCTCATTCCTGTTTCCTTCATGTCTTTTTCTTATTATCTTTTTAGTGGATAGCTACTCGATTGGTTTTCTCTCATTTTCTTTAGATGTTGCTCATATGGTCATTATTTTTTAAAACAAAAGAAACAAGCAAAGTATGCCCTGTGGCTGGATTAATCAATTAGTTGAATAATGAATTGATTAATCTGCTAAACTTTTGTATTGAAATCGAGTAAACTGTGTCGTGTCATGTTCAGAAGGTGGAGCAAGCTAGGCGCAGCCGCAGACCAGATTTAAATCACTTTTATTCAGACAAAAAAAGAACCAGGAACAAAACAGGACCACAAAGGGTCTAACTGGGAACTAGGGAATACCTAAAGGCAGAGGAAGATACAGGCTCACCACACTGAGGTACAGGGCCAAATAAGCAGGGATCATGCAGGTACTGACACAGGCAGCCGCATGAGTAATGACAATGACCAGACAGGGGCTGTCGAGACATCCAGGCACTCTCATACAAGATAAACAAGGGTACAATGAGCAATAGGCATGGCCTATTGGGGGCCACATCAGGGAGGAGATGAGAGGTTCAGGCAGACACATGTTGCATAGCACATGACAGTAACCCCCCACCTCCTCCCCCTTGGAGCACGCACTTCAGAAACGGAGGATGAACAGGGACAGGGACCGAGGGGACCAGACACCAGGGTAAACAGGCCCGGGGACAGATGGAACACCTGGTAGGACAGGGCACGGCAGGGCTGACAGTACACAGGACAGACACCAAATGGGACCGGCATGGCTAGGGGCACGGAACGGGCAGGGGTAGGACCAGGTAGGACCAGGGGCAGAAGGAGTCCAGGACAGGGCGGACAGGCAAAGTGACAGGAACATCGACAAAGGAGGACACAGATCTTGGATAAATGGAGGCACAAGAGGGTGCTGGGGCAGGGGGCTTAGTTGGGCCCAGATGAAGTGGGAAACGTCCAAGGATCCCTTGGAGTTGGGGAAAGCGGGGTGAAGGGTGAAGGGCGGCAGCTGCTGGCAAGGTAGGGATTGACAGGACAGTGGGACCGGCGCCCTCCAACGAGACAGCAGGAGCACCAGGAGGAGTGCAGGGCACTGAGGGGCCTATAGGGCCAGAGGTGGAGTGGCCTTCACAGGAGGGTGGCCTGAGAAGGCAGTGTCAGCTGAAAGGGGAACCTGGATGGCCGGGGGGGGGGGGGTTGTGTCCCTGTCTCCTTCTATGGCAGGGCATCCTCAGGCAGGGCAGGGCATCCTCAGCCAGGGCAGGGCATCCTCAGGCAGGGCAGGGCATCCTCAGGCAAGGCATCCTCAAAGTCCATCCAGTCTAGCCAGGCAGCAAATGGGGAGTCAGGATCTGGTGCAGCGAGGAGGTTGGGGCACCAGGAGCCAATGACATGGTGGACTTGGTAAGGAAGGCACACACCTTGAACCTATAGATGAGGATGGCGCCGTCGAGGCACCAACAGGCACGGAGGATGCTGATAGGACAACAGGAGATGAGGCAGACAGGATGGCAGGAGATGAAGAGGATGGAACAACTGGCGAGACACAATGTCTGGACCAGATATGGACATCACTTGGGACGGTGATATGGTATCACCCGGGCCAGGAGTGGGTGTTGCAGAAGCAGCTTCCCTGGGGCCACGGACTGGGGTGTGATCCTGATTTCAACAGCACTGGTGAGGCTGTGGCCAGGTAGCCAGAAGACTCCTCCGGGCCTGACGTTGAAGGGACAGGCTCCCCTGAACCTGGCGCTGGAGAAGTGGGCTCCTCTGAGCCTGGACCAGGTAAAGTGGCCCTCTTGAGTCAGAAACCAGGGTTTCAGGCGGAGTGGCCCTCTCTGGGCGGGGAGCTGGGGATACGGCCGGACTGGTTCTCTCTGGACCAGGAGCCAACACAGGCAAGACGGCCACCTCTGAGCCAGGAATGGGACTGTGGCAGGTGGGGCAGTGCGCTCTGGAGGTGCTGCAGAGATGCTGACAGACCCAGGAGGGACATCAGTGGTGAGGATGGGCTCTGGAGGTGCATTAGAGGCGAAGATGGGCTCTAGAGGCAGCCCAGTAAAGCATTGCTTGGGACGGCCACGCAATTAGCAGCAAAGTGCTGCAGAGGTGAGGATGAGCTCTGGAGTTGCAGCAGCAAAGTGCTGTACGACGGCTGTGGGATGAGCAGCAAAGTGTTTAGGGGTGCTGGCCTCTTCAGGGTCGAGGACTCGAGACTCTGGTGGAAACATTTATTTATTTTGAGCTTAGCTAGGCTTTGTACCACATGTCCTGGCACGTTGTCCTTGTGGTGTGCCCATCTGGGTGGATCTCCTCCTTTTTCCAGGGGTCCAGATATGCAAGGGATCCTGTCTACTGCATTCCTGCAGGACTTGAGAGCCATAAGAGAGCCCCCCCTAGCGGTCAGGGAAAACGCCAAGGTACTGGGCAGAGGGAGCTGACTGGGACGTCATGAAAAGCTCTCCGGGAAGCCACTGGGTCGTTTGGGCAGTCTGGTCACTCTGTCACATGTAGGGAGAGGTACGACCCAGTTGCCGCCATAGAGCATGTATAAAAAGGTTTTATTTGGACAAACAAAATAGAACAAGGAACAAAACAGGACCACACGGTGTCTAATGGGGAACTGGGCATAAATAAAGGCAGAGGAAGACACAGACCGAACACAAGGAGGTACAGGGCCTGATAAGCAGGGATCATGCAGACACTGACACGGGCAGCAACATGGGTAATGACAATGACTGGACTGCAGCTGACAAAAAGACAGGCACTCTTACACAGGATTAATGGCTACAACAAGCAAGGAATGGGCAAACACATGACCAGTGGGACATGACGTGTCATTTGAGCTTCCTCCTGAAAAATCTTATTAATACATTTAACACATTTGATGCAAATGTAGCAAATATTTAATCTATTTAGTATTAAAATCACTCCCAATTTAGCGACTGAGTTCTGTAACAAAGACCAGATTGATAAATAAAATAGTCACTAAGTGAAAATCACAGTAGCCTCGTGGATATTTTTAACGACATTCTACTTCAAAGATCTCTTTGGAAATTCGGTCACAAATGTAGACATTGTCAGAATATTTTTTATTACCATCATATTTGTGAATGATAGCTAACTGAGGTAGTCGCTAAACGGGGAGCGGTCGTATTCTGAATAGCAGTTACGCCCATTAGGGTGGCATGGTGTATAAGTGGGTTACACTGTAGCCTCACAGCTCCCATATTGGGGGTTTTAATCCTGCTGCTGGTCGGCGTTTGAGGTTTGCATGTACTGCCTGTGTTGTGCAGGTTTCTTCCTCTAGACCAGCAACATGTGGTTAGCTGCCTTGTTCCCAGGAGGGGCCCTGAGACAATGCTTTATGTAATAATGCTGCATTATGTAATAACTCAACAGAATGTAACAAATTAAATGATGATGATAATAATAATAGGGCAATGTTGCAATATAAAATTAGAATATAGTCTATAAATTTGTAACATTTCGTTACTAAAAGCGATATTATTACATAATGCATTGTAATAGGACCCAAGGTCACAGTGACACAGTAAAGCATAATCAGTTACGGAATATGGCCTTTACATTTCCTGTTGATTTGATCTTGTAATTAGACACACTTACTTTGCAATAAATATATTTAATTCTGAGTTAGGTAAGAATATTCAGGCAAGCTCACTTGGGTAATGCCAAGAATTTTAAATAATCTTATTTTATACCCATTGTAATGGATTTCTTGAAGATGTACTTCCTGCATTGAGTGCATATGGCACTGGTCCTACTGTCACCATGGGTCAGCTCTCATGTGTTGTCTGTTTTATTCTGGCACCAGCCCCTCCTGAAGATAATCTGAAAGGGGGCCTGGGTGCCTCAACTCTCACAAAACTGAAAGGAGTGCCTGGGACTTCTCCAAATTATCTGGTCTCATGTCTGGATCTGGGGACCAACAAGTTTCTCAAGGAATATTTGGCAGTGATGCAATTTTCTAAACTACTGGTTTACATCACATAAACACAATAATTATTGAAACAACTGCATTGTCAAAAATCAACAAAAACAGCATGAGCAGTTCAGAAATGAGCAGTCATTTCTGAACTGCTAGTGGGATTGGGTGATATATAGTTAAAATATAGAGTGTATTGTTATTGTCAAGATTCATATCATCATCAGTTTGAATATTTTGAGTATCACGACATATCCTAAACACATGTTCTCTTGCATAATTTAACAATTATAATGCACTATTTTTTGCACAAATTCTATTAAGGTATGAGTGTTTTTTGCCTAATTTATCACTATATCTATCACATCCTCCATATCTACAGGAAAACAGTTTGGTCATCATAATAAGAGATACTCAAAACACTGATGTCGTGAAAATCTCTGAAAATATCGTGATATAATTTTTAGGTCATGTCACCCAGCCCTAATTGCTACTAACTCATCA
Source organism: Stomatorhinus walkeri (assembly GCA_026784285.1). NCBI lineage: Eukaryota > Metazoa > Chordata > Actinopteri > Osteoglossiformes > Mormyridae > Stomatorhinus > Stomatorhinus walkeri. Next base: position 12,270,810 of record JAODUD010000107.1, read on the forward strand.
GAGTTGTTGACTTACTACAGTCCCTTTGGTTCAACAGTAGTTTAGCTCACAGTGCAAATTTAGAAGCTTATTACAGAAGTTTAGATTTTTTGGGGGGTGCTTCCCCAAATGATATTCTGGGATATACCATTCTGTACATAAGCTACACTGCTGATCACATGCTGCCTGAAAACCGATGCCATTCAGACTTGTTTGGCAGATACAGCCAGAGCGACAACATCGTCTGAATGAAAGAAGCCATTTTTTTCCTGTATACCTCTGGTCACAGCCACGACAAACAACAGGTTTGTTATCACATTTATCATAATAAATCTCCCTAGAGATGTCAAGTATTCCAGTTACTTGGTTTTTGGAAAACATTTCATCTGTTGCTTGTTCGTTTTTATTTGTACCTTTTATATTATATGAGCCTACAAATGTATATGATTTTGTCTGATCAAGTTGGTCATGTTCAGTATAACAAAATATTGTTTGTATTTCAGTTTTTCTGAGTTGCTTTTGACAGTATCTGTAAACAGACTTTAGCTTCTCCCAACTGCTTGTGCATTTCTCAAAACAATTTGTACACCGCAGCACAGCAAATTTGAATAACCAGCAAAATGAAATTATTCATTAATAATTCATTTCATTCATGTTTCAAAATGCAGTTTTCTTGTCTGCCATTTAGTCAATGCAAATGTGAAATCAATGAATCATTGCCTAGAGATATATCAGTAAAAATGTTTAGTCATGTTGTCAACATAAACATTTACTATAATATCAATTAAGGCTCGATTTACTTCACTATCATTTCTCCATAGCCAAGTGAATTTGCTTGTGCACCCAACCAAATATACTTATGTTCTACAAACATTACAAGGTTTTACCACATTAATATCTTCTACAAGACAGGAATACTGTAACATTTGTAAGGTGGTTTTTCATGACAACAAAAATGACAACACTACACAAACAAACAAATACAAAAATATGAAGTTATATGTTACAGTAAAAATGTACACAGTACTTCGAGTATTTAATGTAATCAAATCTTGTGGACATCAATATAACTTATTAATTACACTGGATGGCTGCAGTCTAAGTTATCATGGTGATGCAGAACCTACTGTAAATTTATCCAGTTTTCTGTATGTGTTGGTGTCAATATCAAATATCAAATTAGGAACAATAGTCCAAAAATTAAACCTTGCGATCCCCAACTATGAACACAGGTCCACTGTGACATTGTGCCTCTAATAACTACCAACTGCTTCCTGTCTGTTAACCCGTTTTTGATCCAAGTTGCTACAGTTCCTAAAATCCCTGCAGTATTGAGCTTAAACAGGAACCGTTTGTGGGGGACAACATCAAAGGCCTTCTGGAGATCTCAGTAGATCACATCTCCGGCCTTTTTTCTGTTGTAGCTTCCTCAAAGAACTAGTAGATTAAACAGGATTTACCTCTCCTAAATCCATGATGGCTATCCTTCAGAATGTTTTTTGAATCCAGGTAATCTACCATTTTCACTTGGATTATAGCTTCCATTACTTTTCCAGTTATGCAAGTTAAACTGATAGGCCTATATTTTGCTGGATTACTTCTATCCCCTTTTTGAATATGGGTGTTATACAGTATTAGCATGCTTCCAATCCGACGGTACCACACCAGCAGATAAGGATTTCTGAAACAGTAAAGTTAAAGGTTGGCTAATAATATTCCCCCTTTCTTTTAAAATTATAGATAAGATGGCATCAGGGCCCTGTGATTTATTTATTTTGAGCTTAGCTAGGCTTTGTACCACATCAGCCTCAGTTATACATATATTGGTCACAGATGACACTGTATTCGTACTAAATGGTGGTAAGTTACTTGTGTCCTCTACTCTGAATACCTGTGTAAAATAATCATTAAACTCATTTACTATATCAGTTTCATTTTCAATTATAAGGCCCTTACTACCCTGCAGATTAGTGATTTCAGCTTTTAGAGCTCTTTTGGAGAAACTTTTAATGTCATCCTTAGCCTCCAATACAATCTTCCTTTCAACATTCCTATTGGCGAATCTAATGTTATTTTTTAACTCAACCTGTAGACTTAGATACTCCTGCTTTATATTGACATCATTAGTTATTTTCCATTAGCAGAACAGAGCCCTTTCCCTCCTGACTTTATTTATTTATGTAGTAAATCACCTTGGTTGCAGCTTCCTAGATTAAGTTTTCCTGGAAACAGCTATGAAGTCTCCTCTTGCACTTGCAACAATGTGCACTTGCACTTGCAACAATGTGCTTTTACAAATGCCTTATCCTGATGAAAACTGGGGGTGGGGGGTTAACATTTAATAAATAGGAACTATAATAATGAATGCACACACACACACACACACACACACACACACAATAGAGACTATTACCCTTAACATCACTGAATATTTTTGTCTTACCTGCAGCAATACTGTTATGTTGGTTATTACACCCACAGAGCTTAACGTCAGACAATTTATGACAGCTTGAGTTTGCTTCTAAAGAAGCAAGATAACAGGACTGATATTAGTATATTACACTTATAAAATAATACATTTACACTTACATATTTCGAAATGAACCAGGCATGGGTGGAACTTCTGCTACCAGACACCTGGGTTAGTGCAGTAAAAAGTGGTTAAGCATGCAATTTTTTCATTACTAGTCAGTGGGCTACTGTTCAGTTTTTTGTACTCACTCTTCATATAAATCACTAACTCCCAGCCCTGAAACCAGGTAAATTCATATATACTTCTTGATAAGAACATAAGAGGAGGCCACCAAACTCGATTGGGGAGAACTCAGTCACCTCCCCCCCCCCATAAAATTTTCTTTCTGGAGCTATTCGTATTTGATAATGACATTGCTGGGGGCATCTATATGTTAAAAGCATGTGTGGCCTACACTTGGAGATGGCTGTTAAATAAGTGGAATTTAGATATGATCTTAATTCAAGGCAATGTTTTTACAGAATATGTTCACATTAATCATTTACAGTAGCTCAAGAACACAACATAGATGTGTTTATAGCCCACAACATTACAGATACAAGACTAGTTCATTAACTATAAACTCAAGAGAAGATTCGAACATTAGTTTATCCTGTCATAAAGTGCCAGTTCTCAGCTTCTCTTTGTTCCTTAGTTTGCCATCCTGCACCAGGCATTATTGTCCGTCCACTTATTCCAAATACAGAGTGTCATCCTAATACATACTTAAAAATCACAAAACAGGAAGGAAGAGAATATGCCAAATTATTGCAATAATTTAAAAAAATTAAAATAAGAACAATTCAATAGATGGTGCCCAATAAACGTAAATTACAAATCTGTTTCTGTCGACAGGAACTCAGCCCTAAGACCGAAAAGACCTTTTCTTATGTTCAAAAATTGTAATACTTGTAATATTATGTACAGATATGGGAGGCATAGACGTAACATTCACTCGACTGTCACATTTCTCTCGTCGCTATCGATTGGATTATTCCATCATTTAGTATCTGTGGCCTGATTGATGAGAATTGCTTTCATTGCCGACCAATCAGACAAATGTCACATGAGGTAAACAAGTCAAAAATGGAGTTTACGTCTCCGGTGATTGGCGGAAGAATTTTAGGCGCGGTGTAGGGCAGCCAATGGGGTGAACCATTTTTGTCTGCTAAAGCGAAAACGACGCAGAGGGAAATTGAGGGGCATGTAAAGATAAGGGAGCAGAGATGAAACCAAACAGACTTGTAAGAAACTTTCTTTTACTAACATTTGATTCACTTTTATTACAACAAGATAAAACAAAACTGATGCTCCCTTCCATGTGGACGAACTAATTGCCTTGCTTGCGAGCAGGCTAACGTTAGCTAACAAGTCGAAGTAGGCCTCTCAAATTTGCGCTAGGAGGTGTATTAAGACAAAAACGTCAAATAAATATATATGACTGCATCTATTAAGGCTGTTGGTGATCAACAGTGTTTGCATTTTATTTTATTTGTTATTAAATTAATAGAGCGGTGCAATGAGTGAGCCTTTGGACTCAACGAAACAGTCGGAGGCTAAGAAGCGAAGCTCCTCCCTAGAGCCGGGAGGTACATCCCCGCCGAAAAAAGCAGCTAGAATAGATGATGAAGTATTCGGAGATATGGAATCTGATTCTCCGTCTCTTAAAAACAGAAAAAATACAGATAACGCGGGGTTGTGTGAGACGGACAAACAAGAAACAGAAACCGGGGACCAAAATATGCCGATTGCAAGCTGCATTTCCACGCCCGCCACTTTGGATATCGGGGACGCGCATCCTAGCACCAGCAACACTAGTGGGCTGGGGCAGTGTAGCAGTACCAGTTCTGCGCAGGCGCAAACGTCAGGAGACCAAACCGCAACGACGGAAGCCGGAAGCGGGAGCACCCATCTTAAAGGGCCCGAACCATCTTTTCCGCCAGAGCAGTCTGACTGGGCAGCGATGGCAGCTGCTGAAGCACTCGCTAGCTTAACAAGAGGAGGCGAAGACCAGGCTTTGAAGGATGCCGTCCATTCCTCTAAACAAGTTGAATTCAGAAGGAAACATGCTAAAAAGACTGTAAAACAAGACGACAGTCCCACACCAGGAAAGGGCCAACAGACTCGAGCCGCAGCTGACAGTTCTACTTCATCCCCAGAAAATCGCTTTAAGGATTGCTGTGATGGGTCCAGAGTAGAAATGTTGCAGGGAGATGAGGAGGAAGATGAAGGTGACAATTTCCTTTCTGGTACCACCTCCACCCCCAGCTCATCTCACTCTGACGATGACAATGGTGATGATGTTGAATGCTCCATCGTGGATGTGAAGATGGCTCCTGAGACACGTCAGTCAGTGGCCCTGCTGGCACAGCTGCAGATAAGGCTGGAGGCCCTGGAAAAGAAGGCGGCTCGCATGCATCAGCACTTGGAGCTTAAAATGAGTCAGCAGCGCAGGCCACACCTGGACCAACGCAGCACCATCATCCAGACCATCCCCGGTTTTTGGGTCACTGCAGTATCCACACTTAATTCTATTCCCTGGCACCACTTATTTGGCAAAATTTGACTTCACCTGACCCCCTGAAACACTAATATTATGACAGATGAAATACAGTGTAAAATTACACCCACGATCCCTAATGTATTAACTAGCCTGTTGTACTGTAAACAGCAATTTAACCTAATTTTCAGTCATGTTTAACATAGAAATACCTATTCAGGAACACCATACAGTAGGTTTATAAGCAGACTTGAAAATCTTTTGCTTCAGAATGTCGCTTTATTCTCTTTTAACCATTTTCTTGACCAAAAGTACCTCAGTTTCTGAATCACCCCCAGCTCTCTGCATACATTGATGAGAACGATGAAGATGCACTCAGCTACATGACCAGTCTAGAGGTAAACATTCTATTTGTAAATTTGCAAAACATTTTGAATTCCTTTTTAAATAAATAATAAAATAAAAATATATAATGTCAATAGGGAATTAAAGTATATTTAATTGATTGAGTTTATCATTCATATAAATACGTGTGTGTGTATGTATACACACACACATATATATATATATATATAGTATTTTTGATACTTTTAATTAAATATCTAATTTAATATCTTTCTCTAGGTGGACTTTTTCAAGAGCAATAAATTTGGCTATCGGATTACGTTTCAATTTAGCAGAAATAACTTCTTCCAGAACAGCATTATTATCAAAGAGTTTCACCATGATATGAGGGGTGAGTAAAATCAATCCAAATGCCATGTGTGTTAGATGTTTTATTTTGCTTAGAAAAAATGCAAGGTTTCTAACTTAATGTCACGTGCGGCAGGCGTTAATGTTTTCCCGAAGTCCGCAGATGTATTGTGCTGGCCTCATTGAACACTGGCCTTTGTTTTTAGGTTATGCTGTCTGTTCTCAAGCCCTATTCTGATTTACTATTGTTGCCTCTCCCTTCTTTAATAGCTTAGCTGGCAAACTGCTTTAATTTTTTTCCATCTTTATCCTTTCTCAGGGAGCGTGTTCTCCTTCTCTAACCCAATCCTCTGGCACCGGGGGCAGAACCTGACATCCCAGCAGCATGTAATGAAGGAGCCGGCTTCTGGGAGATTGTACCAGAGCTTCTTCTGTTGGTTCAGTGACCATAATAATCCAGCCAGGGATGAAATTGCAGTGGTAAAACCGTCCCGCCCTCTCAGCATCAGCCGAGACGCTGTGCTGTAATGATGTCCTTTGCTTCACTTCATCAAATGTCTTGCTGATTGTCTGTCATTTGAACTGGTCCCCTCCTCTATCAACGCATGTGATGTAGATTCTGAAGGATGACCTATACAGAAACCCTCTGCGGTATTATTTAACTCCACTATGGGAGCCAAGGCAGAATGGCAGGTAATCACACTGTCGCTTTAAAAATGCGTGTTTGACTTTCTTTTGGATGTTTTCAGTATCAGCTCACTTTTAGTTGGTTCAGTAAAAACACTGTTTCAATGTCCTTTTGTGAGGTTTAATGAAAAGGGTTATTTTCAGGTTTTTGGTATGATTACACATAGTTACCTGACATAATGTTGCTCTGTGCAGCAGTGGACATCAAACAGCTGATAACAGTGGAAATGAGTGCGTGGTGATCTCAGATTCTGATGAGGACGAAGGGGAAGGTGGGCCGGAAGTCAACAGAGATGAGGATGAGGAGGAAGAGGATACAGGTGAGGATGTGTGATCACCGTTTTTTTAAACGTATACTCCGTTGGCCCTAAACATAGAGTAGAAAAAATTAATTGTTTTAAAAATAGCACCAGTGGTGGCAAAATGCTTTGATTGCAATAATCTTGAAACTAGGTAAATAGAACTATCTCTTTGTCAGGTGAAAGCTCAGAGGAGGAGGAGGAAGTGGTGATTGACAGTAAGTGTGTTGGAAGAGAGAAGAATGTGTGGACAGTAGGGGTGTAACAGTTCATGAATTGTAATCGATATATTGATTGTTAAGGCCACGATACGATTTAATCAACTCAGCAAATATTGATTCATCTTTTTACACTATGATGATATGCCAAAACACTGCCGAATTAAAAAAAAAAATCTCACACAAAGCAATCTAGACAATCACTTGAGTACAGAAACCAATAATTACAGTGCATTTTTTGTAGTTTAGTATGCCTCTGTTCCTGCGTTTAGTAAACTGTATATATCCAGAAATAGTTTTCTGTTGTTGAAGTATAAATACTAGACAGAATGTTTGCTGTGCGGACTTTTTTTGTTTTTGAGACGTATCGTTTTTTTCCCAGCATATTCTGTTGTTAAAATGAAAAATTAAACATTTATCGTTGTCTTCTTGAATTCAAATTCAAATAAATTCCAGTAAAATCAGCATATGTTTCACGGTATTGAAAATATTGACCATGTATTACTGGATCGTGTCGTATCCCAGTAATATTTGAAATATCGCTAGATGTCAAATTGCTACCGTAAATACTGCTCTAGTGAACAGATTGATACACGAAGTGAGAATTTCCCTGGGGGGTCAGTGAGACGGACTTTTTTCGTGTCCCATGTGTTTCTCTCAGGCTCTGGAGACAGTGAGGATGGAGAGCAGGGCGAAGAGGAGTCTTCTGACAGAGACAAGGTGGAGGATGAGGACCTGGATGTAGAAGAGCTGGATGAATCACAAGAATCTGAAAGCCAGGAAGCCAAAGAGGAAGAGGAGGACATTGAGGTGGGCAAGGAGGGTGATGGCGTAGAATGAACCTTCTCAAGAATACCTGCATCCATGTCATTTTGGACTGCTTTCTGGATCAGAGTGAAATAGATGTGATGCCCTCTTCTTCTTCCCAACTTCTATATTTTCTTGCTTGCGCTTTGTTTGTACTCAAAATTCAAATGTCTTATACAGGGAAATTTTATATCTGGCTGTAATGTCCTAGAAATATGTTTCTGCTGTAAATGGATGTTTCTAAAATATAAGAGGCTAAATGTTGTCTCCTAGTCACATCACATGAGCACAACAACTGACAACAGCTTAAGATTCTATTTCTTTTCTCTGAATGTGTGTTCCATGACCATAACAAACTAATGTGAACAGTGAGTCTTGACTGTGCTCTGGCTAATGTCAGGCAGCTCCCCCTAGTGGACGCCTTTGGGAATGGCTTGGTTGTGATCACACTTGAAGGATTCTCCCTGTGTTACTTCATGACAAAAGTACATCATGCAGCATCCACTCTCTGTTAAAAGGATGGTTTACTGGGTTATGATTTGAAACTAATCATGCTACCAACACAATACCAACACATAGGACTGTGTGTAGAGTACTTAGTCGCGTAGGGTTATTCTCAGATTTTCAGTATGATTACATGTAGTTAGGAAAATGTCAGTAAGCATTGTGTTTTTCTGTATCAGTTTCACACCATGACAATAGAAACTGATGCACAATTGTTCAAATCAAAAATAATTTGGCAATGATATCCAATTTACATTAGGATAGAGCTGCCACCGTATTCTTGTCCTACCACAGCAATTGTGTGATTAGTTTTAAAAAGGAAACTAATGCCATTTCAGTCTAGTGTAGTATCTGCATAAAAACAAGCATATTGTAATTGGATCAACATGAACTTACAATATTCATTTAACTCAGACATTCTACTGAAATAGACACTTCAAAATTGATATTTGGCATTCATCACTGTACAGTTAAAATACGAAGAGCACTAAATGCAAGCATTTGTTAAAAACCAATCTCTCTGAATTATGGAATGTTGATGCTTACTAGGGGTAATAATTTTGTATTAATTATAAAACCTAGAGACTTCAACTGCACGTGGTTCTGAGTAAAAATATGTTCTCAGGGATATCATATTAATGATTTAAAATATATTTTTCCCCTGACCCGGATTTGTCTTTGTACAGTAACGCAGCATGTAGATTGTATTGCCGTTTGCCTGGATCTATGTCTCAACAACAAGTCAGTGTAAAGTTTTCATTTCAAAGTTTGTAACACTGTTTTTCTGAAATATGCCACGGACTCTCAAAATGTCTATCGCACAAGCTGCCGCATTACGTGCTCCCTTTTTATTAGGGCTTACTAGATCTGTCTGTTTGTGAAATCTAGAAAGCATATATTTTATTTGCTTGAAGTACGTTAGTATAGGTTAATGTATGTGGGATTTGTATATACACCCAAAACATATTTTTTTCAGTTATTGATTATTTACTTAAGTCATTGGACATTCTATCTGCTCAGGAGTTCAGCTTTATTTAGATGTTTAATGTTTACTTTTGCTTATAAAATGATGGTCTTTTAATAAGTGTAGAATAAAAACCAAACTCCCAAGTGTAGATTATATTATTTTTAATTTTTTTTCCACGCTGTACATTGTACAGTTTGATTCAGGATTGTCAAACTTGAAATGAATCAGAGATTTTTTTAATGGGATGTAAATATCTGCTACATTTATATAACATAACATACTTATTGGTAAGTTTAAATTTGAAAGCCTCTTTTCTTTTGCGAAGATCCGTACGTAACCTGGTAGCATTATTTAAACCTCTCAAGTTGTGTATGCGGCTTAGGTTATCAAACAAATGCTCAAATCAAACTCAGGTGAGTTGATTTGTCTGTTTTTCTTGACTATTGAGTGCTCTGAACTTTACTGGCAAAAACAGTTTTTTTGTTACTAACGTGCTTAGGAATAATTGCTTTCTTGCCTGATCTGCTGTGTCTTGGAGGTGTGGTTCTGAATGTCAACCACTAATCTGGACTTTCTGTTGTCCACCTACATTTAGAGTGTAGGTCTAAACAACCTGAAAATATCCACTGTTATTTAAAAATATGCCCTTCATTGGCTCAGTGTGCCGTTGAGATCTAGCATGAGCATTTCTTGAAGACATTGCGTGTCCATCTTTACAGACTGCTGTTATAGGAAGGGCACTTGAAGACTTTATCCACAACAGGTAATAATGTGTAATTTGGGTTCTGTTTCCCATGGTCGGTTGGTTTTCCGTCGTTTATTTTGATTACTCTTTCAGAAATTCTGCATCTGGTTTAGAACATTTCTACAATGTTAAGTAATTAGAGAATGCAGTGGAAATGTGAAATAAAATTTAGAGAATAGGAAATTCTGGTCGCATAGCCCAGAGGCATTATAGATCATGCTGTAATGATTAATATTATGAAACGCAAGGTGTCTGGCATTAGGTTTCCTCACGTTATCTTAATAGTCTCAGTATGGGTAGTCAGATTGAATCTTTCCAAACTTTTCAAACAAATGGTTTGTAAATATTCTTTAAAGGGTTTAAGCTTTGTAAACATTGCTCTGAGGAAAATGATTTGGAATTGGAAAATATAAAAAGCTCTATTTTGTGTGCTGAATTTGTTTAGGATTTACAGTTTTATAATTTCGAATATGAAAAAGCGTATTGTTCCTGGATTTTTTTAATAAAAATATATTTGGATCATCTGCTGTTTTATCTGCAATGCCGTTGGCTCAATAAAATTAATTTAATACAGTATTTGCTACCGACCCGTGTATTGTCTTTCTAGTCTAATACTGAAATACTAGACATGTAGAAGACCTTTCTAATTCCGTTTACAGCCAGTCTTGGTGTACTCCATCTGTTTAAAAAGAAATAGACAACAGAGTTTAAAATAAATCTTGCATTTCGGACTCCGTAGGTTCACTCCAGCATGTAATGAACAGGATTGAAATGACTTGGGAGCTTTTCGGCCGATGTTGCGTTGTGCGTCCAGAAGAGGGGCGTATGACATTGCATGGTGTGTTAAGGCTTTTTCCTGCACGATATCTGCGCCTAGTCGTGTGTGATATTTATTTAAAGATGTTGTAATTATATTTGCCATTATTTTACTATTGTTTTTGTCTTTTGCTGTTTCTACAAATTTTACATATATTGAAATATAATGCTGGGGTAGTTTTAGTATTTTAACACCTTGGAAGGCAAATTACTTGTGAAGGAAACCAGTGTGAGGTACAACTTTTGTCCCCTCAGACATGCGTATTAAATCTAACGTTGGAGCGGGGGTGCGCGTACAAAGCGAGTTTTGGAGGCCCTCGATTCCTGATTTCGTATAGTATGGAAGTCCAGCTGATGTACCCTTTTAAAAGGACGTTATTCACAACAATGGTTTTATGGCGACGCTCAGTGGTTTTCCTGCTTTTGTGCGGCTATGTCGTCTGGTTTCTCATCAGTCCCCCGCAGCCACTTGTTTTGTCCGCCTCCGCGGGTAACGTGCCCCCATCCCACAGGATCCCGACACACATCGGGTTTATGTCCCCTAAACCATTGTGAGTCCCCAGCCCTAAGCGTTTTATTGATCACTGTGAATCGCTCTCAGGGGATTTTCCCACAAACAGTTACAGAAGAAATTTCAAAGGTAAAGTGATTTATTTCTTGGCATTCCTACCTCCTCAATTGGACTGCAGTACCTGTTCTAAAGAGACCAGACCCGGCTGTAGCCGCGTTCAGGGGGAAGTGCGATCGAGGCCCCGGTCGCGGTGTTGATCACAGACACCAAACGTCCCAGGTGAGCAGCTGACGTGGGGAAAGTGCACTGCACGACACACCCTGCAGGAAAAAAAAGTAATTTATGCACACGTACACTACTCGCCAGTATAACAACGAATGGACTGTTATATATTTAAAGTGTGTGGCGTCTTTGATCGCATTCTGGAGGAGTGCCTCAAACAACATAGTTTGTTACACGATGCAAGTGTGAATCGGCACCTCAACAGCTCCTGCTTCCACAACTACGGCTATTAACAATTCGGGTACGCGATTTGCTGAATTTATATGCTTTGTATGTGTATTCGTTTGCTTGAAATACATATTGCATGAAACGTTGTGTGAGTGGTTTAATTCAGGGAACAGACGATTATTCCTCGTTCATTAAAATTTTACTTTCGGTGCAAATTAGCGGGATCCCAGCCGTTTACTCGCATGCACATTTAAACTAGAAATTATTCTCACTAAGTGCTAAATGATCTATCTTTTGCTGGTAGGCTTTTGCCATCTTTGGCAAATAGGCAGAACAACATATACGGCAAATACACTTTTAATAATATGTGTGGTCTCTGGTATTGTAACCGGGCAAAATATTTATAGTGTTTTTATTTTATCCTGCTTTCAACGAAGTGTGTCCTGACTGCCAAACTTTCCAGATGTATAAATAGGAAATGCGTCAGGTGTAAAATGTGCACGTGACACCTTGGTAAACGTCGATTTGTCTCTTGCTAGTTTAATGATGTGCACCAGAATTTGTAGTAGCAAATGCAACCAAATTGAATTCATTCTTAATGTACACATTTGCCAAAAGAAATAATTGTTTTTTTTTTTAAACTGATATTGGGGACTCACCCCGGCCAGCGCCTGTTCCGCGCTCCCCTTAGCCGTACAGTAGCTGCATTGCCTGCGAACCGGTGCCAGCATTAAGCAATGATGGACTCACCGTGCTGTTTCCCCTCGGAGGCATGTCCGGGGCTGGGTAACAGCTGGAGGCAGAACTGCCAACCTTGGTTTCTGGAAATGTCTTCAAGGTTCACCCCGTTTGAAATGGAAAACAGGCCTCTCGGGAGTGTAACGATTTTTGACCAGGGACAGGCAACTAGTTCAAGTGCAGTCTTGTTTGTCATGCACATACTTCCCCTGCTAGTAACAAATGTCATACTGTATGAATAATTTTGCAATACAGGTATGTAGCTAGTTATCTTGTTAAATTAATATGTACTTTCCCAATTGCTTTCTTCAAACTGTGATACTCCATAAAAATTAAAATTAGGTTCTTCAAAAACAACTGGGGTAGTTTGCAAACCATATAGACTATGTACAGGGTCATGAACTGTTACATACATGTAAATGCAACTGAATGTACATGCAGTATTGTATCGAATTGAAAATCTCACTCCATCTAGTTGACCAAAGTTGGTATCCCTGCTAATATATAGACAAAATTTAATCTCCAGAAGTGGCACAGCAACATACATCCACTTTTTATTTTGGAAGCATGTGAATTGTCTTATGATGTAGAATGATTGGCAGCCTCATGTGTGCAGTACTTTGGTACTGGCATGTTCTGACCTAAATGCATTGCCTTTCAACTGAAATATAGTTATCAAAACTGCACATTCACCTTAAGCGGTTTGGCACTGTGCTATGCTCTCCAAGGTAAATGTACCCTTGGGGAAGGTCAATTATATCACTTATGTTTGCAGTTTTACCTAAATGCATATGCAGAATGTTTAACTGTGTTTAACTGCTATAACTGATTGCCACTTGTTAAATGCCAATCTGCAAAAAGGAAATATTACCTTCAGAAATGCATACAGATTTCTGGAGCTAGGCCTAAAATGTATATACTGTATTGTTTTAAATTTCACGCCTTGTGTGGTTTTTGTAAGTTAGTAGTAGTAGTAGTAGTAGTATGTTAACATTTTTGAATATATTTCACACCAAGGCTAGGTACGTGACATAGGTTCCAAAATTTTGCAGCAGCGAAAAGTGCAGAAGGCTTTTGGGAAAAGAGCCTTCGGGGATCACTCTGCATTTTAACAGGCCCAGGCAAGCATGCGGCAACGAGACACTTCTAACAACTGGCTCCTTATTTTTATTTATTTATTTTTTTATGATGTTTTAAATCATCTTCCACCAAAGTCCTGTCGTCAGATACTCCAGTCTCAAGGCATGCAGTTGTGAGGAACGTGTTTTGTTTGCTCCCAGCGTGGCCTGCTTATTATATTTAATTATTGACTTGGAAAATGAAGGCATGAGTTATTGTCTGATTAAGGTTCTGGAGAAGTTTTTCATATTATCGCTCTAAATACCACATTCAGAGTGGGGGTACTTGCTTGTGAATGTATTTGTTTTCACAGTTTTGTTAAACAGTTTTTTATTCTTTTAAATTTTGGTGGAATTGCTTTCCGGACTTTATTTGCCTTTTTGGTACTTTTTGGAGTGGGTGACCTCTGCCTTGCATCGCAGAGCTCTTAAATGGGATTATGGGGTCAAAACACAATCTACACGAGCACTTAACAGCCCGTCCCTTTAAACTAGGTTTGCATTTGGCGGATAACATGCAAAGAACCACAGAGTATCCAAATGAAATTTCTGTACCAGATTCAACTGTTGTGTCCTGCTATTACTTCTGTCAAACAGCAATTATAACAAAAACAGGACTGTACCCTACTTTTATATTTCCCAGCTTTTGCACTGCTACTTCTGAGCTGGGCTGCATTCTATGTTGCAGCAAATGAAGACAACGTGCCTGACAGTTTTTACTTCAGATATTTTGCTTTGTTAGTCTGACTTATTACCATTAGCTTCATTCTATGGATGGATGGATGGAAATTGATTCTTATCTTAGGCTCAGGTTTTTCATTGACAGAATAAGGTGGGATATGGATGATATTTAGGAAAGTGAAGTACCTAATAGAGGTTAAATTAAACTATGATTTAATACTAAATAACATTGGCTCATGGCAGAATAATAGGTTAGACTATAGGAATGTTTTATTTATATTAAAGATTCATCATAATAATTCCAGATTAAGGTATGTATTGGTTTTCTAATTAAAGGTAGGTAGGTTGGGGAGGGTTTACTTCAGCCACATGGTTGTGGGATATTGCTGATTCTGCTTAGACTCAAACAAGCCTCATCTTCCTTTGCTGCATATAAACACGTGTCACTTTGTTTTGATTAGTATTTTCTGGGATTCACATGTTTGTACTGCGCTGTATTTTTTTGATTGAAAACGCAAATTATATGCTCCTGCACACAACATTTGACAGAAGGGTTTGTCGCTGTAGATCTTTTCACTGTTAAATGAAGGCATATGTTCTATAAATGACGGTGTTATGAGTGACTGACATGTTTCAATGCTGTAACGGACCATTAGAACATTTTCTGTCAGATGCAGATACTCCCACTTGCTCTTTCTTAAATTTGTGTATGTAAATATGGAACAGATGGCATTCGCAGCCTGAATGCTGTGTATAACATCCCTGATCCCAAAGTGCCGGGCCCTCCAAAAACAGAGCAAAGTTGGTCTTTCAATTGTAGGAATTGACTTGTATGTTTACACGTTTGTTTACATGAATCGTTCAGCAGATAGGAAAATGGGAGTCCATGTACGGCACCGCGATTCATGCTAACGTAGCGAAATGAGGACCACACAAAAATATTTAAACATGGGGAAAAGTAAGTCTTTGATACAGATTGTAAATGTGAGTGTCATTTCAGTGTTTATAAAAATGTTTCTTCCCTGGAGGACTGCTAGGTGATTCTGCCAGCAACATTAGAGAAAAGAACAAAATAAAAACTCAAAGAAGGCAGATCTCAAGCTGGTTTTGATTTCAGGCTTCCTTTGCATGAGGTGACAGTTCGATGCAGCCTGTTGTTTTAGTGCGTTTTTTTCAGAACTTTGATGTCCTGATATCTGACTACAATAGCTTCGGGGGACACAGTTGATTGGCTGTTTGAACCTCACCCTTGTGTTTTTTTTTTTAAATGACAGACTTCTAAGGAAAAAATAACTAGTTGGGAGAATCAGTCAAATAACTTTGCCGCTTTCATTTGAAGGCCCTGGAGCAATCCAGTAAAATGTAGCAAGCCGTCTGGGACGTGGTGACATGGTGGTATGAGGAATGCCCTATTGATCTGAGATTCCTGTGGCCATTAGAATACAATGGCAGGTAACACAACCATGGGAGTGATGGAGAATAGGGTTATTGATGGTGGCCCCCATTATAGACCAAGGATATGTCATATCGCCCCCCGGCTATCCATAGAGGTAGTGGGGAGTTTTACCTGTTTAGTGTCAGTGTTTCTCCTTCCTAGATGAAAAATTGCTCCAGCATTTATGAAATGAAGCCGCAATACCTTCCCACAAGATACCTAAAAGCATGGCACCAACCTCCCATTTCTTTGTATCGCCTAACACTGTATGGACAAAAGTATTGGGACATGTCTCTTAATCATTGAATTCAGGTGTTTCATTCAGAGCCATTGCCATAAATATATCAAATCAAGCACCCAGCCCTACAGTCAAGTTTATAAGCATTTGTGAATAAATAGGCCGTGTTGGAAAGTTCAGTAAATTCAAATGTGGTAAATAGGATGCCTGCTTTACAATCATGTCAAGTCAGTTTGTGAAATTTCTTCTATGCTAGATATTACGCAGTCAGGTGTAAATGGTATTATTGCAAGTGGAAGAACTTAGGAACAACAGAGAGGTTAGGGAGACTGCCATAAAGTGCAGACCACGTAAAGTAACAGAACAGGGTCTTCAAGTGTTGAGGAGGTCAACTAGACGGAGAGCGTAAAAGTTGCCAACAATCTGTTGACTTCAAAACTTTCTCTGGCATTAACTCCAGCACAACAGCTGTACGCTGGGAGCTTCATGGAATGGGCTTCCATGGCCGAGCAGCTGCATTCAAGTCTCACATCACCAAGCGCAGTGCCAAGCGTCAGATGGAGTGGTGTAAAGCACGCCGCCACTGGACTCTGGAGCAGTGGAAATGTGTCCAGTGGAGTGGTGTAAAGCACGCC